>JASPKZ010003887.1:660000-1382500 GCA_030220185.1 Diploptera punctata | reverse complement strand
GATAAGTTTTAAAGTGCATAAACTTCTTCTTCCTTCCAAGTATTAGGCCAAGGCCTGTTACGATCCTATAGAAAATTTTCCCTCCAGCGTTTCATAGGACGGCCCAGTGATAAGTGCATAAACTTTATGAGGAATTGCTGCAACCTGTGGAGTATTTGCTAGTCATGAAAATTGTTTTGACATTTTCATGGAAAATAAAGGGGACAGGAAGAAATACTACATACTGGTTCTTTGTGCCTTTTATTGCTTGATGCAATCACTGTATATAAAGTAGTTACATAAATAATGAATTTAAAAACAATGTAAAATGAAGTTTATTTAAGATTTCATGTAATCTATGAGAAAGATGTCATTTTAATGCAAGGCCTGAAAAGTTTATGTGTAACATTGAATTAAGTAAAGAACATTTTAAAACTAAGTGTAGGGATATATCACACCCTGGCAAGAATAACGTAACAACTCAAAAACCCTCATTTTCCTGAACAGCAAAAAAAAAAAAAAAAAAGCCACTTTTATCACAATTCAAATGGTTTAGGAATAGCTGTAAGTGCAAATGTACCTTGATTAGTTAAGGAATTCGGTTACTGACTTTTTTATACTGTTTAAACAAATTGTGTTGTTTTTAATTGGGGATTAACTCAAATTCGTCCAATTTTAAATGGTGATGTTATTCTTGCCGGGGTGAGATGTCTTTAGTGTGCTTGAATTTTCACAAAATCCATTTACCTTTCCCGATTTGAATCAGAATTTGTGAGTCCATTGTCTGGAGTATTATCATAAGTAATGCCACGAGTGATTTCCAAATTATCGATAAATTCACGACTCACGAAGTGAGGAGTGAATTTATCTAGAGAATTTGGAAATCACTCGTGGCATTTGTTAGGACTATTTAACGAATAAAATTAAGCTGTTTACTCACAAATCATTATTTAACTATAGTTATTTTAAAATATTTATGTATTTAATGTAAACGGCTATGTTTGAAAACAAATGAGAAGCGATAGGTACGCTTCATCTGCTTCTTTTGTTTATCACTGCAACCAGCTCATACTATATATTGCCAAAGGAATGCAATATTGTAAGAATGCCCTCTAGTGGAGAAAAAAATGAAACACATCAAACTGTATATTAATTCATTTCTGATGTCGTATGATGTAAATATGACAATTATATTTTTCTGGATTGTTACCTGGGAAAAAATACATTTAAGAAAGTGCAAACAGTGGTTTCTTTTTTTGGTGGTATAATCAATTGCTACAAATGTTTTTATATTAACTCCCGCATGCGGCATGTGTTGACATTCATGCACTATATATACAATCTGGTAGCCGTATTTCTCACAGGCTCAGTCACTGCAAGATAATGGTCAGACCTGTTCAGAATATTAAAAAGGAGGAGCTTTCTTTAATATGGTAACTATAACACTGATAAATATTTCGTGAAACACGACCCTGATTGGTTGTAAAACAGAAATCATTGAAACGTGATTGGCCATTGAGTCCCATTTGGGGCATGAGTTAAATAGTCAGTGATATACAGTGAACAGCTAATAAATAAATGGTCTTACATCATAATTCTGTCTATAGATACATACATATTTTCTGTATACTATAACATTTTTTTATTATTTAACATTTTCCAATTATAGTACATTTGTCTCATAAGGTGAAGACATCTTAGAAGAATTACACATGGAATCTTTAGAAAACAAAATTTCTGATTATAAGTCAAGATGGATACAACATGTTCATCGAATGGAAGATCACAGAATACCCAAACTAATGTTAAGATATCAACCTGCAGGAAGAAGACCAGGACGTCCACTCAAAAGACTTCTGGATGGTGTTTCTCTTGAGGCCGAAACAGGTCAACAAGTGGCCTAAATTCGTGAATGTACTATGATGTCTCATAAGGTTTTATGCAATGTAATAATTTAATCAGAATATCCCAGATTAAGATGTAAGCAATTATTTAATTATTAGGAAAGTTCGGTTGCAAGATTGTGTAAGAACTTCGTACATTTGACCATGGAACTTCATTTTAAATAGAACCCAGTTGTACATTGCTATTGAAAATCTCTTAAAAACACCATTGTTTTTCATTCGAGAACCTATACTTTATCCCTCTGTTCACAATCTTACAGAATAAACCTTTTTGTTATACTGTCATTTAATCGTATTAATAATGTTGTGACCACAAGGTACATACACGTACGTAAGTCTGAAAACATACATTTTCACAAGAACTTACTAATAATTGGAGATTTGCATTACTTCTGGCCAAGAGATATCTACCATAAGAAATTAGCCATCACTTATGAACTATACCCTTTTGATCGAGAAATTAAAATGCTGTATTCCTGTCATATTAATCTTACTTACTCACTGGCACTATCGAACCCGTAGGTTCATGGCCGCGCAGACATGAGCTCTCCATACATCCCTATCCTGAGCTAATGCTTTCCAATCATTCCCTGTATAATCTACTTCTCTCAAATCATAGTTAATGTTATTCTCTCACCTCATTCTTGGTCTACCAACTGGGCGTTTTCCCTCTGGCTTTCCTACAAGAAGCTTCCATGCAAGTCTTTCATTCCCCATACGTGCAACATGTCCTGCCCATCGCAGTCTACGAGACTTAACTGTTCTTATTATATCTGGCTTCCTATAAACACCATTTTTTTTCATTCGAAAACCTATAATTTATCCCTCTGGAAGCCATGACTGAAGAGGGACAAGATATTGTCTGAAACCGCCGGTATAAAAAAATTGAAATTATATGAGGTGATTCGTTAAAAATAAGTTCTCAACTCACTATTAATGATATAACCTCATAATGTTTACTTCCCATTATTAATTTAAATATTTGTTATTTATATTATATACTGTAAAACAGAAATATTACCTTGTGGTTTTGAATGAGTGTTATGAATTACATAAATAGTCTATAAGTGTCTTAAAAATTCTACATATTGTTATGAATGTGTGTAATGGATTTCAAAAAAAAAATGTTTACAATATTTTTGGTTCTTAAAAATCACTTCACACATTGAGGCAGAAGCCTCATCGTCATTCAAAAGTAAGTTTAACCAGAATAGTTGTCTTTCGAATATAGAACAATAAAATAAAACATGTTTTACAGATTGTATTGATTCTTGACATTTACAATTATGATCACTGTCTGGGTTAATATTAAATCTCCTAAAATAACTTCCAAATTTCCCATGACCAGTCATAAATTGTGATAAAATTAAATTTGGAATGAAATGTTTTATATATATAGCCTATGGTGTACTGTAGGAAAGAAGAGTACTTACGCAGTAGATTGAAGTTTGGCGTTAAAAATCACTTTGCACTCCTTTGTTTCTTACCATCTCATATATAGTGCGGGATAAAGAAAATTACTTAGAGAAATAAATGGTTAATTACATTAATTTAAAAACCATTATTAACAATTAAAAACGAACTATGTTTTCAAGGTGAAGTTAATTATAACGATTCGTATATTTTGATTACGGAACCGATAATTTCTTTTAATCGCATATTGTTTCTACAATTTATAACTAAGTAACTTCATATATTTTGATTACGGAACCGATAATTTATTTTAATCGCATATTGTTTCTACAATTTATAACTAAATAACACACTGGAACTATCATTGCCGTGCAAACGTGCTCTCCATACACCCCTATCCCGAGTTTTCTTATCATTCCCTGTCTAATTCATCTCCCACATTTCATGGTTAAAATTATTCTCGCATCTCATTCTCGTCCACCGCTGTGGTCTCGATGTAGCGTGCTGCCTTGTCACGCAGCGGGCCTGGGTTCGATCCCCGGTCGGGGCAGTTTTTCTGGGTGAGATTATTATCGGGGTTTTTCCTCGCCTGTAAGACAAATGTCAGGAAAAGGCCAAAATTAAAGTAAAGTAATCCCACGACAGGCCTCAGGAGGCTCTTGGGGTAGTAGGAGATTAAGGCTCCCACTTTTCTGGACAATCAGCACTTGATGTCAGCCCTGCATGATGGCCGCCTTTACCCCCAGAACAAGCTTCTGGTACTCATTTCCGTTACAGGCTGAGTCGACCCCAGGGCCATAGTGCCGCCAGAAGGTTTGGGTCAGTTTAAAAATCCTTATCCCACCGGGACTTGTACCCTCGACCTTCCGGCTCGTAGCGCAGTGCCTTAACCAATACGCTACGGCGTGCCCCCTTAAATATGCTGAACACATGTCACCCTTACACTGGCTGGATGATCCATCCATAGTAATTCTGCCCGAAGGCAGGTCCTTCACTACAATCATAGCATTTTCATGCTATGCTTGCAGCTTTACTAGGGAATTGAAGGTGTGGTAGCTTCCCGTTGCTTTCCACACCGGTGAAGGATGATAAGGATGGTCATGATGATGATGCCCATATGATTTCGGGAACCGTTTGGGCCTTAAAGTTTTCCTGACATTTGTCTTACAGGCGAGGAAAAACCCCGATAAAAACCTCACTCAGAAAAACTGCCCCGACCGGGGATCGAACTCGGGCCCGCTGCGTGACAAGGCAGCACGCTATCTCGAGACCACAGCGGTGGACATCGTCTACCTTTATGATTAGCACATGTGGATGTGGGGCCAGCAGCCGTATTGTAGGCCTGTTGCGTCATGGAGTCGGCTATATTTACGAAATATAAAATAGCTCCTATGATAAGACGACTTTAAAAACAACATATGGCCCTTTCTGCCCATTTTTAATTGCCATACCAATATTTAAGATTACCATCTTAGATGTTAAAATCATGTATTAATTACTACCAACTTTTGAAAATTCAAACAATTTATTTTTAATGTTGGCGTAATTCCCTCTGTTGTTGGAGGCCACAATCATCATCATCAACAACAAGGATTTAAGCCCAATGGCCTGTTCCGATCTCATTATAGGTCGAATTGGTCCTTCCATCTCTTCAATGGTCTTCCCAACAATCTTCTCCCTTTTAGTTTATAATTATACATTCTTCTTGGTATGCGCTGTTCATGCATTCGTAATACGTGCTGAAGGTAAGCATTTTGATAATATTTTATTCTTTCACAGAGATTAAATACAGTGTGATTATAAAGTCCCAGTACATTTTAAAGAAATCGCTTACATATCGTATTTCCGTTACAGCCATTCGAAAGATACAAATATGTTCACCTTTGAAGAGCGGATAGAGATTGTTTCTGCGCGTTTAAGAGGCCAGTCGTACGAAGAAGTTAGAGACTGATTCCAAAGGAAACCATCACGGGAGACGTGTATCTTGATATGTTGCAACTTTTCTTACAGCCACAGTTACAGCAAGATGATATCATTGATACAGTGGTGTTGCAACAAGATGGAGCACCACCACACTTTGCTCTGGCTATACGCGGGTATCTCAATGACAGGTTTCCCAAAAGGTGGATTGGAAGGGCATCTCCTCGTATCTGGGCACCTCGTTCGCCAGACCTCGCACGCCTGGACTTTTTTGCTTGGGGGTTCATCAAGCAACAGGTTTCCTAATCTGTAAGTGCTGAAAGAACGCATACGCCAAGCGAGTGAAATGATTACAGAGGATATGTTGGTGCTTGTTTTCCGGGCGACGGTGCGTCGTTGGGAAACATGTTTTGAGATTAATGGAGGTTATGTTAAACACTAACTTGATAGTAGAAACTAGCTTATAATTTTTGTTTTTATTTGCGCTACGTTATCCACAAAATAGTAAATATCAATAAAACTAAATATATGGTCACACGTAGAAATTCATTATACAATGGAAATGGACAGCTAATGACAAATGAGGGAAATTTTGAGGAAGTGGCTGAATTCAAATACCTAGGAACAGTAATCACAAATAGGAATGAGATGCACAAAGAAATTAAACATAGGCTCAATTCTGGAAATGCATGGTATTATGCATTGCAGAGACTCTTGATGTCCCAACTCTTTTCAAAAAATGTTAAACTGAAAATATATAAAACTATTATTTTACCAGTTATATTATATGGATGCGAAAACATGGACTCTTACTTTAAGGGAGGAAAGGAGATTACAAGTATTTGAGAATAAAGTACTTATGAAAATTTTTTGGTCCAAAGAGAGATGAACAGACAGGTGAATGGAGAAGACTACAGAACTATGAACTACATGGTCTTTGTAGGAAGCCAGGTATATTAAGAACAGTAAAGTCTCGTAGACTCCGATGGGCAGGACATGTTGCACGTATGGGGAATGAAAGACTTGCATGGAAGCTTCTTGTAGGAAAGCCAGAGGGAAAACGCCCAGTTGGTAGACCAAGAATGAGGTGGGAGAATAACATTAACTATGATTTGAGGGAAGTAGATTATACAGGGAATGATCGGAAAGCATTAGCTCAGGATAGGGATGTTTGGAGAGCTTATGTCCGCGCGGCCATGAACCTACGCGTTCGATAGTGCCAGTGAGTAAGTAAGTAAGTATCCACAAAATGTACTGGGACTTCATAATCACACTGTATATTAAGTTCTGTTCTTATGTCTTCGTTTTTCTTTTTATCGGTCCTTCGGTATCCTGCTATTGCTCTCAACATCTTCATTTCTGCAGCCTCTATTTGTTTACTATCTGCCTTTGTTAATGTCTACGAGGCGACGTGATACCAGGCGACCATCTCAGGGGGCAGAAGCAGCAACCCTCTTTAAAGGGTTGGATCAGCAGCCCTGTCATTATACAGCGCTCGTAACGCGTTCGGGGGACATTTATTATTACTGATTCATCTCAAAGCAAAGGTCACAATTATCATATTGATAAGTAGGGCTAGGGTTTCAATGTAAATACTTAATTGTTTTTACATTAGTTGAAGTTCAAATTACATTATGTTTGCTAATTGGAATATTTTGTAGTAAATTAAGATATTTTTTTCCCTCCATATTTCAGGACAAATAACACATTTTTCATATTTTAAAAAATATCACATCTATTTATGTAACTATATAGTAGCGTAGTGGTTAATGCACTGAGCTACAAGCCGGAGGGTCGAGGGTTCAAGTCGCGTTGGGGTCACGATTTCTAAACTGGCCCAAACCCTCTGACGGCACTATGACCCTGGGGTTGACTCAGCCTCTAACGGAAATGAGTACCAGACGCTTGTTCTGGGGGTAAAGGCGGCCGTCACGCACAAAAAGAGTCTTGGGATTAAGAGACGAATACCAGCGAAGACAAGAGAGGCGTTAAAAACGTCACCAGTCTACTACTACTACACACATTCCGATCCGATTGAGGGTCTTTTCAGCGGTTGCCCTTTTACCAGCCGGCTGCTGGCCCTTCACATCCACATGTGTCAATCACAGAGGTAGATGATCAACAGCCAGTGTAGGGGTGACATGTGGTTAGCATGTCGAGTCCCCCAGCCGTTATAGCTGGTTCCTCAACCTGGAGCCGCTACTTATTGTAGCTACCCAATTGCCTCACGATGCTGGGTGGGCACCGGTCCCATACTGGCCGAAATACCATGAGAAAATTTCTTCCCCCATGGAGACTCGAACCAGCGCAAGTCCCGTAGCTCTGCGCCAAGGCTTCCTGCCTTAACCACTCGGCTACGGCGCGGGACCAGACACATACAAACAAAACACACTTTATTTTAATTTTATGTAACAACAGCTTAAAAGACATTATGGCTTTAAGTTAACTTAACACACTTCAAATACCCGAATTGTATATTTATTATGTATTTCAAGAAAGATAAGATATAGATAGGGACATAGAGCAGACCCGGGGTTAAGGGCATTATGCCCGAGGTAACCCGGGGGGTGGTGGTGGGGCTCTAAATAAAATAAAAATAAAAAGGGCTGACATAAAGTGCCGATTGTCTAGAAAAAGTGGGAGCCTTACCTCCTACTACCCCAAGGGCCTCCGGGCCTTTTGTGGGATCACTTTATATACGATTTATTTTTTAAAATGTTCGTAATTTTATGGTGGACGTATTTGAGAATAAAGTTTTTAAAAATTTTGGTCCAAAAAGAGACGAACAGACAAGTGAATGGAGAAGAATACATACCTAGAGCTGTATGACATTTGTGGGAAATAGGATGTAATAAGAACAGTTGAATGTTGTAGACTGCGAGGGTAGGAAATGTAGAGGGAAAGGGAACAAAAGGTAGAGACAGAATGAGGTGGGAGAATAACAGTTATCATCATTTTAGGTAGGTAAGGAAGCCTTGGCGCAGTGCTACGGGACTTGCGCTGGTTCGAGTCTCCGTGAGGGAAGACATTTTCTCATGGTATTTCGGCCAGTATGGGACCGCTGCCCACCCAGCATCGTGAGGCATTTGGGTAGCTACAATAAGTAGCGGCTCCAGGTTAACCCTTAATTTGGCAAAACACAAATTTCTTCTGTTAGATATTTGAATGTGGCAGACCGCAGTGAAAACGGAATCTTGTATAACCATTATTATTAGGTGTATTGCATAATTAGACACACATTTAAGTGATTTATTTTTGTTCGTTTTCTTCTGATTTATTTCAAATATTAAATTAACCGAACCAACTGATGTATCTGAAAGGATACATTACGAATTTAAGGGTTAAGAAAACCAGCTATAACTGCTGAGGGACTCGACATGCTGACCACAAGTCACCCCTACACTGGCTGATGAGCATCTACATGTGGATGTGAAGCCAGCAGCCGGCTGGTAGGCTAAGGTCTTCTAGGCCTGTCTCGCCAGGAGTTTTTAAATTATACAGGAGTCCGAGCCGTAGCCGAGTGCTTAAGGCAAGAAGCCTTGACGCGGAGCAACAGGACTTGCGCTGGTTCGGGTCTCCATGGTTTAAATATTTTTCTCATGGTATTTCCGCCAGTTTGGGACCGGTGTCACCCAGCATCGCGAGGCATTTGGGTAGCTGTATTAAGTAGCGGTTCAAGGTTGAGAAAATCCGCTATAACGGGTGGGGGACCCAATGTGCTGACCACATGTCACACCCACACTGGCTGGATGATCGTCTACCACTGTGATTAACACATGTGGATGTGAGGTCAACAGCCAGCTGGTAGATGAAAGGTCTTCTAGGCCTGTCGTGCCATGGAGTTAAATTATACAGGATATTATTGAAGAACATTAGCTCAGAATAAGTATGTATGGAAACATTATGTCCGCGCGGATATGAACTTCCAGGTTCGATGATGCCAATAAGTTGTTGTAAATTGGGAGGAAGACGGGCATTTCAAGACGCCAACTATAGAGGAGAAATGAGTCTTGTGGCCCTAAGAACTGAATAATTGTCGATATCACCTATACGCTGACGATTTGCAAATTTACATTCACTCCCATCCTGACGATGTACATCACACACCAGACAAATTAAATAGTGACCTGGACTCAATTTCCCAATGGTCGAGGAAACATGGACTTAATCTAATTGCTGACAAAACACAGTGCATAATTATAGGACATCGGCGAATCCAAAGCAATATAAATTACGAAAATATCCCTACCATTCTCCAAGTTCATTCTATATTAAATTTATTATAAACTATTAAATTCAAATATTTATATATATAATATCTATTTTACTTATACATCTCAAATTAACTTCATTTTCTAAATTCACGTAAACCAATGATCAGCTTAGCCCGAGAATGGTAGTTTCTCATAGGAGGATGGGGACTCTGGGGGCATGGTCGGTTCGTCCTCGTCTCGCGGGCGGCATTCGCGGTTTTTCCTCTTGGCATGGCATGATCATCATCAGCAGCAGACCAGCAACGCAGAAAGACCAGAGAAGCTTCAACGCCGCGCTTCGCTATCCTGGACTCTCCCACAACTGCGAAATGGCAGCTAGGCGGATGGGAAGCACTTATTAAACGACAGCATTCATTAATTTTCTTCGACATTTTTAAAGAAACTGGGCTGAAGAGGGCAATCATAAGTCCCTAAAACAGTCTGAAAGCGACAGAAATATATCTGCGCTTTCAATTCTACTCCTAGACCATTCTCCTAAATGACAAAAACGTCCCCTACAAGGGACCAACACCTAGATTGGAAAATCCAGGTGAATACCTGCAAGAAAGTGTTCTCAATTCTTCACTCCCTAAATAGTTTTAAAAACTTCCTTCCTATAAAATTAAAACAAATACTTGTACAGACCGGAATGGGCCAACAGGCCCATACCTTGAAGATGATGACTTGTACAGACTTATAATGCCACACTTCGACTACTGTGACATATTAGTGACTAATCTGACAGACTACAGCGTGCTCAAAATGCGTGCATTCAATTTATATTCAATCTCCGTCGTTATGACCATGTGTCTCCTTCATTTCAGGCCTTATCATGGCTAAGCCTAAATGAAAGAAGACTTTACATTCACATACCTTACTATTCCGAATTCTGCTCACATATTTACAGTTATTTAACAACACGTTTTCAAAATTTATCGGCTCATCACAATTTAGGAACAAGATCACAAGACTCTTCTTTACTTTTGATACCACAGCACAGGATCTGTCTATACTCTGAATCTTACACAATATCTATGACTAGAGCCTGGAACTCACTTCCCAGTCATGTCAGGGACTGTCAATCGCTATCATTATTTAAATCCAAATTAACTGATATCTTAAGTTCGACACAATGAAAACATTAACTGCATAAGAACTACGTATATAGAGCATTCCATTAATAGTCATCTAGGAAGCTACTTACTTTATTTTTATATCATTTTAATGTTATTATATTCTATGTGTCCACCGCTGTGGTCTCGAGGTAGCGTGCTGCCTTGTCACGCAGCGGGACCGGGTTCGATCCCCGGTCGGGGCAGTTTTTCTGGGTGAGGTTTTTATCGGGGTTTTTCCTCACCTGTAAGACAAATGTCAGGAAAACTTCAAGGCCCAAACGGTCCCCGAAATCATCATCCTTATCATTATCATCATCCTTCACCGGTGTGGAAAGCAACGGGAAGCTACCACACCTATAATTCCCTAGTAAAGCTTCAAGCATAGCATGAAGATGCTATGATTGCAGTGAAGGACCTGCCTTCGGGCAGAATTACTATGGATGGATATTCTATGTTTTTGTTAGTATTAGTTAGTATTAGATCACATCATCATTGTATTTTGTTTAGTCTGTATTTTAATAATATCTTAAAATTGTATGAAATGTTTGTATAATTCTACTATTCGCTGGTTGAGTGGAAGAGAAAGCCTTATGACCTTAACTCTGCCAGCTAAAATAAAGCATTATTATTATTATTATTATTATTATTATTATTATTATTATTATTATCATCATTATCATTGTTATTATTATTATTATTATTATTATTATTATTATTATTATTACTATTATTATTAAATGGGAGTTTCACCGAAAATTGGTAAAATTGTTATTACTGTCATAAATAGTCTTATTTAGATTTTTTCTGTTTTATTTTGATAAAATATTTCAATTTCTTATCTCACACGGGAAACTAAAGAAGTCGTATATTTACTGCATGAAAATTAATTAATTTTAGTAAAATAGGCTGTACCTTATAAGTCTCCTAGACTGTGATAGGCAGGGCATGTGGCATGAATGGAGCATTGAAGCTCCTTGTAGGAATACCAGATGGAAGACACCCAGTTGGTAGACCAAGAATAAGATGGGAGAAAATAATTAACCATGATTTGAGGGAAGTAAATTATATAGGGAATGTTGGTAAATATTATCTCAGGATAGGGATGTATGGAGAACTTATGTCTGCCCGACTATTAACCGACGGATTCGATAATGACAGTGAGTTAAAGTTAAAAATAGGCTATTTCTTGCTTTAAGTAGACTTGAACGATTGTAGCGTTTGTAATTCGTAATTGACAGGTCAAAGCTACAAACCTAAAAGGCTAATACCTGACTTTTCCCACCGGAGTTCCTCAGAGGTCAAGAGACTATGTTACACCGTCCCTGGAACAATTATCGCGGCTTCGTCTAAGCCAGGCATGGGGAACTGGGGCTCCGGGAGCTCATAACAAATCCTCTCCGCCAATACCCATTCCACTCATTTGTACTTGCACTGCAGACGCAGGTATACAGTGATTGACAATACGCAGTGAGAGTCAGTGGCGTACAATTCAGCGTGAGCATGGCAAATTCTAAACACCGATACCATTTTAATACTGACTGGGAAAATGATTATTTTTGTATTCAGAATGGCATGGAAGGCTTGGAACTACACAGGTTGTTGTCAATAGACTCGTATCCCAATATGAGAGATTTTGCAGGCCACATTCTCGCAATGTTTGGTTCGAATTATACATTCGAACAATTATTTTCGAAGTTGAACCATACCAAATCTAAAATACTCTCCAGAATAAACGATGATACCCTAGTCTCAGTATTACGCATCTCTAAGAGTACTATCAGCCTGACATAGACAAATTAGTGTCAAGAAAAAAAGGCATCAGCGGTCCTCTACGCGCTCTTCAAACGTTATACGTAATGTACGTAAGAATGGAAGGGATTAGTACAGCTCGAGACCAAGCTCTCTGTGTTTGCGGGGAGAAGTGTGGGAGGAGCTACACTTCTATGCTTCTCATACACAGAGTTTCTCTATGCTTCTCATAGTACTAACAGCTGAGACAGCAAATTCCTTTCAGACACACGGAGCTGGATCCCGAGCAGTATATATGTTTCAGGTTATAAGGGTGTACCGCCACTGATACTGAATGGTATGCGAGACGATAATAACAACAGTTACGAGTTCAATGAAGGGTGGAATGAGGAAGGATGTCATATTACTCCTCATTCGACAGTTCCCCATGCCTGGTCTAAGAGATCGTAGAACTGTCCATTCCCTATCCCTTCTCTATAAAATACTTCACATATCATCGCCTAATTATTTATCACGCCGCTTCATCAGACTATCCGACACACATAATCTTGACACTCGATCCCATCAGCACATTGTCCTTTATATCCCTCCTCATCACACTGTATATTATTCATTATCTTTTACGGTCTCACTTACCAAAACATGGAATTCCCGTCCGCCCTATGTCAGAGACTGTCAAACTATAGCATCCTTCAAAAACAAACTAAAGAATTATTTAATAACAAACTAACTTATACACCTCACTGATAGTATTCTTTTAACAATTAACAAATTAAATTATTTATGAAAATAATATTAAGAATAACAAATATTTTCATTTATTTTGTTTCAAATATTGTATAATCGTAAAATTAGTTTTCTATATCTCATTATTTTTCTTTGTTTTTTTATATACATTAGACAGGGACAATTTAATATGTGTTGCTTGTATACATTTTATTATTAGTTTTAGTCTTAATTTTAACTAACATCAACTGGTTGCATTATAGATCGTAATAAAATAAATATTATCTTTTTGATCAAATTTTTATTTAGTATTTAATATTAGAGTTAATTGAGATTGTTATATTCTGATGTAACATATGTTTGTCCTGGTGACTGGAAGAGAAGGCCAAATGGCCTTAACTCCACCAGGCTACATAAATCTAATCTAATCTAAAATAATGGGTTGGGATTTCATACAAAGGATCCATTTTATTACGATCGCCATTTAATAGTATTATTAAAAATTTTTAATTAACTTTTTTTTTCACTAACACAGTTTATTCTCTCACTTTATGGGCACTTTTATGTGCCACACGCCACCCGGACCTTGTAGTGACATGACCTGTCGGATCACACATTTATTTTATAAACAAGAGTGTGGAGGGCCTCCTGAATGAGTGATCAGCTCAATGTGTTATCCTCCTCAGAAACAACACAACATTGACATGAAACATGGCGAATCATGATCGGGGACCGTAAAGTTTCCTCACATATGTCTTACAGGTGAAAATACCTCACCCAGGAAACTTGCCCGACAAAGGATAGAACTCGGGTCCGCTGTGTGAAAAGACAGCATGCTACCTGGACACCACAGTGACTAATAAACAAGTTAAATGCTTGTAGAGGAAAACACAACGAGGATATCCATCCATAGTAATTCTGCCTGAAGGCAGGTCCTTCACTGCATGCTATGCTCGCAGCTTTACTAGGGAATTGTAGGTGTGGTAGCTTCCCTTGCTTTCCACACCGGTGAAGGATGATGATGGCCATATGATTTTGGGGACAGTTTGGGCCTTAAAGTTTTCCTGACATTTGTCTTACAGGTGAGGAAAAACCCCGATAAAAACCTGATCCAGAAAAACTGCCCCGACCCGGGACCGAACCCGGGCCCGCTGCGTGACAAGGCAGCACGCTACCTCGAGACCACAGCGGTGGACTTATATATACCCATCAATAGGAACCTCAAACTCGATGCTATTCTTTTTGCAGACGATTTAGCTCTTCTGGCACTTTCCGAAAATGATTTGCAACGATCAATTTATAATTTACAAAAAATAGGTGCCAAATTTAATATGGAAATATCAATTAACAAAACTAAAATTATGGCAATTTATGGGAAAGGCCCCATTAAAAATAAAATCTGTCTCCAGAATGAAATTTTAGAGAGATCTAATCAATTTAAATATCTTGGATATTATCTCTGTATCTGGGATGAAAAGGATATCCCTGAAAAAATTACTAGTTATAATAAAAGTTTGGGAACAAATAATCAAGTTATGAAACCATCACTTGTACAAAAAAAAACACCAGATTACGTTTATATAACACTTTGGCTAGACCAGTGTTGATCTATGGTAGTGAAGCATGGACACTAAAAAGACAAAAATGAAAGCAGAATAACGGCTTGTGAAATGAGATTCGTGCGCCGAACAGCGGGTTACACCAGATGGAATCGGAAAAGGAACACCGATATCTTAAAAGAATTGAAAACTACGCCAATTTTGGAATATATTAAACAGTACCAACTAAATTGGAAACACCGTCTTGAAAGAATGAGTTCAAATCGGATCCCCAAAGCTGTTTATAATTACTATATACCAAGAGGACGAAGATCTCTGGGCCATCCTATGAAACGCTGGAGGGAAAATTTTCTATAGGATCGTAACAGGCCTTGGCCTAATACTTGGAAGGAAGAAGAAGAAGAAGAAGAATAAGAAATGCTTGTATAGGAATTTTGTTGCACAGCGTTGTAATAGTGTATTACACATCAAAGTTAACTGTGCATGGGCGGAGGGGAAGAGTTTTAGCGCTAGTGTCGCCGATCTACTGAATCTGTGGAAGGGATGTAGGAGAAAACTGTACATCCGATCATGTATTGAAATTTTTCAACTTCAAATGTGGGGGGAGAATCTTTAAACATGTGTGAAAGATCTTAACATGTTTGCCAAATTAGTCATTTAAGCACGGAACGCTCAAGCGGTCGGATCATTTAAAATCACAGTATTTGTCGTCTCTCCATTACCAGCTGACAATAAATCACAAGTTGCAACATGTAATGAGAACGGCAAGGAAGGGACAGCACATTCCTAGACGTAACCCCAAAAGTAACAGGGTTGTCAAGTTAGTCATTCTGCCACTGACCGCGCAGAACGGCGGATCATTAAAATACATAGTATTTGTCAGCTCTCTACCTGCCAATCAAACAACATAATACAAAGGACAGGCAACATAGTAAGGAAGAGAAAGAGAAAGACAGTTTGTTAGATAACATATTTTCCGCCTGCACAAAACACTTGGATGGGTAATAGTTCTGTATACGAATAAATCGTGTACTGGCCAGGGATAGTGGGTATAGATCAAAGGAATGGGTACAATATTATATACCTGGCTTAACTTCTCAGAGAGAGAGTTACAAGGGTATTTTTATATAGATCGTTGACAGCTTTAGTCCGATACAAAAGAAAGAATCCACCCTGTTGTCAGTTTTCCTCTCCCCCCCCCTTTGCAACTATCAACATCTGGTGAAGAAAACCGACAACACTGGTGCGAGTGCAGTTGTCTCCTACAAATTTCTCGTAAATTTAAACCAGATATACTATAGAACACAAATTCACAAGGGCAGTGCAGTTGCAAGGCAAGAGTGTGAATGGTAAAATCATGGCCAAATCTGACGAGGACCGTTTTCTTGCAGAACTAATGCAGTAAGTTAATCCACATATACATTTTTTTTCTTAGCGTATATATGTTGAGGTTTGTTTTTACAATGTGTAACTTGTACAAATTAGGAACCTGGTAGTATATATTAGGAAACAGTTGGGTCTGTCCCTTACAATTTGCTACCATACATACTTACTTACTTACTCACTAGCACTATCGAACCGGTAGGTTCATGGCCGTGCGGACATAAGCTCTCCATACATACCTATCCTGAGCTAATGCTTTCCAATCATTCCCTTCCCTCAAATCATAGTTAATGTTGTTCTCCCACCTCATTCTTGGTCTACCAACTGGGCGATTTCCTTCTGGCTTTCCTACAAGAAGTTTCCATGCACGTCTTTCATTCCCCATACGTGCAACATGCCCTGCCCATCGCAGTCTACGAGACTTAACCGTTCCTATCATATCTGGCTTCCTATAAAGACCATGTAATACCATAATTACTATTGATACTATTTATACTTTTCAGTTTTTATTAACAGTTCCTACTATTTTAAACATTTTGTTACATTCTTAAAAAACATTTGGCTGCGCTTTCCTTCAGGTCCGAAAAATTTTTCAATTTTATATCTTATTCCACTGATGCACTAAACACTCTTAAACACTTTCAAAACATTTTGCAACACTTTTTAACACATTTTAAACATCTTCCAATGTTGCAACGAGTTTTTTTCATATTTATATATTTGCGTAAAACACGGGCTACATTGCTTACTTCCTACTTTGTTATTTTCCCTCCACTTCCTATGTTGTTCCAGCGTTGCCACCATCAACAACCCGAACTTGCTTTTTAAATGTGATTCCACGTTCCCTGGATTTCACCTACGTTAGAGTAATTGATTTGTGTTATAGTAATTGATTTAGGTTTGGTTAGCTTTTAGGTTCCTTGCTTTTTAAAAGTGATTTGATACGTAAAATAAATTATACATGTTTAGACAAGTTCTGGGATTATTGTGTCAATGTTGGTCATACTGACTTCTCATACAGATACCGCCAACTACTGGAGGTTGCATTTATCTACCTGGGATAATTGGAGCACTAGCGCATGCGCACTGCGATTCTATAGAACTTAGAAAATTTTTCTACCGACCTAAAGGAAAGCATATCCACAAATATTTGCAAAATTTAGTTTTTTTGGATATGCTACACTTCGGGTCGCACGAAAATTTTTCTAAGTTTTATAGAATCGCAGTGCGCATGCGCTAGTGCTCCAATTATCCCAGGTAGATAAATGCAACCTCCAGCAGTTGGCGGTATATATATGTGAAATCAGTATGACCAACATTGACACAAAATTCCCAGAACTTGTCTAAAAATGTATAATTTATTTTACGTATCAAATCACATTTAAAAAGCAAGGAACCTAAAAGCTAACCAAACCTAAATCAATTACTATAACACAAATCAATTACTCTAACGTAGGTGAAATCCAGGGAACGTGGAATCACATTTAAAAAGCAAGTTCGGGTTGTTGATGGTGGCAACGCTGGAACAACATAGGAAGTGGAGGGAAAATAACAAAGAGTAGGAAGTAAGCAATGTAGCACGACCGTGTTTTACGCTAATATATAAATATGAAAAAAAAAACTCCTTGCAACATTGGAAAATGTTTAAAATGTGTTTAAAAGTGTTGCAAAATGTTTTAAACGTATTTAAAAGTGTTTAGTGCATCAGTAGAATAAGATATTAAATTGAAAAGTTTTTGCGACCTGAAGTGTACAACAGCCGTTTTTTCATATGAACGGACAGGTGAATGGAGAAGGCTACATAACAGTGAACTACATGGTCTTTATAGGAAGCCAGATATAATAAGAACAGTTAAGTCTCGTAGACTGCGATGGGCAGGACATGTTGCACGTATGGGGAATGAAAGACGTGCATGGAAGCTTCTTGTAGGAAAGCCAGAGGGAAAACGCCCAGTTGGTAGACCAAGAATGAGGTGGGAGAACAACATTAACTATGATTTGAGGGAAGTAGATTATACAGGGAATGATTGGAAAGCATTAGCTCAGGATAGGGATGTATGGAGAGCTTATGTCCTCGCGGCCATGAACCTACGGGTTCGATAGTGCCGGTGAGTAAGTAAGTTAGTTTTTATATATTAGCGTAGCTGCACTTAGCTCAACTACACTTCTACTCTCTCCTGGCGCGACAGGCTTAGAAGGCCCTTAGCCTACCAGCCGGCTGCTGGCCTCACATCCACATGTGTCAATCACAGAGGTAGATGATCATCAGCCAGTGTAGGGGTGACATGTGGTCAGCATGTCGAGTCCCCCAGCCGTTATAGCTGGTTTCCTCAACCTGGAGTCGCTACTTATTGTAGCTACCCAAATGCCTCACGATGCTGGGTGGGCACCGGTCCCATACTGGTCGAAATACCATGAGAAAATTTCTTCCCCCATGGAGACTCGAACCAGCGCAAGTCCCGTAGCTCTGCACCAAGGCTTCCTGCCTTAACCACTCGGCTACGGCGCGGGACTAAGGGCACTTCTACTAGCGCTTGATTTTTCAATTATATTGTTGTAAACTATAGCTCTTCTTCTGTATTTACTAACATTATTTAATATTTTAAACTTTTTCAAACAATTTTTATAACATTATTAGACAATTTTGAAGTATTTATTTAAATATGCAAATCACAATATTATGACACTGTTAGACAATATTGTGATGGTAACTGCTATTTTCTCTACAGAGTATATTACTTAGTCTATGATTTTTCTATCGGTGTTTTGGGTTATCGCTGGTTGGATCAGCGTTAGGGAGTGATAAGTAAGTGTACACCCATTTTTAATAAACGTTTGGTAATTTTAAATATTATTAATATTTTTTTAACATAGATTTGGGGATTTATTGCAAATATTGGTCATTTACATTTCATAGCGACGGATAGTAATCTAGGATGATAATCGATATGTGGTTCGATTGTGGGTTATCGCTGGCTCTATAAACTGGCGCATGCGCACTGCTGAAAATATTTCACGCTAGTTTAGTGCAGTTTTCCCAAGGCTAGGATTTTTTGACCTGAAAAACACCGAAATATGCAAAAATAGAAGCAGTTATAACCTAAAACTGTTCACCGCTGTGGTCTCGAGGTGCTGCCTTGTCACTCAGCGGGCCCGGGTTCGATCCCCGGTTGGCGCAGTTTTTCTGGGCGAGGTTTTTATCGGGATTTTTCCTCACCTGTAAGATAAATGCCAGGAAAACTTTTTAAGGCCCAAACGGTCCCCGAAATCATATGACCAATATCAATAATCATCATTATCATCATCATACTTGTCATCCTTCACCGGTGTGGAAAGCAACGGGAAGCTACCACACCTACAATTCCTAGTAAAGCTGCAAAGCATAGCATGAAAATGCTCCTGGGGCAGAATTACTATGGATGGATGGAACCTAAAATTTACATTTATTTCTAAACTGTAACATAAAACATGCGATTTTTTTTTGCAAATTCCCGAGGTTGTCTTTAGACATTCCTGGTGCTCTCTTCTGGCATTGCGTACTTGTAACCTACTTCTGAGGTTGGGGCATCTGGAAGGCAGGGTTATGTTGCCCCGATATGATGGGTGGTGATAATGATAGTGGTGCGCCAGGAGAGTCCCTAATCATAAGCTTAACCTAAGATGAATACGAATGATGATGATTGTGATGGCCATATGATTTCGGGGACCGTTTGGGCCTTAAAGTTTTCCTGACATTTGTCTTACAGGTGAGGAAAAACTCCGATAAAACCTCACCCAGAAAAATTGTTCCTACCGGGGATTGAACCCGGGCCGCAGCTTGACAAGGCAGCACGCTACCTCGAGACCACAGCGGTGGACACATGTAATCTAATACTATTATAATTATGTAATAATTTCAGTTGTAAAATCAATTAATAAATTAGTTTATGACAACATTTTATTTAAGAATAAAATGCAAGGGAGGAACAAGATGAAGTATGGAATTTGACATTGTAGCCTGCTTTTTATTTTTAATTGTCAGTAGCTACCTGCTACCTGCTTGTCACGAGACAATGCATAGATATTTGCTCAGGTACATACATAACGGAAAACCCTTCTTCTTCTTCCGAATGCAGTATTGAGTGATGAAGCCCGTTCTGCGACTACAAAAACTGATCTTTCCATCGGTTGAAGGCACAGAGTACCAGAGAAGAAAGTGGACGAGTTGCGCGTACATGCCACAGGCGGCGCTAGAGTAATACAACTAACGACACCTAAATTTTTTCGGTTCTTTTTTTGGTACTAATATGAAATTCAGCACCGCCTGGTGGTAAAATTATGAATTATAATTATATAACGCCATCTGGTGAATAATCATGGAATTTAACTTTTATAGGAATAAATAACGTATTAATTAATCTTAAATTGTGGAATTATGTATACCCAGTCTCTCAGACCTACATATTTTCTTTAATTTTAACAGAAAGGAAGAATGGAAATAAATAAAACATGTTAATTTATTTTCGTTTATTAAAATTTTAAAACGTGCATTATGAGCTCTTTTAATAAATATGTACAATTGACCTACCCCTTATTCTCACATACATATTTTAAACAATATTTATTAAATAACCTTAGCCATGTCGTACATCTGTCCATTATAAAGTCACATTTTTAAAATGTTTATTAGAAATGGCTGTACACTAACATCACTCTTCCTAACCTAACAAATCTTAGAATTTTATCACTTCTAGTAGATTTATCTTTGAAAATAGATTCACATTAAAAATGTAAACAAGCTTGAATTTACTTACAAATTAGAGTAAAATAAAATCTAAGTAATGATTTTAACTTTCGATAATTTACAGTACCGTCTACATAGAACGAAAGGATAGCAGTTAAAATTTAAATTTACAAAATGGCTAACTTCCAATAATCCCGAGTGAACACCGTTAAACACCGCCGTGAACGACGCCGTGTGCCTTGCATTTGTTTTATTTAGTTACATATTCTGTTACTACGAAACAGCGCTACCATTGTAGTTTGCTCATTGTAGTTCATCGTAAACGACCGAAATTTTTTAGATGTCACTGTACTCAGTTTCCCCTCTATTCGAAGTTTCTCTATGGGTTGAAGGGTCTTCCGAGGTCTCTTTTGCCTTTAGGGTTGAGGTGATAAATCATCTTTGGTAAACGGGAATTTGACATTCTCTGGACGTGTTGGAACCATTTAATCTGACTATTTAACTCATGCCCCAAATGGGAGTCAATGACCAATCACGTTTCAATGATTTCTGTTTTACAACCAATCAGAGTCGTGTTTCACCAAATATTTATCAGTGTTATAATTACCATATTAAAGAAAGCTCCTCCTTACAATATTGCGTTCCTTTGGCAATAAATAGTATGATCTGGTTGCAGTGATAAACAAAAGAAGCAATAGAAGCGTACCTATCGTTTCTCATTTGTTTTCAAACATCGCCGTTTACATTAAATATATAAATATTTTAAAATAACTATATTTAAATAATGATTTGTGAGTAAACAGCTTAATTTTATTCGTTAAATAGTCCTAACAAATGCCACTCTTGATTTCCAAATTCTCTAGATAAATTGGAAATCACTCGTGGCATTACTTATGATAATTTTGTATATGTTCAACCATTTCCCTACTATTCCACTGCATCCTTATCTCATCACTTTTCATTCTATCCCTTAATGTTACTCCAGTTAGTGATCGGAGGAATCTCATTTGTGAACTATTAATGCGGGATTTATCTTTTGCTCGAAGTGTCCAGCATTCACTTCCGTATAGTAGAGCAGGTTTGGATATGGCATTATGAAATCTCAATTGGATTTCTTTCCTCATTTTTTTCCCAAAATTTCTCTTAATTATACCATTTAATCTGTTATAAAAAGTTTATATGAAACCACATTTATAAAAGTAAAGTTAGATCATGGGAAAATAGCAGATAACGGAAAACCCATACCCTGAAATGAAAGGAAATAGGAGAGGAAGGTAGATTTTGCTAGAAAAAAATCTGAGAAATGTAACAACTAAAACATAGAAAGATACATTTTAGGAAAAAAGTTCTTTAATTGTTAAGGAGTGGAAATATGAGAAATATGACCAATTAATTGTCCCGCGCCGTAGCCGAGTGGTTAAGGCAGGAAGCCTTGGCGCAGAGCTACGGGACTTGCGCTGGTTCGAGTCTCCATGGGGGAAGAAATTTTCTCATGGTATTTCGGCCAGTATGGGACCGGTGCCCACCCAGCATCGTGATGCATTTGGGTAGCTAGAATAAGTAGCGGCTCCAGGTTGAGAAAACCAGCTATAACGGCTGGGGGACTCGACATGCTGACCACATGTCACCCCTACACTGGCTGATGATCATCTACCTCTGTGATTGACACATGTGGATGTGAGGCCAGCAGCCGGCTGGTAGGCTAAGGGCCTTGTAGGCCTGTCGCGCCAGGAGAAAAAAAAAGACCAATTAATTGCTATAATGTACTCTATCCAATAGGCCTAAATATGACTTAACAAATTATTTCAATTCAATTAGTTTTTTAATAACAGCATTTACACACACACACACACATATATATATATATATATATATATATATGCATCCATAGTAATTCTGCCCGAAGGCAGGTCCTTCACTGCAATCATAGCATTTTCATACTATGCTTGCAGCTTTACTAGGGAATTGTAGGTGTGGTAGCTTCCCGTTGCTTTCCACACCGGTGAAGGATGATGATGATGATAATGATGATGATGATGGCCATATATGATTTTGGGGACCGTTTGGGCCTTAAAAGTTTTCCTGACAATTGTCTTACAGGTGAGGAAAAACCCCGATAAAAACCTCACCCAGAAAAACTGCCCCGACCTGGGATCGAACCCGGGCCCGCTGCGTGACAAGGCAGCACGCTACCTCCAGACCACAGCGATGGACTAACACACACACACACTGACATACACACACACACACACATATATATATATCATCATCCATGCAAGTATAAGGCCGTGTGGCCTGTTACGGTCTCAAAGAAGAATTTTTCATTCAGCGCCTGCAGGAAGAAGACCAGGACGTCCACTCAAAAGACTTTTGGATGGTGTTTCTCTTGAGGCCGAAACAGGTAAACAAATGGCCTAAATTCGTGAATGTACTATGAAGATATGATGATGACGCTTTTTTGGACGTCCTAGCGATCTTTTGCCAAGGGGGCAGTAGCGAAATATGGCTTTTGGAATTCTATGAGACGGCATTCGTTGAAGATGGGCTTTCCAGTAGTTCTGGTAGTTTTGTATATGGTGAAGAATGGGTTCTACATCCAACTCTTCCATAATTTAATTTGCAATTTACATTTGCTTTCATGTCTCAAACATATATATATATATATATATATATATATATATATCCATATAGGGTGTGGTGTACAAATCATCGCACAAAATTTTCAATCTTATTTCTTATGCCACTGATGCACTAAACACTTTTTAAACACGTTTAAAACATTTTGCAACACTTTTAAACACGTTTTAAACATCTTCCAATGTTGCAACGATTTTTTTTATATTTATATATTTACGTAAAACATTCACCTCTCTGTTCATCTCTCTTTGGTCCAAAATTTTTCCTAAGAACTTTATTCTCAAATACTCGTAATTTCCTTTCCTCCCTTAAAGTAAGAGTCCATGTTTCGCACCCATATAATATAACTGGTAGAATAATAGTTTTATATATTTTCAGTTTAACGTTTTTTGAAAGGAGTTGGGATATCAGGAGTCTCTGCAATGCATAATAGCACGCATTTCCAGAATTGAGCCTATGTTTAATTTATTTGTGCATCTCATTCCTATTTGTTATTATTGTTCCTAGGTATTTGAATTCAGCCACTTCCTCAAATTTTCCCTCATTTGTCATTAGCTGTCCATTTCTATAATGTATTTCTACGTGTGACCATATATTTAGTTTTATTGATATTTACTTCCAGTCCTAATTTCTTAGTGTTACTCAATACTGTGTTTCATTACCATTACAATATCGGGTTTATGCTATTTTTTTAAATTTAGACCTAAGTTTCCATGCTTAATTTCCATAGTGAAACAGTTTTCAGGTATCCTACTCTATCGCTACCCATCTTTACTATGATTTTTTTTCTCCCCAAAACTTGCTTTAAATAGCTGTGACGTTCCTGCAAGGTTATGTTCCATGATAAGAGAATGGACAATTTTACCAAAAATCTTTCACTGAACGTTACTAATACAATTAACAATACAGTATTTTAAAAATAAATAAATTTAGGTGCAAATTTATAAAAATCACTAAACGCATACTTTACTACAAACTATCTATCTATCGTCGGGTTTTTACAGCTGCTGCCGTCTTCCCGTGCCAAACCTCCAAAGCCTACGGTCTTGGGCATCTTCGATGCTTAGCCCTCTAGCTTGCATGTTTTCGTTCCATGTTAACCTTGGTCTCCCTCTTTTCTTCTTTCTGTTCGGATGCCATTCATATAGTTTTTTCTGTCCGGCTTTGATTGATTTGGTTCTTTTAGCATTTTGTTTTTTTTTCTAATGTGTGGGGAGCTGGCCCACAGCATAAACCCCCAACCTGGAGGACCAGGAAAAATTTGTCTGGGTTTTCCTCCCATAACCTTTGAAGATCCCTCTTCACCGCAAGGCAGCGTTTCTCTATTTCCCTTAGAGATAGGGTTGCCTCTTCCGCCAGATCCGCCGTGATGAAGGACTCCTTCTGCGCCGACTCTGCCGTTGAGGTCTTCACCGTAACCCTGGCTTACAGAGTACTATCAGTCGGAGCTCGGGAGTAGGATTGAAAGTGCAGAAAATAAATCTGTCACCTTCAGACTGTTTTAGGGTCTTATGGTTGCCCTCTTCAGCCCAGGATTTATAAATCTAAGGAATTATTTTATTCTGTCGGGGAATTAGTGCATCTAAGTTTCAGATAGATTATCCATCCGCCCTTGTGACCGTTCGTAGTGGTGAGCGAATCTAGGTTTGGGCTTCTTGGCGTTTTCCTGGCTCGTCTGCTACTGGTCGCTGATGATGTAGATGCTGGCATGCCAAGAGGAAACCCGCGACAAGCCGCGGATGTCGATCTCAATCCGCGAGGCAAGGCCCACCCGACCACGCCCCCAGAGCTCCCATCCTCCAATCAGAAACGACCATTTTCGGGCTAAGCTGATCATTGGTTAGCGTTAATTTAGAATTTGGAAAATGAGTTTAAGTTATAAAATGAATAATTATATTTATATTTTAATGAATTTAGAAATGTTGTGGAATTTAA
Organism: Diploptera punctata; assembly: GCA_030220185.1. Lineage (NCBI taxonomy): Eukaryota > Metazoa > Arthropoda > Insecta > Blattodea > Blaberidae > Diploptera > Diploptera punctata. Next base: position 1,357,204 of record JASPKZ010003887.1, on the reverse strand, counting down.
TTTAATTGAATTTACTGGTGGAGTCTAGGGATCCACTCCGGCATTTGCCTTTGCGCTAAGGGAAACCACCAAAAACCTTAGCAGAGTGGTGTGAATTTAATGTAAATACTGATTTAATTTGGAAAATAAATTTTGAAATATTGTCAACTATTTAAATGAAATGGTCGAAATTATCAGCTTCTTCGGTTCTTTGGTGTATAGCCGGCGAAATCACCTTTTAGTAGTCCTTGATAGGCGTTATTATTGAAAGTATCTTGCTATTCTTTCAGATTGGGCGTCAGTAAAGACTCTTTTACTTGTTGAGCATCCATTTTCTAGGATTTGTATGGATTTATTCTCATAGTTTACAGTGAATTAAATTGATATGTAATTACATTCAGCCATTAGGTATTTCATGATTCCATCATTTACTTGTCCATTTATTTGAGTGTGAGCGGTTTGAGCTCTTTTCACTTTTTTTGTCGGCGGCGCAGCCGTCTGAGTGCTGGCGTTGACTTCTTCGATCGCTTGCGCAGCAGTCTGAGTGCTGGCGTCTTCGATCGGTTGTGCAGCAGTCTGAGTGCTGGTGTCTTCGATCGCCTGCGCAGCAGTTTGAGTGCTGGCGTTGGCGTATTGCTTTTTGTGCTGGGGTTTGAACCCGCACTGGTCCTCGAATTGCGAGGCCTTGTCTAGCCGTGCCCTTCGTGGCGCGGATTTTTTCTTTTTGTTTGTCCTTTTACTGGTATTTGTCACAGGCTGAGGTGCCATTGATGGCTCAACTCCAGCTGTATTATATGTCTCAGTCAGGTTTGGATTTGGTACTTCAGCTTGAGGAGCGTCTGGCTCAACTCGATCTGAAGTGTTATGTCTCGATTCGGCAGGAGCGGGCTCTACTGGGACCGATTGAGACTTAGTTTTAGCTTTCGCTGCGCGTCTGTATAGCTCAGCCTTTACTTTGTAAAAGCAGAGTCTATTCAGTTTCAGGACCTCGCAGGCTGTGGGTCCATCTACCAGGACTGCCAAGAACATTGGCAGCGGGCCCTTGGTCCTTCCAGAGGTCATATTGACTACCGAAAGTGCCTCGAACCCGAGTCCCAATAGGTCTTCCTGGATCTCGGATGGATCCACTGAGGGGTCTAAGCCTTTGATGACAATTTTCAATATGTCTCTTTGGCTTTTATTTGCCACTTCGCGATGTGGTATTTTACGCTGCAGCAGCAGCTGTTTGTATTTATTATAGACCTCCATTGAAGTAGGTCTAACCCTGGTTCCGAGTCTAGTGAGTTCGCAAGTGAATGCGTTAGTCTCGTGTTTGAATTCTCCATTCACAGCTGCCATTTGCGACGAAAATTCCCGTCGAATTAGCAGGGAAGGGGATTTTACGCTTACGCGCTGGTTTTCCGTCTCTGAGTCCCCGGAGGGCCCTCCACTATAGCGTGGTGAGTCCTCCGGAGGCAGAGTGACGGTCAGGCCGGAACCTGTTTTATCGGCAGCCGTTGCTGTCGTGTTGGGAGCTGAGCATTTAGTGCTTTGTCGCGTTCTGGCCGCGATTGGGGGCGTCGCTGTGGGATCGCCTGATTTTTTGCTGCCTTTTGGCATACTGGAGGGTCCTTAATGGTAGGGAGTATTGGTCCACCGGTAAGGAGTCGCCCTGTCAGACGCCGTGGGAGCTCGGCCTAGCTAGGGGCTGAGGGGATAGGCGGCCTACTGCCTGGGGTATGGGAACTACCAGGATAGCGGGCAGGTTAGGACCCTCGGCCGTCAGACCGGTTTTGCTCTTTGCCGCGCAAGGCGCGGGCTTTGGAAGCGGGAGTCACTTCTCCAGCCGGTGCTGATGAGGCGACGATCGCTGCGAGGAACGCTGCTGCCGTAGAGCCCCTTCTTCACCGCTGCCAGGAGAACCTTCTTCTTCCGCTGCTAGCCGCCGCCCAGTCGGAGCAAACTGAACCCTGGTTTTTTAAGGAGGTTGTTACTCCTCCCCCTCCTCCTTTCTCATCCGGGCTTGGGACCGGCCATGGCGGAGTTTACTACAAACTCACATTACTTTTAAAAATGGAGCACAAAATATAATGAGATGACATATTATCTTAGAGCTATGTCCACATCCAGTTAAAATTTGATTTATATCTCATATTTAAATATATTTAATTTCATTTAAAACTCCATCCCTAATTAATTTATTCTATATTAAAACGAGGCGGCTCTGAGACGCTATCGAGACTCGGTCACACCATGTGGGTTTCGTGGTGGACGGAACGGTGCTTCGGCAGGTTTTTCTCGGGGTTTCTCCCGTTTTCTCCTGCCTCAAATTTCGTTCCACAATTTATCTGTACTCATCTCATCTACTTTGTATCATTTCGTTCATCTGCCCCTATGACGGTGCGTAAGGAGTGATCGGCGGGCATCCTTGTTGTTCACAGAACTCTAAAAATAATTGGGTTTCATCTCATCTCATTCTACGACCCGACCCTGAGTTGGACACGAGTTGAGGATGATATTTATTTATATTAAAACGAAATGTATAGGTTATTAATATCTTCATTAAGTCCTTTGAAAACTGTCTATACTTGTACATCTCGCCTGAGGCAAGGGTGCTCCCTTGACGGAGTTAACTAACTAACTAACTCACTGGCACTATAGAACTCGTAGGTTCATGGCCGCGCGGACATAAGCTCTCCATACATCCCTATCCTGAGCCAATGTTTTTTCAATCATCCCCTGTATAATCTACTTCAATCAAATCATAGTTAATGTTATTCTCCCACCTCATTCTTGGTCTACCAACTGGGCGTTTTCCTCTGGTTTTCCTACAAGAAGCTTCCATGAACGCCTTTCATTCCCCATTCGTGCCACATGTCCTGCCCATCGCAGTCTACGAGACTTAACTGTTCTCATCATATCTGGCTTCCTATAAAGACCATGTAGTTCACTGTTATGCAGTCTTCTCCATTCACCTGTCTGTTCATCTCTCTTTGGTCGAAACATTTTCCTAAGTACTTTATTCTCAAATACTCGTAATCTCCTTTCCTCTGCATTGCAGAGAATTTGAGATACCAACTCCTTTCAAAAAACGTTAAACTGAAAATATATAAAACTATTATTCTACCAGTTATATTATATGGGTGCGAAACATTGACACTTACTTTAAGGGAGGAAATGAGATTACGAGTTTTTGAGAATAAAGTTCTTAGGAAAATGTTTGGACCAAAGAGAGATCAACAGACAGGTGAATGTAGAAGACTACATAACAATGAACTACATGGTCTGTATAGGAAGCCAGATATAATAAGAAAAGTTAAGTCTCGTAGACTGCGATGGGCAGGGCATGTTGCGCGAATGTGGAATGAAATACGTGCATGGAAGCTTCTTGTAGGAAAGCCAGAGGGAAAACGCCCAGTTGGTAGACCAAGAATGAGGTGAAAGAACAATATTAACTGTGATTTGAGGGAAGTAGAATATACAGGGAATGATTGGAAAGCATTAGCTCAGGATAGGGATGTATGGAGAGCTTATATCCGTGCGGCCATGAACCTACGGGTTCGATAGTGCCAGTGAGTAAGTAAGTATTGCAATGGAGCACACTCGGCACTTTAAGAAAAGGTACAATAAATAGCTGCTCCAAGTTGACAAAATCAGCTTATAAAGCAGGGAGACCCGATATTGCAATATGTCACCCCTTTAGTGGCTGGAAGATAGTTTTAGTTTAGTACTGTTTCTCTCATTTCCAAATGTGTTATTATATAAGGAATTCTAAATAAGTGGTAAATTGAATACATTTTTTAATGTTGACAGTTAATTTTTTGTTTTTTGTCTAGTGGGAGAAGTCGAGATAAATACTGGCCAGGACAAGCTACACCAGAGATTATTACAATAAAAAAGGATAAAAAAGGTGCAAAAAACAGGTAAGATTCCATGATAAAAGTTTTAAATAATTGTAATTTCTCATTAATTAAATAGGAATAAAACTTAGTTTTATTTGATTTTCATATTTATTAAGATATAATTCAGTGACAGCTGTTTCGGTAGTACACTGTACCTTCTTCAGACATGTTAACAAATTATGAATTGTGTTATTATAGTACATATCAACTGATCTAAGCAACAATACAACAATAATTTATTTAATTTTTTTAATTTAACAAAGGCGATTCATTCATTTTATTTTTATTTAATTAAAAATATGGATTTTCATCCAGGTTGTGCAACATAAATCAAACCAGTCTGGACAAGCTGACGATAAAACAAAATTGTTTTGAAACATGTTCGAGAACAAATCAACATTAATATTGAGGTAAGATGATCAGACTAAAAATAATATATTATATGAAATTATAGAATGTTTAATTAAGAAGGTTCATTACAAAAAAGCAATTAACAAAGTTTTTCGTTTACCCATAGAAAACATAAAGAAATATGTGTAATGTCATACATAGGCCCACTTTCAAATAAAATATCTGAACACTTTAAAAAGTTGAACATTAATGTGGCATTTAAAACTAATAAAACTCTACAAAATATAATAAAAAACAATAAAACCAAAATAAAAAAAAGAAAAATTATCAGGTGTATATAAATTGAAGTGTGGCACATGTGACAATGTCTATATAGGACAAACTAGTAGACCTTTTATCTCTCGGATAAAGGAACACATGAGAGCATATAACAAAAATTTAGAAAATTCAAAATATGCTAACCACCTACTCCAATTTAATCATTGTTTCGATCCAAATTTTGAAATTTTACATATTTGTGATAAGGGTAAGAAGTTAGATGTTTTGTAGGCTGTAGAAATTAATACATTTAAAAGTAGTAAAAAACTGTTAAATTCTCATCTTGTTAAATTAAAAAAATTAAATATTGTTGTATTGTTGATTAGATCAGTTGGAACACAATTCATAATTTGTTAACATGTCTGAAGAAGGTACAGTGTACCGAAACAGCTGTCACTGAATTATATAATAAATATGAAAATCAAATAAAACTACGTTTTATTTTTATTTAATTAATGTAAATAATATAATTAAAATAACCTCAAAATATCACTTCCTAAAATTAAATATCCATTAATTATTAAACAAAGCTCAGGGGTCCTCATCTAGGGGATATGTGGATGGCGACCACAAGGTGCCCAAGCTGTGCAAAACATTTCTTCCACTTACTTGTGTTTTGCACTCTTTTAACTTTACTATCTAACCTCTCTTGGTTAACTCTTGTTTTTTTCGACCCCGACACTATTAGGGCATCCGAGGGCTAGGGAGTCTTTACTTTCTTCCATTTCTTCTTTCCTTTATTTTCTTTCCTTCTCCACAAAAGCCTGACCAGAGGCTATAAGATGGCAGCCCCATCACTGGTCTTGCCTTCCTTTGGCCAGCAACCAATCGAAGGGACTATTATTATGCTTTCAAGTCTTATACGAGAATTTCCCTCAAACGCTGGAGGGAAAATTTTCTATAGGATCGTAACAGGCCTTGGCCTAATACTTGGAAGGAAGAAGAAGAAGAAGAGATTTCTGTACTGAATAAAAATCTGTTTTGTGCAATACTTAATCATATTCACTTCTATGACATGATCATTCTACGAGTAATTGTTATTTATATTGCCTAACATTGATTTACTTCTCTCTTTTAACCGATGAGAATTGATCTTTTAACCGATGAGAATTGATCTTTTAACCGATGAGAATTGATCTTTTAACCGATGAGAATTGATCTTTTAACCGATGAGAATTGATCTTTTAACCGATGAGAATTGTAGTATGTTTCAGTCCTGTTAGTGCATATACCTGTGTTTAATTTAAATCATGAACTGTCAACATATTTTAACATATAATTCTCAAATAAGCAAATATATTTAGATCTACCGCTGTGGTTTCGAGGTAGCGAGCTCCTTTGTCACGCAGCGGGCCCGAGTTCGATCCCCGGTCGGGGCAGTTTTCTGGGTGAGGTTTTTATCGGGGTTTTTCCTCACCTGTGAAACAAATGTCAGGAAAACTTTAAGGTCCAAACGGTCCTCTTCTTGAGGTTCATCCGATCGACATAACACCAGTCGCCAACAAAGTTCTGATGATGAGACAGTTATAGTCTCGAAATCACGATCAACTTAGGAAATATAGATGAGGAGAGGTAAGAAACATTTAATTTCACCATCAAAATAAGATATTCGTTCAATTTGATCTACATTTTCCATCTCTGGAAGTTCAAGAGGTTCTATTGTCTCTGACAATAATTTTGAAAATATTGTGACCAAATGTTTAATGAGACAACATTTACCTTAGCATGTTCTTTCAATTCTCTATTTACCTGTTTTAAATTTTATAAGTCTATGGTTGAGGTGTATATACATGATCTTCCAAGTAAGCTACAAATTCTTTCCAGCTCTCTCTATGGTTTTTCCTAACTTCTCTTTTGGCGAATTATTTATTCTCACATTAGAAGATCTATATGCATTATTTATTTTTGCTTAATTTAGTATATTTAATATAATTGAAGCTTTGTTTATTCCATATTTGAAGAGAAAAGTTATAAGCTCTCTTCAAACATGATTTATCCATCATTGAGATGTATGAAATGAATAATAAAACATATTTTTGTTATTTGTTTACAGGCGCTGCCATGATCCGGATTCTTTATATGATCTAGCAAAAAAACAACATGAAAAATACATATCAGCATTCTTCAAAACCCATGTCAGTAAATTTCATGAAGATTTTTGTCACACTTCTGCATATAAAGAACTTGAAGAATCCTGTCAGATTTTGAAGGAATATTTTAAAAAATCTTATCCATTTGTTTATGCTAATGATATTGCTTCAATTTTTTTGGATTGCCTGGCGCACCTAACTAACTATGATTTAAAATTATATACTACTCCCCTGAGATACACAACATCTAGACATTTGATTCCAGTTAAAAAACGCGAATCTGACAAAATGGACTCCTTTTTACATTGGAATAAGAAAGTAGCTCATTCTATGCTGAATGCCATCCTTCAACCAACAGTAACTAAACTGGTATCAAACTGCACATTCTCTCTCCTCGCTCCATTTATTTTATCAAATTTCTGTAATTTGGTAGAACTCACCGTTAACAACAACAATGATGGAATAGTTGTATGCTTTGCGTCACTTCCCAATCTTCAAAAATTTGTAAATAACCGCTGCAACGATGTCATACTTAATGCATTGCGTGTCAAATGCTTGAAATTGAAAATCCTTGACATCAATGATTCCAAAAATGTGACGGATAAAGGTCTGGAATACATTTTAGAAATGAAGAATTTGAAAGAATTGCATATCATGTGTCCACAAGTAAATTTTAGTCTGCCAGTTATGGAAATGATGTTTAGAAAATTGTCAAGTGTATCTATGAGAAAAATATCTTTAAATTATTTATTAAATGCACCAACTATCGCTCATATCCAACTTCTTGTAGAATGCTTTCCTAATCTTTCTTCAGTTTCATTATATTCAAGAAAGGATTGCGACCTGACACCTTTGAAGGAATTGAAACATCTTACAGAGATTAGTTTGGGCAGATTACAGTATTATTCAAATATTAATTCTTCATCTACTAATGAATTAATTACAGCAATTGGGAAACAGCTCACTAAGCTTTGTTTATACTCTGCTAATTATAAAGAGTTGATCTTACTGAGAGTAGAGATGCCTTCTTTGGAATTCCTAGAATATGGATCATGTGAACAGTTTGAGCAATAGTGGAATGCAGGCTTTCACGGCCGGTAATCATGGTAGTAAAAGATTCCGGGCTATGTGGCCGTGGTCTATAACTGGCGTTTCTTCCAGACGTTTCTCCCTCAACTGCGGAGGGCATCTTCAGTGGCGAGTGCTGCAAGCTGTTGTTTCCCTGTCGTAGACTCGACTGCGAACTCGCAGTCGAGTCTACGACAGGGAAACAACAGCTTGCAGCACTCGCCACTGAAGATGCCCTCCGCAGTTGAGGGAGAAACGTCTGGAAGAAACGCCAGTTATAGACCACGGCCACATAGCCCGGAATCTTTTACTACCAGTTTGAGCAATCTTTAATATAGTAGATGTTTTCGCTTTTAACTTCTGTAAAAAAGTGGATAGGTCATGTGATATTTTTGATAGTCTACGTTATTGTAAATCTACATATTCTTAGTTGTGATGTTATTCTTGCCAGGGTGTGATATCTTTAGTGTGCTTGAATTTTCACAATATTCAAAACCTTTCCCGATTTGAATCAAAATACTCTTTCTCTCAGGTAGAAACCTGTTACTTTTTGCTTCCTTATTCTATGAATGGATTACAGTATTTAAATGTAGGTAAGACTGCTGCTGCTAAACTTGAAGCTGTGCTGTGAAATGTCTTGCTCCACAGTTTATGAAATTACTAAAGTTCTTATACGTAAAGCCAATATTGTTCTCACTTACATCAAACTATCATATATAGTGCAGTACATGATTGCTCCCTTAACATCATACGATATGGAGCATACTTTTTGCTCGTACAAAATAATTCTGGCAGACAGGCGTTAAAAAATATATAAAAAAGCTCCTAACTGTGTATTACGAACAGAATTGATAATTTGATTATTCAAAGCACATGCATACCATACTGTGTTCGGGCAAATTTCATGGAGAAACTAATGTTAAAATAATTCTAACTACATTTCACCATGTTCATACGTGTAATGTAACTAACTAACTAACTAACTCACTGGCACTATCGAACCCGAAGGTTCATGGCCGCGCGGACATAAGCTCTCCATACATCCCTATCCTGAGCTAATGCTTTCCAATCATTCCCTGTATAATCTACTTCCCTCAAATCATAGTTAATGTTGTTCTCCCACCTCATTCTTGGTCTACCAACTGGACGTTTTCCCTCTGGCTTTCCTACAAGAAGTTTCCATGCACGTCTCTCATTCCCCATACGTGCAACATGTCCTGCCCATCGCAGTCTACGAGACTTAACTGTTCTTATTATATCTGGCTTCCTATAAAGACCATGTAGTTCATTGTTATGTAGTCTTCTCCATTCACCTGTCTGTTCATCTCTCTTTGATCCAAAAACTTTCCTAAGAAGAACTTTATTCTCAAATACTCGTAATCTCCTTTCCTCCCTTAAAGTAAGAGTCCAGGTTTCGCATCCATATAATATAACTGGTAGAATAATAGTTTTATATATTTTCAGCTTAACGTTTTTTGAAAGGAGTTGGGACATCAAAAGTCTCTGCAATGCATAATAGCATGCATTTCCAGAATTGAGCCTATGTTTAATTTCTTTTTGCATCTCATTCCTATTTGTGATTATTGTTCCTAGGTATTTGAATTCAGCCACTTCCTCAAAATTTCCCTCATTTGTTTTTCATATGATATCGTGAAAGGCTATCAAATAAGCATTCTAATTCTTCATAGAACTCATCCTTTGGCATGGGTTCCCTGAAGTAGTCCCCGCCCGGAGAACCGAATGGGGGACTATTTGACCTCCGGAAAATTTTACCCCAGATGAACCCATGTCCGCATTTCTTGACTGTTGTATTTTTACGGTGAAAGATCGTCAGTCTTTCGCCCAAGGTACTTTTTTCGTCTGGCTTATCACCTTCGACCAGTCCGGCATGGGTAACCCTATCGGCAGCAATGCTACCGCCGGCATAGCTCTCAGGATCATTTAAGCACGCAAGCCACTCCACCACGACAAGGTAAAGATACCATGGAGGGACGTGTAATGTATAGGATTAAAATAACTGTAATTGCAAGGAGAGAGTTGAAATACCCCCTAGAATTATTTGTGGATTAATTTATTTTAACATCTTGTTTCTCCAAATATTACATTCAGTTCTTGGTCTACTGCGATGGGCAGGACATGTGGCATGAATGGGGGAATTCAAGATGTGCATGGAAGCTTCTTGTAGGAAGGCCAGAGGGAAAACGCCCAGTTGGTAGACCAAGAATGAAGTGGGAGAATAACATTAACCATTATTTGAGTGAATTAGATTATAGAGGGGATGATTGGAAAACATTGGCTCAGGATGGGGATGTATGGAGAGCTTATGTCCGTGTGGCCATGATCGTGTCATTAAGTTAGTTAATTAGGACTTGGTCTACGTGTGTTCTGATTCATCCAATTTAATATTGTGACATTTATATATAGGCCTACTGGAATTCATTAACTTTATGCAAGGTAAATAGAAGTCATCCAAACTGTACCTACTCTAAATTTTGTCAGTGGTGTATTCGATGTAAGCAAGTTACTACGGTTACTGTGTTTTGTTTTTTATTTATGTTTGGATTTTGTAATAAAATATGATTAGATAAATTAATTGATCGCATTTTATATAAACCCAGTACTAATTTATTGAAATAAAGTGTCAAACTACAGGCTTGGGAGGCCCTTGTGGTAGATGGATGTTGAGACTTCCACATTTCTAGACAATCCACTGGTTTCTCAGTCCTGCGTGACGGCCCCTTTGCCCCAGAACTTGCGTCTGGTACTCATACAAATTAAGAGCTGAGTAGACTCTAGGGCTATGATACCGCCAGAAGGTTTGGTCCAGCTAAAAACCTGACCCAATTGAGACTCAAACCCACGACCTTCCGGCTTGTCAGCGTGATTCCTCACACAACATACTTCAATGTGAGCCATTAAAATTGCTTGAAATCACAAACATGATATTTTATTGATAAGAATCAATAAAACCTCATAATGTTAAAAATTCCCAAATTTATTATATTAAATTATATTTTATATTGAGTCAGAAGTAATGAAAAATTAATTAAAAGAAGAAATTTCCATCCAGAGCTTTTTTGGGCGTCCCACCGATCTATTGCCTTGGGGGCAGTAACGAAGCATGGCTTTTGGAATTCTATGATACGGCATTCGTTGAAGATGGGCTTTCCAGTTGTTCTGGTAGTTTTGTTTATGGTGAAGAATGGGTTCTACATCCAACTCTTCCATAATTTCCTCATTTCTTTAATGGCCCCACTTCGTATAGCCTGCTGTACGGCGCATAAATAGCATCTCATTTAAATAGGAATTTACACCAATCCAAATTGTCCTCTATACAACAAAGAAGAAGAAATGACTGAAGAATAACTTCAAAAGTACCAAGTGTTATCTGGTAAATTAATTACAGAAAAATAATGGAACGACAAGAAAGGATACGCAGCTAAGATTTTATTCAACGATGGCACTACAAGTGGCGATGTATGGAAGTGAGGCCTGGGTCCTGAAGGAAAAAGTAAAATTCAGGCAGCGGAAATACGGCCAGTGAAAGGTTGTACAAGAGAAGAACATATTAGAAAAGAGAAAATTAGAGAGGAACTATAAGTACAAGCACTTTTTCAACAAATAGAAGAACAGAGAAACAATTGGATAGATCATCTGCAAAGAATGACATATGATAGGATATTACCCGTTTAAGGAGTAAGTGCAGTTGTTGACGGAGGGCACTGCAGTCGTGTTTATGCAGGAATAGAACACGTGGCATTGCTATTTATTACGGCAGAGGGGAATGGGTCGTGAGACGCAGACAGTATACACTGTCTTGTATGACGTCACGTGTAGCAACAAACAGAGCTTGGAAATTCTTCCGCCTGCAGAAATATTTTGAATGACTAATACCAAAGATGACTCTCTAAAAAAAACTCCAACCGCGACAGGCCTACAAGGTCCTTGGCCGACCAACCGGCTGCTGGCCTCACATCTACACGTGTTAAACACAAAGGTAGACGATAATCTAGCCAGTGTAGGGGTGACATGTGGTCAGCATGTCGGATCCCCAGCCGTTATAGCTGGTATTCTCAACCTGGAGTCGCTACTTATTGTAGCTACCCAAATGCCTCACGATGCTGGGTGGGCACTGGTGCCATACTGGCCGAAATTCCATGAGAAAAATTCCTTCCCCCATGGAGACTCGTACCAACGTAATTCCCGAAGCTCTGAGCCAAGGCTTCTTGCCCTAACCACTCGGCTACGGCGCGGGACACCAAAGATGACACTGGTCTATAATCCTAGAGGACGAAGATCGGTAGGAAGACCAAGAAAGCGCTTGGCTGAACAGATCGGAACAGGTAAAGACCTAATCCCTGAAGGATGATGATGAAAAATAATGGAGTACAATGAGAACTAATGGCTTCGTTACCATACGCCATCTTATGATCAATCGAGATAAAAATAAAATTATATCAACATGCTTCTGAAAATGTTTGATTTATGTATTACATTGTTCTTGTCGTATAAACTATTATTCTTCTTCTTCCTTTCAAGTATTAGGCCAAGGCCTGTTACGATCCTATAGAAAATTTTCCCTTATGGGAAATTCTCATATAAGACTTGAAAGCATAATAATAGTCCCTTCGATTGGTTGCTGGCCAAAGGAAGGCAAGACCAGTGATGGGGCTGCCATCTTATAGCCTCTGGTCAGGCTTTCTGGAGAAGAGAAGAAAAGAAAATAAAGGAAAGAAGAAATGGAAGAAAGGAAGGACTCCCTAGCCCTCGGATGCCCTAATAGCGTCGGGGTCGAAAAAACAAGAGTTAACCAAGAGAGGTTAGATATTAAAGTTAAAAGAGTGCAAAACACAAGTAAGTGGAAGAAATGTTTTGCACAGCTTGGGCACCTTGTGGTCGCCATCCACATATCCCCTAGATGAGGACCCCTTTCTACCAGTTATATTATATGGTTGCGAAACATGGACTCTTACTTTAAGGGAGGAAAGGAGATTACAAATTTGAGAATAAAGTTCTTAGGAAAATTTTTTGGACCAAAGAGAGATGAACAAACAGGTGAATGGAGAAGACTACATAACAATGTGTTACATGGTCTTTATAGGAAGCCAGATATAATAAGAACAGTTAAGTCTCGTAGAATGCGATGGGCAAGACATGTTGCACGTATGGGGAATGAAAGACTTGCATGGAAGCTTCTTGTAGGAAAGCCAGAGGGAAAACGCCCAGTTGGTAGACCAAGAATGATTTGAGGGAAGTAGAATATACAGGGAATGATTGGAAAGCATTTTAGCTCAGGATAGGGATGTATGGAGAGCTTAGGTCCGCGCGGCCATGAACCTACGGGTTCGATAGTGCCAGTGAGTAAGTAAGTAAGCAAGCTAAATATTTGTATCCTGCAACCTACTTACAATGGGTTTGCTAATTACCTGAACCAGACCGGCAATTGCCAGGTATAGTAAAATCTAAGGAATTATATTTTCATAGAGGGTTGATTGACAAGGGTCAGTGATAAAGAAAGGAATGTGTATACAACACAACTTTTATCAAAATTCTATGGAAATTTAAGATTCCAGCTTGAAAACACAAACGCTAGCAAAATGAATTCTAAATTATTATTTGACAAGAATAACTTTCAAATATTAAAATATGGGACATATTTCAAATAAAAGTCCAGCTCCGTAGCCGAGTGGTTAAGGCAAGATGCCTTGGCGCAGAGCTACGGACTTGCGCTGGTTCGAGTCCCCATGGGGAAATACATTTTCTCATTGATTTTAGGCCAGTATTGGACCGGTATCATGAGGCATTTGGGTAGCTACAATAAGTAGTTACTCCAGGATGACAAGACAAGGTATAACGGCTGGGGGACTCGACATGCTGACCATATGCCACCCCTACACTGACTATGTGATTATTCCATGTGGAATGTGAGCCCAGCAGCCGGTTGGTTGGCCAAGGAAATTCCAGGTCAGTCGTGCTTGGAGTTTTTTTTAATAAAACATACTGTTATATAAATAGACAGTCTACCGCTGTGGTCTCGAGGTAGAGTGCTGCCTTGTCACTCAGCGGATCCGGGTTCGATCCCCGGTCGGGGCAGTTTTTCTGGGCGAGGTTTTTATCGGGGGTTTTCCTCACCTGTAAGACAAATGTCAGGAAAACTTTAACGCCCAAACGGTCCCCGAAATCATATGGCCATTATCATCATCATCCTTCACCGGTGTGGAAAGCAACTGGAAGCTATCACACCTACATTTCCCTACTAAAGCTGCAAGCATAGTTTGATCCTTCCGGGTTAACAGAACTAAAATTATGGCATTTCATGGGAAGGACCCCATACAAAGTAAAATCTGTCTCCAGAATAAAATTTTAGAGAGATCTAATCAATTTAAATATCTTGGATATTATCTCTCAATCTGGGATGAAAAGGATATCCCTGAAAAAATTACTAGTTATAATAAAAGTTTGGGAATTATTAATCAAGTTATGAAACCATCCCTTGTACAAAAAAACACCAGATTACGTTTATATAACACTTTGGCTAGACCAGTGTTGACTTATGGTAGTGAAGCATGGACACTAAGAAAACAACATGAAAGCAGAATAACGGCTTGTGAAATGAGATTCATGCGCAGAACAGCGGGTTACACCAGATGGGATCGGAAAAGGAACACCAATATCTTAAAAGAATTGAAGACTACGCCAATTTTGGAATATATTAAACAGTACCAACTAAATTGGAAACACCATCTTGAAAGAATGAGTTCAAATCGGATCCCCAAAGCTGTTTATAATTATATACCAAGAGGACGAAGATCACTGGGCCGTCCTATGAAACGCTGGAGTGAAAATTTTCTATAGGATCGTAACAGGCCTTGGCCTAATACTTGGAAGGAAGAAGAAGAAAGAAGAAGCTGCAAGCATAGCATGAAAATGTTATGATTGCAGTGAAGGACCTGTCTTCGGGCAGAATTACTATGGATGGATATAAATAGATGTGATATTTTTGAAATGTGAGAAATATGTACTTTGTCCTGAAATATGAAGGAAAAACAAATTTGTCTTAAACCACTACAAAATATTCCAATTAGCAAACATATGACGGTATTTGAACTTTACCTAATGCGAAAACAATTAACTATTTACACAGAAACCCTAGCCCTGCTTATCAATATGATAATTTTGACCTTCAACGACAGAAGCAATTACGCAAGTTCAAAATTAAAAATAAATCATTTGAATTTTCAAAAGTTGGTGGTAATTAATATACGCTTTTTAACATCTAAGTTTATAATCTCAATTATTAGTGTGTCAATTAAAAATAAGTAAAAAAAGGGTCATAGATTGTTTTTTTAAAGGCATCTTATCATAGAGTTATTCCCTAAATATAGCCTATTCCACGGTGCGATAGGCTTAGATAACCCTTGGCCTACCAGCCGGCTGCTAACCCCTACTAAAGAGCTCTTCTTTCCTACAGTACACCATAGGCTAAAATAAAACTTTTTTTTTCCGAATTTAATTTTAACACAATTCATGACTGGCCATGGAAAATTTGGAAGTTATTTTAGGAGATTTAATATTAACCCAGACAGTGACCATAAATGTAAATGTAAAAAATCAATGTAATCTGTAAAACATGTTTTATTTGATTGGTCCTCCATCCTATATTAGTCCAAATTTAGTTTCATTTACTTCTCTTTTATTTTCATTAATATTTATTAATTTTCATTAATAATTAATGTTTAATTTAAAATTTACTTTCATTAACCCTTAAATTGCCAATACAATATTTTCTCGTGCCATTTATTTAAATATTCCGGACCGCAATGAAAATAAATTCATGTTAAACTGTGTTATTATTATACATTATTGCGTAATTTGACATAAATTTTAGTAATTTTTACTCGTTTATTTTTCTATTGATCTAAAAACAATATTAAATACATGAAATTAATGTATCCAATAGGATACATTTTTAATTTAAGGGTTAAAAGAAAACATTTCATTGTTTTTAGCCTACGTAGGAATTTAGCTCAAAAATTTTATTTTGGTCTCCGTGATGGGAGGAGAGTTGGTCGCTTGATTCACCAGCATTGTTTAAAATGATAGGATAGTCCTGCATCGTAAAACATAAATAAATAAATAAAACAAAATAATATTCTGCATATAGGTCTGAGAGAATAACTCAAACGTTCTGCATATAGGTCTGAGAGAATAACTCAAACGTTCTGCATATAGGTCTGAGAGAATAACTCAAACGTTCTGCATATAGGTCTGAGAGAATAACTCAAACGTTCTGCATATAGGTCTGAGAGAATAACTCAAACGTTCTGCATATAGGTCTGAGAGAATAACTCAAACGTTCTGCATATAGGTCTGAGAGAATAACTCAAACGTTCTGCATATAGGTCTGAGAGAATAACTCAAACGTTCTGCATATAGGTCTGAGAGAATAACTCAAACGTTCTGCATATAGGTCTGAGAGAATAACTCAAACGTTCTGCATATAGGTCTGAGAGAATAACTCAAACGTTCTGCATATAGGTCTGAGAGAATAACTCAAACGTTCTGCATATAGGTCTGAGAGAATAACTCAAACGTTCTGCATATAGGTCTGAGAGAATAACTCAAACGTTCTGCATATAGGTCTGAGAGAATAACTCAAACGTTCTGCATATAGGTCTGAGAGAATAACTCAAACGTTCTGCATATAGGTCTGAGAGAATACTCAAACGTTCTGCATATAGGTCTGAGAGAATAACTCAAACGTTCTGCATATAGGTCTGAGAGAATAACTCAAACGTTCTGCATATAGGTCTGAGAGAATAACTCAAACGTTCTGCATATAGGTCTGAGAGAATAACTCAAACGTTCTGCATATAGGTCTGAGAGAATAACTCAAACGTTCTGCATATAGGTCTGAGAGAATAACTCAAACGTTCTGCATATAGGTCTGAGAGAATAACTCAAACGTTCTGCATATAGGTCTGAGAGAATAACTCAAACGTTCTGCATATAGGTCTGAGAGAATAACTCAAACGTTCTGCATATAGGTCTGAGAGAATAACTCAAACGTTCTGCATATAGGTCTGAGAGAATAACTCAAACGTTCTGCATATAGGTCTGAGAGAATAACTCAAACGTTTCTTTTTAATAAACCAACTAATTAACTCTCCGACACTATCGAACCCGAAGGTTCATGGCGGCGCGGGCATAAGCTTTCCATACACCTGAAATAATTTTTCCAATCTTCCCCTGTATAATCGACTTCCCTCAGATCATGGTTAATGTTATTCTTCCACCTCATTCTTGGCCTACCTACTGAAAGTTTTTCCTCTGGTTTTCCTACAAGAAGTTTCTATGTCCCTCTTTCATTCCCCCAATTCGTGCCACATGTCCTGCCCATCGCAATCTAGATTTAACCGTTCTTATTACATCTGGTCTCCTATAAAGACCATGTATAGTCCACAGACGAAGAGTGTGATAGCACGGGACCAAGGCAGGCACGGGGAATTGCAAGCGATTCAATGGCTACTATGAGAATAAAGGATCACTCGTGACGTATGAAATACCTACTGCTTTCATTCACTTCGTCTGTGGACAATAGTTCACTGTTAAATAGTCTTCTCCATTTCCCTGTCGATCTCTCTTTGGTCCATTTTTTCCCCCCTAAGAACTTTATTCTCAAATTCTGGTAATCTTTTCTCCTCCATTAAAGTGAGAGACCATGTTTCATTTCGATATAATATAACTGGGGAAATTACAGTTTTATATATTTTCAGTTTAACTTTTTTTTGAGAGAAGTTAGGACGAGAAGAGTCCCTGTAATACATAGTAGCATGCAGTTCCACATTTCAGACTGTATTTAATTTTGTTTGTACACCTCTTTCCTGATTGTAATTATTGCGAGCGACGTCCAGGGACCCGATGAGCGACCGAAGCTACATTAGGGGACTTTTGAACCTTTTGGGCTTCGGACTTCGGGACTTAGGCTTTAGGTCTTGGACCTTCGGGCATCGGAATTCGGACTTGGACTTTAATATTCTCCAGACTGAAGATTTTCAGGCTCGTAAAAAATCACTGAGCCTGAAAAATGAAGCTTCTAAGCAAAATTTCTTCTTCTTCTTCCGAATGCAGTATTGGGTGATGATGCCCGTTCTGCGACTACAAAAACTAATCTTTCCATCGGTTGAAGGGTCTTCCGAGGTCTCTTTTACCTTTAGGGTTGAGGTGGTAAATCATCTTTGGTAAACGGGAATTTGACATTCTCTGGACGTGTTGGAACCATTTAATCTGATAATTTTGTATATGTTCAACCATTTCCCTACTATTCCACTGCATCCTTATCTCATCACTTTTCATTCTATCCCTTAATGTTACTCCAGTTAGTGATGGGAGGAATCTCATTTGTGAACTATTAATGCGGGATTTATCTTTTCCTCGAAGTGTCCAGCATTCACTTCCGTATAGTAGAGCAGGTTTGACTATGGCATTATGAAATCTTAATTATATTTCTTTCTTCATTTGTTTTCCAAAATTTCTCCTAATTATACCATTTAATCTGTTATATTTTTCTAAATTTGTTTCCACACCTTTTTGATTATGAAACTGTGATATATTATTACCTAAATAATTAAAGTGTGTTACTTGTTCTATTGGTTTATTATTTATTATTATTTTTACTCTCGAAAGTCCCTTTCCAGTGATTGCCATGGATTTGGTTTTATTTTCAGATATTTTCATGTTGTATTTTTCCAGGGTATTCTGCAATTTAAACACTGATCTCTGCAAATCATCTTCATTCTCCGCCAGAAGTACTTGATCATCTGCAAAGATTATTGTTTGTATTTGATTTCCTCTACATATTTTTACTCCTGGGGGGTTTAGTTTTTTCCACTCCTGGGCAATTTTATTTAGATATAGAATAAACAGTAATGGAGATAGTCCACATCCCTGTCTTAAACCTTGGTTAATTTCAAATTTATCAGTTATTTTCTCATGATCTAACTTTACTTTTATAAATGTGGTTTCATATAAACTTTTTATAGCATTTATTAGATTATTGGGGACTTGGTAGCTTTCCAATATTTTCCACATTATGTCCCGTTTGACTCTATCATAGGCCTTTTAAAAATCTGAAAATATAAGCAAAATTTACCGATATTAATCATCCAAGTACCACCTTAGTTGTCTACTAGATGTCTCTTTGGGTCGGTAAGCTGATCACTAGAGTCCGGATGTTAGGCACTTAAAAAATTCAAAATAGGCTCTTACAAAAATGGACTAAAACATAAAGTTTTACAGTCTTACGTAAAGAATATAAACACATGTTAACAATAGCATATGAAGATATCAGAGATGATTTTGGAACTTGTTTTTTTTGTTTTGTTTTTTTTTTAGCGAAACACACGGAGTGCGTAAGGTGGAAAAATAAAATAGCCGATACTTATTTCGCCTAACGGGAGAGCATTGAGGGGGAAACCACTAGGTTATTGGCTTATTGACACCCTTATCCTAACATATTTTAACATAATTTATAAAAAAGAAACACTTGAAAATTTCTAAGTTCCAGGCAGATGAGATCCTGGTTGATTTAATTCTGCTCGGATTAGTATACTTAGCGACGTTCCTACCATTCCTGCTCAGGCCCCGAAGATAAAATATAGGGTTCCAATATCCTTATGATTAGTTGAGAATAATCATCGCTTCAAGAAGTAGAATGGCTGAGACCACGTGCATTCGCCAATGATATGTCATGAAGTTTGTTCATTTCAATCAGTTTCATTGAAATGCTAAGTTAATTTTGAGAAAAAATGGCTTATAGGCATTGTAAGCTGAAATAGGCATTTATAGGCAAAATTAATTTCATGGGCAAGTTAATTCATTTAAATACTTAGGATATAATCTAACTTACAATGAGGAATGTGATATATCCTTTAAAATACAAAACTATAATAAAGCTTTAATAATTATCAACCAAGTTTTTAAACCATCAAAAGTGCAGAGACACACAAGAATGAAAATCTATAAAATTCTCGCTAGACCCATAATCTGTTATGGCAGTGAAGCTTGGACCATCAGAACTCAGGATGATCGTCATATTACAGCCACGGAGATGAAATTTCTGCGACGAACTGCAGGTTATAGCCTTCTAGACCACCAAAGAAATTCAACAATAGCCAGAGAGTTAAACATCGTACCTATATCTGAATACCTATAAGAATATAGAAACAATTGCCTAGCCCATATTCAGCGCATGGATCGTCACAGAATACCAAAACAAATTCTTCACTACATTCCTCGAGGCAGAAGATCTGTGGGTCGACCTTTTCGGAGATGACGGGAGACCGTAACGGGCCACTGGGCCTAATACTTGAAAGGACGATGATGATGATGATTAATTTCATGGAAACCAACTCTAGGTCCGTTGATATGATCTAATATGAAGTCACTTTCAGAATATCTATATAGATATTATATAATATATATATATATATATATATATATATATATCTACTAGAAGTCCCGGCCACGCGTTGCTGTGGCTAAGGTATACGTTAAAAATTTAAATTAAGTTGCTGTCTTTCAGCCAGATTACTTAAAACTAATACTTACACACGAAATTAATAATATTGAAAATAAAATAAACACTGAACACACTTAAATTATGAAATAATCAATATTTGTAATTCAATTGAAATTCGCGGTTGCAACAAAAAACAGAGCCATCTGGATCTCTCTTTGTTACATAATAAACCAATTACCTTACCAAATTACCTTACACCGCCATCTGTTAGAATCGTATGGAACTCAAAGATAATTACACCATCTGTTAGAATCGTATGGAACTCACAGATAATTATAACTCTTTGTTAAATAATAAACAAATAATTTGCAATAAAAAATAATGCCACTATAAATTTAGTTATAAACTACCCTAAGTCTCAAGTTGGATCAAACTGCACACAGTGTGCAAAATGTTATTAAAATCGGTTCAGTAGTTTAGGATTCCATCGCGGACAAACAACGTGACACGTAATTTTTATATATTAAGATATAGATTATTATATAATAAATAATTGTAGGTATTTTCCCTAACATCCGGTCTCTACTGATCACGTGCCACTCATGACATGTGTAAAAAAAATAAGCGCAACTAAATTAGCTTGGTGTAGAAACTCCTAACAATGCATGGGCTACGGCTAGACTAAAAGGGCAGTAAATTCAATAAGTAAGTTCATGTAATATTTTACATGGCTTGTACATTTCGAAATAAAATAATATAAAATACTACAAAAAAATAAATAAAATGGAGTAATATTGAAAAAAGTCCCGCACCGTAGCCAAGTGGTTAAAGCAGGATGACTTGGCGCAGATCTATGGGACTTGCGCTGGTTCGTGTCTCCATATGGGAAGACATTTTATCATGGCATTTCTGCTAGTATGGGACCGGTGCCACCCAGTATATTGAGGCGCTTGGGCAGATAGAATTTCAGCTATAACCTATGGGGGACCCAACATACTAACCACATGTCACCTCTATACTGACTTGTGAATAATGCATGTGGATATGAGGCCAGCAGTCGGCCGGTAGGTCAAGGAACTTCTATTCCAGTTGTGCCATGTAGTTTAGTTAATATTAAAAACGCTACCAATGACT
Source organism: Diploptera punctata (assembly GCA_030220185.1). NCBI lineage: Eukaryota > Metazoa > Arthropoda > Insecta > Blattodea > Blaberidae > Diploptera > Diploptera punctata. Next base: position 1,335,863 of record JASPKZ010003887.1, on the reverse strand, counting down.
TAATATTATCATCCAATTCCACCAGGTCAGTACGACATTTCTGCTATTCTCTTCTGACATGGCATACTTGTGACCCACTTCTGAGGTTGAGGCGCCTGGAAGGCGGGATTACGGCTGCCCCGGTGATATTAAAGATGATTATGACGTGCCAGAAGAGGCCTTAATATGATATTGGTGATAACGGTGGCCAGATGGTTTCCTGACATTTGTATTTCAGGTGAGGAAAAACCGTGAAAAATATCTCATCCAGGAAACTTGCCCCGACCAAGGATTAAACTTGGATCCTCTGTGTGACAAGGTAGCATGCTACCTCGACACTACAGCCGTGGCACCAATGACTAATCCATCCATCCATAGTAATTCTGCCCGACGGCAGTTCTTTCACTGCAATCATAGCATTTTCATGCTATGCTTTGCAGCTTTACTAGGGAATTATAGGTGTGGTAGCTTCCCGTTGCTTTCCACACCGGTGAAGGATGATGATGGCCGGATGATTTTCGGGGACCGTTGGGCCCTAAGCATCCTGACATTTGTCTTACAGGTGAGGAAAAACCCCGAAAAAAACCACACCCAGGAGCCTGTCCCGACCGGGAATCGAACTCGGGCCCGCTGTGTGACAAGGCAGCACGCTACACTAAAGCCGTGGCACCGATGACTAATAAACATAAGTCCAAGTGTTTTGTGCAGGCGGAAAATATGTTAACTAACAAACTGTCTTTCTCTTTCTCTTCCTTACTATGTTGCTACTTCCTGTCCTTTGTATTACGTTGTTTGATTGGCAGGTAGAGAGCTGACAAATACTATGTATTTTAATGATCCGTCGTTCTACGCGGTCAGTGGCAGAATGACTAACTTGACAACCCTGTTACTTTTGGGGTTACGTCTAGGAATGAGCTGTCCCTCCCTTGCCCTTCTCATTACATGTTGCCACTTGTGATTTATTGTTAAGCTGGTAACAGAGATAAGACAAATACTGTGATTTTAAATGATCCGACCGCTTGAGCGTTCCGTGCTTAATTGACTAAACCATGTTAAGTTCTTTCACACGTGTTTAGAGATTCTCCCCCACATTTGAAGTTGAAAAATTTCAATACGTGATCGGATGTACAGTTTTCTCCTACATCCCTTCCACAGATTCAGTAGAACGGCTGCACTAGCGCTAAAACTCTTCCTCTCTGTCCGTGAACAGTTAACTTGGATGTGTAATAAAAATGTTAGTATAGGAATTTGGTTGCACAACGTTGGTAACAGTATAGTTCTGTAAACGCATGAATCGCCAACTAGCCACAGATAATGGGTACAAAGTCCAGTCGCTGAGTCTCCCACTCTCCGGTTTAACGTTTTTATGACAGTGTTGCCGATATGGGTATTCAGGGGGTTTATGTATCGAGAAGAATATAATATAATGCTATTAGCCGAGATACAGCCGACAACATCGCAGCAATTTCAAACCTTACTAGAGGCGTAATTGGTTGTGGCAACATCAACTATTTCCTTATTGGCAGTAGAGAGCGAGTTTCTCACTTTACCCCTAGTAGTACTTAAACATAGAGAAACTTCGAATAGAGGGGAAACTGAGTACAGTGACATCTAAAAAATTTCGGTCGTTTACGATGAACTACAATGAGCAAACTACAATGGTAGCGCTGTTTCGTAGTAACAGAATATGTAACTAAATAAAACAAATGCAAGGCACACGGCGTCGTTCACGGCCACAGAGTTTCTCTATGGTTCACGGCGTGTTTAACGGTGTTCACTCGGGATTATGGGAAGTTAGCCATTTTGTAAATTTTAATTTTTAACTGCTATCCTTTCGTTCTATGTAGACGGTACTGTAAATTATCGAAAGTTAAAATCATTACTTAGATTTTATTTACTCTAATTTGTAAGTAAATTCAAGCTTGTTTACATTTTTAATGTGAATCTATTTTCAAAGATAAACCTACTAGAAGTGATAAAATTCTAAGATTTGTTAGGTTAGGAAGAGTGATGTTAGTGTACAGCCATTTCTAATAACATTTTAAAAATGTGACTTTATAATGGACAGATGTACGACATGGCTAAGGTTATTTAATAAATATTGTATAAAATATGTATGTGAGAATAAGGGGGTAGGTCAATTGTACATATTTATTAAAAGAGCTCATAATGTACGTTTTAAAATTTTAATAAACGAAAATAAATTAACATGTTTTATTTATTTCCATTCTTCCTTTCTGTTAAAATTAAAATCTGTAGGTCTGAGAGACTGGGTATACATAATTCCACAATTTAAGATTAATTAATACGTTATTTATTCCTATAAAAGTTAAATTCCATAATTATTCACCAGATGGCGTTATATAATTATAATTCATAATTTTACCACCAGGCGGTGCTGAATTTCATATTAGTACCAAAAAAAGAACCGAAAAAATTTAGGTGTCGTTAGTTGTATTACACTAGCGCCGCCTGTGGCATGTACGCGCAACTCGTCCACTTTCTTCTCTGGTACTCTGTGGTACTTAAATATCAGGGCCGGTGTTTCGGAGCACAAAGTCAAAAGGGACAGTTCAGTAAGCAGATCAACAGTGTGATTCGTAACATCATGGACCGTTTTGACCGTGAACTTCATGGTAACATCTTCAATTATTACGATGAATTTTATAGTGAAGAAATTCTGTTGTAAGTTAATCCATATATATATATTTTTTTTTTCTTAACATATGCATGATCAGGTTTGTTTTGATAATGTGTAACTTACTTAAGTAATTGTACAAATTAGGAAGCTGGTAGTATCTATTAAGAAACAGTTGGGTCTGTCCCTTACAATATGCTATACCATACAACATTCGGCTCATGTTTCCATTAAGCGCAGTGTGATTTTTTTCTAAGTCCGAGGCAGACACCACGCGCATGCACCAACAGGGTTTTATTTTCAAATCATTTCCCATCATTTACAACAAATTTTAAATTTCTTCTAACGATTATTTGAACATATTTTTCTACGATATATTTTTTTATTATTTACAAATATGGGTCGCACGGGCAGTAAGCCGTACGTGCTGTTGACAGTCCGTTACAATAAAGTAATAATTGGTACTAGTGTAAAGAAAAATAAACAAAAACAGCAATAACATTACAATTACATAAAGAAAACACAATAAAAATATTACCATTAAATAATAACACAATAGCATTATACACTAAAAACATTAACATTACAATTACATAAAGAAAACACAATAATATTACAATTAAGTAATAACACAATAGCATTATACACTAAAAAACATTAACATTACAATTACATAAAGAAAACACATTAATATTACAATTAAATAATAACACAACAGCATTATACACTAATTAATTTATATATAATTGTTAATAATTATTGGTATTGCATTTTGATAACATATATTTATTCATGAATGAGTGTTGTCCTTATTTTTCGCGTTTTGTCCAGAAATTTACCGAGGTTTATCCAAATTTCTGGATTTACCAATAACTCGTAGCATGCCAATCTTTCCCGATTTGAATTTAGAAATCTTTCCGGCAATAACTGACGTCTCCAATATTCTAAATCATTACATTTTCCTAATATATGTATCTCATCTTCAAAGTTCCCGCACATTGGACATATTCGCATATCGTGATCGTCGCTAATTTTAGAAATTTCCATGCCCCTAGCCTAAACCAAGCAAGCCCTGATCTCTCCTTAAATCCTAGGTTGAGTATATACGATTCTTTTCCCCAGACGTGTTTTAGGTCTCTTTGTAAACACAGTGAGCGTTTTCCTGTACATTCGGCGAAGGTATCTTGTTGGTTTACATCTAAGTACCTCCTCCTTATTTTTCTCCACACGTTCTTGCGATTTTCAGTCCCTTTTTCCCATATCCAGCCCATCCCAATCTTTTGGAGTTCTCTCCTAACCTCGTCTGCCCAAAATTTAACATCTATGTTTTTAATTTGGTGGTCGTAGCAAATTGCTCTAAGCATATAACTATATACGTAACATGAAGACGTGGCAGCCATATTGATTTTGAAGAATATTCTATACAACAACGGCGCAGAAAACTAAAATGCAATGCAACTTGAAATTTCACATAATATAATGATAATAATAATAATAATAATAATAATAATAATAAATAGGGCTGTGCTTTCCTTCAGGTCGCAAAAATTTTTCAATTTAATATCTTATTCCTGTTGCGCGTATGGGGAATGAAAGACGTGCATGGAAACTTCTTGTAGGAAAGCCAGAAGGAAAACGCCCAGTTGGTAGACCAAGAATGAGGTGGGAGAACAACATTAACTATGATTTGAGGGAAGTAGATTATACAGGAAATGATTGGAAAGCATTAGCTCAGGGTAGGGATGTATGGAGAGCTTATGTCCGCGCGGCCATGAACCTACGGGTTCGATAGTGCCAGTGAGTAAGTAAGTAAGTAAGTAAGTAAGTAATATCTTATTCCACTGATGCACTAAACACTTTTAAACATGTTTAAAACATTTTGCAACACTTTTAAACACATTTTAAACATCTACCAATGTTGCAACGATCTTTTTTTTATATTTATATATTTACGTAAAACATGGTCGTGCTACATTGCTTACTTGCTACTCTCTGCTATTTTCCCTCTTCTTCCTATGTTGTTCCAATGTTGCCACCATCAACAACCCAAAATACTCCAGATGTTGCCAACATCATTTCAACGTTCCCTGGATTTCACCTACGTTAGAGCAATTGATTTGTGTTACAGTAATTGATTTAGGTTTGGTTAGCTTTTAGGTTCCTTGCTTTTTAAATGTGATTCCACGTTCCCTGGATTTCACCTACGTTAGAGTAATTGATTTGTGTTACACTTTAGGCCGGACGAAATTAATGAATATATTGACAAAGTAAACACTGACCTCAGGCATATATCTTTATGGTCCAGACAATATGGGCTGAAACTAAATGTAAACAAAACGCAAGCAATAATTATCGGACATCCAAGGCTATTACACCTCATAAACAATGGCAATATGCCGGCTGTCATATTAGATAATGAACAAATTCCTTATACCGACGTCGTTAAAAACTTGGGATTTTACTTAGATTTTAATTTAAAATGGCATGAGCAAGTAAAACAAACTTCTAAAAGGATCTTCTCCATAATGCATTCCCTAAAGCGACTTAAACATTTTCTTCCTACAACTCTTAAAAGAATTTTAATCCAAACTTTAGTGATGCCGCATTTTGACTACTGTGACGTTCTACTAACTGACATAAGTGACGGATTGTCGGACAAACTGCAACGTGTCCATAATATGTGTATCAGATTCATATTTAATGTTCGAAGATACGATCACATTTCTCCATTATTCCACGAATTGTCATGGCTACATCTAAAAGAGAGAAGAAAATCGCACTGTCTAATTCTCCTATTTAAGATCCTACATACCTCGATTCCCAATTATTTATCATCCCGTTTCCAGTATCTATCCTCAAACCATAACTTAAACACAAGATCACAACATAGTCTCTTACTTAATATACCGCAACATAGGACATCACATCACTCCATGTCATATACCATCTTCACTTCTAGCAACTGGAATTCCCTACCACAAGAAATAAGGGGCTGCCGGACATTGGCATCTTTTAAAAGAAATCTAAATTTATATTTGCTCTAAACTCGACTTCATTATTATCCAGTGTAAGATATATATATATATATATATATATATATATTAATTGTGTTTCCCGTATAATGTATCATATTTATATTTATTATTATTATTATTATTATTATTATTATTATTATCGTATCATTATTGTTATTACCCTATAAAATGTTGTTTGGTACATGACATTTACATTGCTACATTTATTGTATCTTTAACTGCTTATAATTAGTATAGTGTATATATATATATATATATATATATATATATATATATATATATATATATATATATATATATATATATATTTGTCGAATATTTATTTGTATTTGTGCTGGTTGAGTGGAAGAGAGGGCCTTATGGCCTTAACTCTGCCAGAATAAATAAAGTATTATTATTATTGATTTAGGTTTGGTTAGCTTTTAGGTTCCTTGCTTTTTAAATGTGATTTGATACGTAAAATAAATTACTTCTTCATATCTGTTATTCTATGAAAAATTCAAAATATCGGACGGTTACCACGTAAAATCATATTTCCACTAGTTCATTTTTAGACAAGTTCTGGGAATTTTGTGTCAATGTTAGTCATACTGATTTCACTTACATATACCGCCAACTGCTGGAGGTTGCATTTATCTTTCTGGGATCACATGGAGCACTAGCGCATGCGCACAGCGATTCTATAGAACTTAGAAGAATTTTCTTGCGGCGCTAAGTGTAGCATATCCAAAATATGCTGTCATAGAAATCCTAGACCTAACAATGGTAACATATTAATTGGTGAAGAAATGTTAAACGGAAAGAAGGTTCGGTACTGATGCACTATTTAATTTTCCCGTTTATACTAACATCCATGTTATTTTAACGTTTTGTATCGATTCTTAAAACATTTGTTATAATTGTTAATTATGTATTTATGTATGCAACATGTGCTATATATCTCACGATGATCCTTTTGTGATATCTAACAATGGCGTACCACATCATACTGATTTTATATCTTTGTGGTTACTGATCATTATATTTTAATATTTTATGGAAGCCGAAAGGATGGTTGGTGTCATAAAATTGTACGTTATATACTATAATTGTAAATTGGGATGATGGGTCTTATGATCGCCATTTCTTAAAAAAAAGCGTTAAACTAAAAATATATAAAACTGTTATCCTCCCAGTTATGTTAGATGGATGCGGAACATAACACGAGTTTCTTACTTTGATAGAGGAGAAAAATTACAAATATTTAATAATAAAGTTCTTAAAAATGTTGGAGCAGAGAGAGATGAGCAGACACGTGACTGGAGAATACTACAAACGTTGAGTTATATGGTCTTTGTGGGAAATACTTACTCACTGGCACTATCGAACCCGTAGGTTCATTGCCGCGCGGACATAATCTCTCCGTACATCCCTATCCTGAGATAATGCTTTCCAATCATTCCCTGTATAATCCACTTCCCTCAAATCATAGTTAATGTTATTCTCCCATCTCATTCTTGGTCTACCAACTGGGCGTTTTCCCTCTGGCTTTCCTACAAGAAGCTTCCATGCAAGTCTTTCATTCCCCATACGTGCAACATGTCCTTCCCATCGCAGTCTACGAGACTTAACTGTTCTTATTATGTCTGGCTTCCTATAAAGACCATGCAGTTCATTGTTATGCAGTCATCTCCATTCACCTGTCTGTTCATCTCTCTTTGGTCCAAACATTTTCCTAAGAACTTTATTCTTAAATACTCCTTTCCTCCCTTAAAGTAAGAGTCCATAATCGGATGTAATAAGATAGTTAAATGTTGTAGACTGCGAGGACAGGACATGTGGCCCGAATTGATTGAAAGACGTGCATGGAATATTCTTGTAGGAAAACCAGAATGAAAACGCCCAGTTGGTAGACCAAGAATGACACGGGAGAATAACATTAATTATGATTTGAGGGAAGTAGATTATACAGGGAATGATTGGAAAACATTAGCGGGGGATAGGGACGAATGGAGAGCTTATGTCCCGTGCGGCCATGAACTTATAGGTTCGATAGTGCCACTGAGTTAGTTAATTAGTTATTGGAAAGATCGATTGTTATTATTATGTCTAGGATTGTATTTATTTTTTACATTTGGAGGTAACAGGACTAAGAAGTGTAAGATACACTGATGTGCTTTACTTATCCTTCCGGTCTTGATGCAGAGTTATGCATAATTAACCTTTTATTATTAACCTTTACACTGCTACGAACGGGTATATCCGTTGGCAAAGAAAATGCTTGCTGTGCTGTGGGTGTGTATATCCATTCTCAACTCCAAACGCCTGCTAGTTATATAATACGTATTGCATTGCTTTCAAACTAAGCAGGCATATACTGCCATCTCCTAGGAACCTAAATAAACTTTTTCCATATTTCTCCCTGCATTGAGCAAGGAGGGTTTTAAAGGCTGGAAATATCTCAGCAGTGAAAAGATTAAGGGGACATGGTAGTCTGAGCATATGGTAGCTATGCAGCAGTGAAATCAAAACATGAAGGATTTTGGGTACATTTTTCTCAGAAACCCCTTGTAGTATAGAATCATAATTTTCTGTGCTTATTATCATTATAATTAACAATATGCATGGCCGAAATAATTGGATTATCTCTATTGGTTCAATGGGAAAAAAATATTTGCATTTGGAAAATAAAATTTTCTCAAAATGTTATTTTTAGATATTTAGGTACCATTTTCTCAAAAACTACTAGAGGTAGAAAGCTGAAATTTTGCATACTTCTATTCCACATTTTTATGAATATTTGCCGCCACTTTCACAAAGTTACAAAAAAAATCATGGATTTTAGACTCTGAAAAGGATGACAAAATAGTATTAATATTTATTTATTTATTTTCCAAATGCAATTTTTCCCCCATTGAACCAATAGAGATAATCCAATTATTTTGGCCATGCATATTGTTAATTATAATGATAATAAGAACAGAAAATTATGATTCGACACTACAAGGGGTTTCTGAGAAAAATGTACCCAAAGTCCTCCTTCATGTTTATAGCATATAAAAAATATATATATTTCAGATTTAAATGTTTTTATAAAATCAAGTATATAAGGTAGAGATATAAACTAAAAGTCAAAATATTCTCAAATTGGTTGTGTGCATGGTGAAAATTTTTCAGGCTTATTTATTAGAAGTCCATAAGAAATAGTAATTTGATTTCACTGCTGCATAGTAACCATATGCTCAGACTACCCTGTCCCCTTAACCATTCAAAACATCTCTGCAGGCGAAAGAATCGCGAAGCTCTGTTTGTTGTTACACGTGACGTCATATAAGGCAGTGTACACTATCAGCGTACCACGTCCCATTCCCCTCTGAACTCATAGATAGCAGTGTCACGTGCTCTATTCGTGCATAAACACGACTGCAGCGCCCTCCGTCGATAACTGCGCTTACTCCTTAAACGAGTAATATACAGCGTGTCGCGCAGGACGTGACGCATTCACGCGTTACGCTCGACGTGATACTGATTTCGCATGGAGCGCATACGGTACAGCGCTTATGTTTATGGAATTGTCGCCAGATAGCACCACGTATATGGGAAATCCAAATGAACAACGTTCAGAATAAATTCCCAAATGTGTTTACAAACATTAATGTATACAAGCCTGTCCTTGCATAACCTAATGAAATAAATTACATACCGATACATACTATTTGTCCACCGCTGTGGTGTCGAGGTAGCGTGCTGCCTTGTCACGCAGCGGGCCCGGGTTCGATTCCCGGTCGGGGCAGTTTTTCCGGGTGAGGTTTTTATCGGGGTTTTTCCTCACCTGTAAGACAAATGTCAGGAAAACTTTAAGGCCCAAACGTTCCCCGAAATCATATGGCCATCATCATCATCATCCTTATCATTATCATCATCATCATCATCATCATCATCCTTCACCGGTGTGGAAAGCAACGGGAAGCTACCACACCTACAATTCCCTAGTAAAGCTGCAAGCATAGCATGAAAATGCTATGATTGCAGTGAAGGACCTGCCTTCGGGCAGAATTACTATGCATGGATATACTATTTAGTAAACTATAAACTAATCTGATGTACACTAAACTGACCCATCGGAACCTAACAAAATGAAGTGATTGAACATTTATTTCTAAAAATATGTTTTGGAATTAAATGGAAATGTTGGTCATTCACACATGTCCTGCCATCTGGTGGATTTGATTTTATAAGCGTTCACGTATGCCAACTTGAATTCTAATAAAGAACTTTGAAACTAAATTGAGAGGAAAAGTCATAATTTGTGTACATACATAAACATATTAAAATTTTTTTAATGAAAAAGTTTTAAGTATCGTTGCAAAACGTTTAAAATAGTACGAAATATTAGTAAAGACAGAAAAAGTACCTAGAGCAACAGCATCATGTGAATGTTGTATGGAAAATTGTAGAATAAATTATTCTTTAGTTCTTAAAGAAATATATGGTTGATGAAAATACAAAATTTTAGAATACTTCAGATTTTCGCCTGAGCAGTTTTATCAGGTTTTGAATTTAATAGAAGACGAAATTTATGTACATCCATAATATCCCAAGATACAATATTTACAGCTTTTATTTATCTCTTGACTAAATTCAAGCCACAATAACTCTTTTTTTCTGTACATCTCTGTACTCCTTCATGCTCATATTGTATAGAACTCGATTATTTGCAACAAAACTATCTATCTAACTTTCGTCGTTAAAATTGGAAGGTTTCGGACATTTTGTCATAAAATCTTAATTTTTTTTTTGCAATTACACCAATGAGTACGGGTAAAATCTTGTATTACCCATCCAAGTGTTTTGTGCAGGCGGAAAATATGTTAACTAACAAACTGTCTTTCTTTTTCTATTTCTTACTATGTTGCCACTTCTTGTCCTTTGTATTACGTTGTTTGATTGGCAGGTAGAGAGCTGACAAATACTATATATTTTAATGATCCGTTGTTCTGCGCGGTCAGTGGCAGAATGACTAACTTGACAACCCTGTTACTTTTGGGATTACGTCTAGGAATGAGCTGTCCCTTCCTTGCCGTTCTCATTACATGTTGCCGCTTGTGATTTATTGTCAGGCTGGTAACAGAGAGACGACAAATGCTGTGATTTTAAATGATCCGACCGCTTCAGCGTTCCGTGCTTAAATGGCTAATTTGACAACCATGTTAAGATCTTCCACACGTGTTTAGAGATTCTCCTCCCACATTTGAAGTTGAAAAAATTCAATACATGATCTGATGTACAGTTTTCTCCTACATCCCTTCCACAGATTCAGTAGATCGGCGACACTAGCGCTAAAACTCTTCCCCTCCGCCCATGAACAGTTAACTTGGATGTGTAATATATTCTTTGTTTGCGCTGGCAAGTTGCGTCCCAGATTCAAGTGATTCAAAATTTTATTTAATACACGACGCGACATGTCAGCGCAAAATTTTTCGCGCCCGCGCTTTGTGTTGTAGATAAACCATAGCATTACAGATGCTCATTGGTTCAAGTCCCTATTAGGGAAGAGCTTTCTCATGTAATTTCTGTCAGTGTATTGCAATGGAGCACACTCATTACTTTAAGGAAAAGCTACAATAAGTAGCAGCACTAAAGTTGACAAAACCAGCTTATAAAGCTGGGGGGACACTATATTGCAATATCTATCTATCTCTATCTATCTTAGGGTTTTTACAGCTGCTGCCGTGTTCCCATGCCAAACCTCCAAAGCCTACGGTCTTGGGCATCTTCGATGCTTAGCCCTCTAGCTTGCATTGCTGTCTTCATGTTTTCCTTCCATGTTAACCTTGGTCTTCCTCTTTTCTTCTTTCTGTTCGGATGCCATTCATATAGTTGCTTCCGCCATCGCTCATCTTCCATTCTTAAAACATGTCCTAACCACTTTAATTCCTTCTCCTCAATTCTTTCAATTATGCTTTCTTCTGCTTCCATTATGTTTCTAATTTCCTTATTTGTGACATGTTCTAATTTAGACTTTCTGGCACTTCTTCGTAAATAATCCATTTCTAGAGCTATTAGTCTATTCTTGTAGTACTTATTGATTGTCCATACCTCACTTCCGTACATTGCAACAGAGTCCACCAATGTTTTACCAATATTTTTTTGTGTCTTTCCAAATATGCTTATCCCACCATATGAAATTTAATGATGATATTATTTTGCTACTCAATTCAATTCTATGTTTTATGTTCTCTTTGTCTATACCTTCGATGTTATCCATAATCATTCCCAAATATTTAGTTTGTTTCACTTGCTTTATTTGGATTCCTTTTTCCCATATTAAATTTTCTCTTTCATTGCTATTTATTGCCAGATATTCTGTTTTTTGTAAATTTACTGTGAGACCCCATGATTCATATGTGTTTTTCAACAAAATGCTAAAAGACCAAATCAATATTGCAATATGTCACCCCTTTAGTGGTCAGATGATAGTTTCAAGTTAGTACTCTTTCTCTCATTTCCAAATGTGTGTTATTATATAAGGAATTCTAAATATATGGTAAATTGAATACATTTTTCATGTTGACAATTAATTTTATACTTTTTTTTGTCTAGTGGGAAACCTCAAGATAAATATTCCGATCCCAATTATTGGCCAGAACGATGTCGTCAACCACAGATTATTACAGTAAAAAAGAATAAAGAAGGTGCAAAAAGCAGGTAAGATTCGATGATAAAAGTTTTAAATAATTATATTTATTTTTAATTCCTTTTTTTTACTCTTGAGTAATTACAGTGGTTTACAAAATAAATAAGAACAAGACAATTTCATTCAGATGCTGGTATTTGAAATTCATTTTCGGAGCTTACAAGATCAAGTCCCAAGTCGTCGAACACAACTTTTGGCTGTTGTACACTTCAGGTCGCAAAAATTTTTCAATTTAATATCTTATTCCACTGATGCACTAAACACTTTTAAACACGTTTAAAACATTTTGCAACACTTTTAAACACATTTTAAACATCTTCCAATGTTGCAACGATCTTTTTTTATATTTATATATTTACGTAAAACATGGCCGTGCTACATTGCTAACTGCTATTTTCCCTCCTCTTCCTATGTTGTTCCAGCGTTGCCACCATCAACAACCCAAAATACTCCAGATGTTGCCAACCATTTCCACGTTCCCTGGATTTCACCTACGTTAGAGTAATTGATTTGTGTTACAGTAATTGATTTAGGTTGGTCATACTGATTTCTCATACATATACCGCCAACTGCTGGAGGTTGCATTTATCTACCTGGGATAATTGGAGCGCTAGCGCATGCGCACTGCGATTCTGTAGAACTTAGAAAAATTTTCGTGCGACCCGAAGTGTAGCATATCCCAACTTTTTTTTTTTTATAGTTTTCCTCACTCATAAATGCAAATGCAAGTTTTGAATCACATTAGCAGAATTCATTTCACATCAATTATCATATTCATGAGGGCTAAATTCTAGTATATCAGTTGCATTTTCTCACGATACACGACCACATGCACAAAGTTAGTTTTGAGACATGGCAGTGTGCGACAGGAATATACCACCCCTCCAATGTCAAAAACATAGCAGATATAAACCATAGAGAAAATTCGAATAGAGGGAAAACTGAGTACAGTGACATCTAAAAAATTTCGGTCATTTACGATGAATTACAATGAGCAAACTACAATGGTAGCGCTGTTTCGTACTAACAGAATACGTAACTAAATAAAACAAATGCAAGGCTCGGGGCGTGTTCACTCGGGATAAGGAAAATTAGCCATTTTGCAAATTTAAATTTTTATCTGCTATCCTTTCGTTCTATGTAGACGTTCTGTAATATTAGGCATATTATTATAACTAACAGACTTACAGTTCTGTTATTCCGTTCCTTAGGACCTTCATATGTTTTTAAATTGACATTCTTCTTAAATGTAAGATTTATGTCACATAGGCCTATATCAATTTGCGGAAATTCACTTGATTTCTTATCATTCATGGTCTCTAGAACTAATTCGCCATATTGTTCAATGTCCCTTCTTGCTGTCTTTCAGCCAGATTACTTAAAACTAATACTTACACACGAAATTAATATTATTATCAATATATTGAAAATAAAATAAACACAAACACACTTAAATTATGAAACAATCAATATTTGTAATTCAATTGAAATTCGCGGTTGCAACAAAAAGCACAGCCACCTGGTTAAATAATAAACCAATTACCTTACACGGCCATCTGTTAGAATCGTATGGAACAAATAATTTGCAATAAAAATAATGCGACTATAAATTTAGTTATAAACTTCCCTAAGTCTCAAGTTGGATCAAACTGCACACAGTGTGCCATATTTTATTAAAATCGGTTCAGTAGTTTAGGATTCCATCGCGGACAAACAACGTGACACGTAATTTTTATATATTAAAATATATACATACATATGATAAATAACAGTTGTGATAGAGGGTGTCCTTGTCTCATTCGTGAATGCATTTCCTGTCATTGTGGCAGTTTAATGTCACATCTTACTGCAATTAAATTAGATTTGTACAGGTTATACATATTTAATATCATTTGTTGTGGAACCTGGTTTGTGGCTAATATTTTTAATCAATTGTTTCTATGTACATAAGCCTTTTCCAAATCTAAAAAAAAAGTGACACCAGTTTCCACACTGAATTCTGTTTCTTTTTCTATTAGTACCAGTTTTAATGAAAAATACCCATCAATACAAGATATTCCTTTCCGGAAACCATTTTTCTCTTTACGAAGAAGTTTTTCATAATATTCATTTAATTTGTTCTTAATTATATTAGTACATATTTTATATCTTCGTTTAATAAACTTGTAACTCTGTAATTTTAACAAGATTTTATATCTCCTTTTCTTTTGAAAATTGGAATTACTATTGATTGAATCCAGCATTTGGGCACAACTTGTCTACTCCAAATTGTGTTTAAAAAAACGGAGAAATCTTTCTAAAAAGTCTTACTTGCATATTTAAATAGTTCAATATTTAATTATTCTTCTCCTGGGCCTTATTATTTTTCATTTTCTTCAAGACCTGTTCCAGTTCAAAATTGGTTGAATTTTATCTTCATTTTACAACTCTCGAAGTTCAAGAGGTTCTATTGTGTCTGACCATAATTTCTGAAAATATTGTGACCAAATGTTTAATGAGACAACATTTACCTTAGCATTTTCTTTCAATTCACTATTTAGAAGTTTTAAATTTTATAAGTCTGCGGTTGAGGGACATGTACATAGATTTCCATGTAAACAACAAATTCTTTCCAGTTCTCTCTATGGTTTTTCCAAACTTCTCTTTTGGCGAATTATTTATTTTCACATTAGAAGGTCTATATGCATTATTTATTTTTGCTTAATTTAGTATATTTAATATAATTGAAGCTTTTTTTATTCCATATTTGAAGAGAAAAGTTATAAGCTCTCTTCAAACATGATTTATCCATCATTGAGATGTATGAAATGAATAATAAAAACATATTTTTATTTATGATGATCTACGTGAATACATATTTTTATTTGTTTGCAGGCGCTGCCATGAACCGGATTCTTTAGATGATCTAGCAAAAAAACAACTTAAAGGACACATACCAGTTTTCTTCAGAACCCATCTCAGTAAATTTCGTCCAGGCTTTTTTTACGCTTTTGCATGTAAAGAACTTGAAGAATCCTGTCTGATTTTGAAGGAATATTTTAAAAAATCTTATCCAGATGTTTATGCTGATGAAATCGCTTCATTTACTTTGGATTGCCTGGAACACCTAACTAAGCATGATTCAAAATTAGATACTAAACGCCTGAGGTACACAACATCGATTCCCGCTAAACAACCCGGAAATAAGAAAATGCTCTCCTATACAGTTTGGTATCAGGAAGTAGCTCATTCTATGCTGAATGCCATCCTTCAACCAACAATAACTAAACTGGTATCAAACTGCATATTCCCTCTCCTCGCTCCATTTATTGTATCAAATTTGTGTGATTTGGTAGAACTCACCGTTAACAACAACAATGATGGATTAATTGAATGCATTATGTCACTTCCTAATCTTCAAAAAATTGTAAATAACTGCTGCAACGATGGCATACTTAATGCATTGAGTGTCAAATGTTTGAAATTGAACATTCTTGACATCAATGATTCCAAATATGTGACGGATACAGGTCTGGAATATATTTCAAAAATGAAAAATTTGAAAGAATTGCATATCATGTGTCCAGAAAGAAATTTTAGTCTGCCAGTTATGGAGATGATGTTTAGAAAATTGTCAAGTGCATCTATGACAAAGATATCTTTAAATTATTCATTAAATGCACCAACTACCGCTCATATTCAACTTCTTGTAGAATGCTTTCCTAATCTTTCTTCAGTTTCCTTATATTCAAAAATGGATTGTGACCTGACACCTTTGAAGGAATTGAAACATCTTACAGAAATTAGTTTGGGCAAATTAGAGTATTATTCAAAACTTAGTACTTCATCTACTGAGGCATTAATTACAGCAATTGGGAAACAGCTAACAAAGCTTTGTTTATACTCTGCTAATTATAAAGATTTGAACTTTCTTGGAGTAGAGATGCCTTCTTTGGAATTTCTAGAATATGGAACAGCTTTTGGATGGTCTAAACCAGACCTTCCTCGTAGACGTTTTGACTTTTAACTTAAGTAAAAAAGTGGATTAGTCATATGATATTTTTGATAATCTATGGTATTGTAAATGTACATAACCCTACTAAACTACAAACATGTAATTTAGTGAAAAGTTGTAATTAAAGACCTAGCTTTAGGCAGAAAAATATAATAAATATGTAAATTTGAATACTTTTGATTTATGGGAAATATGTTACAACTAACTTCAAACAATACCAACGGTCATTTCTGTATCAGTTTTAAAGTGCATAAACTTTGTGAGTAATTTCTGTAACCTGTGAAGTATTTGCTAGCCATTCAAATTTTTGACATCTAGGAAAATAAAGGGGACAGGAAGAAATGCTACATACTGTTTTTTGTAGCTTTTATTGCTTGATACAATCATTGTATATAAAGTAGTTATATAAATAATGAATTGAAAAAAATGTAAAATGAGGTTTATTTAAGATTTCATGTAATCTATGAGAAAGCTGTCATTTTAATGTAAGTCCTGAAAAGCTTATGTGTAATATTAAATAAAATAAAGAACATTTTAAAGCTAACTGAAGGTGTATATCTAACCCCGGCAAGAATAACGTCACAACTCAAAAAACCTCATTATCCAGAACAGCAAAAGAAAGTTTCACTTAGATCACAGTTCAAATGGTTTAGGAAAAGCTGTATGTCCACCGATGTGGTCTCGAGGTAGCGTGCTGCCTTGTCACGCAGCGGGCCCGGGTTCGATCCCGGTCGGGGCAGTTTTTCTGGGTGAGGTTTTTCCCAAACGGTCCCCGAAATCATATGGCCATCATCAACATCATTATCATCATCATCATCCTTCACAGGTGTGGAAAGTAACGGGAAGCTACCACACCTACACAATTCCATAGTAAAGCTGTAAGCATAGCATGAAAATGCTATGATTGCAGTGATGGACCTGCCTTCGAGCAGAATTACTATGGATGGATGGGTATGTGCAAATTGTACCTTGATTAGTTAGGAATTCAATTACTGACTCATTTTATACAATTTGAACAAATTGTGTTGTTTTGAATTGAACATTAACTCAAATTCGTGAATTTTGAGTTGTGATGATATTCTTGCCAGGGTGCGATATCATTAGTGTGCTTGAATTTTCAAAAAATCCATTAACCTTTCCCGATTTGAATCAGAATTTGCTAGTCCATTGTCTGGAGCATTATCAGTGTCATACACTGACCAGCTAAAAAACTAAACGGTCTTACATCATAATTCTGATTCTGTACATACATCCTTATTTTCTGGTATCATAACATTTTTTTTAGTTGTTGAGAAGACGTGAAAATTTTCCAAAGTATTTTTAAAGTGCAATATAAACTTCTTGAAATGTACGGTAAAATTAACAGGATCAATTGGACTGTGAGAAATCCATTTTCACCAATGAAATGTTTTTAGAAGTATTATCACTTCGTGAGTCGTGAATTTATCGATAATTTGGAAATCACTCGTGGCATTACTTATGATATTTTTTGTGGAGAGAAATCCCTTCTTTTTTATAATTTCGGAAATGTACTTGACGTTTTGACACGAAACCTTGCGAAAGAATCCCACAAAAAAGCGCGATCTACATTTCATTGTGAAGTTGGTTCATGCGGAACATTAACTGTATCACGAATTACGTAACAGGTCTTCCAATATTAAGGTCTAATGCCATGTTTTCACCTGTTTCATCAGATGTCAACTGCACAAATGTTTGCGGAAAAATAAAGCAACAAACTTTTTTTTCTTCTATTTTGTTTAGTTTCAATGACTTTCCTTTGTTTTACACTTACAATTAAAATTATCAGGTGTATATAAATTGAAGTGTGGCACATGTGACAATGTCTATATAGGACAAACTGGTAGACCTTTTATCTCTCGGATAAAGGAACACATGAGAGCATATAACAGCCATATAGAATATTCAAACTATGCTAACCACCTATTCTAATTTAATCATTGTTTCGATCCAAATTTTGAAATTTTACAGGTTTGTGATAAGGGTAAGAAGTTAGATCTTTTGGAGGCTGTAGAGATAAATAAATTGAAGAGTGGTAACAGACTTAAATTCTCAACTTGATTTGAATGAATCCCGTTTGTTAAATTAAAAAAAATAAATAAAAATTGTCGTATTGTTGCTTAGATCGGTTGGAACACAATTCATAATCTGTTAACATGTTTGAAGAAGGTACAGTGTACCGAAACAGGTGTCACTGAATTATATAATAAATATGAAAATCAAATAAAACTACGTTTTATTTTTATTTAATTAATAAATATGGATTTTCATCAAGTAAACACCAACTCAATTAATTAATTTACTTGTAGATCAGTTCGGAAGAAATTCAGAAGACCTTCAAATAAATAATATGATAATTAAATGTGTTGAAGAATTTAAATATCTTGGATCTATAATAGATAAATATGGTACTTGTGTAAAATATATTATTAACAGAGTAAATTGTGCAAGGAAGGCGATTAGATCCCTGAATGATCTTTTATGGAATAGAAATTTGACCAGAAAAGCAAAAAAAGAGATTATACAGACAATAATAGAAAGTATACTTACATATTATGGATCAGAAAGCTGGACAATAAATGAAAGGATGCAGAAAAGAATCTTGGCGACAGAAATGGATGGATTACGGAGAAGTAAGAGAATATCCAGGCTAAAACCTATTCGAAATACATATATCAGACAAGAAATGGATGCACAAGAAACTGTTATCGATAGGGTAACAAAGAGAGCTCTACAGTGATATGGACATGTACAACGGATGTCGGAAGACCAGTGGCCTAAACAGGTGTTAGATTGGTTGGTACCAGGCAGAAGGAAGAGGGGGAGAAGTAGAAGAGCATGGTATGAGGAAATATATGATGCCATGATGAAGAGGGCTATGGAAGATGGTCAATGGGAAGATAGGAGTCACTGGAAAGCAGGAATCAAGGGTAAACTGCTGTAAAGTGGAAAGCCTGTATAAAATAAGTATTTATTGTTTTACACTTACAGTTCAGTTCTGGATTCTTTAGCCGCATTTGAGGGGTCTATGTTGTGGTAAGAGGGGAGGACGAGTGACAGGTGCTGCCAGAAACTACACTCAGTTTTGAAAACATAATACTTACTACACGTTGAATCTACTAGTTCTGTGTTAGTGAATACATATGTTTTCTCATGTGTTTGGAGTGTTCATTATAGAATAGTGTTGTTTATACAACAATTAATTTTATTATTATCATTAATAAGAAAATGGTTTTTGCATGGCTACTACTTCCCTCCACCACTCGGCAATGTCCCCTCCTGCCAGGCGCCTTAGGATTCACCAAGACGGCTACAATTACCAGAACTGGACTATACTCACCTTCTAGTTTAATTTTGGACGTGTACAAATACAAAGCAACCCGTCCAAATCCAAAGTTGAGATTAAAAATTCCCTACCTCGCCGGAGCGACCTCTCCGTTGCGACGGTCAGACATTAAGGAAGAACATTCTCAATACAATATTTTCTGGTACCAGTTATTTAAATGTTCCGGACCGCAAGGAAAATAAATTAATGTAAAACTGTAAGTTATTATTATACATCCATACGTAATTTGACATAAATTTTAGTAATTTTTACTCGTTTGTTTTTCTATTGATATAAAAACAATATTAAGTATCCAATAGGATACGTTTTTAATTTAAGGGTTAAAGTGATCCTTGTCAAAACAAAACCATGTGACATGCTCGCTTTTCATTGATTATGGACACCGACTTACGTTGTAAAAGCAAGATCCTTCCGCCATTCGCGCCACAATTACTGTCACTTTTGACAGGGAGATGACGACACGGCAACAGAAGACTCGATACTTTCAGCTATTCTCAAGCATGACTCAAATGCATCACCCATACGTAATAAACTATTTTAAGCTGTAAAAAATTATTAGGTATATTACGTTTTGAATATTATTATTTTAATTCACGAAGAATAACAAATACATTCAGAGGGCATACTTTTAGTTTAATGAAGGGAACTAATTTTTCGCCTACTTATTGCTTCTACAACGTACAGCCTTTGAAATAATTGTTGGCGCACAGGTAATTTTCCAAGTCCCAGAACGAAGCCACTGCGCATGACCAGAGGTCAGTTGTTTGGTTCACAAGTATACAAATATTTGAGAAAATAAAATCCGTTCTATTTCGTTGTGCGTCGTGCAATGGAAAATAATTTCGCGTATGTAAGTAGTGCAGTAAATGCTGTAAATAAAACAAAGCAAAAAAATAAAACAAACCAAAATTAATTGAGATAAGGACGAGAGAGAGAGAGAGAGAGAGAGAGAGAGAGAGAGAGAGAGAGAGAGAGAGAGAGAAAAAAGACAGCGGGATCGTACACGCGACCTCCTGCATGGGAAATAGAAGCTCCTTCCTGAACATTTTTCAAAAAGCCCCATCTCAATCGGATGAACGTTATGGCAGTGCACGCTTGTCCGGGAATCTACTTATCCCGATCTTCTTGGCATCAACGAAAATACAAAAATGGTTATTATGAGTTACTCCGTAAAAAGATAAACATATGATGTCGCGGACTTTTTTGTAGACTTTTTTTTGAGATATTCAATTCTGTGTACATTAATTTGGTGTATTTGTTATGGTTTAGGCAGCGTAAGCCATTTAAGGTTCAAAATAGGGACTTTATTTCACTTTTTTTCACAACAAAGGGTGATATTTAGGGATGAAGGGGTTGAATATCACAACTCTCTTATAGCCTATGTTCATCCCAGAAATCTCCTACACATTTTGCAAAAAGCTCCATCAAAGGGTGTGGCCGCGCATAAAATACGAACACACAAACAAACATACAAAAAAACATTAATTTTTATATCTTCTTATTTTCCGGGATCAGGTCAATGTGATCTGTTTCGGTCTCAAGTCCATCGTGTCCTTGGCCGTCTCAAAGATCTTTTTCCATGTGGTTTGTTGGTGTTGATCTTTTTGGGTAATCTTATATTATCCATTCTGTCTAAATGTTTTTTCCATTGGTATTTGTGCTCTTCTAGTTTATCAACTATTGAAAGTATCTCCAGTTCATATCTTATTGATTCATTGTGTAATCTATCCATGCGTGTACATCCTTTTACAGATCGTAAAAATTTCATTTCAGTGGCTTGAATGTGTGAGATATCTTTTTTTTTGTAAGTACCCAAGATTCAGATCCATATAAAAGAACAGGAACAGCCATAATTTTATAAAACCCTGAGCTGAGTTTCTCTTCGAGTCTTTCGGAGGGTTCTTCTTATGGTGCCACACATCATTTGATATCGGTTTAATTTATTATGTATATCCCAATCGTAGCTATATGTTATATTTGAACCAAGATAGTTAAAGTGTGCTATCTGTCCTATTATTTCATTATTAATTACTATTTTTGCTCTGGCTGACACTTTGCCCTGAAAAGCCATAATTTTAGTTTTTGAAGTTGAGACTTTGAGATTGTAATAGAGTCCTAATTGATTTAACGTGTAAATTGCTCTTTGTAAATCATCCTCTGACTTCTGTATAATTAATTTTTATATATTAGATTTATCTGTAGCGGTTTTGGAACTTGTCCCATCATCAGCAGGATTCAAAACTGGCGTTTCACTGAAAATCTGGTAGAGGGGGTTACACGTACTGGGTGCGTTTTCATGAACCTTATTAAAGTTTATTAATTAAATAAAAATAAAACGTGGTTTTATTTGATTTTCATATTTATTATGTAATTCAGTAACAGCTGTTTCGGTACACTGCACCTTCTTCAGACATGTTAACAAATTAATTATATAATATATAATTATATAATAAATATGAAAATCAAATAAAACAACGTTTTATTTTTATTTAATTAATATATATGGATTTTCATCAAGTAAACACCAACTCAATTGATTACTTATTAAAGTTGTTTATAATACAACAATTACATAATCACTGCTAGCCTATATTTGTATAATTTCAAACACAGAAACAAAATAATTAGTTGCCACATATCTAATGATTACATAAAGGTATTAAAGTAGATTTCTAGGATTTTCATGAAAAAAATTTCACTTATAAATTCATAACCTATATAATTAATAGAATCAGCACGTGGAACGCTTCTTAATCTTAGTTTAACATTATGGTAATAAGTATATTGTTGTCAGAGGCAGTTCACAAATAACATTTTGTTAACCCTTAAATTCGTAATGTATCCTTTTGGATACATCAGTTGCTTTAGTTAACTTAATATTTTGAACAAATCTGAAGAAAACGCATAAAAATAAACTTAAATGTGTGTCTAATTATACAATATACCTAATAATAACAGTTAAACAAGATTCCGTTTTCACTGCGGTCCGCCACATTTAAATAACTAACAGAAGAAATTTGTGTTTTGCCAATTTAAGGGTTAACGCGGAACAATATTTTGTGTAAACAGAAGGAAAGTTCCGGAAAATAATGCAACTTTTATTACTTAACACGGGTCTCAATGGAATGAAGGAATAGCACGCAACATCTTATCAATTATGACAAAATAGCAGAAGTAACAGAAGGGCTACTATACTGTATATCAGTAGAAATGTTCGACCAGTGTGGGACCGGTGCCCCCCCCCCAGCGTAGTGAGGCGTTTGGGTAGCTACAATAGTAGCGACTACGGGATGAGAAGACCAGCTGTAACGGCTGGGGGACCCGACATACTGAAAATCTTCAGACTCGGGACACATCGACTTAAAGTCCCTCCCTGAGGACATGGATATTTCCATCCTTAAAAAAAATCCGCCGCGGTGGACTAGTGGTTATGCTCCTTGCCTCTGGTCCCGAGGTTCGCGGTTTCAATCCCGGCCGGGTCGATGGATTTTTTTAGGATGGAAAAATCCAAGGAACAAGTTCTCCGGGAGGGTCTTTAAGCCGTGGGTCCCGAGTCTGAAGATTTCTAAGCTCGTAAAAGATCCTTAAGCCTGAATAAAAAGGCCTCTAAGCAAAATTTACAGAATTTTCCCGTCCTAGTACTACCTTGGTTTCCTAGATGTCAGTATGAGGCGGAACGCTGACCACGGACCACTCAAATGGCATCTATACGAAAATAAGTGTAACTAAATTAGTATGGTTCAAATTCTTCCTTGGAGGGGGAGAGCGCGTAAATCCCTGTTAAGGGAAACATGGGCTTACAAGATACAAGAAGATATGTGTGGCACAATTAAGAGAATATTTAAAAATACAAGAGAGGGAACGAAACTAAAACTTTATAAAGCTGTGGCAATATTGTATGATTGTGAGTTTTGGGTTTTAACTAAAAGAGAAGAGAAGATTATATAGAAGCAGCTGAAATGAGATTTCTGAGAAGTGTAGTTGGCTGCAAATTCCTAGATAAAGGAAGGAATGAAGATATTAGAAACGAGCTAAATATTTTTAGATAAAATAAGAGAATCTACATTGAGAGGAAAATATTTAGAAGAGTGCTAGGTCCAGTAAAGGAAAATGGAAATTGGAGGTTGAGAAGGAATGACGCATTCATTATACCTCAAGAATAATAAAGAAAATATAGTTAGTTTCATCAAATCCAAAAGATTACAATGGTTTGGACATACACTAATAATGCCAAAGGGAAGATTGCCGAATGATATTTTGAATTGGAAGCCATAAGGAACAAGACCATAGGGAAGACCCAAGGATCGATGGGAAGATGATGTAATTGAAGATTTGAGAGAGATGGGGATTTTTGATTTGAAATCCACTGCACAAGATAGGAAGAAGTGGCGTAAACTGGTTGAGAAGGCCAAGACATTCCACTGGAAGTCGTAGAGCCTGACGAAGAAGAAGAAGAGAATCTAGAAAAAAAATCCGGAACGAACATGTTCAAGGAATGACTAAAAATTATACTTAATTACAAACCAAAAGGAGATAGAAATATTCGTAGACCGAAAAAGAGATGGATTCAACTTTTTGAATGAGAATCTATGAGACCGGAACAAGCCACGTGGGCTTAATCCATGATTGTTGTTGAAGATCACATGATCTAATATGAACCAAGATGGCGTAAGAAAAAGAAAACACGTACAAAGAGGAAGAACTAATTAAAAGAAAGTTATTCTTTGCATCGGATGTAAAAATTCCAATTGTTACGTCAATAACAAATATTAACATGTAACACACAAGAGCGTGTATATAAGGCAAGGATTGTGTTTAATTAAGTCAGTTATCTACTTCTATCACACAACAATACAACACTCTTCAGTAATTTGAAACTAAAATGGCTGCTCTTAAGGTAAGCAATATAAAACGTAATCAATAAAACATAAAAATACATTATATAATGGAAATGGACAGCTGATGACAAATGAGGGAAATTTTGAGGAAGTGGCTGAATTCAAATACCTAGGAACAATAATCACACGCAGGAATGAGATGCACAAGAAAATTAAACATAGGCTCAATTCTGGAAATGCGTGCTATAATACATTACAGAGACTCTTGTCTTCCCAACTCCTTTCAAAAAACGTTAAACTGAAAATATATGCAACTATTATTCTACCAGTTATATTATATGGGTGCGAAACATGGACTCTTACTTTAAGGGAAGAAAGGAGATTACGAGTATTTGAGAATAAAGTTCTCAGGAACATTTTTGGACCAAGGAGAGATGAACAGACAGGTGAATGGAGAAGACTACATAACAATGAACTACATGGTCTTTATAGGAAGCCAGTTAAGTCTCGTAGACTGCGATGGGCAGGATATGTTGCACGTGTGGGGAACGAAAGACTTCCACGGATGCTTCTTGTAGGAAAATCAGAGGGAAAACGCCCAGTTGGTAGACCAAGAATGAGGTGGGAGAATAACATTAACTATGATTTGAGGGAAGTACATTATACAAGGAATGATTGGAAAGCATCAGCTCAGGACAGGGATGTATGGAGAGCTTATGTCCGCGCGGCCAAGAACCTACGGGTTCGATAGTGCCAGTGAGCAAGCAAGCATTACATAACCTCAACGGTGCTTTAATGTGAATTTTAAAAGTGTTGATTGGCCAATATTTTCCGTTAGGGAGGTCCAAATCCCGGCACAAGGAAGGACATGTGTTAAGAAGATTATGACGAGTTTGATTCAGTTTTTTTAATCAGTATAGAAGAATAAAAAGGGGAATCTGAGCCAAAGCTTCTGACATCACTACGGCCCTGGGGTCGACCCAGCCTCTAACGGAAATAAGTACCAAGCGCTTGTCTGGCAGTAAAGGCGGCGGTAAGCAGGCTGAGAACCAGGTCGATATCAAGTGCCGATTTATTTTTGTATAAAGTCGCCATAACTCCAATATTATAAATATTGTAAAATGGAAATTGCTAGTTACAACTCTACATCTCTTAGGTACAGAAATGAAGACTGGGCATGGAAAAGGATGTAAATGTCATAGGTCAATACTCCAATTTTGCATGGATAATAATAATAATAATAATAATAATAATAATAATAATAATAATAATAATAACTCCTGGCGCGACAGGCCTACAAGCCCCTTAGCCTACCAGTCGGCTGCTGGCCTCACATCTACATTTGTCAATTACAGAGATAGATGATAATCAGCCAGTGTAGGGGTGACATGTGGTCAGCATGTCGAGTCCCCCAGCCGTTATAGCTGGTTTCCTCAATCTGGAGCCGCTACTTATTGTAGCTACCCAAATGCATCACGATGCTGGGTGGGCACCAGTCCCATACTGGCCGAAATACCATGAGAAAATTTCTTCCCCCATGGAGACTCGAACCAGCGCAAGTCCCGTAGCTCTGCGGCAAGGCTTCCTACCTTAACCACTCGGCTACGACGCGGGACTAATAATAATAATCATTGTACATTCACGAATTTAGGTCATTTGTTGACCTGTTTCGGTCTCAAGAGAAACACCATCCAAAAGTCTTTTGAGTGGACGTCCTGGTCTTCTTCTTCCTGCAGGTTGATATCTTAACATTTGTTTGGGTATTCTGTGATCTTCCATTCGATGAACATGTTGGACCGAGTCACGGCGGTATAACCGTTCCATCGGGTACTGAGTAAATGCAGTATCCTAACGTCTGTCCAGAGACTAAAAGGTAGCAGCCCTACCACTGGACTACTTAGCGTCGGGCCAGTAACCTGTCCTAAGGAACTTCAAAACTACTTTCAAGTCTCAACATGAAAATAATAATAATAATAATAATAATAATAATAATAATAATAATAATAATAATAATAATAATCATAGTACATTCACGAATTTAGGCCATTTGTTGACCTGTTTCGGCCTCAAGAGAAACACCATCCAGAAGTCTTTTGAGTGGACGTCCTGGTCTTCTTCTTCCTGCAGGTTGATATCTTAACATTTGTTTGGGTATTCTGTGATCTTCCATTCGATGAACATGTTGCATCCATCTTGACTTATAATCAGAAATTTTGTTTTCTAAAGGTTCCATGTGTAATTCTTCTAAGATGTCTTCATTTTTTTTGTGATCTAGTAGTGTGTTATCCTGCAGTCCTCCGAAGATATCTCATTTCAGCAGATCTAAGTCTCTGTATATCCTTCTGTTTCAACGTCCATACTTCACTACCATACAAAAGAGTTGGAAGAGCCAGTGTTTTATACACTTTCAGTCTTGAATGCTTTTGGACTAACTGTGGCTTGAAGATAGAATTTATTAACCCTAAAATTCTTAAAAATTTAGATATTTTTGCATTTACATCCTTTTCTTCTTCATATGAGATATTGCATCCTAGATATGTAAAATTATTCACCTGCTCCAAAATTTTATTGTCCAGTACAATTTTACTTCTGACAGGATCTACACCTTGAAATGCCATAATTTTTGTTTTTTCTGTAGATATCTTTAATCCATATTCTTCTGTAATTTTGTTAAGTTCATTTATTATTATTATTATTATTATTATTATTATTATTACTATTATTATTATTATTCGTGCACAATTGGTGTATTGAGCAATGATATTTAGATCCTTTTTGATGTCAAGTCTTCAATTATGTTTCGATTTCAAAAATGACAATGTCAATCTTTAAAATTATAAAAATTACCTTCTTTTGGTTAGTCCACCGCTGTTGTCTCGAGGTACCGTGCTGCCTTCTCACGCAGCTAGCCCGGGTTCGATCGCCGTTTTTCCTATCCTGTAAGATAAATGTCAGGAAACTTTAAGGCACAAACGGTACACTATCTGGTCATCATTATCATCAATATGATATTCACCTAATTAGCTTAAGTTTATTTTCAGGCATCTCCTTGCGTATCATTATCATCGTCATCAACTCTCATGTCATCGGGGCAGTGTAACCCCGCCTTCCAGGCGCCCCAACCTCAGTTCCGATTGAGGGTCTTTCCACTTTTCAGCGGTTGCCCTTTTACCAGCCGGCTGCTGGCCCTTCACATCCATATGTGTCAATCACAGAGGTAGATGATCAACAGCCAGTGTAGGGGTGACATGTGGTTAGCATGTCGAGTCCCCCAGCCGTTATAGCTGGTTCCTCAACCTGGAGCCGCTACTTATTGTAGCTACCCAATTGCCTCACGATGCTGGGTGGGCACCGGTCCCATACTGGCCGAAATAGCATGAGAAAATTTCTTCCCCCATGGAGACTCGAACCAGCGCAAGTCCCGTAGCTCTGCGCTAAGGGTTCCTACCTTAACCGGTCGGCTACGGCGCGGGACCCCAACCTCAGAAGTGGGTTAAAAGTACGCCATGCCAGGAGAGAACACTGAAAATGTCGAAATGACAACCTGGGGCATTTAAAAAAATAAAACCTTATTTTAGTTAAAGTTAAACAATTTATATGGAACCAAGTTTTCTGAATTAAAAATGTCTAACTATATAATTAATTGTAATTTGTGTATATTTGTTTTAGTTTGCTGTTTTCTTTGCTCTGATGGCTGTAGTTTCTGCTATTCATGGACATGAGGAACATCATGTAAGTACATTTGAACTAATATTTATATAATTATCACAAGTACCAGTTGGTAGACCAAGAATGAGGTGGGAGAACAACATTAACTATGATTTGAGGGAAGTAGATTATACAGGGAATGATGGAAAGCATTAGCTCAGGATAGGGATGTATGGAGAGCTTATGTCCGTGCGGCCATGAACCTACGGGTTCGATAGTGCCAGTGAGTAAGTAAGTAAGTAATGCCACGAGTGACTTCCAAATTATCGATAAATTCACGGCACACGAAGTGAGGAGTGAATTTATCTAGATATTTGGAAATCAAGAGTGGCATTTGTTAGGACTATTTAACGAATAAAATTAAGCTGTTTACTTACAAATCATTATGTAACTATAGTTATTTTAAAATATTTATATACTTAATGTAAACGGCGATGTTTGAAAGCAAATGAGAAACGATTGGTACGCTTTATTTCCTTCGTTTGTTCATCACTGCTACCAGATCATAATATTATTTATTGCCAAAGGATCGCAATATTGTAATAATGCACCCTAATGGAGAAATTTATAACCAACGTTATAGGCATTAATTAATTTGATGTCCTATAATGTAAATATGTCAATTATATTTTTCTGCAACGTCATTTCCTGGAAAATAATTCGTTTAAGTAAGTGCAAAGAGTGTTTTATTTTTTTTGTGGTATAATCAATTGTTACAAATGTTTTTATATTATCTATCGCATGAGCTTTCTGCTGACATTCATGCACTATATAGAAAATCTGGTAGCCGTATTTCTTTGAGGGTCAGTCACTGAAAAATAATGCTATGGCCTATTCAGAATGTTAAAAAGGAGGTGCTTTCTTTATTATGATAAACTTTAGTTGGTAAATTCTAGGCGAAACACGACTGTGATTGGTTATAAATAAAAAATCATTGAAATGTGATTGGTCATTGACTCCCATTTGGGGCACGAGTTAAATAGTCCATGTAACTATTTACGTTCAGTAAAAACATAACTTATTCGTGTTTAAGTTTGGTGTTTTATGAGATAGCATTGGTTTTATTTGGTTCGCCAATGCTATTTACAGGATGTCATGGCTAGTGTTGCGTATAGTTCGACCATGTGTCAGTCATCACTAGGGTTATATACTAAACGTTAAGATTGCAACACAGTATAATGAGAAGTTAGACTTCTGACTGTCTTTTGTTTTGGTTTTACATACAAACAGTTGGGGATCCGAAGGGGCAATACGTGGTCTCACGAGTGTGCACCTTGCTGGTGGGTGCACACTATTAAAACCCGAGAAATGCCATTTATTCCTGCCCAGCACAATGCACCATGTCCTCGTCGTGACTTCTGGTTAATACCAAGAAGTGCAAGGGCGAAAAAGCGAGTTCCCGACGTTTAAAAATTGGGACATACCAGCTAAGGGAGAAAACCCCAACAGAAAAGCATTGACCCCCCAGGATTGCTGGAGGTTGGGCGTGGGGTTGACATCCCTACCCCGTAAAAACAAATACGTTCAGAAACCCAACATGCCTCGGAATTATGGTCTACAACAACGACGACTAAAGCAAAGGAAAATGGACTTACGAATTGGCACTTGCAATGTTAGAACCCTTTATAAAACTGGGAGCCTAAAATCTCTCCTACAGCAATTACACCAATAAGATGCTGCAAACCTACTTAAGTGTCGCAACTGGAGGCTTGCTGCGCAAAATAGAAATGATTGGAGGCGGAAGTTAAGGCAGGCGAAAGCTCGAATTTGAGCCAATCAGCCATTGGATGGATACAAACAGTTGAATAGTATAATGAGAAGTAAGACTTTTGACTTTCTTTTGTCTTGGCTTCACACACAAACAGTTGAATAATATATACTAATAGTAATAAATGCGCACTAATGTGCATACAATATTATATTACAGAAAAGAACTGTATGAGTGCGAGCAGTTCATAGCGTGGTAGGTAACACACGGTTCCCCACATCTCTCACATACACAATTAGGTCCAGGTTGGTGGTATCCCTTTCTTCTACATATTCAGTGATGAATAATATATACTAACTGTATTGCAAATCTTACCTTTTATTGCATAAAAATCCTAGCCTTAGTCAACAGTTGTTAATGCACAATCACAAAATTGAACTTACAAAGTATGAGGATTAAGTTTTTCTAAAGCGCTACTAGAAACTAGATTATAAAGCTGCTGCCGCGGCGCGGAGGCTCGAGGAAGGAGAAGAATTGTGTGGCACAACGATGGTTCCAACGTTTCAACATTGAAGAAGAAAACACTAAATATGTACCATGCTCTGGTTCTTTACATCACATATTTTTTCAGACTGAGATCCCCCCCCCATCAGTATTAATAATGCATTGTACTGTTCACAGGCTCATCCCAAATACGAATTCAAGTACGGAGTTCACGATGGCCACACTCACGACATCAAGGAACAGGCTGAGAAACGTGATGGTGACAAAGTTGAAGGTTACTACAAGTTGGTTGAACCTGACGGCACCACCCGTACTGTGCACTACACTGCTGACAAACACAACGGTTTCAACGCTAAGGTCGAGAGGTCCGGACATGCTGTACATCCCGTTATCTCGTCTCATTCTCATGAATCCTATGGTTTAGGACATGGCTCACATTTTGGAGGATTTTAACATGTATTGCAGAAATGCTTGTCAGATCTCATTAGTAATACTTACTTACTTACTTACTCACTGGCACTATCGAACCCGTAGGTTCATGGCCGCACGGACATAAGCTCTCCATACATCCCTATCCTGAGCTATCTCATTAGTAATACCTTCTAGAATATTGTCTAAAGCGAAATAGGTTGTACTATTTCTTTATTATAAAAGTTTAATTAATTAGGGAGATAATGCATGGTTTAGGAATGGAGCAAATTCTTCTTGAAAAATAATTTATTTTTTTACTAATTGTTGGGTTTGGTTACAGCAAAGTAAATTATTATGTGGGATAGGATTTCATTACTTCTATATATTTAACTTATAATTTCCAATAAGTAGAACAAAATGTTCCCATTTTTAAAAGTTGGTATATAATTTTTATAAAAATACTTGAAAATATGCCAAGTCAAACGTAGAAAATGTAGAAAACTAAACATGTTTTTCAACGATACCTGCGGATTGTGAATAACAAGTAGAAACATAAGCAATCGAGTTGGTCTTTACTTGATGAAAATCCATATTTATTTAATTATTTCGGGGAAAAATATCTCTTATTTAAATGTCATCAAAGGGAGAGAAAAAAAAACTTAATAAATGTTAAATCTTTAAACATTTGAATATAATACTATGAAAGAGATCACATATGATGTACTATATAGGAATACATATACAGGGTGATTACAAATGATTGGAGCGATTTCATGATTTTATGGTAGCTGTAGTATTCGACATATTTTCACGAACTTTTACAGATACATAGAGCAACTTCCCAGGTTTTTTTTTGAGATGTTACAGGTGCTCCATATGCTCCCCCTTGGTGATTCTGCAGATATCAAGTCTGTAATCAAGTTCGTCCCATACTCGACGTAACATGTCCCTATTAATTTGTTCAAAGGCATTGATTATGCGAGCTCGCAGTTCTGGTAAGTCTACTGGTAAAGGAGGCACAAACACTGAATCTTTCACATACCCCCAAACAAAAAATCGCACGGCGTCAAATCGGGGGAGCGTGGAGGCCATGACAACAATTTCTGATCATTCTCTCCACTGCGACCGATCCATCGGTTTGGCAATCTCATGTTTAAAAATTCACGAACATCGTGATGGAAGTGTGGTGGAGCACCATCCTGCTGGTAGATGAAGGTCTCACTGTCGGTCGTCAGCTGCGGCATGAGCCAATTTTCCAGCATGTCCAGGTACACGTGTCCTGTAACGTTCTGCTCGCAGAAGAAAAAAGGGCCATAAACTTTGAACTGAGAAACCGCACAGAACACACTAACTTTTGGGGAGTCGCGAATGTGCTGCACAATAACGCGGGGATTTTCTGTGCCCCAGATTCGCACATTGTGTTTGTTCACTTTGCCATTCACAAAGAATGTTTCTTCGTCACTGAAGACAAGTTTCTCACAAAAACCATCCTCATCCATAAACTGCTGCATTTGTGTACAAAATTCAAACCGACTCACTTTGTCAATGGGCGTAAGGGCTTGTAGAAATTGCAAGTGGTAAGGTTTATGCTTCAATCTTTTCCGCAAGATCTTCCAAACGGTCGGTTGTGGAATGTTCAGCTCTCTGCTCGCTTTTCGTGTTGATTTCTGTGGGCTACGTGTGAAACTCATCCGCACACTCTCAACCTTTTCTTCACTCACTGAAGGACGACCCGTTGATTTCCTTTTACAGAGGCATCCTGTAGCTTTAAATTGCGCATACCATCGCCCGAATGGAGTTGGCACTCGGTGCATCTTTCTCGAACTTCGTTCTGAAGTGTCGTTGCACAGTTATCACAGATTGAGTTGAATGAAATTCAAGCACAGCATATGCTTTCTCCTCGCCTGTCGCCATCTTTGATAACTGCTGCGCTCTCTCGGTTTAAAGCTGAAACACGGCTGCGAGAGAAAACAAAAAAAAAAACTTATGAGTTTTTATACATAACTTTAAAGTTCTGTGAAGATATGTCAAATAAGATCGCTACAATAAAATCATGAAATCGCTCCAATCATTTGTAATCACCGTGTATATATATTCTTAATATATATATATATCAAAGTAAATAAAACTATATAAATTCCGAATAAATACTTCACATAGGCTATAATTAGTCATGTATAAAACATTTATTTGATACATTATTACTAAAAAAATTAAATATGGCTTTTCCTCATTGTAGAATTAAGACAAAACAATTTTATTAGCAATACTTACAGAGTTACACTAGTTTAATTTGTGAATTGTAAAATTTTATGTAACAATTTCAGATTAATTTTTGACTATATATTTTACAATAAAGATGGGTATATTCATATATTTTATATTAAGAATATATTTGAACTGGATTAAGGATCTATATTATAAAAATCATGCTATAAATATGCACATGTGTATTTATTTTTGTTAATGTGTATTTTATATCAATTTTTATAAGTTTCATATCATATGTTATTTTTGTACTTTTTAAAATAAAGCTCATCACTGCATTTCACATTTAAATTTGCGTCATCAATAGTTTTATGTGTCGTTACCAGACATTTTCCCTTACCAAGAAATTCCCTCATTCTCATCTTAAAAATGATACAATTAAATTTGCAATACAATAAATAAATTCGGTGAAATTTAAACCCATGTTGCACTCCTATCACCATTAAGAGGGATCAGGAGTTGATAAAAGGAGAGAGTCAATACTAATACAATATTCATATCAAAGGGGAGAAAAAAAATAAAAAAATAATTGAATTTGGTGTCAATTCCATAGTTTTTTTGACCTTATAACCTTATTGGTAATTAAGTACAACTTATGTAATAGTCTTCAAGATTATATTAAACAAGAAAAATCTGGCACATAAAAATTCCTCAAAGTAAATATCATAAGCTAGAATAAAACTTTCCAAGGATGATAACAAACTTATTCTCAATTTTTGACCCTTCAACAAGAGTCTATAGTCTCTCACTAAACTGAACTAAATTTTTTTTAGGATTAATAATTATCCCTTGGGACTTATTAATCAAGTTATGAAACCATCCCTTGTACAAAAAACACCAGATTACGTTTATATAACACTTTGGCTAGACCAGTGTTGACCTATGGTAGTGAATCATGGACACTAAAAAGACAACATGAAAGCAGAATAACGGCTTGTGAAATGAGATTCATGCGCAGAACAGCGGGTTACACCAGATGAGATCGGAAAAGGAACACCGATATCTTAAAATAATTGAAGTCTACGCTAATTTTGGAATATATTAAACAGTACCAACTAAATTGGAAACACCATCTTGAACGGATGAGTTCAAATCGGATCCCCAAAGCTGTTTATAATTATATACCAAGAGGACGAAGATCACTGGATCGTCCTATGAAACGCTGGAGGGAAATTTTCTATAGGATCGTAACAGGCTTTGGCCTAATACTTGGAAGGAAGGAGAAGAATAATAATTATTCCTTCGACGTGTTGTCTTATTTCCTCGCGGAACTTCATTCTATGGAAGTTTGACTCACACCCTCTTGAGGGCGAGAATAGGTGAAAAATAAGATGTCAAATGTGACAAGAGATAGTGTTGAATCCATAGCTTTCGAGGTGGCTAAGCTAATTGGTGAAAATCCTATTGTCATTTAAGCTCAAGTTTTTAAGGTTGTAAGAAGGAGCAGCAAATAGAATGTTCAAAATGAAATATAAAATTATAGAATATTCACCTGAAAGGTCCGTCTCCTCAGCTTAAATAGTTATTTAACTGTAGCGCTTTCGGGACTTGTTCCATCATCGGCAGGATTCAAAACTGGTGTTTCACTTGTTTTGAATCCTGCCGATGATGGGACAAGTCCCGAAAGCGCTACAGTTAAATAACTAATTAAGTTGAGGAGACGGACCTTTCAGGTGAATATTCCATAATTTTATATTTTAATTTTGAATAATACCTCAACGGAACACATCATGAATCTTATAAAAATGTTCAAAATGACGTAGACTACTGTTAAAACCATGATTTTCGGGATCTCTTGTGTGATTGGTGACAGCCTCGATGACGTGTAAGATCATATTTTAGCTCATATTTTAGCTCTAGCACCCGTAAGGGTTAGGGGGTGAGTAGGGGTGAAAAACAACATTTTAAAAAGTGGCCAATGTTAGTGTCAAATCAATAATGTTCGAGGTCACTATGCAAGTGGTTACAGCCCCAATGACATGTAAGCCAAAATTTGACCCCAGGACCCGAAAATGAGAGGAAAGAGATAAAAATAAAATGAAAACAGTGACCGAGATTAGTCTCCAATCCATAGTTTTAGGGGTTGCTAAGATGATTGATGTATATCCAGGTGCCACGTAAGACCAAGTACAATCTCTAGCATGCCACTTGAAGTGACCGAGACTCGATCTCGGGGCCCCAGCGGTGAGAGGCTAGCGTCTAACCGCTTGCACCACGGAACCCCCTAAGACACGATTTATCCGTTCTGTTGGAAAATATATTTAACAACAAGAATCAGTGGAAAGAACTTGTAGAAAGAATGGAAGAAAGTAGATTACAAAATACAATCGTACATTATTTTCCGAGAGGAAGAAGAGATGTCGGACGTCCTCGAAAGGGATGGTCTTAGATCTATTAGTGAAGACGGAACAGGCAATTAATGCCTAAACCAGAGAGTGAAGAAGAAGAAAAAAACTGACGGAAGAATGTGAAATATGGGGATTAAAGTTAAATTAGGACAGAACTAGGTACATGATAAGAGAATATAAATCAAAATATCTGATTTAAAGACGGACATAGAAAATAAAAACATGCGACGAATATGTATATTAGAGGACAAAAATTAGTGCAGACGGAAATCATGTTGCTGAAAATAATGAAAGGATAAATCAGGGTAAATCTGCAATTTCAAAATGAAATGTTTTATGGGACCAGAGTATAAGTTCAAAAGCATACATTTTAAATACAAAAATAAGGAGTACAAATGACATACAGTGCAGGAACATGGGAACAATCAGTAAATTAAATTCTGCAGAAATATTTTTTTGAAGGCGTTCAGTTGGAATTTATAGAAGAAATAAAATAATAAACAGCATAATTGGACAAAAAACGAATGTTCAAACTTCAATTGGACGATGTTATGCATCAACCGGCTTACTTACTTACTTACTTACTCACTGGCACCATCGAACCCGTAGGTTCATGGCCGCACGGACATACGCTCTCCATACATCCCTATCCTCAGATAATGCTTTCCAATCATTCCCTGTATAATCTACTTCCCTCAAATCATAGTTAATGTTATTTTCCCACCTCATTTTTGGTCTACCAACTGGGCGTCTTCCCTCTGGCTTTCCTACAAGAAGCTTCCATGCAAGT
This sequence comes from Diploptera punctata, assembly GCA_030220185.1. NCBI lineage: Eukaryota > Metazoa > Arthropoda > Insecta > Blattodea > Blaberidae > Diploptera > Diploptera punctata. Next base: position 1,299,602 of record JASPKZ010003887.1, on the reverse strand, counting down.
CTTTCATTCCCCATACGTGCAACATGTCCTGCCCATCGCAGTCTACGAGACTTAACTGTTCTTATTATATCTGGCTTCCTATAAAGACCATGTAGTTCATTGTTATGTAGTCTTTTCCATTCACCCGTCTCTCCATCTCTCTTTGGTCCAAAAATTTTCCTAAGTACTTTATTCTCAAATACTTTTAATCTCCTTCCTTCCCTTAAAGTAAGAGTCCATGTTTCGCATCCATATAATATAACTGGTAGAATAATAGTTTTATATATTTTCAGTTTAACGTTTTTTCAAAGGAGTTGGGACATCAAGAGTCTTTGCAATGCATAATAACATGCATTTCCAGAATTGAGCCTATGTTTAATTTATTTGTGCATCTCATTCCTATTTGTGATTATTGTTCCTAGGTATTTGAATTCAGCCACTTCCTCAAAATTTCCCTCATTTGTCATTACCGGCTACGCGCCATTATAAAAAATTGAGATTTTTATGCCATCTGTTGCACTAGTTCATGAAGTACGTAAGTGTACGCGCACTTTAAGGGTCAACTCTTTAAATATAGCCATGTTATAGATGAGGTTAGATTATATTTATTTAGCCTGGTGGAGTTAAGGCCATGTGGCCTTCTCTTCCACTCACCAGGACAAACATATGTTACATATAAATATAACAATCTCATTATTAAAGGAAAATATAAACTAATAAAATGCATATCAAATTCCGTTAAGGTGAATAGTCATAAGATAAAAATTTAAAAAATGTACCTGTTGGCAGGTGCTATTTCAAATACATCATTACACGCTTTATATTAGCTTAACTTGTATCTGTCAATCTAACGGAATTTTTTAACACGATTTTCACCCACTTAAAACAATTTGTATACTTGTAAAGGACCAATGACAATACAATAATTTCATACATCTTTTCTAAGATCCCGGGCAGGATCATCAGAACATCAAAAAAATAAAGACCGGTATAATAGGTTGTGGACTTATCGACTTTTTAGTCCATCGTTGTAAGAAATTAATATTATATTCTCTGGTAGCTCAGTTGGTAGAGCGGTGGACTGTAGTGGTATATAATTTCAGTAATACATAGGTCGCTGGTTCAAATCCGGGCGGGAGGATATTTTAGAAGAGTATCACTTTTAGCTCATACTACAACAGTATCGAATTGAAAGATATTTACACTTTTATCTTATTCTGTAAAAAATTAATGATAATTTTGTAAACTTGCCACATTGTAAATTATCCATTAACTGTAACCATATTAAAATATTCCAAAATGTTATAATAATGTTAGATAATAATTTTAAAATAATATTGTATTCGTGAGTAGACACTAAAAATATCGTAAGCAATTAAATTTTCATGGGATTCCGGTTTATGACAATCAATTAAACTAAAAATAAAAAAAAAAAATAGTTTAAAAAACTAAAACAACACGCTTTATTAGAAAACCGAACTAAAAATGAAAAATAATATTAATTTCCAACACGCTTGGGATAAAATTAAAGTGGTCAACAAAAAAATAATCTCCAACACACCTAGAATAAAACTAGAGTTATCTACAAAAAAAAATTACTATCAAAAGCGTGGGGCGCTTTTTAGGGTTTTTACGTTTTTTTCTTAGAGACTTTACTTTTACCAATATCCATTTATTATCAAATATATTAATTGATATAGAGCACCCCACGCTTTTGATGGTAAAATTATTTTTTTGTAGATAACTCTAATTTTATTCTACATGTGTTGGAGATGACTTTTTATTGACCACTTTAATTTATTCCAAGCACGTTGTAAATTAAAATTAGTTTTCATTTTTCAGTTCGGTTTTCTAATAAAGCGTGTTGTTTTAGTTTTTTAAAACTTTTATTTTTTTTGTAGATAACTCTAGTTTTATTCTACATGTGTTGGAGATGATTTTTTTTGTTGGCCACTTTAATTTTATCCCAAGCGTGTTGGAAATTAAAATTATTTTTCATTTTTTAGTTCGGTTTTCTAATAAAGCGTGTTTTTTTAGTTTTTTATACTATTATTTATATTATTATCTAACTGTAATATTACTGTGCTTTCTATTTTTTACGTTATTTTTTTTATTACCAAACATTATTTTATTAACGGACTGTCAACAGCACGTACGGCTTACTGCCCGTGCGACCCATATTTGTAGTAGTAGTAGTAGTAGTAGTAGTAGTAGTAGTAGTAGTAGGACTTTATTAGACAAAAAGTAAGATATTTACAATATTATTTACAAATATGGGTCGCACGGGCAGTAAGCCGTACGTGCTGTTGACAGTCCGTTACAATAAAGTAATAATTGCTACTAGTGTGAAGAAAAATAAACAACAAAAAAAAGCGATAACATTACAATTACATAAAGAAAACGCAATAATATTACAATTAAATAATAACACAATAGCATTATATACTAAAAAAACCATAACATTACAATTACATAAAGAAAACACAGTAATATTACAATTAAATAATAACACAATAGCACTATACATTAATTAATTTATATATAATTATTAAGAATTAATGTTATTGCATTTTGATAACATATATCATTCATCATCATCATCATCATGAACAAATTCGTTTTAGGCCATGTGGCCTGTACGGTAAACCTAGCGAAGATGGTCTTGATCTTTCCACCGATGTTTTGGTCTTCCTTGGTCCCTATGTCCAGTTGGGGTATATTGGAATGCCAATTTTGGAGTCTATTTCTTGCCATTCTTCTCAGATGATTTTTCCATTCTTGTTGGTATTTTTGGATATCTTCATTTAAACTTGCTACTCCAAGTTTTCCTCTGATAGTAGTGTTCCTTTGGTGATCCAGTCTATTAACTCCTAACAATGATCGTAAGAAGCGCATTTGGCTTACTTGAAGTTTATGAGAGTTTCTTTTTTATTTAAAATCCAAATTTCACTTCCGTATTTTAGAGCAGCTTTTGATGTGACGTTATGTAATCTTAGTTTTGTCTCTGTCCTCATCTGTTTACCAAAATGTCTTCGTATTACCCCATTCATTTTATTATATTTTTGTAATTTTGAATCAATGTCACTCTTATACTCTGCAAATACACTTCCTAAGTAAGAGAAATCTGACACTTGTTCTATAATTTTTCCATCAATCTCATAACATATATTTAATCATGAATGAGTGTTGTTTTTATTTTCCGCGTTTTGTCCAGAAATTTACCCAAGTTTATCCAATTTTCTGGATTTACCAATAACTCATAGCATGCCAATCTTTCCCGATTTGAATTTAGAAATCTTTCCGGTAATAACTGACGTCTCCAATATTCTAAATCATTACATTGTAATAACGTTGTATGTATCTTACTTTTAGTCTAATGAAGTCCTACTGCTATTACAATCAGATGTACACATTGCACTATGAATAATTCTAATAATTCATTAGCATAATCACAGAAACATCGGTATCCACAACAACCTACTTAATTTACAGTGGCGTACTATAATGTGCTAGAATATATTAGGTACTATCTCAGTTTGCCTTGAATAATAGTCATAAGTAATTAATATAAAATTATAGAATATTCTATAATTTTATATTAATTTTGAATAAACCTCAACGGAACACATCATGAATCTTATAAAAGTTGGTCATAAGTAATGCCACGAGTGATTTCCAATTTATCTAGAGAATTTGGAAATAAAGAGTGGCATTTGTTAGGACTATTTAACGAATAAAATTAAGCTGTTTACTCACAAATCATTGTTCAACTATAGTTATTTTCAAATATGTATGTATTTAATGTAAACGGCGATGTTTGAAAAGAAATCAGAAATGTGAGGTTATGTTCATTCACTGCAAATAGATCATAATATTTATTGCCAAATAAGATCGCAATATTGTAAGAATGTGTCCAAGTGGAGAAATAACGAAACACATCAAACTATATATCATAATCAACATTACGGGTTATTCATTTATTACACGCTTTATATTAGCTTGACCTGTATCTATCTATGTAACGGAATTTTTCAACGCGATTTTCACCCACTTAAAATCATCGGATCAACTTGAAACTTTGTATACTTGTAGAGGACCCGTGACAATACAATAATTTCATATTTATTTTTCTAAAATCTTGGCCATAATCATCAGAAAATCAAAAAAAAGTGTTTTTGTATCAATGTAACGGAATCTTTCAACGCAATTTTCACCCACTTAGAAATATTGGATCGACTTGAAACTTTGTATACGTGTAGAGGACCCGTGACAATACAATAATTTCATATTTTGTTTCTAAAATCCTAGCCAGAATCATCCGAAAATCAAAAAAATGAAAACTGGTATAATAGTTTGCGGACTTGTCGACTTTTTAGTCAATCGTTGTAAGAGCTCAGTTGGTAGAGCAGTGAACTCTTAGTGGTATATAATTTCAGTAATCCATACGTCGCTTGGTTCAAATCCGGCTGGGAGGGTTTTTTTTATAGAAGAGTATTACTTTTAGCTCATACTACAATAGTATCGAATTTAAAGATATTTACATTTTTATCTTATTTTGTTAAAATATTAAAACTAAAAAATAAAAAATAAATAATAGTTTTAAAAAACTAAAAGAACACGCTTTATTAGAAAACTAAAAAATGAAAAATAATTTTAATTTCCAATACGCTTGGGATAAAATAAAGTGGTCAACAAAAAAAATCATCTCCAACACATATAGAATAAAATTAGAGTTATCATAAAAAAAAAATAATTTTACCATCAAAAGCGTGGGGTGCTTTTTATGATTTTTACATTTTCTTCTTAGAGAGCTTACTTTTACCAATATCTGTTTATTATCAAATATATTAATTGATATAGAGCACCCCACGCTTTTGATGGTAAAATTATTTTCTTTTTGATGATAACTCTAATTTTATTCTATATGTGTTCGAGATGATTTTTTTTGTTGACTACTTTATTTTATACCAAGCGTATTGGAAATTAAAAATTATTTTTCATTTTTTAGTTTTCTAATAAAGCGTGTTCTTTTAGTTTTTTAAAAGTATTATTTATTTTTTTAGTAAACAACTCAGTAAAATCAAGGAATCTGTTCATTATTTGCTATATTCAATGTATTTGTTGGAGAAAAATAATGTTCTGTCCTGTTCAGAACATTAAAAAGGAGGAGCTTTCTTTATCACAAAAGCAGCTGATAAAGAGAAATTGATAAAGAGCGAGATGAAACACGGCTGTAATTGGTTGTAAAATAAAATTCTTTGAAACGTGATTGGTCATTGACTAGCATTTGTGGCATGAGTTAAATAGTCGAATATATTGTATGACGGAAATGGTTCTTGTTTTTAAACATAGGAGAAACTATAGTGTAGACAAATGTTAATTTCTAAAATACGCAGTTAAAATATGCATGGCATGTACCTGGTTACGGCAGTACCTGTCGATATTAATTAGGAATATTTTGGACAGGAACCTTGTTAACTGAACAAACATTGTTATTCGAAGCATTGTTCCGCGAAGGAAGTGCTAATTAAGGATGTGAAATGCTTGATACAATTAGAGAAGAAGCACATTTTTACATAAGTTACAATGTTTGTATATAAGTACAAGACTAGTGGGTACATGACAACATTCAACTTGAAATCATCAAGAGAAAAACATGGCCTTCTTTAAAGTAAGTAACATATTTACATTTTGAAAAATTTACTAAAACATGATGCATTGCATATTTTGAGATTTGGTTCATTCACACGAGAAAATACTTGATCTAATAGGCCTATAAATCGTCATAAATATGTTGATAAAAATTTTAATCACTAAGGCTAGGCTTCTTATGCCTAATTAGGCCTACATATTGTTCTCTTTGCTTATACATGGTTAAAATTATAAATGTCTGCGAATTAGAAAATTACTTATCATAATATAAAAATATATAATTACATATTTTTACAAATTTTATCATAATTACACATTTTCACATATTTTAATCGTTTTTATGTAAAACAACATTTTTATTTCTTAATTAAAATAATAATGATTTTCATAATTGCAATATAATTTAAAATACTGTGTATGACATTTTTTTTTCAATTGTGAATTGTCATAGAAAAAAAATAGAAACTTAGATCATCATCATCAAAAGTGAAAGTTTTGGTCTTCTCAACAATCCTCCTCCATGCCAATCTGTCTCTTGCCATATTCAAACTAGTCACTTTCATTTTCCTTTTGATCGTTCATTGTGTCATCCTCCCATCTGATCTTCGGTCTTCCTACAGCTCTGCCTCCTATAGGTTTCCATTTGTAGAGTTTTTTGACCAGTCTCTGATCGTCCATTCTTATCAAATGTCCAAGCCAACCAATTCTGAGAGATCTTATATGGTTTACTATATTCTGATTTTTGATTAATTTGTTTAGTTAGTTATTTGTTTTGATTCTCCAACAGTTATCAGCCTCTATTTGGTCCAAATATTCTTCTTAAAATTTTTCTTTCAAAAATTAGTAATTTCTGTTTTATTTTTTCTATTTGGACCCAAGTTTTACAAGCATATGTAACTACTGGTCTAATGATTGTTTTGTTTAACCTTATTTTTGCAGTTTTTTATATTAATTTGCTTTTAAATAAGGTTCTATTTGCAAAATAAGCTTTATTCCCATTTGCCAATCTTTCCTTAATTTCCTCTTCTAATGAATTATGTAATATCAAAAAATGTTAAATTCAAATTATATACAGCAATAATAAGACCAATCATATGTTATGGAGCTGAAACCTGGGTACTAAAAGAAGCAGATAAATTAAGACTATTAACGTTTGAGAGGAAAATATTTAGAAGAGTGCTAGGTCCAGTAAAGGAAAATGGAAATTGGAGGTTGAGAAGGAATGACGAATTATACCTCAAGAATAATAAAGAAAATATAGTTAGTTTCATCAAATCCAAAAGATTACAATGGTTTGGACATACACTAAGAATGCCAAAGGGAAGATTGCCGAATGATATATTGAATTGGAAGCCACAGGGAACAAGACCAAGGGGAAGACCCAAGGATCGATGGGAAGATGACGTAATTGAGGATTTGAGAGAGATGGGGATTTTTGATTTGAAATCCACTGCACAAGATAGGAAGAAGTGGCGTAAACTGGTTGAGAAGGCCAAGACATTCCACTGGAAGTCGTAGAGCCTGACGAAGAAGAATGAATTATGTTCATTTACTTTTTTACCTAAGTATTTAAATGATTCTACTGTGTTAATTTGCATAGAAACTTACCTACCTAATTGTATACTGAAACGAATTTTAAAAGCTATACAAAAACTGTTTCAGGGAAAAATTCGATCCACTCGAAACCATAAATATAGATACAGGAAGACAATGACGAATTGGGTATAAGGTTCCACATTACAAGATCTCATTTTATACCTTAACGATCCAGTTATTTATGAATGAAGTAGTAGCAATGTGCCAAGGGTACACTATAGCGTAGTCGGTTAAGGCAATATGCTACAAATCGAAGGTCGAGGGCTCGAGTCCTGATGAGGTCAGGATTTTTAAACTGGCCTTAAACTTCTGGTGGCATTTTGTCTCTCAACTTGACTCAGTCTCAAATGGAATTGAGTACCAGACCAATGGAATTGAGTACCAGACCAATGGAATTGAGTACCAGACCATGTTCTCACTGAGGACCAACAATCCAGCTGACATCTTGTGCCGATTTGCTAAATAGGTGAGCCTGTAGTGGGATCACTTTACCATTTTATTCTACGAACATGGCAATGCCACATTGTTAAGAATTTTGCAGTCTCGCTTCCCCCATTTCTTACCTGATCTTAAATTTAATGTTTAATATAAAATGTATGCAAAAATCAAATTTTAATATGTTTAATATTACATATTTTAAGAAATGTTCATGTATCCTTACATGTTTTACCATATTATTACATAACATTTACAAATTTAGGATGTTAATCTAATATATAAAAATGAATAAATGCTTGTTTGTTTGCTTCTTCGTTCGTACTTTATGCGCGGCCATACCGTTAATCTGATTGTGATGGGGCTTTTTGCAAAACGTTCAGGAGATTGCCGGGATGAACATAGGCTATAAGAGAATTGTGATACTCAACTCCTACACCCTTAAAAATCGCCCTTTGTCGCGGAAAACGCGAAAAAAAAGCTCTTTGGACTCTTAAATGGCTTACGCTGCCTAAACCATAACAAATACATAAAATTAATGTACACAGAATTGAATATATAGAAAAGCTCTAAAAAGAGTCCGCGACAGCATATGTTTATCTCTTACGGATAACTCACAATAACCGTTTTTGTCTTTCATTGATACCAAGAAGATCGATACATGTACGTAGATTCCTGTGCAAGCATAGCGGCACATGACGGGTATTCTTTTACGGATAACTCACAATAACGAATTTTGTCATTTAGCTCATTTATGCCAAGAAGACCGAGATAAGTCGATTCCCGGGCATCACCGGGTAATCAGCACGGGAATCTTAAAATAATTACGATATACATTTATAATTATTTTTCATTTCACTTATTCAACTTATCATAAGAAGTTCATTAATTTTCGTTTTTCAGCTCATTTATGCCAGGAAGATCGGGATGAATAGATTCCCAGACAACGCCGGGTTAACAGCACGGGGTATATAAAATAATGACGATATAAATGTGTCCTCTTACTTATTTAACTAAACATAAAACTCATTAATTTTCGTATTTCAGCTCATATGTGTCAAGAAGATCGGGATAAGTAGATTCCCGGGCAACGCCGGGTAATCAGCACGGAGTATTTAAAAAATATAAAATTATTATTTTTCCTTTTACTTATTCAACTAAACATAAAAGCACATTAATTGTCATTTATTTAGGCGTAGCAGCGCACGCCGGGTATTAGCTAGTAATTTATAAAAATCCAAGCCTTATTAATCACGTATTTATACATTTTTTTCCAGCTCGATAGATCAGTATTCAAATCAATGTAAATCTATTAACCTTTTGAACGCCATGCCCGGCGTACGCCGGTGAAAGTGCGTGTACAGCGGTACGCCACGCCCGGCAGGCTCCGGTTTTCAATCTTATTACTTTAAATATTTTTTTCCCGAAGTTTTTACTTCAATAAACTAAAATTATTTTTCGTTCTGTGTTTGTACATCCTTTCTTAGCAATACTTTGCACATCCCTTACAGAATAACGGTACAGGCTGGTTGTAAATCGGTTTTCTAAAGGAGGGTGTACATTCATGTTTCAAGGCCTTTTTTTTTTTGCTATGGAATATTGCAATTTCAGAATTTTCTCTTTATTTATTTTATTTTTAGTTGAAAAGATACCTGGCCAAGGGGTAGTTCCTGCTGTGGAATACAGTGATTCATGTCTCGAAGTTGACGAAAATACAATACGCGAGTTTAATGTGTCAGTTTTATCAGAAGATGAGAGTGACAGTAACAGTTCATCAAATGGTTATTCGTTTGACGAATGTGATAGTAGTCCTATTTCTAAGAGAATATTATTACAATCTAAGCCTGTAAATAGTAAAGCAAGTGATGTAGACCTAAATGAACAGAGTGTGACTGACAGTGGTGGGCGTGTCGCGACAGACGAAACACGTGGCATAGAACAGCTGTTTGGCTGGAACTGATTCGAACCCAGGACCATAAAAAATGTTCAACAATATTTAATATTATAAGTGTTTAGTGATAATGCCATCAACATTATTCAGTAGAATAAATGTTTTAGTGATAGTGATAACAAATTTCAATAAAGACACCGTGCTGAATTCGAACCTGGGATCTTTACAAGTGGAAGCAACACTGCCTAACCTTCAAATAAATGTATAATAGTGAGTTTAAATTAAATTTAGCATGGCATGTAGACAGTTAAATATACTTTATATAGGTTTATATTATATAGTATGGCGTAGTACTTTAAATTTAAAAAACCTGGCACCCACAGCCCAGCTGGCAAAAGGGAAACTCGGCAGTCAAAAGGTTAAGTGAAGTCTACTGAGTTTTTGCGTTAAAATTGCTAAATTAAAAAAAAAAAAGATACAATTCTAAAGGCAGGAACGAAATATTTTATTTTGTGAAGCTCTGGGGTCATTTAGCGTTAGTATTCAACATTCGGTTATTACATAGAAGACAAGAGGTATTCAAGTGTATTGAGTTCCACAAATCTGACACGGAAGAAGAACGGTTTCACTTCCATTCCCAAGGACGCAGCAGGTATGTGAATCGTCACGCTCTGAAAAATATCGTCGATTCTGGGAAGATTTGAGTTCATGCGCGTCGGATCAAGAGGAAAATAAAAAAAAACAGTAGGAGTATGTCATAAGAAAGCTCTTGCAATCCACACAGAATAATACGTGGGATACCGTATATGACGATTTACTTTTCAAATCGTATTAAGTCCACCTTTTTACGTAGGATTGAGTTTCATATCGTTTTGGGACATCCTGGATAAATCTATCTAATGGTGAAGTCAGATTGTATATAACATTATTAGTTTCCGTACAAATCAAGTTTGAATTAAAGAATTCACATCAAATCGCATTATGCCCATCTTCCGTTCTCTTCAAACCGTGTTTTGTCCTTCTCTTACTTATTAGTGGACTTTTAAGAAAAGAAGAACGTTTCCCATCTCTTGGTAGAGAAATCCAACGTTTCTGCTCAGTTCTATTTTGAGTAGCAAAGCCTGTCTTATGAAGACAGAGTACTGTACATGGATTTGCAAATCAATTGAACAAGATGGCTTAAATTATGTTATGATCTTCATCACGATATCTAAAAGCATTCAGTAACTGAATTTGTCAAATTCTATGAAAATTTGCATTCACGACATCTGAAAATGAAAAAGACCTTTCATAAAGTAGCTCTATTTTATCTTCTTCTTGTAAGCCCATGTTTCCCTCAACAGAGATTTAGGCGCTCTCCCCCTACAGGGAAGAATTTGAACCATACTAATTTAGTTACACTTGTTTTCGTATAGATGTCATTTGAGTGGTCCGAGATCAGCGTTCCGCCTCATACTGACATCTAGGAAACCAAGGTAGGACTGGGACAGGAACATTCGGTAAATTTTGCTTAGGGGCCTTTTCGTTCAGGCTTAAGGATCTTTTACGAGCCTAAAAATCTTCAGACTCGGGACCCACGGCTCAAAGTCCCTCCCGGAGGACTTTCTCCTTGGATTTTTCCATCCAAAAAAATCCATCGACCCCGGCCGGGTTCGAACCCGCGACCCTCGGGACCAGAGGCAAGGAGCATAACCACTAGTCCACCGCGGCCACTAAATTTAATATAGGGTTTGGTTACATAGCAACCGAAGAATACAGTTATTACCAGAAGATGTTACACAATATTAATATAAGAAGCAAAGATTAATTTAATTACTAAATAACGAATTTATAAGTTAGGAGCTAAGACTTCTCATCAAATTGGAGATAGTGTAATTTTGTTTCTATATACTGCAATTGCAGGCATTTCTCAAATTACCAATAGGAGAGTATTATTTTTCTAGAAAGACGAACCATTACTGCCTATGTGTAACTGCTCCACATTTTTGTGTGGAATGAAAACCAGTAAGGTCAGGAGCAGTTTAATTTGTATCTACCTTGTGTGTGTGCGTTTTTTTTTGTAACCGGCTTATTTGTTTGTGTTTCATGAAATCACCAAAAAGTCTAAAAAATGTATTTCCTATCTGTTTGCTGGTGGGATTACATAAACTGCAGAACCTTATTCAGCGACTTTACTACTATTTACATAAGAATGCATTTTACATTTCTTCAAATTGTTATTATTATTGAATGATTCTATGAAATCTTACATTTCGTATATACTTAATTTGACTATTTAACTCATGCCTCGAATTTATCAAGTGAACTGAAGTTTATCATATTAAAGAAAGTTCCTCCTTTTTAAAATTCTGAATAGGTCATAGCATTATTTTGCAGTGACTGACTCTCAAAGAAATACGGCTACCAGATTGTATATATAGTGCATGAAAGTCAGCAGATAGCGCAAGTGGGAGATAATATAAAAACATTTGTAACAATTGATTATACCACCAAAAAAGAAACCACTGGTTGCAATTTTTTTTAAACGAATTATTTCCCAGGATATGACGTTGCAGAAAAATATAATTGACATATTTACATCACAGGACATCAAACATTAATTAATACCTATAACGTTGATTATAAATTTCTCCACTAGGGTGCATTCTTACAACATTGCGATCCTTTGGCAATAAATAATATTATGATCTGGTTGCAGTGATGAACAAAAGAAGTAAATGAAGCGTACCAATCGTTTCTAATTTGTTTTCAAACATCGCCGCTTACATTAAATATATAAATATTTTAAAATAACTACAGTTAAATAATGATTTGTGAGTAAACAGCTTAATTTTATTCGTTGAATAATCCTAACAAATGCCACTCTTCATTTCCAAATTCTCTAGATAAATTGGAAATCACTCGTGGCATCACTTATGATAAGATATATTTTTAAATTCATAACAAACATTTGCAGAAGTCTAAAAAGAGAAAGAAAATAATAATTTAATTGGAAAAAATTAAATTCGCCCCTCAGGGGTTCTCATCTAGGGGATATGTGGATGGCGACCACAAGGTTCCCAAGCTGTGCAAAACATTTCTTCCACTTACTTGTGTTTTGCACTCTTTTAACTTTACTATCTAACCTCTCTTGGTTAACTCTTGTTTTTTCGACCCCGACGCTATTAGGGCATCCGAGGGCTAGGGAGTCTTTCCTTTCTTCCATTTCTTCTTTCCTTTATTTTCTTTTCTTCTCCAGAAAAGCCTGACCAGAGGCTATAAGATGGCAGCCCCATCACTGGTCTTGCCTTCCTTTGGCCAGCAACCAATCGAAGGGACTATTATTATGCTTTCAAATCTTATACGAGAATTTCCCGGAAGGCAGTCGTATGAAACGCTGGAGGGAAAATTTTCTATAGGATCGTAACAGGCCTTGGCCTAATACTTGGAAGGAAGAAGAAGAAAATTCTATCTCTATCTATCTTCGGGTTTTTACAGCTGCTGCCGTCTTCCCGTGCCAAACCTCCAAAGCCTACGGTCTTGGGCATCTTCGATGCTTAGCCCTCTAGCTTCCATTACTGTCTTCATGTTTTCCTTCCATGTTAACCTTGGTCTTCCTCTTTTCTTCTTTCTGTTAGGATGTCATTCATATAGTTGCTTCGGCCATCGCTCATCTTCCATTCTTAAAACATGTCCTAACCACTTTAATTCCTTTTCCTCAATTCTTTCAATTATGCTTTCTTCTGCTTCCATTTTGTTTCTAATTTCCTTATTTGTGACACGTTCTAATTTAGACTTTCTGGCACTTCTTCGTAAATAATCCATTTCTAGAGCTATTAGTCTATTCTTGTAGTACTTATTGATTGTCCATACCTCACTTCCGTACATTGCAACAGATTCCACCAATGTTTTACCAATATATTTTTTTGTGTCTTTCCAAATATGCTTATCCCACCATATGGAATTTAATGATGATATTATTTTGCTACTCAATTCAATTCTATGTTTTATGTTCTCTTTGCCTATACCTTCGATGTTATCCATAATCATTCCCAAATATTTAGTTTGTTTCACTTGCTTTATTTGGATTCCATCTTCCAATACTAAGTTTTCTCTTTCATTGCTATTTATTGCCAGATATTCTGTTTTTTGTAAATTTACTGTGAGACCCCATGATTCATATGTGCTTTTCAACCTTTTATCATGAATTCCATATCAAAATTGTCTTGCGCTAAAACCAGTTGATCATCGGCAAATTGTAATGTCAGCAAAAATCTATTGCCTATTGGGATCCCCATACCTTTGCAGCTTTGTTTCCATTTCGTTAATATAAATTCTACATAAATATTAAATAAAATTGGTGATAGACTGCACCCTTGTTTCAATCCCTTTGAGGTGTTTATAGGATTAGACATTATATTTCCCATTTTAACATAAGCGGAGTTATCTTTATAGGTTTGTTTAATAATTTCTATTAGGTTTCTGTCAATATTGTATTTCTCCAATACTTCCCATAATTTGTTCCTCGGAATTGAGTCATAAGCTTTCTCTAAATCTATCATTGTCAAATGGGTTTCTTCTCCAACTGCAGTCCGTTTTTCAATTAACTGTTGTATTGCAAATATATTGTCAACACATGACCTTCCTGGTCTGAATCCATTTTGAAGAAAATTAAATTCATTAACTATTGACAAATGTTTTGATGCAGGTTTTTTTATTTTCTATTTCATTTCGGAAAAAAACTAAATATGCTTAAATATTGTTTTCAGGCTACCATTACCATTACTGTATATATAATCTGAGACTTGACAAATCCATAACATTACAAAACAAAAATGTTTTGAATTATAATACTAAGATTTTTGGTACTTCAGCATTTTCTATAAAATTCAAATTTAAAATTAGACATAGGGCTAACTGTATTATTCTGAAATATATCATAAAATTGGACCGAAATTTAATATGTAGCCTACTAATATTTACAGGTTGCTGTAGTTCTTGCCATCTTGGCCCTGACAGTTGCACTGCCTGTTTATGAAGAACATAAAGTAAGTAAGATTAATTTTTTTATCAGATTTTAATTTCCTTTTAATAGAATTGCAAACATTCAAATATCCATATTATTGGAAATTCATTTAGGCTAATTTCACTAATAGTTTCAAAATTCTCTTGTATACAAATTTTATCTTCTTGGTAACCAAATACTGTTTCTGATCCTGATATTTAATTTACTCTAAATCTGAAATGTATATTACCATCAGTTCCGACATCGAAGAGTAGTTGTAAAAGCTATCTCCATCTCCGGATATCCCGGTACGATTTCCTTGGAGTTGGGATTGGACTGTTTTATACTGTTCTGCGCTGTATTTGGCAGACATACTGACATACTGCTAGATCCAGAGTCGTGCGGAACTCTGTATCTGTCTAATGTGTGGTTCAGATTTGTTTCCCTGCTTATAAGCGATTGACTTTGGGCATTGATTCGTAGGCCTAAGTTCCATGGGGGTGTAAGTTCTACAAAAGGAAGAAGAGTAAATAATAAAACGATAGAATGAAAATTAAGAAAGATTAGGCCTACAATTGGGATGTGTTCAAATCGAATGTTAAACCAGGCACGCTATTAGAAGACATATGCGGTAAGCCAATCCTGCTTCAATCTTCATGCGCCGTTGTCAGATATCGGTATGTAAGAGGGGAAGAGACAGACGATATGTCGTGGTTACAGCGCCAGTTGTACAACACCGCTCGATTATGATAGGCTAGACGAAATGCACTAGCCACGCATAGCTCCGCCCGATATGTCCTAATAGCGTATGCCTTATAATGTTTGTTCCTGTGTGCAACATCTTCAGAATATTTTTAATCAAGCTGTACCACAGATAAACGGACAAGGTCAGGACGAATAAGTAACTTAATTAAACGGAAAAACATTTAATAATTTTCCCTGCTTAAAAATCTTGTTTTACATTAACTTAGAATGGTTGTAAGGTAAATGTACCAGTAATAGACACTGCATTAGTAATTGAAACTTTCACACTAAATAAATAGGATTCTCGTGAGAAGTGCACATTTGAATTGAGTGTGGTGGTGTAGAAACCTCACGTTTACCTTTGTAGTAGTAGTCGTCGTGAAATGTTAGTTGATATTTGTTGATCTGTATAATTTTGAATTATTTATTAAATAAAACTATAAAGGTTTTATATAATTTTCATAACTATTTACTTTCATAACAGCTGTTATAGTCTAGTATAGTTGACTATACGCATAAATGGAAAATTTATTTGTATATGATATATTGTGACATTTGTCTGATGAAATGCAGTGTACTGAAACAGCTGTTACGAATGTTAAATTAAATAAATATTTATGAAAACCATATAAAACGTTGATAGCTTTATTTAATAAACACATCATGGACTTTCATCAAGTAAACACCAAATTAACTGATTAATTTTGAGTTAATTTGAATCATATCATTTGATTTACAAAGCAGATTTTATTCAGGGATACGCAGAATAAAGTTAATATTGAATAAAATTAATAGCTGAAGGTCCATTAAATGTAGAGTGTATCAAAATTAATAGCGCAAACTGTACCGGTTGAAAGTTTGGTATAGATTTGTATATGTGGAAAGAATTGTTGATGATTATACCTTTATACCACGTCTCGAATGGTGTAGTGGTCTTGCACACTCGTACGGAATACGAGAGGTCCACGGTTCGATGCCTGGGTCAGACATTATTTTTTTTCTTTTCACAATATCATTATAATATTGGCAATAGAAGCAAACGAGCCATGTGCGAGTTAATTGCAAATGTATGGTTACAAGCCGCCACTGACTTTATTAAGAAACATCGTCCTGATTAGTACAAATTAATTTGAAAAGTAGACTTTTCGTTTAACTACCATTCAACGTTGCCTCAAGATTCAGTCATAACTTAACCTACCAAGGAATACAATTTATTATTACTGTATAGTAATACTGAACGGATTCGTTTCTGCAGTGAGTTTTGCTATGATGTTTACAACGTAGATCATCAGTGACGGCTCATAACCACATATTCGCAATGATAAATCCCGCACCCGGTTTGTTTGTGGACCCATGTTTACTGGAATTTTTTGCTTCTATTACCTTATACTTTCAACCGTTTCAGTTTGCGCTATTAATTTTGATACAGCCTGTATATTTTGCCAAAGTTTATGATATGAGCAACTTAGTTATTAAAGAGCACTCAGACTGTAATAGTTATTCTAGAACTAACACATGGAACGATTTTGAATGTTAAAGATCGTCTTTAAATGAAATACCGGTACCACTTACCTAATGTCTATTGTTAACTTTTGCAGGAACATAAATACGAATTTAAATATGGAGTGAAGGACGAGCACACTCACGACATTAAAGAACACCATGAGAAACGTAATGGTGACAAGGTTGAAGGTTACTACAAGTTGGTTGAAGCTGACGGCTCCACCCGCACTGTTCACTACACTGCTGACAAACACAACGGTTTCAAAGCTAAGGTCGTAAAGTCTGGTCACGCTGTTCATCAAGAAGTGAACAAAATCAGTCTCCCATATTTATCTCATGAAGGCACCTACAGCTATAATTCTCTTCATGGAACTGGATATAGTAACCTGGGTTCATATTAAATGATCTACAGCATAATTTGTTGAAGTTTAGTGACTTTTTTTTTACTAATTTTGTACTATCAATAATAAAAACTTAATATTATTTTGTTTTGTATTTTCATATCCCGATTCTGCTAATGTATACCTAACAAAAATATACCAGATTTCCTTCTCCGATAAGTAGGCAGCGCATTTTCGTTCCGATATAAGTTAGAAAAGTTATAGATTATTATAGTTTAGTCTGGAGATTTCAGGGTTCAAACTGTGTCTCCGAATTTTATGTCAGGACGCTACCAAAGGTATAGATTGGTACATAATAACGGTAGATAACTTCGTCTTATTACACAAACAGCGTTGACAATGAAGCATCTATATTTACCAAGATTGTGGCTCGTCTGTGTATATCTATTCGCAATTATATATATATATATATATATATATATATATATATACAAGCTTTACTGCTGTAAAGTAAATAGGCCTATTCTCTTTAAATATGCTTACTTGTTATAGTGGCCACTAGATTGCAGTTGGAACGATATCCTTCTACCTCTCATGTAAATTGAGAATACTATGTATATAAGAAAAATAAATGTTTGTGTTAGGATTCCTGAGTAGCTCAGATGGTTAGAGCGCTAAACGTACAGAGTTTAGAAACTCGGGTCCAAATCCCGACTCAGGCATTCATTTTTATTTTCATGTCATATATACATATATGTCCACCGCTGTGGTCTCCAGGTAGCGTGCTGCCTTGTCACGCAGCGGGCCCGGGTTCGATCCTCGGTCGGGGCAGTTTTTCTGGGTGAGGTTTTTATGGAGGTTTTTCCTCATCTGTAAGAAAATGTCAGGAAAACTTTAAGGCCCAAACGGTCCCCGAAATCATATGGCCGCCATCATCATCATCATCATCATCCTTATCATTATCATCCTTCACCGGTGTGGAAAGCAACGGGAAGCTACCACACCTACAATACAAAGCTGCAAGTATAGCATGAAAAGTTATGATTGCAGTGAAAGATCTGCCTTCGGGCAGTATTACTATGGATGGATATATATATATATATATATATATATATATATATATATAAATGTATTTATGTCTGTCCTTTATAGACTTCTAAACGTTCAACCGATCTTCGTGAAAATTTGTATATACAGGGTTTCAGATGCGGGGACTGATTAGCCGTTATCTATTATGTTCTAAAATCATTAGTTGCAGGAGTTCATATGAAACAAAAATTTAAAAATCGCTCTGGCGATCGCAATTTTTGATGTTTCACAACAAAACTCGGAATATCATATAAAAATAAACCGAGGTATCTACTAATAAAAAATCAGCGAAATCCGACCGTTAGAAGTGGGGGTTTACTTGAAATTCGAAATTTAAAAACTGCCCATACACTTGTCGTATATGAGTCAATATAAAAATGCCCATACACTTGTCGTATATGGGTCAATATAAAAAATGCCCATACACTTGTCGTATATGAGTCAATATAAAAAATGCCCATACACTTGTATATGGGTCAATATAAAAAATGCCCATACACTTGTCGTATATGAGTCAATATAAAAATGCCCATACACTTGTCGTATATGAGTCAATATAAAAAATGCCCATACACTGGTCGTGTATGAGAGTCAACTATAAAAAAAATTTGCCCACACACTTGTCGTATATGAGTCAATATAAAAACTGCCCATACACTTGTCGTGTATGAGTCAATATAAAAACTGCCCAAACACTTGTCGTGTATGAGTCAATATAAAAAAATGCCCATACACTTGTCGTATATGAGTCAATATAAAAAATGCCCATACACTTGTCGTATATGAGTCAATATAAAAAATGCCCATACACTTGTCGTGTATGAGTCAATATAAAAAATGCCCACACACTTGTCGTATATGAGTCAATATAAAAACTGCCCATACACTTGTCGTGTATGAGTCAATATAAAAAATGCCCATACACTTGTCGTATATGAGTCAATATAAAAATGCCCATACACTTGTCGTATATGGATCAATATAAAAAATGCCCATACACTTGTCGTATATGAGTCAATATAAAAAATGCCCATACACTTGTCGTGTATGAGTCAATATAAAAACTGCCCAAACACTTGTCGTGTATGAGTCAATATAAAAAATGCCCATACACTTGTCGGATATGAGTCAATATAAAAATGCCCATACACTTGTCGTATATGAGTCAATATAAAAAATGCCCATACACTTGTCGTGTATGAGTCAATATGAGACCAAATATGTTTCCCATGTAATAAACTGTTCAAGCTGTCACATAGCTTTTGTTCCATAAACGATATGTGATATCCTTGAATATGTAAAAAAAAAAAAACTATCGACTTTCCATCGTGAAAGTCTCCAGTTTTAAACGAAATACATGGGAATGAGCAATAATATAGCAGGTTATGACAGAGAAACTATAATCTAGACAATAATTCTTATGAAAGAGGGAAATTTTGAGGAAGTGGCTGAATTCAAATACCTAGGAACAATAATCACTAATAGGAATGAGATGCACAAAGAAATTAAACATAGGTTCAATTATGGAAATGCGTGTTATTATCCATTGCAGAGACTTTTGATGTCCCAACTCCTTTCAAAAAACGTTAAGCTGAAAATATATAAAACTATTATTCTACCAGTTATATTATATGGTTGCGAAACATGGACTCTTACCTTAAGGGAGGAAAGGAGATTACGAGTATTTGAGAATAAAGTTCTTAGGAAAATTTTTGGACCAAAGAGAGATGAACAGACAGGTGAATGGAGAAGACTACATAACAATGAACTACATGGTCTTTATAGGAAGCCAGATATAATAAGAACAGTTAAGTCTCGTAGACTGCGATGGGCAGGACATGTGGCACGAATGGGGAATGAAAGACGTGCATGGAAGCTTCTTGTAGGAAAGCCAGAGGGAAAACACCCAGTTGGTAGGCCAAGAATGAGGTGGGAGAACAACATTAACTATGATTTGAGGGAAGTAGATTATACAGGGAATGAGAGGAAGGCATTAGCTCAGGATAGGGATGTATGGAGAGCTTATGTCCGCGCGGTCATGAACCTTCGGGTTCGATAGTGCCAGTGAAGTAAGTAAGTAAGAAAGAGTGAAAATATTCAAATATCTGGACTCGTTCGTAGATCAAAATCGCACACTTGAAGAAATTAAATACCAACCTAAAGCAGTAAATAAATGTTACTATATAGTTTAATGTCTTCTGTTTTCTCTCTCTTTTTTTCTAGAAAATTAAAGTTTACAAGAAGATATATTATCTGTCGTACAATATGGGTGTGAAGCATGAACTCTCATATTAAAGGAAGAAAATAAATTTAAAATATTCGAATATAAGATACAAATAAATATTTGGTTCCATAAAGAATGATACATACATGGTGTTCTGCCCAAGTGCAGGTCTTTCACTGCAAACTCAGCATTCTCCGCTCTTTCCTTAACTCAGGTTTCCTTTTTGTATCCACATACAAACCATTTATTTTAATATTGCCTATCATCTGATGTATTTTTCTGCCTGTTTCTTTCCGATGACGATTCCTTCTAGGGCATCCGTCAGCAGGCAGTTTCTTCTTAGTCAGTGGCCAATCTAATTTCTTTTCATCTTCTTTATGAGTTCCATCATTGTTCTTCCTTCACCCACTCTGTTTAGCACATCTTTATTTTTTTATTTTATCTGTCCAGTTTACACGTTCCATTCTTCTCCATATCTATATCTCAAAAGCTTCCAGTCGCTTTTCCTCATTCCGTCGTAATGCCAAAGTCTCTGCACCATACAATGCTACATTCCACACAAAGCATCAAAATAATTAACTCCACAATTTATATCCTTGTACTAATTAAGCATAGAATATTGAATTGAACAGGTTGTGTAGTTGGAATGAGCAGGCGTGATAGTAGAAATACTTTCAAAAATGATGCTTATTTGGAAACCCTTGCGGAAAATATGATTAGGAAGTCCTAAACATGAGTCGGAAGATAATATTCAGATCGATCTTAGTGAACTGGGCATCGGAAATATCAGCTGGAATCAATTAAATGAGAATAGGGACCAGTCAACTTCCTTACTGATTGCGTTTTGAAAGTAAAGTTTCGCATAATCGATAAAAACAATAAAAAGACATTTTAAAGTGATTTGAATGTATCTTGACGAATCATGTGATTGTGGTTCGTGTAAAATCGATATTATTTTCACGAACTAGAGTGAAAGTTAAATTTGAAGCGAAATTGACTAATGTAAAAATATCGAAATTTTAATGATATTCATAAAAAATAATGGTAGAGGTAAAGGTATCCCACTACAGGCCTCAGGAGGCCCTTGGGGTAGTAGGAGGTCAAGGCTCCAACTTTTCTGGACAATCAGCACTTGATGTCAACCCTGCATTATGTCCGTCTTTACTCCCAGAACAAGCGTCTGGTACTCATTTCCGTTAGAGGCTGAGTCGACCTCAGGGCCATAGTGCCGCCAGAAGGTTTGGGTCAGTTAAAAAATCTGACCCCACCGGGACTCGAACCGTCGACATTACCGCTTGTAGTGGAGTGCCTTAAATAAGCCTAACTTTCAAAATGTATTCCCAGTTCCCAGTGTATGAGGATATAATCTTAGCTCGAGGAATTTCAGGAAAGATAGGTCTTTATCAAGGTAAAATGTAAAAATAAATGTGAATAATGTAATTTGCAACTCTTACAAATAAAAAATGAATACAATTCTGGGTACTGTATTAATTTATTTATCAAGATTGTTAGTAACTTTATGATACTTTAAAATAAAATCCATCATTCATTTTGAGAATTTTCCTCACCAATGAGGTTTTCTCCAACCAATCACAATAATTAACATGAGTTTTAAAAGTACATAAATGACTACGGACTTATAGACTATCAGTTTATAACAAACATTCACAAATTTCCCTTAATTAAAGTTCTCTATGCTCTGTGTCTTCATCCGTTTCAACAAATTTCCTCTTTGAATAACTAACTAACTAACTCACTTGCACTATCGAACCCATAGGTTCATGGCCACGCGGACATAAGCTCTCCATACATCCCTATCCTGAGATAACGTTTTCCAATCATTCCCTGCATATTCTTCTTCTTCTTCCTTCCAAGTATTAGGCCGAGGCCTGTTACGATCCTATAGAAAATTTTCCCTTATGGAAAATTCTCATATAAGACTTGAAAGCATAATAATAGTCCCTTCGATTGGTTGCTGGCCAAAGGAAGGCAAGACCAGTGATCGGGCTACCATCTTATAGCCTCTGGTCAGGCTTTTCTGGAGAGAAAAGAAAATAAAGGAAAGAAGAAATGGAAAAAAAGGAAGGACTCCCTAGTCCTCGGATGCCCTAATAGCGTCGGGGTCGAAAAAACAAGAGTTAACCAAGAGACGTTAGATAGTAAAGTTAAAAGAGTGCAAAACACAAGTAAGTGGAAGAAATGTTTTGCACAGCTTGGGCACCTTGTGGTCGCCATCCACATATCTCCTAGATGAGGGCTCCTGGAATTTTAATAATAGTAAAATTGTCATCATTCACAGCAAACCAACAATTGAATACAGTAATTGCCCCAAAAATAGATATAATCCACAAAAATTCGAAAGTTGAGTTTTCAATGGATTAGTGATCTATCCAGAGAGTATCACGACATGGTGCATGCAAAATTATCCATACTCTCTTTCAGACCTGTTTTATTCACTTTTAAAAGTTGGCTTTCAAGCGAATAGTGATCTATTTGTAACAAAATGGAGGAAGCAGCTAGTCATGTCATTAATAGCAGTGCAGAAAAACAAGTATTGCACATGTGCATATTCATTCCACCACATTTCGTGAATTCCAATCAGAATCTTAGAGAAATTGAGTGAAAATAAGAAAGACACAAATAATGTAATGGAACAACATCAAATGGAAAATAAATACTGAAAACTGATTTTTTCTAACTGAATCAGTATTAAATGTGTATTTCACAGCATTTTTAGTTAAATATGTGTTAGAGCATTTTTCCACTCTATAGAGATACATCACTTTTGCATTCAATCCTGTATTAAATTGTTAATATTTAGTTTTAGCATGTTATGTTTCATTCGAATTGGCTGCATGTGATCCCAATAGGTTCACAGATTAAAATATATATGATATAATAAAGGTAATTGCTTGAAAATTAACATTGTATGCTTCCCCCCCCCCATTTATAGTTTGTGGGTTAGATGTCTTTTCGGGGCAACTATCGAATTAATTGGAACTATTTAATAGTTTAGTTGAGGACGACAGACTTACCAGGTACCGATTTTATATTTAACATCTGATTATAGTCCAAGATCCGGCTGCAGAATTACTACGTTCATCGAGCGTTTGAACAAAATCAATTTTTTTCATAAAATTGTGAATTACTGAATACATTTTTGCCGAGTTGCCTATTACTTCCCTAAAATCATAGTTAATGTTATTCTCCGACCTCATTCTTGGTCTACCAACTAGGCGTTTTCCCTCTGGTTTTCCGACAAGAATATAAAATGAAATAAGTTAAAATATACCTTCTTAGGTAAAATCCGTCGTCCTCAACTTATAGAATGTGTAATATTTATGCCTGTAGGCGTTTCAGGACATTTTATAAGTTGAGGACGAAGGATTTTACCTAAGAAGGTATATTTTAACTTATTTTATTTTATGACTCTCCACCTCAACGGTTTTAACAATGAATTTTATTAGTATTTCCTACAAGAAGCTTCCATGCACGTCTTTCATTCCCCATACGTGCAACATGTCCTGCCCATCGCAATCTACGAGATTTAACTGTTCTTATTATATCTGGCTTCATATAAAGACCATATAGTTCACTGTTATGTAGTCTTCTCCATTCACCTGTCTGTTCATCTCTCTTTGGTCCAAAAATTTTCCTCCGATTGAGGGTCTTTCCACTTTTCAGCAGTTGCCCTTTTACCAGCCGGCTGCTGGCCCTTCACATCCACATGTGTCAATCACAGAGGTAGATGATCAACAACCAGTGTAGGGGTGACATGTGGTTAGCATGTCGAGTCCCCCAGCCGTTATAGCTGGTTCCTCAACCTGGAGCCGCTACTTATTGTAGCTACCCAATTGCCTCACGATGCTGGGTGGGCACCGGCCCCCATACTGGCCGAAATACCATGAGAAAATTTCTTCCCCCATGGAGACTCGAACCAGCGCAAGTCCCGTAGCTCTGCGCCAAGGCTTCCTACCTTAACCGCTCGACTACGGCGCAGGACTTTTTCCTAAGAACTTTATTCTCAAATACTCGTAATCTCCTTTCTTCCCTTAAAGTAAGAGTCCATGTTTCGCTCCCATATAATATAACTGGTAGAATAATAGTTTTATATATTTTCAGTTTAACGTTTTTTGAAAGGAGTTGGGACGTCAAGAGTATCTGCAATGCATAATAACACGCATTTCCAGAATTGAGCCTATGTTTAAATTCTTTGTGCATCTCATTCCTATTTGTGATTATTGTTCCTAGGTATTTGAATTCAGCCACTTCCTTAAAATTTCCTTCATTTTTGTCACTAGCTGTCCATTTCCATTATATAATGTATTTCTATATGTGACCATATATTTAGTTTTATTGATATTTACTTCCAATCCTAATTTCTTAGTTCCTCTTTGAATTCTGAATGTTATTATTCTAGGTTGTTCTTGGTCTTCCTCTTCTGCTCCTTCTTTCAATTTTCCATGCATAGACAGCCTTTGGTAGTCTTCCATCCTGCATTCTTCTTATGTGTTCATATCGTTTTAGCCTTCTCTGTTCAATCTCATCCATTACATTTCTTTCTGCATTCATACATTTTCTAATTTCTGTATTTCTAATTATTTTCAGTCGAGATTTTCTTGCAGCTCTTCTCCAAAAATCCATTTGAACTGCAGTAATTCTGTTGACATGTTGTTGTGTCATTGTCCAAACTTCCGATTCATTTAACATTATACTTTCTAAGATGAACTTATTCATAAATATAATTTATTAGTTATTTTGTTCTGTTAATGATATTTTTACTCCATAGTATAGAGTTTAACATACCTATGGGGTTTCTTGCATTATTGATCCTTTTTGCTATTTCTTTATTTGATGTTCCATCTTTCTCTATAATTGATCCCAAATAACAGAAACTATCGTAGTTTGATGTTGGTTCATCAAAGGCTAGAGGAAGACAATCTTGATGACTATTTAACTCATGCCCCAAATGGAAGTCAATGACCAATCACATTACAATGATTTTTGATTTACAACCAATCACAGTCGTGTTTCGCCTAGAATTTACCAACTAAACTTTATCATAATAAAGAAAGCACCTCCTTTTTAACATTCTGTATAGGGCATATCATTATTTTGCAGTGACTGACTCTCTAAGAAATACGGCTACCAGATTGTATATATAGTGCATAAATGTCAACACATAGCACTTTGCAGGAGTTACTATAAAAACATTTATAGCAATTGATTATACCACCAAAAAAAAAAAAAAAAAGAAACCACTGTTTGCACTTTTTTAAATGTATTTTTTCCCAGGTAATAATCCAGAAAAATATAATTGTCATATTTACATCATACGACATCAGAAATGAATTACTATACAGTTTGATGTGTTTCATTTTTTCTCCACTAGAGTTCATTCTTACAATACTGCGTTCCTTTGGCAATAAATAATATGATCTGGTTGCAGTGACAAACAAAAGAAGCAAATGAAGCGTACCAATCGTTTCTCATTTGTTTTCAAACATCGCCGTTTACATTGAATATATAAATATTTTAAAATAACTATAGTTAAATAATGATTTGTGAGTAAATAGCTTAATTTTATTCGTTAAATAGTCCTAACAAATGCCACTCTTGATTTCCAAATTCTCTAGATAAATTCACTCCTCATTTCGTGAGTCGTGTATTTATCGATAATTTGGAAATCACTCGTGGCATTACTCATGATAAATCACCCGATCCTACAGATTAGAGGTTCATGTATGGGTCAACTCATTCATCGTAAAAAATATAAAATGCTAAAAAAACCGAATCTAATCTTAAAATAAAATAAAAGCGACAGTGCACGTAGTATTTTTCGAAATACGAAAATTAAAAAAAAAAAAAAAAAAAATGCTTCTATTCATAAGGCGTAGGGTTTATTTAGTCCAGTTTTTATAAAATTCAATACCGTATCTATAATGTAATATAAAAGTATAAGCTTTGGAATATAAATATTTGATATTATAATGAAGTCAATTTTAAACATATCCTGGTTTTTTCTTTGTCTTAGTTTAACCTCTCCCTTTATATGTACTTCTACGCGCATCACGCCTCCTGGGCATTAAGATACACGACCTGTCAGGAGAGGCCTTTATACTTTGGATCACATATATTTATTGATCACAAACTTGGATATGAAAGGTCTCTGCGGATGAAGGATTAGCTCAATGCTAGGGCCTCCTCCGACACAACACGAAAATTTAACATAAGACACACATTCACTTATACAGTGATACTAGCAAGGCGACTATGATATGATGTTTATGATGGCCAAATAGTGTTCGAGGACTATTTGGGCCTTGAAGTTACCTGACATTTATCTTACAGGAGAAGAAAACCCCCAATGAAACTTCACCCAGGAACTTGTTCTGACCGGGGATCGAACACGGGCCTGCTGCGTCCGAGGCAACAATGTTATCTAGAGACCACAGTGGTGGATGATGGAATGATACTTACTTACTTACTCACTGGCACTATCGATCCCGTAGGTTCATGGCCGTGCGGACATAAGCTCTCCATACATCCCTATCCCGAGCTAATGCTTTTCAATTATTTCCTGTATAATCTACTTCCTCAAATCATAGTTAATGTTGTTCTCCCACCTCATTCTTGGTCTACCAACTCGGCGTTTTCCTTCTGGCTTTCCTACAAGAAGCTTCCATGCACGTCTTTCATTCCCCATACGTGCAACATGTCCTGCCCATCGCAATCTACGAGACTTAACTGTTCTTATTATATCTGGCTTCCTATAAAGACCATGTAGTTCATTGTTATGTAGTCTTCTCCATTCACCTGTCTGTTCATCTCTCTTTGGTCCAAAAATTTTCCTAAGAACTTTATTCTCAAATACTCGTAATCTCCTTTCCTCCCTTAAAGTAAGAGTCCATGTTTCGCACTCATATAATACAACTGGTAGAATAATAGTTTTATATATTTTCAGCTTAACGTTTTTTGAAAGGAATTGAGACATCAAAAGTCTCTGCAATGCATAATAGCATGCATTTCCAGAATTGAGCCTATGTTTAATTTCTTTGTGCATCTCATTCTTATTTGTGATTATTGTTCCTAGGTATTTGAATTCAGCCACTTCCTCAAAATTTCCCTCATTTGTCATTAGCTGTCGATTTCCATTATATAATGAATTTCTAGGTGTGACCATATATTTAGTTTTATTGATATTTACTTCCAGTCCTAATTTCTTAGTGTTACTCAATAGTGTGTGCGTGTTGTTCTTTAGTATCTCCTCGCTATCGGCCAACATTACCACATGATCAGCATAAACTAACAGCTTATTAATACCATTGAGTTGTAAGCCTTCCTCATTCTCTAAAGATTTAATGGCATGCTCTAGTACAAAATTAAATAGTAGGGGAGATAGTGCATCTCCTTGCTTCAACCCATTCTGGATTTCAAAAGTGTCTGAAAACTGTTTGCCTACACGCACCCTACTCTTTGAGCCATTTCGATGGAAAGATAATCAGAAAAATACATCAGTAAGAAGATTTAATATTATCTTTATCGATGTTCTTTCATGGTTATTTCATAAAATGAAATAAAGAATTCAGAAGGCGATAAAAACGATTCAGGTGCATAAAAAAATTACTTCCTTTGAACCTACGATTTTATGGCAGTGGTCAAGTCCGCTGTGCTGTCTCAGGCGATAACATGCCTGCTTCCTAACTAACGGGCCAGAGTTTGATACCCGGCGGGGTTGAAATGTTTAATTGTTAAATCAATTACATTAATTTAATTGTAAATTTTCAATTTCTGCCAGGAGAGGTGAAAGTGTACAATTTTAATAGCTGGATTGTGCACCAGATTCCTGCATTAAATTGCAAACCTCTCCACAATACATTACGTTGAAAAGTAATATGGTGCGTCTGATAGGGGTATTAAGCCTGGTGGTTCCCTTGGTGCTTTTCGACAGGAGTAGGCTGCGTGCCGGCCCTGGGTTTCACCTTATCTCTTCTCGTCATCATCATCCCTAACACAGCACACGTTACACTACACAAACATAAACATACACTCATCCGAGGAAATATACAACAAGATCCCTAAAGCCGAAGTAATCAAGGACGCAGAGGAGAGAGGATTACAGAGGTGGCAAAACCAATGGGAGAGAACCACAAAAGGAAATGTCACCAAAATGTTCTTCCCATCTGTACATGATCGATTGAAACAAAATATCCCTCTCAACGGACAAATTACGACCTTTCTATCCGGACATGGGCAGACAAGACAGTACTTCCATGGATTCAAAATAGTGGAAAGTGAAATGTGTAAGTGTGGGCAAGATATACAAAATGTGAACCATATATGAGTGTCCTACATTAAACACTAAAATAAATACTTTAAAACACATCAGTTTAAAAGGCGGACAATGGCCAATAAATATTTATATAAGGTTTATTTAAAATAATTTTTAAACTATATTAACTGAATAAATTTCGAAAAATTGTAACTGTACATAACATTGTAATATTTTGATAGAATGCATGTAATGGAGCATGCTGTATTAATAAATAAAAGAAATACACTCATCCTACACGCCTTTCTGTCACAAGGCCAGAAATATCATCTACAATTCTATATAAAGTGGTCTGTCGAACGGGTGCATAAATAGACAACAATAACACCGTCTATCCGCCCAGCGCGGAACTCGAAGCACGAACAGTTCGGTGTAGTGTCTGGCATGATAGGAGTTGTCCCGATAATTAATAGAAAAAATGAATAAAAAGTGAGTTCTGAACATCAAATGTAAATGTTACAAATTTAGCATAAGATAGATGATTTGCTTTGAAAAATCATTACTCTATAGGTCACAATGAGCTTGTCTAATTTATTATCTTCAGGTTGGCACTTTATTGTAACAATTTACAAATTAGTGAGGTACGGTACGTGCATTTGTCGGCAACAAGAGAATTAGGAAAGTGTTACGTGAATACAAGCGATGGAAAGTTAAAGAGGATATTAAATAATGCGTGAGTTTGTGCCTAGTACAAGAAAATATTGATGCATATAAATATATCAAACCCCAGGTGTACGTATCAGTCTGCTAACCCAATCATCATGTCAAACATCAAGGTAAGAGTGGATATTAATAAATAGGAAAATATATTGGATTTATGCTATAAAAAAAATGATGTTATAATGCAAAATAAAAAAAATAAAAAAAGATTAAAATTCTCTCTACACTGTTTAAATGAAATAAGTAAATAGTACGATTTCAAAATATCTATAGAGCAGATAAAATAACTTTTGATGTCCCAACTCCTTTCAAAAAACGTTGAGCTGAAAATATATAAAACTATTATTCTATCAGTTATATTATATGGGTGCGAAACATGGACTCTAACTTTAAGGGAGGAAAGGAGATTACAAGTTTTTGAGAATAAAGTTCTTAGCAAAATTTTTGGACCAAAGAAAGATGTACAGACAGGCGAATGGAGAAGACTACATAACAATGAACTACATGGTCTTGTAGGAAAGCCAGAGGGAAAACGCCCAGTTGGTATTCCAAGAATGAGGCGGGAGAACAACATTAACTATGATTTGAGGGAAGTAGATTACACAGGGAATGATTGGAAGGCATTAGCTCAGGATAGGGATGTATGGAGAGCTTATGTCCACGCGGCCATGAACCTACGGGTTCGATAGTGCCAGTGAGTAAGTAATAAAAGGAAAGATATTTTAAAATAGTAGTTTTTGCTAACATATATTTATGTGTTTGATGTGTAAGTCTATAATTCGTAAATTTTTATACTGTATTTTTCTGCACCAATTAAAATAACTGCAGAATGAACGATTTTGATTAAAATAATGAGACAAATTTTCATTAAAAGTGTTTTTTATCCGATATATCTCAATTATCTTTAACCCTTAAATTGGCACAAATTTCTTCTTTTAGTTATTTGAATGTGGCGGACCGCAGTGAAAACGGAATCTTATGCAACTGTTATTATTAAATATATTGTATAATTAGACACACATTTAAGTGTTTTTTTTGTTCGTTTTCTTCTGATTTATTTAAAATATTAAATTAATTAAACCAACTGATGTATCCAAAAGGATACATTACGAATTTAAGGGTTAAAGTACAGAAATACAAAACGATTCAGAATGTATTATGTAAATTTACGTAGTAGGCGAAGTAAAAGAGATAACAATAATGTTTATATTTATTTTGTCTTTTCAGAATTTAATTATCTTCGCCTTAATGCCAGTTGTCTTGACTTTGCCAATCTTCGAACATCACTCAGATTACGAAGTGGAGCATCATGTAAGTGTTAAAGATTTTCATGGTCTAATTAATTCAGCACAAACATAAAAAAGGTAAAATGCTTACTCTATTGCGTAATTTATATCAAAATTTAAGAATTAACGCGAGCATGAAACTTATTATTTATCCCAGTTTAACCTCTCGCCTTATAGGTATTTTTAGATGTCACAAACTTTCCGAGCTTTACAGTGTCACCAACTGTTGAGAGGGATTTTAAACTGTGGATCATACATAATTTTTGAATCACAGACAGACATGGAGGGCTTTCCCGAATGAGTGAACAGCTCAATGTCAGGGCCTCCTCCGAGACAACACAACATTAAGATGAAACACATTATTAACAGTGGAATGCAGGCTTTCACGGCCGGTAATCATAATATTAAAATATTCCGGGCTATGTGGCTGTGGTCTGTAACTGGTGTTTCTTTCAGACGTTCCTCCCTCAACTGCGGAGGACACCGGTCTAACAACGAAATAAAAAACCATTGTATGCCGAAACCTACCTTGCAATTTCTCCCAGAGGAGCATTGTGATGTACCAAGGCAATATCAAAAAAAAAAAAAAAAAATCTATCGCTTTTAACAATGTAGATTGTAGATGTACATCCCTGCATGAGTTAGAGCGGAGTGAGTGTGGCGGGACGTAACAGATGTCAGATTGTCAGGGTTATCCAATAGACCACATCACGAGTTGTATTACTTTCTTCTAGTTAAAATGAGAGATTTGGCGCTGGATTTGTGTCCCCTGCAGTTAAAATCGGCAGATATGAATAATGACAAGGCCCTATTCGGGCCAGCGTCCTCTTTTCTTTAATTAAAATAAAGTAAGATTATCTTGATGATGTCAATAAGTAATTTAAAATCGTCAGTCACGTCGTGTGACGTAATCAGAATTATAACTGATATTGTGTTTATACATTTTAGCCTGTTTTTATTCAATCTATAACTAGACTTTATAATGATGCTCTCGCTATCGAAACGTGTTCACTATTTTAATATTTTAGTTTGGTGGTTTAGGTTTTATTAATATTTAATACAATTTTAATTATGTTGTTTATTAATGATTTCAGGCTCATCCTAAGTATGAATTCAAATATGGAGTCCATGATGGCCACACTCATGACATCAAGGAACAGGCTGAGAAACGTGATGGTGACAAAGTAGAAGGTTACTACAAGTTGGTTGAACCTGACGGCACCACCCGTACTGTTCACTACACTGCTGACAAACACAACGGTTTCAACGCTAAGGTCGAGAGGTCCGGACATGCTGCACACCCTATTGTACATCATAATATAGAGTCAGAACATTATTATTAATTATTCTATTTTTATAAATTTGTAAATACACGAATTCATTGTTCAATGTAATCATTCATATTCAGGCAGCTATATGATGTATTCATTCATTAATCCACCTGTTATAATATTATAATTATCCAAAAATATAAGAATAAATCCTTTTCAAGCATAATCTAATATATCTAATATATAAAAATTAATGTTTGTTTGTTCGTACTTTAAGCGCGGCCATACCGTTGACCGATTGTGATGGGGCTTTTTGCAAAATATTCATGAGATTCCCGGGATGAACATAAGCTATAAAAGAGTTGTGATACTCAAATCCTACACCCTTAAAATCGCCCTTTGTAGTGGAAAACATAAAAAAGTAACTCTTTGGACCCTTAAATGGCTTACGCTGTCTAAACCATAACAAATACACAAAATTAATATACACAGAATTGAATATCTCAAGAAGCTCTACAAAAAAGTCCGCGACAGCATATGTTTATCTCTTACGGATAACTCACAATAACCATTTTTGTCTTTCATTGATGCCAAGAAGATCGAGACAAGTACGTAGATTCTTGTGCAAGCATAGCAGCACATGGCGGGTATTATTTTAGGGATAACTCGCCGTAACGAATTTTTGTCTTTTAGCTCATTTATGCCAAGAAGATTGAGATAAGTAGATTCCCGGACAACACCGGGTAACCAGCACGGAGTAGCTTAAAATAATTACGATATACATTTATAATTATTTTTCATTTTACTTATTCAACTAATCGTAAGAAGTGCATTAAGTTTTGTCTTTCAGCTCATTTATGCAAGAAGATTGCGATGAGTAGATTCCCGGACAACGCCGGGTAAACAGCACGGGGTATCTAAAAAATATAAATTTATAATTATTTTTCCTCTTGCTTATTCAACTAAACATAAAAACGAATTAATTTTCATTTATTTAGGCGTAGCCGCACCGGGTATTAGCTAGTGTATCATAATTTAAACGAACTTTCTCATACCTAGAGTAGTGGAAACAGAGTATGAAATGACAGAGAATTACGCAAGAAGAAAGGTTCCTATTACTTGCCCAAGTTAAATCTGCATGCGGAAAATATGCTAGGAATATACTGTTGATTCTCTTTCTTCTTTTACTATGTTGCCACTTTCTGTTCCCTGTGCTGTGTTGCCACTTCCTTCTCCCTGTGATGGTTTAGGTTCACAATGGGACCCTTTAAACTTTTAGGTGTAGGAGTTCACCTGAACTGAAACTTAAAAATCGCTCTATCGGTCACATTTTTCTACGTTTTATAACTAAACTCAGTATGACCTATTGAAATAAGCCGAGGTAGGTATTATCCAAAAATGAGCGAAATCGGACAATTTGAAGTGGAGGTATACCTGAAATTCAAAATTTAAAACTGCCTAAACGACTGGATCGATTTTGATTAAAATTTTTGTGTTTTTGAGTGGATTCCTGGATGGTTTAGATTCCCAATTGGAGCCTCCTAAAACCATTAGGTATAGGAGTTATCCTGAAGTGAAAATTTAAAAATCGCTCTAGCGGTCACATTTTTCGATGTTTCACAACTAAACTCAGTATATCCTATTAAAATAAACCGATATAGGTATTGTCCAAAAATGAGAGAAATCCGACAATTAGAAATGGAGGTTAATCTGAAATCGGAAATTGAAAACTGACTAGCAACCGCCATGTTTGGTTCGTCTCAGCGTGTACCATACAATTTAATTAACCTTTAATATTTAATTTATGTCCACCGCTGTGGTCTCGAGGTAGCGTGCTGCCTTGTCATGCAGCGGGCCCGGGTTCGATCTCCGGTCGGGTTAGTTTTCCTGGGTGAGGTTTTTATCGGGGGTTTTCCTCACCTGTAAGACAAATGTCAGGAAAACTTTAAGGCCCAAACGGTCTCCGAAATCATATTGCCATCATCATCCTTCACCGGTGTGGAAAGCAACGGGAAGCTACCACACCTACAATTCCCTAGTAAAGCTGCACGCATAGCATGAAAATGAGCAATTACGTAAATCTAATTGCTATTACATAGGCCTAATATATTTTCCATGTTAGCAGTATAAATAAGCGAAATAGCTAAATCAAAATGCAATATCGATATAGAACTTTCCCTTATGGCTGTTATATCATAAAGCATAATATTTAAACCGGTTGAGAATTAACCTTTCACCACAATACTAGAGATGTAACAGTGACATTGACAACTGGTAAAAGTAGAAACAACAAAATCTTTGCTACCATATAAATTCTTTTGACTATATCTTTCTGATAAACTTATTGAAACTGCATCTGCATATGCAACTCTCAAAATTATAACTTAAATGCACAAAGAAATTAAGCATAGGCTCAATTCTGGAAATGCGTGCTATTATGCATTGCAGGACTTTGACGTTCCAACTCCATTCAAAAAACGTTAAACTGAAAATATATAAAACTATTATTCCATCAGGTATAATATAATAATAATAACAATAACAATAATAATAATAATAATAATAATAATAATAATAATAATAATAATAATAATAATAATAATGCTTTATTTTAGCTGGCAGAGTTAAGGCCATATGGCCTGGATAGTGGATATATCGTTAATATAGATAGAGAACAGAAGTGGTCCTAACACTGAACCTTGTTGAACGCCACCCTTCAGTGATAGCCAGGAAGAGGAAAGTTCTGCATTGGATACACATTGCTGGCGATCATGAAGATAGGATCCAAGCCAGTTAACAACATTGTCCGAAAGATTCAGAGCGCGTAATTTTGCTACTAATATGCCAGTGTCAAAAGTGTCAAATGCTTTACTGAAGTCCAAGAGTGTAAATATTGTCATGTGGCCACTGTCCATTGCTTCCAGCGCACCTTCGGTAACTTTAAGAAGTGCGGTTGCGAAACATGAACTCTTACTTTAATATAAAACTGATAAAATCAGGGGGGGGAGGGAAATTGATGAACAAGATACATCGGTTGCTTAGTGCGATTTGGGAAAAAGATACTCTTACAAATGAATGGATAGAATATATTATAACAATTATCTATAAGAAAGGGGATAAAACCGACTGCAACAACTATATGGACATCGCATTACTTTCGATTTTGTACACAATTCTAAAAAAACATAGGCCTAAATTGACGGCATAATAATCAATGTGAATTTAGAAGAAATAGGTCTACAAGAGATAACATTTTTAGTATAAGACATATTTTAGAAAAAAAAATGCAAATATAACGGCGCTGTACATCAACTATCCTTTTTTAAAAAATATTATAGACATTAATAGTCCACCGCTGTGGTCTCGAGGTAGCGTGCTGCCTTGTTATGCAGCGGACCCGGGTTAGATCCCCGGTCGGGGAAGTTTTACTGGGTGAGGTTTTTATCGGGGTTTTTCTTCACCTGTAAGACAAATGTCAGGAAAACTTTAAGGCCCAAACGGTCCCCGAAATCATATGGCCATCATCATCCTTATCATTATCATCATCATCTTTCACCGGTGTGGAAAGCAACGGGAAGGTACCACACCTACACAATTCCCTAGTAAAGCTGCATGGACATGCTATGATTGCAGTGAAGGACCTGCCTTCGGGCAGAATTAATATGGATGGATATACATTAACTTATTATTAATCTTATTGGGTATCTTCTGGAAGATAAAACAAGAGAAAAAATTAAGTGCGCTATCGAGAATCCAATTATAGACATATATATACTCATTAGAGGATCGATAAAATATTGTGTTAATATCAGATGAATAAAATAAGCACATATTCTAGTACAATTTCTTTTACAGGTTTGTCAACTAATTGCTCTTCGCAAAACCAATTAACCTAATCCCACGCACTTTGTAGGAAGCAATCTACTTCCATGGAATGTAGTGGTCTGTCTACATAAATACTTCACAAAGCACATAAAAATTATAGAGTCTACAAGCAGTCCATACGATTTGATCAGAGATAATATTTTATAGCATAACTACAGTCCAGTTAAATTTAACATAACTTATTGTATTTTATTTATATACAGAATTTTAATGTTTACACGTCTTTCTGTGCCTAAAGTTTTATTTTTCTTCTCCACTCGTCTCTCTCCATCGAATCCATGTCCTCCAGTCCTCTTGCTCTCATTCCAGTTTTTCTTTCATGCATCCACGAGTTTCGAGGTCTCCTCCTTCTTCCAGGTGGACACCATTTCAATGTTTTCCTGGGTAATCTTTCTTCTTGCATTCGTCGTACGTGCCAATATCAATTTAGTTGCTTATACCGTATATAATCTACTATTGAATAACCAATGTTCATTTTTTCTCTTATGACAGTATTTCTTATTTTGTCTAATTTTGAACATCTTGCTGCTCTCCTCAAGAAATCCATTTCCATCGACATAAGTTTTTGTTCTAAGTTTTTGTTGAATTTCCAAACTTCAGCTCCATATGTGACAGTACTTCTCACTATTGAATTATATATTTGTAACTTATTTTTCCTGGTTATATGTCTGTTCCATAGACTCCATTTATTATTGCTCTACCTTTATTTATTTAACTTATTGCATATTAAACAAAATGTGTCTTTCATTATGTACAGTTTAACAGCACTGTATAATAAAATATGATGGTATGCGTAACTAGATATAGGCCTAGCAAGGAAAAGTAAAGTAATCCGCCTACAAGTTACAGGTCGTAAAGGCCCTTAGGGTAGTAGGAAGTGAAAATTATATAAGTTCCCTCCTTTCTAAACAATCGGCACTGGTTGAAAGCCGGGTTGTCAAACCCTCAGGACTTACGTTTGCTCATTTATATTAGAGGATACGTTGATACAGTAACACTTGCTCAAAGCGGAATCGCATGGGACCAATTTTTTTTCACATTAGACAAAATTCCTCGTTATAAAAAACCAAAACTTATTAATAATCTTAGATTATAGAGCACCGTTTAAATGACTTTTTACATACCTTGGATTGACTGTAATTCCATTGCCGTTGAAAAGTGAAATATAGTATGGAGAAATACATTATATAATGGAAATGGACAGCTAATGACAAATGAGGGAAATTTTGAGGAAGTGGCTGAATTCAAATACCTAGGAACAATAATCACAAATAGGAATGAGATGCACAAAGAAATTTAAAATAGGCTTTCAATTCTGGGGGAATGCGTGCTATTATGCATTGCAGAGAAGAGACTCTTGATGTACCAAATCCTTTCAAAAAACGTTATTAAACTGAAAAATATAGTGTAGAAACGAGATTTATTTCTACCAGTGTATAATTACTGTATTGGGATTGCCGAAAACATGGACTCCTACTTTAAGGGAAGGAAATGAGATGACAAGTATTAGAGAATAAAGTAGTGAGAAACATGTTTGGACCAAAGAGAGCTGAACAGACGGGTGAATGGAGAAGACTACATAACAATGACCTACATGGTCTTTATAGGAGCTCCAATATAATAAGAACAGTTAAGTCTTCGTAAACTGCGATGGACAGGGGACCCATGTTGGCACGTAAGCGGGAAGATATACTTGCATGAAAGGCTTCTTGTAGGAAGGCCAGAGGGATAGAAAACGACGAGTTGGTAGTGACCAAGAATGAGGTGGAGAGGAATAAACATTAACTATGATTTGAAAGGAATTAGATTATACAGGATGTGATGGAAAAATTCACTTAGGAGCAGTGATAGGGGATGTGGTGGAGAAGGCTTATTGTCGCGATGCGGCCATTGAAAACCATACGGGTTCCGATTTATGCCCATGTTGAGCTAAGTAAGTATGTATGAGCGACTTCGACGGTAATGTGCGAAAAAAGTCCCCGTTTCGTCAGCGTTAAAAATGTCTCTTAGGCGCGTATCCTGAAATTAAAGTAACTTATGCAGTTTCGTTTCCGCTCACTAACTACACTTTCGTCCACATCCTTTGATTCTCCGCAAATTCCATTCCACACTACATTGTGTCGTCTTTTAAAACTGACCAGCTAACCTGAAGATGCCTTGAAATCGTTATTCCCTAGGAATTTAGCAACAGCTAGAGCTTGACTTTGGAGCATCGGTCCGGAAATTTGGAGATTTATCTTCAATCACTTTCACTTTTTCGTTTAATGACAATGATACATACGATTTAGCCATCTTTATCCCGTAAATTCCGAACGCTACCTGTGAAAGATCGGTCTATGAACTTAAACTAATTTAAGATTCTACAGTGCAATGGTTATTTGTAAGACAGGTATCTGTATTTCGCTTAACAGGTGTGCAGTGAGGCCGATATAAAATTTCAGGTACAGGTAGAATCTCTACATCCCCCGGTGGCAGGAATCATTCCATATTGTTTTTTTTTTTGCATAACCGAAATTCAGTGAAATGGAAACTAATTTATTTATTTGTTTTTCGGCTTTATAATTTTTTTTTCATGAATTGTGTAGAAATATCCTTCCGTTTCAGCAAAATAAATACACGTAAAATTACTATTATTTTGCCGGCAGCAATACATTTGTTCGCATTGGACAGATTTCCGCCTTATTCACGTTCCGGATTAAACAAGTTGTAATGTAGGCCTACTATGTATGGTAAAGTATTCTAAGTGAATCGGTTCAAATTTTGTGCTGACTCCTTTTTTCTTTGACCTGATATTAAAATGTCACGTCCTTGAGTAATAGGACCGTAATTAAAAAATAATTATCATATGCCACGAGTGATTTCCAAATTATGGATAAATTCACGACTCACGAAGTGAGGAGTGAATTTACCTAGACTCTTTAACTCATGCCCCAAATGGGAGTCAATGACCAATCACGTTTCAATGATTTCTGTTTTACAATCAATCAGAGTCGTGTTTCACGAAATATTTATCAGTGTTATATTTACCATATTAAAGAAAGCTCCTCCTTTTTAATATTCTGAACAGGTCTGACCATTATTCTTCAGTGACAGAGCCTATAAGAAATACGGCTACCAGATTGTATATAAAGTGCATAGATGTCAACACATAGTTAATATAAAAACATTTGTAGCAATTGATTATACCAACAACAAAAAAAACAAACCACTGTTTGCACTTTCTTAAATGTATTTTTTCCCAGGTAATAATCCAGAAAAATATAATTGTCATATTTACATCATACGACATCAGAAATGAATTAATGTACAGTTTGATGTGTTTAATTTTTTCTCCACTAGAGAGCATTCTTACAATATTGCGTTCCTTTGGCAATAAATAGTATGATCTGGTTGCAGTGATAAACAAAAGAAGCAGATGAAGCGTACCAATCGTTTCTCATTTGTTTTCAAACATCGCCGTTTACATTAAATATATAAATATTTTAAAGTAACTATAGTTCTAAATAATGATTTGTGAGTAAACAGCTTAATTTTATTCGTTAAATAGTCCTAACAAATGTCACTCTTGATTTCCAAATTCTCTAGATAAATTTACTCCTCACTTCGTGAGTCGTGAATTTATCGATAATTTGGAAATCACTCGTGGCATTACTTATAAGAATTTGGAAATCAACAGTGACATTTGTTAGGACTATTTAACGAATAAAATTAAGCTGTTTACTCACAAATCATTATTTAACTATAGTTATTTTAAAATATTTATATATTTAATGTAAACGGCGATGTTTAAAAACAAATGAGAAACGATTGGTACGCTTCACTTGCTTCTTACGTTTATCACTGCAACCAGATCATACTATTTATTGCCAAAGGAATACAATATTATAAGAATGCACTCTAGTGGAGACAAAATGAAACACATCAAACTGTATATTAATTCATTTCTGATGTCCTATGATGTAAATATGACATTTATATTTTTCTGGAATGTGACCTGGGAAAAAATACATTTAAGAAAGTGCAAACAGTGGTATCTTTTTTTGGTGGTGTAATCAATTGCTACAAATATTTTTAAATTAACTCCTGCATGCGCTATGTATTTACATTCATGCACTATATATACAATCTGGATGGCACTGATGCATAATCCTGGAGGACGAAGATTGATAGGAAGACCAAGAAAGTGCTGGGCTGAACAAATGTGAGATCGGAACAGGCAAAAACATAATTCGTGAAGTTGGTGATGATGATGATGATGATGATGATGAGGTAATATATATATGTTTATGTATGCTACGTACAAAGGGATCGAAAACTGTAGACAAAGAGAGGTGTGCTCACATTGAATATCTAGAAGCGAGGCACCTTATTCTGCGAATGAGCGGAAATGCAGTTGAGAACGCTTTAACTACGACATTGTATAAAGTTCTAAGAATGACCAACGATTCAGGCTGTTTTGAAGAAAGAATAAATAACTTAAAAGTTTGAGTGAAATTTTACAATTAATTATATGGACTAGAGAAAGGAGTAAGAAAATTTCCTTGAAACTACATTAGAGAACTTAGATAAGGATAAGTTACGTTATATCACGGTTAATTAGATGGAGATGCGGAAGTTGTGAACAGGTTACCCACCCCAACGTTTAAGTAAAAGCCGCGTGTCTACATATTAGTATATAAATACAGCAAAACTTCGCCAACATACATACAGTATTGATACATTGACTCAAGTTCGACAGCCTAACAAAAAATGTTCAATTTTAAGGTAACAATATATAATAATAATAATTATTTTTGCAAGAAATGTATATACTGTTCACCAATGTGATATTGGGGTAACGTTGTTGCCTTCGTACGTACCGGATCCGGGTTCGATCCCCGGTCGTGACAAGTTTCCGGAGCGAGGTGTTATAGTAAAGTAAAGTGATCCCACGACAGGCCTCAGGAGGCCCTTGGGGTAGTAGGAGGTCAAGGCTCCCACTTTTCTAGACAATCGGCACTTGATGTCAGCCGGGTTGTCAGTCCTGCGTGACGGCCGGCTTTGCCCCCAGAACAAGCGTCTGGTACTCATTTCCGTTAGAGGCTGAGTCGACCCCGGGACCATAGTGCCGCCAGAGGGTTTGGGTCAGTTTAAAAACCCTGACCCCCACGGGGCTCGTACCTTCGACCTTCCGGCTTGTAGCGCAGTGCCTTAACCACTACGCTACGGCGTGTCCCAGGTGTTATAGGCCAAATATAATTTTTCAGTTTGCCTATTTGCAGTGGAAAGTTTCTATGAAGGCTGGTAATGCCTAAGTAGGCGTATTTTTTCGATTTTTCAAAATTAGCTTTTCATTACATAACACAAGTTGAAATGTACAGTGTCGTGTGTTCTATTGCTGTATCTCAATCTAAATTTTTAAAACATAAGTCTGGGAAATCTTTGACTAGTGGTAAAAAAAAACATTACTTTAAATGTATTTCACAAGTTCAGTGAAAAATCTCACCAGCTTTCTTGTAATCCACCCCATTCAACAATCACATGTCTTATATGCTTCACACGTGACCCTGTGAAGTGACAGTAATTGTGGCGCGAATGGCGGAAGGATACAATAGGCGTTTGTTTATGTTAAGATGACTCTAAGAGCGGATAAGGTATAGTCCCATAATTATAATTGTTATTCAAATATAAATCCACATGTGCAACACTCAGGTATGTTGCTTTAAAGATTTATTCATTTGACAGCTACTTTTTGTCAAAAATTTACATGCCCTTATATAAATATACTCCACCGCTGTGGTCTCGAGGTAGCGCGCTGCCTTGTCACGCAGCGGGCCCGGGTTCGATCCCCGGTCGGGACAGTTTTTCTGGGTGAGGTTTTTATCGGGGTTTTTCCTCACCTGTAAGACAAATGCCAAGAAAACTTTAAGGTCCTAACGGTCTCCGAAATCATATGGCCATCATTATCATCCTTATCATTATCATCATCATCCTTCACCGGTGTGGAAAGCAACGGGAAGCTACCACACCTACAATTCCCTAGTAAAGCTGCAAGCATAGCATGAAAATGCTATGATTGCAGTGAAGGATCTGCCCTCGGGTAGAATTACTACGGATGGATATAAATATTACATTATATTTTATGCTACTGCAAAATGCCTTGACTTTACACTCATTAAAAATGCTTATTTTCAAGATTATTAGTATATTTTTGCTTGGCTATTTCGATTTTTTAGTGGCTAAGTTCCGGTCTCTACTAATTAACAAAACTCAAGAATGTCTCGAATCCGAATAAACTAAAACAGGGAAATTAATTGGTTTGCTGTTTACTTGATGAGAAATCTATATTTTTATTAATTAAATAAAAGTGTTAAATCTTTATACGATTTTCATATTTATTTGAATACATACTCACTACAGCTGTTTCAGTACTTTGTAACTTCTTCAGACGAATACCATGATTGCAAATGAATTTTGTTATTATATGAAACAGCTGTGGTCTCGGGGTATCGTGCTGCCTTGTCACACAGCGGGCCCGGGTTCGATCCCCGGTCGGGGCAGTTTTTCTGGGTGAGGTTTTTATCGGGGTTTTTCCTCACCTGTAAGGCAAATGCCAGGAAAACTTTAAGGCCCAAACGGTCCCCGAAATCATATGGCCATCATCATCACCCTTATCATTATCACCATCATCCTTATCGTCATCACCATCCTTCACCGGTGTGGAAAGCAACGGGAAGCTACCACACCTACAATTCCCTAGTAAAGCTGCAAGCATAGCATGAAAATGCTATGATTGCAGTGAAGGACCTGCCTTCGGGCAGAATTACTATGGATGGATGAAACAGCTGTAACGAATTTGTATTTAAATAAATATGAAAATCGTATAAAACTTTAACAGTTTTATTTTTACTTAATTAATGGAAAAATAAAATAAAATATCGTAGTTTTGATTACTACTGCTGAATTATAATATATATATATATTTTTTTTCAAAT
The DNA here is from genome assembly GCA_030220185.1 of Diploptera punctata. Taxonomy (NCBI): domain Eukaryota; kingdom Metazoa; phylum Arthropoda; class Insecta; order Blattodea; family Blaberidae; genus Diploptera; species Diploptera punctata. The sequence continues at coordinate 1,256,756 of JASPKZ010003887.1, read as the reverse complement.
GCCCCAGGTTTGTCTTTCGACATTCCTGGTTTCTCTCCTGGCATGGCGTATTTGTAACCCACTTCTGAGGTTAGGGCGCCTGGAAGGCGGGATTACGTTGCCCCGATGATATGATGGGTGATGATGATGATAATGGTGGGCCAGGAGAGTCCCTAAACCTAAGCTTAACCTAAGATGAATATGAATGATGATGATTGCGATGGCCATATGATTTCGGGGACCGTTTGGGCCTTAAAGTTTTCCTGACATTTGTCTTACAGGTGAGGAAAAACCCCGATAAAACCTCACCCAGAAAAACCGTCCCGACCGGGGATCGAACCCTGGCCCGCTGCGTAACAAGGCAGCACGCTGCCCCGAGACGGTGGACTAATTATAATATATTTAAATTCTTATTTAAATCCTTCTTTTTCTTCTTCATCACGGTTTAGGCTTATTTACTAGCCTCATCCGGCTCCAAATTACTGCTGTTTCCATCTTTTATTTGGTCTTCCCAAACTTCTTCTTCCTCGTGGTGAGCTCTTTCGAATTGATAGCTTGTATTCTTGCTTATCCAGTCTACTTAAAGTTTTATTTTCACAGGTTGCTGTATGTTCTTCCGTGCTGATAGCTTATGCTCTGGCCTATCCAGTCTACGAAGAACATAAACAACTTGAGCATCACGTAAGTATAGTCGCAGATATTATTTAGATTTTTAGATTTTAGATTTAGATTTATTTATTAAATACTAGTTAATACCCGGCGTGCGCTGCTACGCCTAAATAAATGAAAATTAATATGCTTTTATGTTTAGTTGAATAAGTAAAAGAAAAATAATTATAAATTTATATTTTTAGATACCCCGTGCTGATTACCCGGCATTGCCCGGGAATCTGCTTCATATCGATCTTCTTGACATAAATGAGCTGAAATACGAAAATTAATTTGTTTTATGTTTAGTTAAATAAGTAGGAGGCTTACATTTATATCGTAATTATTTTTAGATACCCCGTGCTTTTTACCAGGCGTTGGCCGTGAATCTACTCATCCCGATCTTCTTGGCATAAATGAGCTGAAAGACGATAATTAGATGTACTTCTTATAATTAGTTGAATACGTAAAATGAAAAATACTTACAAATGTATATCGTAATTATTTTAAGATTCCCCGTGATGATTACACGGTGTTGCCCGGGAATCTACTTATCTCGATCTTCTTGGCATAAATGAGCTAAAATACAAAATGTTAGTGTGAGTTATCCGTAAAAGAATACCCGCCATGTGCTGCTATGCTTGCACAGGAATCTACGTACTTGTCTCGATCTTCTTGGCATCAATGAAAGACAAAAATAGTTATTGTGAGTTATCCATAAGAGATAAACATATGCTGTCGCGGACTTTTTTCTAGAGCTTTTTGAGATATTCAATTCTGTGTACATTAATTTTGTGTATTTGTTATGGTTTAGACAGCGTAAGCCATTTAAGCGTCCAAAGAAGTACCTTTTTCACGTTTTCCACTAGAAAGGGGTATTTTTAAGTGTGTAAGAGTTGAGTATCACAACTCTCATATAGCCTATGTTCATCCCGGGAATCTCCTGAACATTTTGCAAAAAGCCCCATCACAATCGGATCAACGGAATGGCCGCGCATAAAGCACGAACAAACAAACCAACAAACAAATATTAATTTTTATATATCATCATCAACAACAAGGATTAGGCCCAATGGCCTGTTCTGATCTCATTATAGGTCGAATTGGTCCTTCCATCTCTTCCCAACATTCTTCTCCCTTTTGGTTTATAATTATACATTCTTCTTGGTATGCGCTGTTCATTCATTCGTAATACGTGCTGAAGATAAGCATTTTGGTAATATTTTATTCTTTCACAGAGATTAAATATATTAAGTTTTGTTCTTATATCTTCGTTTTTATTTTTATCGGTCCTTTGGTATCCTGCTATTGCTCTCAACATCTTCATTTCAGCAGCCTCTATTTGTTTACTATCTGCCTTTGTTAATGTCCAGGTTTCACGTCCATAGATAAGAGATGGAACTGCCAATGTTTTGTAAAACTTCAAAATAGTTTCTTTTCTAGTCTTATTCAATAATGTGCGTTTAATTGTGCCACATATATAATTTTTATATTATATGTATATTCAGGGATGAGGTGGGAGAATAAGATTAACTATGATTTGAGGGAAGTAGATTATACAGGAGATTATTGGAAAACATTAGCTCAGGATAGAAATGTGTGGAGAGCTTATGTTTGCTCGGTCATGAACCTGCGGGTGTACAATGACATTAGATTATACCATAATTAAGACGGAAAAAATATTCCAAATTTTCTTATTAAAATAATAATGTATCCTAACATTGGATTGTGATAAGTATGTTTTGTTACAGGAACCTGCGCATTACCAATTCAAATATGGAGTTCAAGATGGACACACGCACGATAACAAGGAACAATCAGAAACACGGAATGGTGACAAGGTTGAAGGTTACTACAAGCTGGTTGAACCTGACGGCACCACCCGTACTGTTCACTACACTGCTGACAAACACACTGGATTCCACGCTCAAGTCGTCAAGTCCGGACATGCTACACATCCTAATGTTCAGAAAAAAATAGAAATTCCAGTAAAACAAGTGATACTTCCAGTAAAGTATGAAGAACCATCATATCAAGGTTCTAGTTATTCCGTTGGATCTTCGATCGGATCATCTGCAGGTAGTTCATTTGGTTCGTCTTTAGGATCTTCATCATATGGATCAACGTTTGGGTCATCTGTAGGCGGAGCGGAGAGAGTTATAGCACGTATAGTTCATAAACAAAAACATGTCAAAAATTCTTCGAGAACTCTATTATAACTTAATGCATGTATTTTCTCTAGTCTACGCACTTAAGGTTTCATGAATTAAATCATGTAAACAAATGTTTTCTAAAGTTTTGAAATAAAAATGATTTTTATAAACAGAAATATTGAATATAATTTAATTGTTCTTGTAAGTGCTGTTTTTTTCTTATGAATTCATTATTAACCATTCCCAACAGATAAACTTTACATATTACTGTATATGTCTTAATAGTATACTGTCCACCGCTGTGGTCTCGAGGTAGCGTGCTGCCTTGTAACGCAGCGGGCGTGGGTTCGATCCCCGGTCGGGGCAGTTTTTCTGGGTGAGGTTTTTTATCGGGGTTTTACCTCACCTGTAAGACAAATGTCAGGAAAACTTTAAGGCCAAAACGGTCTCCGAAATCATATGGCCATTATCATCATCCTTATCATTATCATTATCACCATCATCATCCTTCACCGGTGTGGAAAGCAACGGGAAGCTACCACACCTACAATTCCCTAAGTAAAACTGCAAGCATAGCATGAAAATGATATAATGGCAGTGAAGGACCTGCCTTCGGGCGGAATTACTATTAAAAAAATAGTATACTGAGATAGGAAAACCAGAGGGAAAACGCCCAGTTGGTAGATCAAGAATGAGGTTGGTAGAATAACATTAACTATGATTTGAGGGAAGTAGAGTATACAGGGAATGATTGGAAAACATTGGCTCAGGATATGGAGAGCTGCCATGAACCTACTGGTTCGATCGTGCCAGTGAGTTAGTTAGTTATATAGTTAGTATACTGAGATATGAGGGTGCTGATTTTTACTGGATCGAGGAAAGGTTCCAAAAGATGTGACAGAATCGAGAATCTGTAATGCACTGAATAGTACCTATTTTTGGGAGAGTACGAATATATGATAGCATTTCTAATAATTGCTATTTCAAAAAATGAAGGCTACTTTTGTAGTAACAATTTTAAAGATAATACATTAGAACTTAACCAAGGGTTCAGACAAGGATGTCCGCTATCTCCTGCACTTTTTAGTACATGTATAGACGAGGCCATGGTACAATGGCAATCAAGTTTAACCACAGATTTTAAAGTTGGCAATACAATTCTAAATACCATATTATTTGCAAACGATCGGACAATGTTTAGCTCTTAAGAAAAAAAATTAAAATAGCAGCGTATAAATTAAATTAAATGGCAAATAAATTCAATATGACAATCTCTGAAAGTCCACCGCTGTGGTCCCGAGGTAGCGTGCTGCCTTGTCACGCAGCGGGCCCGGGTTCGATCCCCGGTCGGGGCAGTTTTTCTAGGTGAGGTTTTTATCGGGGTTTTTCCTCACCTCTAAGACAAATGCCAGGAAAACTTTAAGGCCCAAAGGGTCCCCGCAATCATATGGCCATCATCATCATCCTTATCATTATCATTATCATCGTCATCATCCTTCACCGGTGTGGAAAGCAACGGGAAGCTACCACACCTACAATTCCCTAGTAAAGCTGCAAGCATAGCATGAAAATGCTATGATTGCAGTGAAGGACCTGCCTTCGGGCAGAATTACTATGGATGGATGGATGGATCTCTGAAAGTAAATCGAAACTAATGGTATTCAACGGGAAAGACCACATGAGGTATAAAATCAGCATTAATAACAGTACAATACAACAGGTGAACAATTTATTTACTTAGGGTGCAATGTATCTACTGGCAGGAGGAGGATATTAATAAAAAAGATAAAGTGATCCCACTACAGGCCATAGGAAACCCTTGGGTAGTAGGAGGTTAAGGCTCCCGTTTTCTCAAGACAATCGGCACTTGATGTCAGACGGGTTGTCAGCCCTGCGTGACGGCCGCCTTTACCCCCAGAATAAGCGTTTGGTACTAATTTTCGTTAGAAGCTGAGTCGACCCAAGGGTAATAGTGGCACCAAAGGGTTTGGATCAGTTTAAAAATCTTGACCCCACCGGGACTCGAACCCTTGGCCTTCCGGTTTGTAGCGTATTGCCTTAACCATCTACGCTACGGCGTGCCCCCAGGAACATATTAATATTAAATTAAATAAGTTTTATAGAATGTGTGGCACTATAAAACGGACACTGGGGGGGAGAAAAAAAACTTTGAGGGTTTCATTCCACTGTCCATAGGCTCAGACTGAAACGAATGTAAATGACTGGCCCGGTCACTCGTAAAGTAGGCCTACTGTGTGTTTGATGTTTTTGCATATAAGATTGTGGTCAGGAATATGTTTTTCGTTTAAAATTCTTCCGTTTCCGCCTCTTTTAAAATTCGAATTTCTTCCAAAATATTAATTTTATTATTGTATTCTTTATGTATTAACAAAAGCGTGTTTTTAATAAATTATTGTATCTATTCGGTGACCTGGTGCTATTATGTTTTTTTTTTCTGCGTACCAGTATTTTCCTCCTCCTCCTCCTTCATCTTCTTCTTCCTTCCAAGTATTAGGCCAAGGCCTGTTACGATCCTATAGAAAATTTTCCGTCCAGCGCTTCATAGGACGGACCAGAGATCTTCGTCCTCTTGGTATATAATTATAAACAGTTTTGGGGATCCGATTTGATCTCATTCTTTCAAGATGGTGTTTCCAATTTAGTTGGTACTGTTTAATATATTCCAAAATTGGCGTAGTCTTCAATTCTTTTAAGATATCGGTGTTCCTTTTCCGATCCCATCTGGTGTAACCCGCTGTTCTGCGCATGAATCTCATTTCACAAATCATTATTCTGCTTTCATGTTGTCTTTCCTGTTAAGGAGGACCAAAATGGATCGCTCACCGCCAACACTTAAGTGATGGCCGCAGAGCTTTCCATCTATCTATCTATAAACCCTTGTCTTTTTAGTGTCCATGCTTCACTACCATAGGTCAACACTGGTCTAGCCAAAGTGTTATATAAACGTAATCTGGTGTTTTTTTTTTTGTACAAGGGATGGTTTCATAACTTGATTAATAATTCCCAAACTTTTATTATAACTTGTAATTTTTTCAGGGATATCCTTTTCATCCGAGATAGAGAGATAATATCCAAGATAAATTGATTAGATCTCTCTAAAATTTTATTCTGGAGTTAGATTTTACTTTGTATGGGGTCCTTCTCATGAAATGCCATAATTTTAGTTTTGTTAATTGATATTTCCATATTAAATTTGGCACCTATTTTTTGTAAATTATAAATGGATCATTGCAAATCATTTTACTTACATCATAAATAGCCTATAAAATCAAAACACCTATAAAAACAGAGTATCTTCATCCGTTCCATCAATATAATGATAAAAATTGACTTAGTACAAAGGAATATAAAATATAATATACGAGTATGTTGCTTACAAGATAGGCTACAGCGAGGAAACATTATAAAATTGACAAAAACTTTCAAAGATAGGCTAATTTTTTTGTCTTTAGTTGTATCAATTCTGTTAAGTTATGTAGAGGAGGTTCACAAGTAATATTTATGTGAAACAACGAATAAAAGTTAAGATAGGAGAAGATATCTCAGAGGGAAGAGACATCTACCTGGAAGACCTACGGAAGAACTGCTTACGGGAGGCGTAAACATGGGACGAAGAATAATTAACTGCATATGATTTGCTGATGATATGGCTTTGCTAGCAGAAGATACAATGACACCCAGGAACATGCTGATGGAGCTAAATGACAAGTGCGAGGATTATGAAATGAAGATAAATATAAATAAGACGAAGACCATGATTATAGGAGGAAGACAAGGAAGATAAACATGAGGATAAAGATGAGGCCATTGAGCAAGTGGAGAGCTTCAAATATTTGGGTTGTACTATTAGTAGTAACATGAACTGCGGTCAAGAAGTAAAGTAGAGGATAGCAATGGCAAAAGAAGCTTTTAACAAGAGAAAAATTTTCTGCGGACCTTTGGCAAAAGAATTACGGAAGAGGAAAGTGATGTGTTTTGTGTGGAGTGTAGCATTTATGGTGCAGAGACTTGGACATTACAACGGAATGAGGAAACGCTACTGAAATCTTTTGAGATGTGGATATGGAGAAGGATGGAACGTATAAAATGGACAGACAAAATAAAAAATAAAGATGTGCTAGACAAAATGGACGAAGGAAGAACAATGCTCATAAAGAAGAGGAAAAGAGATTGGATTGGCCACTGGCTAAGAGGAAACTACCGGCTGACGGATGCCCTAGAAGGAATGGTGGAATGGTCAACGGAAAGAAAGTTAGAGGCAGAAAAAATACATCAGATGATAGACAATATAAAAACAAATTTTTTATATGCGGATACAAAATGAAAGCTGAGTTAAGGAAAGAGTGGGGAATGCTGAGTTTGCAGTGAAAGACCAGCTCTTGGGCAGAACACTATGACAAATACAATTGTGTCAGCTTCATTTCCTTTCTACTTTGCCAGCAATGCTGAATTGACTTGTTTAGCGTGGGCTGCTAGCGTTGCTATTGGAAGTGTATTGCATCATTTTTAATATGGCTCGATTAGCTGCATTGATTTATTGGTTTGAGATAGGTTGGTGAATATCACAGCGCTTTCTCCTGGGGTCTCATAGATTTCTGGCGTGATTCCTAGGATCACTTGAGCGCAGTTTGTCATCAGGAAGATATGTGTTTTGCCTAGCAAAAATTAAATCGGGATTTACATAACTCATAGGCAACTTGAGTACATGACCCGTTCTATTGTTTGAATTAGAAATTAGTAAACGTTTTTTGTGTTGAGTTACACTTATATTAAGATTATAATCAGAGAGAGGAATCGATTACATAGTGTCGATGGCTGACTTGTATGAATGAATGGAATTTATTGCCTTTTTTTCAAAAGAAGGAAGATACATATGTATTTACATTGCGCACGGGCCTGCTTGGCCGTACGTGCATTATTTTTCCATGAAAAAAAAAACAAAAATAATCATAATACATAAACAAATCCCTACATGACTACACACGTATATCAAAACAATGAATACATGTAAATAAAATCTAGCTATGTCTACAACTACATACACATTAATGCACATCTACACTCATCCATGAAAAGACCACGTGTATAGATATAAAAAAGTCTCATTCTGTATATTAATAATTAAAAAAGTGCTATAAAACAAATTAGAAAAAAGAGAGAGAAAAAACACACATATACATATACATACCCCCATACACATACACACGTGGGGGCTCATACCCCCCACGTCCCTGCAGACATCAAATGCACTATCAGGCTATTCAACTTATCAAGACTACTTATTATATAATATAATTGAAGATCGAAAACAAAGAACACGTTGAGATTCTTATTATTGATAATACATATATCCTTATTGATCTCCAATTTTACTACATCTCAATTCCCTTACAGTACACAAAAATTTGCATGTTTTCACTTCACTCTCGATCCGTCCTAAAAGATCCCAACACGCCACTATCCCACTATCTGGCCTGAGAAATCTCTCCGGCAGCATCTGTAATCTAAGTTGCTCTGTCTCTTTACAGAATGCTGTAATATGTTGCCAGTTTTCACGGTCATCGCATAGAGGGCATAGTTTAATGCCTTCTTCACTTGTTAAGTTATGGGTCATCCATCCCCCCAAATGAAACCATGCAATAGCAACATCATCCCCATCCAAAGAATCAATATACTTCTCCCTTCCCCAGGAAAGTTTAAGTTCCGACTGCAGGGTGAGCGTTGTAATGCTATTAACTATACGAAAATGAGCGCGAGCGGGTGGGACGGGGTGTATCGCACAGCTGCATACCTACCAGGTTTACCTACGGTAACCTTATTTTTTGTTCATTGTATTAGGCCTACCCATCTTTACTTTATGGAATAAATGAGATGAAATATATTCTATGGTGATATTTATTTTGTTATGGTGTTCCTGGTTCGACACACATCGAGCATTCACACATGTAACTCAGTAATTTATTTAGGCTGGGCCTAAGGCCTCGAGGGGAGCTATAATCCTCACTTTGGTCTTATCTACCCTAAGTTAATATAGAGGCTCGGAATAATGAGGAAGTACATGAGTGTGCCTCATTAGACCACCACAACCACACAACCACATATTTTTAACACCTGTGGTTTGCTAAACCAGACTATTTTTTTACCTAACATGGGATGAGGTAAAAGGTGATATGAAATTAATAAATGGAAATAAAATGACATGACGGGAGAGGGAAGAGGAATGGAGAATGTTGATGGGATGAAATTTGGAAAATGGGGGAACCCCGAGAAAAAACCGAAAAATCCCGGTGTGACCCAACGACCAGGATACGAACCCGAGATACCAGTCGGAACAGCCGCACACGCTAGCCACCCCTCCACCTAGGTATCTAGATTGTTTACATAATAATTTAAACAATTTTAACTTGGTAGTCGAAAACTGACCTCTAATTTGTTGATAATATCCTTTCTCCATGCAAACACATGCGTCTGTGAGCTGTCTACCCAACAAACCGGTCTCAAACTATGTCATTTCTCTTTTATTCACAATTTACTGAATATAATTAATTACATTATTAAATCAATATCACATGTTACGTATTCCTTCATTTTACAGTAATGGCAATTTCGTATTCAAATTAAAATGAACAGGTCCATTTATTACTTTAACATACTGTACTTTATTTCAGTAAACCTATATTTTTATATTAATATGCTTCCGCATGAGAAACAATACTGTTAGGCCTGCCTTTAAAATTTTAAAACGATTGTATATCAACCTGAGGAAGTTGACTCTGAAAAGAAAGCCATATATGAGCCAACAATTGACTATTACAAAGATAAATACCAATTAGATAGTATAACTGTCACAGGATTGATGATCGGGGCAAGAGGTACTATACCAGGATTCTTAGCTAAATTCTGGAATTCCTTATATTTGAACAGGGTGTATCTTTCTAAAATTGCCATCGCTGCCATTAGACGACCAATTTCAATTTTAAGAAACCATCTTTACAAAATTTCTACTTTATAGTATGTACATTCAATTATAATTTTCTTTCTTCTTCTTCCTTTCAAGTATTACGCCAAGGCCTGTTACGATCCTATAGAAAATTTTCCCTTATGGGAAATTCTCATATAAGACTTGAAAGCATAATAATAGTCCCTTCGATTGGTTGCTGGCCAAAGGAAGGCAAGACCAGTGATGGGGCTGCCATCTTATAGCCTCTGGTCAGGCTTTCTGGAGATGAAAAGAAAATAAAGGAAAGAAGAAATGGAAGAAAGGAAGGACTCCCTAGCCCTCGGATGCCCTAATAGCGTCGGGGTCGAAAAAACAAGAGTTAACCAAGAGAGGTTAGATAGTAAAGTTAAAAGAGTGCAAAACACAAGTAAGTGGAAGAAATGTTTTTAAACATTTTAATGTATTTACAAAATGTATTTCATCAATTAAAAATTTAATTGTCGTTATCACTTTGTCCTTGAGGCAATCCTCTAATGAGGAAAATTGTATATATCCATCCATAGTAATTCTGCCCAAAGGCAGGTCCTTCACTGCAATCATAGCATTTTCATCTATGCTTGCAGCTTTACTAGGGAATTGTAGGTGTGGTAGCTTCCCGTTGCTTTCCACACCGGTGAAGGATGATGATGACAATGATAAGGATAAGGATGATGATGATGATGATGGACATATGATTTCGGAGACCGTTTGGGTCTTAAAGTTTTCCTGACATTTGTCTTACAGGTGAGGAAAAACCCCGATAAAAACCTCACCCAGAAAAACTGCCCCGACCGGGGATCGAACCCGGGCCCGCTGCGTGACAAGGCAGCATGCTACCTCGAGACCACAGCGGTTGACATTGTATATATATATATATATATATATATATATATGAGAGCTATGCCGGCGGTAGCATTGCTGCCGATAGGGTTACCCACACCGGTGAAGGATGATGATGACAATGATAAGGATGATGATGATGATGGACATATGATTTCGGGGACCGTTTGGGTCTTAAAGTTTTCCTGACATTTGTCTTACAGGTGAGGAAAAACCCCGATAAAAACCTCACCCAGAAAAACTGCCCCGACCGGGGATCGAACCCGGGCCCGCTGCGTGACAAGGCAGCATGCTACCTCGAGACCACAGCGGTGGACATTGTATATATATATATATATATATATATATATGAGAGCTATGCCGGCGGTAGCATTGCTGCCGATAGGGTTACCCATGCCGGACTGTCGAAGGTGATAAGCTAAACGAAAAAAGTACCTTGGTCGAAAGAGTGACGATCTTTCACCGTAAAAATAAAACCGTCAAGAAATGCGGACATGGGTTCAACTGGGGTAAAATTTTACGGAGGTCAAATAGTCCCCCATTCGGTTCTCCGGGCGGGGAATACTTCAGGGAACCCATGCCAAAGGCTCAAACATAGGAACATGTTCCTAGGAACGTGGAATGTTAGGACTTTATATATATATATATATATATATATATATATATATATATATATAAAGAAAGAGTGTGAGTCTATCTGTCTGTCTGTCTGTCCTTCATGGACTCAAAAATTACTTGACCGATTTGAATGGGGTTTTCACCATCGTTTAGAGAATTTTTCTGGGACAATATGGGATATTAAGCTTGCATTGCTCAATGTTAAACATTTAATTATAACATCTATAAAGCGTCACTGCTATAAGGTAAAAATATTCTCTTTAATTTGCTTACTTGATATAGTCAGCTGCTAGATGGCGGTGAAGACCGAGTTCTCGCAACATCTAGTAATAATGGAGAGTATAATACATATATAAGAAAAATAAGTGTTTGAATAGGATTCGCCTGGTAGTGTAATGGGTATCACGCTGAGGTACAGACTCAGAGATCCGGGTTTGAATCCCGTCCAGGCATTTATTTTTCTTATCATTCCATATATATATATTATTTATTACTTTAGTTTTATTATTTATTATATTTTGTAAAGTTTTATTCGTCTTAAACGCCACATTGATATTCAGATTTTTTAAAGCGTTTGGATATATAGGGTGCAGAATAAAGTCAGTTAACCGAAAATGCAAAAAATATAATTTTTTGTAGCTTACAACTCTATACAAAAAACAATACCGAAATTGTTCAAAGTGACCTCCATTATTGTTTAAGCATTTATGACATCGTTTTAACACTGATTTTCAGTTATCACAGAATTTTACATTATTATCAAAGTGTTTTCGAATTCCCGTTCAATCAAAGCCCGTACATGTTGCAGGTTTAGTGGTTTTATACTGAAAACTTTGTCCTTCAAAATTTCCCACATTGAAAAATCACATGGCGTGAGGTCTGGCGATGTAGGTGGCCAACGATTTTACCACGCCTCCCAATCATCCAAGAATGCATTTAATTCATAGTGCAGTGGGGCACCATCTTGCTGCCAAACAAAATTGTTTCCTACTGCTTCAAACAGGCTTGTTGTCTAATTATACCATAACTTCATTCTTTAACATTCGAAGGTACGTATTGACAGTCACGGTCTTATTAAAAAAAAAAAGACCCATTACCCTTCGCTGATGTGCCTGCCCAAACCATAACTCCAGGTACATTCAATTTTTCCTCAGTTACAACTCGTGCATTTTCAGAAGACCAATACATGCAATTATGTTTGTTGACTCATCCATTTAACTTAAAACATTCTTCAACAGACCACTAAATTGATCATATGCCGCTCACAGAAATCATGCCTTCGATCAGTATCATCCTATCCCCTAGTTATCAGATTATTTCAAGCAGTAGTGTTTGAAATTATGTTCTGAAAGTTCCATATTCAAACCCCAGTTTCAACAAATGTTTTTTTTTTCCTTGCAACCAAGTGTAGTGGTTAACTGAATTTCGCCGCATCATTATTTATCAGGAAGTGGGCCAATTAAAAATATATATTTATGTCTTTGTTAGGCTGAGGAAATAATTTTTAACAACTTTTCATAACAAAATCCCTTAATTAAATTATCTATAATTCCTATTTAAAATTTGTTTACCTTTTGCCTATAATGAATTTATTGGTAATATTTGTTTACATAGTTGAATATATACATAGATATATAATTATGACATTCATCTGATGAAGATATATCGAGGAGATACTAAAGGACAACACGCACACACTATTGAGTAACTCTAAGAAATTGGGACTGGAAGTAAATATCAATAAAACTAGATATATGGTCACACATAGAAATACATTATATAATGGAAATAGACAGCTAATGACAAATGAGGGAAATTTTGAGGAAGTGGCTGAATTCAAATACCTAGGAACAATAATCACAAATAAGAATGAGATGCATAAAACAATTAAACATAGGCTCAATTCTGGAAATGCGTGCTATTATGCATTGCAGAGACTCTTGATACCCCAACTCCTTTCAAAAAACGTTAAACTGAAAATATATAAAACTATTATTCTACCAGTTATATTATATGGATGCGAAACATGGACTCTTACTTTAAGGGAGGAAAGGAGATTACGAGTATTTGAGAATAAAGTTCTTAGAATTTTTTTTGGACCAAAGAGAGATGAACAGACAGGTGAATGGAGAAGACTACATAACAATGAACTACATGTTTTTTATAAGAAGCCAGATATAACGAGAACAGTTAAGTCTCATAGACTGCGATGGGCAGGGCATGTGGCACGAATGGGGAATGAAATACGTGCATGAAAGCTTCTTGTAGGAAAATCAGAGGGAAAACTCCCAGTTGGTAGACCAAGAATGACGTGGGAGTATAACACGAACTATGATTTGAGGGAAGTAGATTATACATGGGATGATTGGAAAACATTAGCTCAGGATAGGGATGTATGGAGAGCTTATGTCCACGCTGCCATGAACCTACGGGTTCGATAGTGCCAGTGAGTTAGAGTTAGTTATCTGATGAAGATACAGTATGTTGAAACAGCTGTTACGAATGTTGAATAAAATAAACATTTATGAAAATCATACAAAACTGATAGTTTTATATATTAAATACATCATGGATTTTCATCAAGTAAACACCAAAACAACTGATTCCAAAACAACTGATTTAAATGTTTTCTTATAAACTTCATTACACTATTTACAACTTTCTTTTTCGACGAACTTATTTGTTGTTTTGAATTTGTAAAATCTTGGAGATATATAGGCATAGGCCTACACAGAAAGGAAAAGTGTTGGCAAATTTATATAATAACACAATATAGTACAAGTATGTTAATCTCCCTCCTACAACATTCCCCGAGACTTATGACTGTGTCCAAGTTCACGCTAATTATTGCAAACTCTGAGACTTTGCAAAAAAATGAAAGACGGAAACATGTCGCACGCGAGCATAAGTCGCCTTTCAAAAACATATAAATAGAAATGTGTCCAATGTTCGTCACATTCAGCAACCAACTCACAAACACAACATGTCTCTCGCTACGGTAAGAACTACTTCAATATTAATTAATGAACAATTCATTTTTACAACAGTTTTAAATGTAATTTACAACTATAACTAGCAAAAGCTTGAATTTTTTTAAAAAACAAAAACGAGTTTTCAGAACTTGTTTCTAAAATGCCTATAATATGACATGACTGACCAAGTTCTAAACTGATTTTATTTACTTGATGATGACTGAAATATCAGGTATTTGGCTGATATTGAAACATAAATTACTCATTTAAAAGGAATAAATTTAATATATAAATTTTTAAACACAATAAACAACTTTTGCAAATTTAGAAAAGTGATTAATTTAATAATAGTAAACTCATATTGACAAATACACACAAACAATATTAGTGCTACTAAGGTTGGGTAAAATATAAAAAAAATGCCTAAGTGTTCCAAAGTTAGGACGTAGGCGTCGTTTATAAATAATAATAATAATAATAATAATAATAATAATAATAATAATAATAATAATATAATAATAATCTATTCATAGTAATTCTGCCCAAAGGCAAGTCCTTCACTGCAATTATAGCATTTTCATGCTATGCTTGCAGCTTTACTAGGGAATTGTAGGTGTGGTAGCTTCCCGTTGCTTTCCACACCGGTGAAGGATGATGATGATAATGATAATGATGATGGCCATATGATTTCGGGGACCGTTTGGGCCTTAAAGTTTTCCTGCCATTTGTCTTACAGGCGAGCAAGAACCCCAACAAAAATCTCACCCAGAAAAACTGCCCCGACCGGGGATGGAACTCGGGCCCGCTGCGTAACAAGGCAGCACGCTACCTCGAGACCACAGCGGTGGATATAAATAATAATAATAATAATAATAATAATAATAATAATAATAATAATAATAATAATAATAATAATAATAATACATGGGAAATCAAATACTAATAAGAACAGTTATGTCTCGTGGATAGCGATGGGCAAAACATGTGGCACGAATGGAGAATGAAAGAGTTCCATGGAATCTACTTAAAGGAAAACCAGTGGGAAAGCGCCCAGTATTTAGATCAAGAATGAGGTAGCAGATAACAATAACCATGATTTGAGGGTGGTGGACTTTACAGGGATTGACTAGAAAACATTAGTTCAATAAAGGGATTATGGAGAACTTATGTCCACGCGTCCATGGACTTCCGGATTTGAAAGTGCCAGTAATATAGTTATAATAATATTGTTTTATTTATTTTAGAATGTTTAAATATTAGAGAATCTCTTCTATTTAACTAATATAGAGCGACATGTTTCATACAAATATTAAACTTCACGGTTTATAAAACTTTAACATGTAACTTATTAAATAAAAAAAGGAAAGTAAGGCACAGATTCATGTTAGATAATAACTCAATGTTACACACGAAACAATAACTCATTATATAACTTGTATTTGTCTACTTAGCTTACGTCTGTAAAACAATATATATATATCTCTCCATCCATCCATCCATAGTAATTCTGCCCGAAGGCAGGTCCTTCACTGCAATCATAGCATTTTCATGCTATGCTTTGCAGCTTTACTAGGAATTGTGTAGGTGTGGTAGCTTCCCGTTGCTTTCCACACCGGTGAAGGATGATGATGATGATATGATAATGATGATGATAGCCATATGATTTCGGGAACCGTTTGGGCCTTAAAGTTTTCCTGACATTTGACTTACAGATGAGGAAAAAACCCGATAAAAACCTCACCCAGAAAAACTGCACCGACAGGGGATCGAATCCGGGCCCGCTGCGTCACAAGGCAGCACGCTACCTCGATGCCACAGCGGTGGATATATATAAATATATATATATTTATTACTATTAATATGGTTAAGTCTCGTAGACTGCGATGGGCAGGACATGTTGCACGTATGGGGAATGAAAGACTTTCATGGAAGCTTCTTGTAGGAAAGCCAGAGGGAAAACGCCCAGTTGGTAGACCAAGTATGAGGTGGGAGACTAAACATTAACTATGATTTGTGGGAAGTAGATTATACACGGAATGATTGGAAAGCATTATCTCAGGATAGGGATGTATGGAGAGGTTATGTCCGCGCGGCCAATAACCTACGGGTTCGATAGTGCCAGTGAGTGAGTGAGTGAATATGTTATGATATGGTACATTATGCCAAATTTTAAAAGGAAAATAACTTGTAGTACTGATTACACTGGGGAACAGTGATTTTGGTGCCTTAATGTTTTCACCTATTTATGGGTATATTTGGGTCACTGATTCCAAAGATGATTTCAGTTTCGTCCTATCAGCTCTAGTTTTTGAGATAGAGTTTATTCAAATTATATACCAGTTCAAAAATACTGGTCCACATATACAACTATATTACTCGCATACAATTAAATACAAAAGAACAAATACTTTCTTTTTCATGAAACAACTGTATCTATATAACTACCATAATTTATTTACACATTAGTCTCGTTAGAATCATTAATTTTCCTCCATCAGGTCGCAGAATCCCCGTTTCTGTGATTTCCTCCGATGCAATGATCTTGGACATTCTCGGTGGATGCTCCAACAGTAGTCCGCCATCATATGTATATCCCACCGTCCACGATACCTTTCTTCCATTGTACTTAATTCCTGGTGAAAACGCTCACCCTATTCCTCACTTACATCTCCAAGATTGTCTGGAAATCGATCCAAATGACTGTGTAGGTAGTGTAATTTGATGCTCATGTTACAACCTAGTGCACAAAAAGCAGTGAGCATATTCTCCACTAGTTCATCACTACTAGGAGACTTATAGTTTCCAAGGAAATTCTTCACTACCATACAGAACGAAGACCATGCGGCTGCTTCAGTATCATTCATTGAGTCTTGAAATTGATGGTCATTAATAAGTTGGCGGATTTGTGGTCCATCCAATATACCTGCTTTTATTTTTTCCTTACTCAGTGCAGGAAATTTTGTACATATGTAGCCAAAACATGTTCCATCTCTATTCAACGCCTTGATGAACTGTTTCATTAAACCAAGTTTAATATGCAGTGGTGGCAAGATGATGTTGTTTCTGTCAACCAAAGGTTCTGCAACGATGTTTTTTTCTCCAACGGTCATGCTTTCTCTAAGAGGCCAATGCCTTCTCACCCAATGTTGATCTTTGGCTCTAGAGTCCCATAAACATATAAAGCATGGGTATTTGGTGTACCCACCTTGTTTGTCCTAGAAGAAAATTCACCATCTTGAGATCGACACACATTACCCATTGGTGATCACGGTAAGAGATCTTCTCTAGCACTGTAGCTATTGTATGTTGATTTTCACGCATAGAAACTGAGTGACCAATTGGGATTGACCTGTATATTGTTCCCATTATGCAAAAGAACACATTTTAGGCTGCGTTTGGAGCTATCTATAAATAACCGCCATTCACTTGGTGTGTATTTTCTTACACCCAGCTTCATTAACAGTCCTTCAACATTCATACAAAAAACAAATTGATTTTCTACTGTGAAGAATGGCAGGAAGTCTGTTTCTCTTTTGCGATAGACTGTGACCTTTGTTCCCGGTAACAGACATTGTTTCTCTGCCAGCCTGGAAGCTAACAACTCAGATGACTTCTTTGGAAGACTTAGATCCCTTATGAGGTCGTTCAGTTCCGCTTGACTAAAACCGGATGAAACTGATGAAGGTCCTGGGAAATCGCTGTCATTTCCCTCAGAATAGCTTTCAGTTGAATCATCCTCTTCTTCTGGTGACTCTGGAAGACTGGTAAAAATTGGAACAGGTATCTCCTCTGAATGTGGAACAGGGCGTCTTGCGGAGCGTAGATTGGGATATACCCATCTATTCCGGTTTTTGCTATTGATGCCCTTTACATTGACTGAACAAAAATAGCAGTCATCACTATGGTTAATTTGTTTCTCGCCAGATCATTGGTTCCCCAAATTTCAAGCATTTCCGTTTCCCATTCCATTGTCCATTGTCGTAGATGCTCTGTGCACGTTTTACATACAATGTGAGGTGCCCAAGGCTTATCTTGATCTCCCAGTTGTACTTTGAAATAGGCCAAATAAGCTCTTCTTACAAAGTCAGTTATAGGTTTTCTTTGTTGAGTGAATGTGTACTCCCCACAGATGAAACAAAACACATCAGGATTATTCACACATTTTCTTTCGTGTTGAAGCCATGTCAGTCTAGAAAAAGGATAAACAATTGTCAAATTAGTAAAATTACATATGCAAACGGCAACAACAACATGAATATAACTTGGATTAAATCAATTAGTATTATGCAAACAATCGATTTACAATGGTGGTACATAAGAGCAGTATCATCAATATCTTGCAAACTAGAGCTGCTGCAACAAAATGGATGACATTTTTGGAATCAGCAGTGCCGAAATACCCAGAATCAGGTGAAAAATTTCAGGCACCAAGAAAAAAATATTTTTTTGTTCCCCAGTGTTATTGCTATGGACTTGATTTTGAAATGTTCTTGAATCTATGTACAGTGCGCAGTTATCCTCGCTTGCCTGGTGGCAGTGACCCTCGCTCAGTATCACCACATAGCTGCACCAGAGGTGCACCATATTCCTGTAGAACACCACATTGAAGAACATCATCACGTGAGTATTTATAAAAAAATAAATCTATGTAAACTACTTGTGGTTTGTAAATTTGAGCAGTAGGCTAAATACTTATCCATGGTATCTTTACCTTGTCGTGGTGGAGTGGCTTGCGTGCTCAAATGATCCTGAGAGCTATGCCGGCGGTAGCATTGCTGCCGATAGGGTTACCCATGCCGGACTGGTCGAAGGTGATAAGCCAGTGAAAAAAGTACCTTGGTCGAAAGAGTGACGATCTTTCACCGTAAAAATACAACTGTCAAGAAATGCGGACATGGGTTCAACTGAGGTAAAATTATCCGGAGGTCAAATAGTCCCCCATTCGGTTCTCCGGGCGGGGACTACTTCAGGGAACCCATGCCAAAGACTTGCATGGAAGCTTCTTGTAGGAAAGCCAGAGGGGAAAACGCCCAGTTGGTAGACCAAGAATGAGGTGGGAGAATAACATTAACTATGATTTGAGGGAAGTAGATTATACAGGGAATGATTGGAAAGGATTAGCTCAGGATAGGGATGTATGGAGAGCTTATGTCCGCGCGGCCATGAACCTACGGGTTCGATAGTGCCAGTAAGCAAGTAAGTAAGTAAGTAAGTAAGGCTAAATACTTAAGTAACAACGTAAACAGAAAATTTTACTTTTCTGCATTTTATACTTTTTAGAATCGACAATGTGGAAATCAAAATAAATAATCATAAAAAAATAATAAAAGAACATGTTAACCTACCATGTTCCTTTTGGCCCTTGTAGGATAAATTAATATTATCTTTATATCGCACAGGTATGAAAAATGTACCAATTTATCTAGTAGAAAGAAACACAAAATACTTTTCAGATTACTCTTTCATCATGTTAAAACATACACTACTAAGTTTAAATGTATCAGAAATGTAGATTTTTGTTTTTAAAAACATGTACTGGTGCATTAAAAGTAGTAACTTCTCATAAAACATATAAGATATCGACAGATATTGAATATAATGCAATATACTCGTAACTTGATTAAATACAGTGCGCGTGACAGACATTAAATTCTGTTATGAAAATAATTTTTTATGACATTATTTAAGAAATATTCAAAATAATAACAAATTCGAGAAAAAAATACGTTAATTTTATTGTGTTCCTATGAAAAATAATCGAATTCCATCAAATATAATGAAATTGAAGTTCGTAAGAGCATAAAAAGAGAACAACTGCAACTTCTACAATTACAAATTTCCGAAAATTTTACCAACAAATATATAGTTTATTTAAATATAATTAATTCGATGTCATACGTTTGTTATTTAGTAATAATTAAGAATTATATATTCAATGGCGCGGCAAGCCTAGAAGGCCCTTGGCCTACCAAATTACTGTTGACCTCACATCCACATGTAGTAATCACAGAGGTGGACAATCATCCAAGCAATATAGGGGTGATATGTGGTCAGCATGTCGGGTCCCCACCTGTTACAGTTGATTTTCTTAACCTGGAGCAGCAACTTATTGTAGCTATTCATAATCAATTCGGGATTACAAAATATATAATGGAATAAATTATATATTTAAGTTCTTAATGATAAATATGTTTGCCCTGGTGAGTGGAAGAGAAGGCCACATGGCCTTAACTCCACCAGGCTAAATAAATAAATAAATAAATTGGCAATGTACCCTATATGATATAGTTTTGTATTTATTTTAGTAGAAATAGATTGTAAAGAATATATACATATTTTCAGGCTCATCCCAAGTACGAATTCAAGTACGGAGTTCATGATGGCCACACTCACGACATCAAGGAACAGGCTGAGAAACGTGATGGTGATAAAGTAGAAGGTTACTACAAGTTGGTTGAACCTGACGGCACCACCCGGACTGTTCACTACACTGCTGACAAACACACTGGATTCCACGCTCAAGTGCAGAGATCTGGACATGCTGTACATCCTGTCCATCATCATCACTAAATAGCCTATATCATCATACGACCATCTTTTATCATATATATAGCGATATAATGCATTATCACTTAATGTAACATTCCCATCTTCATTGTACTATTTTCTTCATACATTCCATGTATACAATTTTCATATTCATTCTTCATGAAATCGTCAAACTGAATGATTATTTGTCTTTATTATGACAGTCTTTGTGTACCTTAATTTGTTGTTATAATTTTATGAATGGAATATTTTGTTATTTTCTTATATTGCATTCATTTGTTATTCATCATCGAGCTCACATTTCTTCATTGTTTTCACACTTCATATTGTTATGTGTTGAATTTTTATTCGCAATAAAGCGTTTAGAAACTTATGCTGTTGTAATAATTATTTCCTATGTATGTTAACAAACCTTAGAGAATTTACCAAACTCTGATAGCTGTCAATACTAGTAACATTCATATCAAATTCCGTTGAGGTGAAGTCATATGATGAAAGTTAAAAATTAAATTGTACCTGTTGGTAGGTGCCGTCGTCCTCGACTTTGTTAATATATTTTGTATAAAATTAACTGGTGCGCTTTCGGAAGTTATTTTCCATCTTCTGCAGAAAGCGCTACAGTTAATTTTATATACAATATATTAACAAAGTTGAGGACGACGGCACCTACCAACAGGTACAATTTAATTTTTAACTTTCATCATCTGATAGCTGATAATCAAATTGTAATAGCTATCACAGCTATTTAAATGGTGATACAAACAAGTAGTTGCATCAGTCTCAGTTTTCAAGGGGCTGTAGTAGTCAAAGTTATCTAAGTTCTGAAAGTACTCACAGCTATCCACAATGCAATATAAATTGCAGGATTTAGCATTATTTGTTTGTAACATTCATAGCAGATCACAGTTTATTGTAAACTGTTACACCAAAAACGATATCAAAGAAATAATGTATTAGTAACAGCTTACGTTATTGTTGTAACAGCGAAAAAATCTACAACAATCACAGCTGCTAAATTGTAATTAGTTAAAATGTTAATTAACACAATATTACCGTTTTCCCAGCTGCTTTTATGTAATAGTTTTATAATTCAATGTTATAATGATGGCGAGTGGGTACTAGTTCGCGTTATTGCAGAGTGAAGAACATAAAGAATGTTAAATCAAAGAACGCCAAATAACTTACAGCACTCAAGGAAAATATAGGAAACATTTGCTTTCAATGGATATAATTAAAGAAAACGAAAAGGACGGAAAACAATAGGGGAGTAAAATAAACATCTTCAGGGACAATCTGACCGGAAGGGACAATGCAAAGAATAAAATGAATAATAATAATAATAATAATAATAATAATAATAATAATAATAATATTAAACCAGAGTGCCTCTATGGAGCAGAAATATTAATTTTGAACAGAAAAAAGATATCGAAAATATAGTGAAAAAATAATGCAAAATTATAAGAAAAGTTTTAGGTCCACAAGTCATAGATGAAGCATTTAGACTCAGAAATAAAAAGGAAATAAAAATATATGCAGACATTCATAGTGATATTAGAAAACAAAGGTTAAAATTTTATGGCCACATTAAACGAATGAATTCAAATAGGTTTACAAAACAGATAATGGAATTCTACGAAAACAGAAGTAAAGCTCCAGTGGATACTATGAAGTGGATTGATGAAGTCAAAAAGGACTTAAAACTGGCAGGAATTACTAAAGAAGATATCCCAAACAGAAACATATTTAGAATTAACGTGAATAAGTGGCAAGTTGACCAAGAGGACAAACCGAAGAAAAAAACTGGAACAACTTGGACAGATGAGAGAAAACAAGCTCATAGCAAAAGAATGAAAGAAATTTGGGCTCAAAGGAAACGCCTCTAAGTACTTTGCGTAGTCCTACATGGGCTCATCCGCAATATATATATATATATATATATATATATATATATAATAATAATAATAATAATAATAATAATAATAATAATAATGGTAAAGAAGATGGCAGAAATTTCACCCAGAGACGATACAATTTCCTTAGCAACAAAATTAATTGTTGAACATAAAAAAGTGACGATCAAGTAATTATCTTATGTATACTTAGCGACAAAAAGAATGAGCCGCTTCAAAAAAGCACGAGTTCCTGTTATGGTCAACTGCGCATGCTCGAAAAGCCATAGATGTTCACGAGGTAACGCATTGTTAACTATTTTAAATGCGCTGTATTTGGTTTTAATCGTCTTAAATAGTTAAAGAACAATGAAGGAGACGTGTTTCTAGATATTTACGAGTGTTCGACAAATGTAATATTACTTAAATTGTGACATATTAGAGTTCAACTCTCGTTCATAGTGTAAAAGTAAACAAGGCAACTAGCATCCGACGTTCGAGTAGCGTAGATCGTTAAACTACTTACAACAAGATGAAATGTATGTGGAAGCCAGGGTTCGAATCCTCCGACATTTTTTTATTCATTTGTGTTTTCGTAAAATACATCCTATAACATTTAATTCCTGCCACGTAATCTACATCCACTTTACACATCTTAAATAATATTCCTGCCTTCGTCAACTCTGTAACACTATTTAGCAACCGGTATAAATTTAATTGTATGTGCAGTACCACTTTTTAATAATAATGCTATAAATTTATGTAATAAAATATAATACAGCTTCATATATTTATAAGTTTATTTATCTATTACGTATTAGAGAGGAAAAAGTTTCACCCTTCAATTAAAGTATTTAATTTATGTATGACAAGTCCAGCATAATGATAGCCCGTAGATGATGGACAATAATAATAAAAAAAATTATTATTATTATTATTATTATCCATCATCTATAATAATAATAATAATAATAATAATAATAATAATAATAATAATAATAATAATAATGGGATGTATCAAATTATGTGAAGAATGAAATTACCTGGGGATCCAAATTAACTCAAAATGTCCCCAAGAAAATGGCATAAAATATAGAATTCAAAAAGGCAGATCGATAATAATGTTAAACGGAGTTTTTTGGGATAAGAACATAAGAATAGATACCGAATTAGAAATTTACAAATCCATAATTCGAAGCACGCTAACATACTGTGCAGAAACTAGGCAGTTGAATAAAAAATTGAGTTTAAAGCTTATGTCTACTGAAATGGATTGTTTCAGACGCTCAACTAGACATTATAAATTGAAAAAAAAAAACTGAAATACCATCAACACACAACAAATGAAAGTCCAAAATTCAATATTAGATTTTGCGAGATACACACAATTAGAATCGTATTATCATATACGTGGGGCACGCCGTAGCGTAGTGGTTAAGACACTGAGCTACAAGCCGGAGGGTCGAGGGTTCAAGTCCCGTTGGGGTCAGGATTTTTAAACTGACCCAAACCCTCTGGCGGCACTATGGCCCTGGGGTCGACTCAGCCTCTAACGAAAATGAGTACCAGACGCTTGTTCTGGGGGTAAAGGCGGCCGTCACGCAGGGCTGACAACCCGGCTGACATAAAGTGCCGATTGTCTAGAAAAAGTGGGAGCCTTAACCTCCTACTACCCCAAGGGCTTCCGGGCCTGTTGTGGGATCACTTTACTTTACTTTATTATCATATACGTAGGATGCCAGAGAAAAGATTACCCACACAACCTTTTGAATGGATTCCACCTGGAAAAGGAACGAGAGGTCGACCTATATGTAAATGGATGGATGACGTAAGAAGAGGTATGAGGGAGCTAGGTCCGGAAGAATTGGAATGAGAAGATAGAGAAGAATGGAAAAAGAAGATAAAAATTAAAAAAGTGTTCGGCATAGCAAAATGTTTCGTTACACTGTAAATCTGTTTATACATAAATAATAATATTAATAATAAAAATAGTAATACTTCCAAAGAGTTAGTGCGTTTTTTCTTTAAGAATGGACATACAGAATAAAATAGGAAGCATTTTATCAATTAAAAAAATTAACCTCATCGGGAATCGAACCTGTGACCTCTTGCATACGAATCAAGCCACTAGGCACTAAGCTAAGCTTTCGCTATTCTGTGGTGGTTAGAAAGAATGTTCTTCAATGGAAGAATAGGAAAGTATTGTAGCTCTACTGTGCAATTAGTTTACTCGTGTGAATCGCGCGTTAGAACTTGAAATATTCGAGATCAAGAGTCGGCCCATTCTTTTTGTCGCAAAGTGTACATTTAATTTTTAATAGTCAAGTCTTTCCTTTTCCACTATTGAGTAACACTAAGAAATTAGTTTACTCGTGTGAATCGCGCGTTAGAACTTGAAATATTCGAGATCAAGAGTCGGCCCATTCTTTTTGTCGCAAAGTGTACATTTAATTTTTAATAGTCAAGTCTTTCCTTTTCCACTATTGAGTAACACTAAGAAATTAGTTTACTCGTGTGAATCGCGCGTTAGAACTTGAAATATTCGAGATCAAGAGTCGGCCCATTCTTTTTGTCGCAAAGTGTACATTTAATTTTTAATAGTCATGTCTTTCCTTTTCCACTATTGAGTAACACTAAGAAATTAGGACTGGAAGTAAATATCAGTAAAACTAAATATATGGTCACACGTAGAAATTCAGTATATAATGGAAATGGACAGCTAATGACAAATGAGGGAAATTTTGAGGAAGTGGCTGAATTCAAATACCTAGGAACAATAATCACAAATAGGAATGAGATGCACAAAGAAATTAAACATAGGCTCAATTCTGGAAATGCGTGCTATTATGCATTGCAGAGACTCTTGATGTCCCAACTCCTTTCAAAAAACGTTAAGCTAAAAATATATAAAACTATTATTCTACCAGTTATATTATATGGGTGCGAAACATGGACTCTTACTTTAAGGGAGGAAAGGAGATTACGAGTATTTGAGAATAAAGTTCTTAGGAAAATGTTTGGACCAAAGAGAGATGAACATACAGGTGAATGGAGAAGACTACATAACAATAAACTACATGGTCTTTATAGGAAGCCGGATATAATAAGAACAGTTAAGTCTCGTAGACTGCGATGGGCGGACATGTTGCGCGTATGGGGAATGAAGACGTGCATGGAAGCTTCTTGTAGGAAGCCAGAGGGAAAACGCCCAGTTGGTAGACCAAGAATGAGGTGGGAGAACAACATTAACTATGATTTGAGGGAAGTAGATTATACAGGGAATGATTGGAAAGCATTAGCTCAGGAAGGGATGTATGGAGAGCTTATGACCGCGCGGCCATGAACCTACGGGTTCGATAGTGCCAGTGAGTAAGTAAGTATGTCTTCCCTTTTCATTATAATATACTGTAAGACATAAAATTATATATGTACCACGGATATTATTAGTTATTTATACCCTCGTGTGACTTACCAAGCCCTCAGCCCAAGACCCTCGGCCTGGTAACCTGTCGCCCTCTGGGCATAATAACTTACGTACCCTTGGTACATAAATAACTATCAAATGATTAATGCCCAAACATAGTAAGAAATTTACGTTTTTATTAAGTGCACAACAAATTCTCGGAAATAAAAAAATCTGCATTATAGAAATAGAAATAGATTTATTTATAAATAGATTTATTTAGCTTGGTGGAGTTAAGGCCATGTGGCCTTCTCTTCCACTCACCAGGACAAACATATGTTACATATAAATACAAAAAATTACAATAATAGTCATACTAAACAATTATCTGTCAAATTGAATAATAATGAAAATAATGTATAATAATGCAATAAAATTAAATACAATTACAATTAAATTAATGCAGAATGAATACAGAAAGGAATAACAGATCGAATCTACTATACATAAAAAGAAAAGAGAGAAAAAATCAAAGAAAGTAATAAACTATGATGAGATAATGTATCGCTTATTATGCAAGGCATTAGGTAAATATATTTACAAATCTTAAAACTATTTTTATTAAATAATGAAAAAACCAATTATCAATTTTTAAAAGTAATATTAGTGAGTTGTTTCTGTTAATAATTTTATTTTCAATTTTATTTTCTGAAAGATTGTAAAGTTTGGCAGTCTCTGACATAGGGTGGAAGTGAATTCCATGTTCTAGCAAGAGAAACTGTAAAAGATTTCGAATAATAGGTAGTGTGATGAGGAGGGATATAAAGGACTCTGCTCAAGGGATCGGGTATCTAATTTATGTGTATCAGAGAGTCTAGTGAAGCGGTGTGATAAATAATAAGGTAATGATGTGTGTAATATGTTATAGAGAAGGCATATGGAATGGATGGTTGTACGATCTTGTAGACGAAGCCATGACAATTGTTCCAGGGATGGTGTAACGTGATCAAATCTACGTATACCATTTGTATTGAAATATACTCTACAACCTACATGCTGTTTAACTGATTCTGTATGGAACAAAGCACACATTATGTAACGTACATATGTTTTACTATGTTTCATAACATATCATAACTGAATTTGAATTTTTACATTTTACTTGTTAGTGCTGAAAGAGTGTGTTTAACACGCCGCATAAATAACTGATCCTGCAGAGAGAGAAAGTAGTCCTAACCAATATCAGTGTTCGTTGTGAACACAAACTTGTCTTTTCAAAGCATGTTATGTTATTGGTATTACGAAATTCAACGTATGCCAAAAAAGTGGCAACTGACAATAACAATGCTATATTGTTCGAATTTTTAAATAAAGAATTAAGATTCGAAAGAGTTGGCCGCTTCTAGTCAAAGAAATAACTATGTTGAAATATAATATTTTTTATTAATAGAACATAAGCTCTACATAAGATAAATACTTAAAATATGTACGGCAGGTGCCGTCGTCCTCAACTGCACCTCATATTATCTGATAATATTTTAAATATACTATTTTAACACAGTTGAGAAAAACGGCACCTGCCAAAAAGGTCTTCTTGTAAGCCCATGTTTTCCTTAACAGAGATTTAGACGCTCTCCCCCTACAGGGAAGAATTGAACCATACTAATTTAGTTACACTTGTTTTCTTATAGATGTCATTTGAGTGGTCCATGGTCAGCGTTCCGCCTCATACTGACATCTAGGAAACCAAGGTAGTATTAGGACGGGTAAATTCGGTAAATTTTGCTTAGAGGCCTTTTCATTGAGGCTTAAGAATCTTTTACGAGCCTGAAAATCTTCAAACTCGGGACCCACGGCTTAAAGTCCGTCCCGGAGGACTTGCTCCTAGGATTTTTGTATCCTAAAAAAATCCATCGACCCTGGCCGGGTTTGAACCCGCGACCCTCGGGACCAGAGGCAAGGAGCATAATCACTAGTCCACCGCGGCCGATTGGACATGATTATAAGTAATCAATAAATTATTGAATAAGTGATAATTACCTAGAATTTTGATTATTATAGAATTTATCTCTCCTTGCAACGGATTGAAGAGCTCTTTCTCCCGGGAATTCAGAACGATTGGTTTCTTTCCGATTCTGTTCATATCTGTCTTTTCTTCAGCCTGGTTTTCATATGGCTGGAGGACCCTTACACTGGCTTATAATCTTCTACCTCTGGGATTAACACATGTGGACGTGAGGCCAGCATCCGACTGGTAGGTCAAGTGCCTTCTAGTCCTGTCACGCTTGGAGTATAAGAGTCAAAAAGATATATATTTTAAGTTTCTATTTCATGACTATTCACCTCAACGGAATTTGATATGAATTTTATTAATAAGCTCTCCATACATCCCTATCCTGAGCTAATGTTTTACAATCATCCCTGAATAATCCATTTCCCTCAAATCATGGATAATGTTATTCTCCTACCTCATTCTTGGCCTACATGCTGATCGATTTCCTTGTGGTTTTCCTACAAGGAGTTTCCGAGTCCGAGTCCCTCTTTCACTCCTCATTGGTGCTACATGTCCTGCCCATCGGAGTTTACGAGACTTAACTGTTTTTATTATATCTTGTTTCCCATAAAAATCATGTAGCTCACTGTTATGTATGTTTGAGGCTTTGGCATGGATTCCCTGAAGTAGTCTCCACCCGGAGAACGGAATGGGGGACTATTTTACCTCCAGAAATATTTGCCCCAGTGGTACCAATATCCGCGTTTCTTGACGATTTGTAATTTTTACGGTGACAGGTCATCACTCTTTCAAATATTATCAGGACTGTAAAGACATTTTCAAGAATAACTGTGCCGACGATAATTTCTGGACTGAAAAATAATTTGAAAATGGACTTATTTGTTACTACTGTGAGAAGATACCTAAGATCGAATAGCTACCACGGCAGAACGTCCCGCAGAAAATAATACATAAATGGAAATAAAAATATAAAAAAGTTCCATCCATCCAATGGCTGATTGGCTCAAATTCGAGCTTTGAACTTCCTTAACTTCTGCCTCCAACCATTTCTATTTTACGCAGCAAGACTCCAGTTGCGACACTTGAGTAGGTTTGCAGCATCTTCCTTAATACCATCCTCCCATCTTTTTCGGTCTTCCATCCCGTCTATTCCCCATAAAAACTTGCTGTATAATCTACTTCCCTCAAATCGTGGTTAATATTATTCTCCCAACTCATTCTTGGTCTACCAACAGGAGGTTTTCCATCTGGTTTTCCTACAAGAAGTTTCCATGCATCTCTTTCATTCTTCATTCGTGCCACATGTCTTGTCCATCGCAGCTCTACGACACTTAATCGTTCTTATTGTATCTGGCTTCCTATAAAGACCAAAAATGTCCCAAAGAACTTTATTCTCAAATACTCGTAATCTCCTTTATTAATTAATTAAATAAAAATAAAACGTAGTTTTATTTGATTTTCATATTTATTATATAATTCAATGACAGCTGTTTCGATACACTGTACCTTCTTCAGACACGTTAACAAATTATGAATTGTGTTCCAACTGATCTAAGCAACAATACAACAATATTTATTTAATTTTTTTAATTTAACAAAGGGGATTCATTCAAATCAAGTTGAGAATTTAACAGTTTTTTATTACTTTTAAACTTATTAATTCCTACAGCCTCCAAAAGATCTAACTTCTTACCCTTATCACAAATATGTAAAATTTCAAAATTTGGATCGAAACAATGATTAAATTGGAATAGGTGGTTAGCATAGTTTGAATTTTCTAAATTTCTGTTATACGCTCTCATATGTTCCTTTATCCGAGATATATAGGACAAACTGGTAGACCTTTTATATCTCGGATAAAGGAACACATGAGAGCATATAACAGAAATTTAGAAAATTCAAACTATGCTAACCACCTATTCCAATTTAATCATTGTTTCGATCCAAATTTTGAAATTTTACATATTTGTGATAAGGGTAAGAAGTTAGATCTTTTGGAGGCTGTAGAAATTAATAAATTTAAAAGTAGTAAAAAACTGTTAAATTCTCAACTTGATTTGAATGAATCCCCTTTGTTAAATTAAAAAAATTAAATAAATATTGTTGTATTGTTGCTTAGATCAGTTGGAACACAATTCATAATTTGTTAACATGTCTGAAGAAGGTACAGTGTACCGAAACAGCTGTCATTGAATTATATAATAAATATGAAAATCAAATAAAACTACGTTTTATTTTTATTTAATTAATAAATATGGATTTTCATCAAGTAAACACCAACTCAATTGATTATCTCCTTTATTGTTATTATTGTTAATTTTTATGTATATTTTTTTAAATAAGTCAATTAATAACAAACTAACTAACTTATACACCTCACTGATAGTATTCTTTTAACAATTAATAAATTTAATTATTTATGAAAATGATATTAAGATTTTAACAAATATTTTCTTTTGTTTTGTTTTAAATATTCTATAATCGTAAAATTAGTTTTCTATGTCTCATTATTTTTATGTACATTAGACAGAGACAATTTAATATATCTTGCTTGTATACATTTTAGTATTAGTTTTAGTCTTAATTTTAACTACTATTAACTGGTTGTATTATACATTGTGTCCCGCACCGTAGCGGAGTGATTAAGGCAGGAAGCCTTGGCGCAGAGCTACGGGACTTGCGCTGGTTCGAGTCTCCATGGGGGAAGAGATTTTCTCATGGTATTTCGGCCAGTGTGGGACCGGTGCCCACCCAGCATCGTGAGGCATTTGGGTAGCTACAATAAGTAGCGGCTCCAGGTTGAGAAAACCAGCTATAACGGCTTGGGGACTCGACATGCTGACCACATGTCACCCCTACACTGGCTGATGATCATCTACCTCTGTGATTGACACACATGGATATGAGGCCAGCAGCCGGCTGGTAGGCTAAGGGCCTTCTAGGCCTGTCGCGCCAGGAGTTATTATAGATTGTAATATAATAGATATTATCTTCTTGATCAAATGTTTATTTAGTATTTAATATTAGAGTTAATTGAGATTGTTATATTCTGGTGTACTATATGTTTGTCCTGGTGAGTGGAAGAGAAGGCCACATGGCCTTAACTCCACCAGGCTAAATACATCTAATCTAATCTAAGATATAGTTTGCACAATAAGTAATTGCTTCGGCATTACTTCAAAATTTGTTCGGGTTAATGGACTCTGTCTTCGTCCCCTTGTTAACTCCGGTTGACCGGCAGCGTGGTAGCCGCAAAACCAGCCGCATTCTGCGCTGTCCATCTTGATTCTATTCAGAGATTTAGAGATAGTTTGCTATTTTATATAACATTTATCAAAGAAACAAATAAAATAATGAAATAGGTCTAAGTATTATTTTCAGTTGGAATCATTAAGTGCACTATCATTTTTGAGATCACTCTATATTTCTTATATTCTAGGAAGCAAACATTTCAGATGTTAACATAAACATGTTCAGACCTAAAATTACATTGTTTCTAATACCGCAAATAAATGGGTAAGTGTAAATTCAATTATTGTTACTTTAGCTTAGGGCTACAATGCATTTCTCTCAAATAGACCATTGTGACGTGCTGGAACGCGGAATGATACATTTAACAAATATCATAAAATTCGTGGAATTAAATGTTCGAAATTTTAATTTCTACTAATTAATAGCTTCCCTTATTTATTTCTAGTTGCACATTTTCTTTAGAAAAATATTATTTTACTGAGCTGTCAGTTATTTAAAAAATGAAAAACTGTTGTAACTTTTAAGGAAATATTTTATGAGGCTGTGAAATATAAACTCTGTTATTCAATAAAACAATGGAATATATAGGATTACGTAACAATTAAGGTGTGATTTGTTAAATGTAGCGTAACGTTAATAAAAACAATTACATTATGTTTATAATTTTATAGTGTAGTAGGTATACAAAAATGATTTTGATGTAATAATAAAGTGATTAAAGGAGAATTTCTAATTACACGATAGTTGTTGTGATTACAACGAATTCCTAAAATGTATCAGTATAAAAGACAACTGCAATACTCTAATGGCATCAGTTTACGATTGTCTTTTGTTGCATTGTTTTATTGTGAGAGGATATTTAACAACATGATGAAGTTACAGGTAAGCCAATATAGTATATTACGATGCGAGGTTAGGAAGTGATTTTTACAGAAGCGAGGAAATGTTTAAAAACTGAGCGATAGCGAGGATTTTAATTTCCGAGATTCACAAACGTGCGTTATACATTATTTTTTGTGCGAAGTTGTTTTCAAAATAATAAATAATATTAAAATAATAACACATGTTGGAAATATTTGCGTTCATTATAAACAACTGACCAACGTTAACAGTGTGGCCAATGTTTATTAGTTAAGACTACAGAAGACCGTGACACTAATCTAGTCATAAAATGGCGGCAAGTACGTATTTATTTTTATATTGTTTCAAATAAAGTTCAGTTCATTTAAAAATGCAGTGATTTGTTTCGTATAATGTATATTAACACTACCTTTTGGGTATATTTTTGTATATACATAGTACATAGTATATGATGCCATGATGAAGAGGGGTATGGAAGATGGTCAATGGGAAGATAGGAATTTCTGGAAAGGAGGAATCAAGGGCAAACTGCTGTAAAGTGGAAACCTGTATTAAGTATTAAGTATAAAGATAATATATCAGACCATAATTCAGAGCATTTTAACATATGGTGCTGAAGAATGGCAAATTCCTACCAGGGAAATGAAAAGAATTTTAAGTACAGAAATGGATGTTTTAAGAAGATCAGCTGGAAAATCTAGAATGGATAGAATACGAAATAAAGAAATAAGGAAAATTATGGGTGTACAAGAGGAGCCAAACATCATAGAAATTATAGAAAAGAAAAGATTACAGTGGTATGGCCATGTCAAAAGAATGCCAGAGGAAAGATTGCCTTAAATTGTTATGGAATTGATCACAATGGAAAGGAGGAAGAGAGGAAGACCGAAGAAAACTTGGGTAGAAAGGGTACAAGCAGCTATGAATATCAGAGGATTGGAGGAAGATCAATGGATGGACAGAGAGGAATGGCGTTTGGTTTCCGGAAGACGGCGGCAGCTGCCATGATAACGGATGATGATAATGATAAAGATAATGAGTAAACAAAATTAAAACAGACCTAATTTACAACAGGCATGCATATTGAACATGCTAATCGGGTGTCTTGCATAATGTTGTTAGAAAGTTGTAATAATAATTATTTATTCATTTGTTCATACCTTCACTTCTTAAGTATTTTGGCCCGTTACGATTTTATGTTTTTGATCCATTTCTTCTGTAATCGCCTGAAATAGATATATTTCTAGCGAAAGGACATTTGAATATTTCCTTCACCTATTCAGGGGGGGCCGAGTTGGAAACTTGGAGCCAACTTGAGGTTTACTTAATTTTCCTCAGTCATCAACGCAAAATCCGTGTTCAATATTTATTACCAGGATACACGAACCATGAATAATTGTTTAACAAAAATTATATAATTAAACATTTAAAAAAGTCAATACTAATAAAATTCATATCAAATTCCGTTGAGGTGAAGTCATAAGATAAAAGTTAAACATTAAATTGTACCTGTTGGCAGGTGCCGTCGTCCTCAACTTTGTTAAAATGATGTATATAAAATATTAACGGGAGACCTTTCGGAAGTTAACTTCCATCATCAGCAGGATGAGCTTCTGCTACTCGTTATTTACGACGATGTAGACTCCAAGTGTCTGTAGAAGTAACTTGGAGTTTACATCTTCGTAAACAACTAGTAGCAGAAGCTCATCCTGCTGATGATGAAACTTAACTTCCGAAAGGCCTCAAATTAATATTTTATATATATAATTTTAACAAAGTTGAGGACGACGGAACCTGCCAACAAGTACATTTCAATTTTTAATTTGTATCTAATATTTAAATCGGCCGCGGTGGACTAGTGGTTATGCTCCTTGCCTCTGGTCCCGAGGGTCGCGGGTTCAAACCCGGACGGGGTCGATGGATTTTTTAGGATGGAAAAATCCAAGGAGTAAGTCCTCCGAGAGGGACTTTAAGCCGTGGGTCCCGAGTCTGAAGATTTTCAGCCTCGTAAAAGATCCTTAAGCCTGAATGTAAAGGCCCCTAAGCAAAATTTACCGAATTTTCCCGTCCTAGTACTACCTTGGTTTCCTAGATGTCAGTATGAAGCGGAACGCTGACCACGGACCACTCAAATGACATCTATACGAAAACAAGTGTAACTAAATTAGTATGGTTCTAATTCTTCCCTGTAGGGGGGAGCGCCTAAATCTCTGTTAAGGGAAAACATGGGCTTACAAGAATCTAATATTTAAAAAAGTATAGGCATACAGAAAACAACAGACTACAAACTACAGGAGATGTCGATGCCATTATCCTCGATCCTGAGCCAACGGCACAATAAGGAATTAGATTGGTTAGCTTTAAGCTCTGACCGACTTTACTCCCAGAAAGTCCATGCTACTCATTTTATACAAACCTGAGATAACCTCAGATCCATTCATGACAAGAGGGTGAGTTAACATTTCCACTCTTCACTGCCCGCATGGAATCCGAATCTTCGGACGACATAACAACGCTCTTAAAAGTACGATGATGGAATTTAATTAGGTCCTGAAACCGGTAAAATAAGAAGAAGGATATCCATCCATAGTAATTCTGCCCGAAGGCAGGTCCTTCACTGCAATCATAGCATTTTCATGCTATGTTTGCAGTTTTGCTAGGGAATTGTACGTTTGGTAGCTTCCCGTTGTTTTCCACACCGGTGAAGGATGATGATGATGATGATGATGACGATGGCCATATGATTTCGGGGACCGTTTGCGCCTTAAAGTTCTCCTGATATTTGTCTTACAGGTGAGGAAAAACCCCGATAAAAACCTCACTCAGAAAAACTGCCCCAACCGGGGATCGAACCCGGGCCCGCTGCGTGACAACGCAGCACAAGAAGGTTATGAGGTGAGATAATTAATTTTTCTTAAATTCGTTTCACTTCTTTTCTATACTTATGTCATTTATTTCATTTCATCTGCTCCTATGATGATGCGACAGGCCTGGTCAACCGGCAACTCTGTATATTAACTAAAACTCACTGGCACTATTGAACCTGTAGGTTCATCGCCGCGCGAACATAAGCTCTCCATACATCCCTATCAGGAACTAATGTTATCCAATCATTCCCTGTATAATATACTTCCTCAAATCATAGTTAATGTTATTCTCCCACCTCATTCTTGGTCTACCAACTGGGCGTTTTCTCTCTGGTTTTCCTGCAAGAAGCTTCCATGCATGTCTTCATTCCCCATTCGTGCCACATGTCCTGCCCATCGCAGTTGACGAGACTTAACTGTTCTTATTATATCTGGCTTCGTATAAAGACCAGTAGTTCACTGTTATGTAGTCTTCTCCATTCACCTGTCTGCTCATCTCTAGTTAGTCCAAAATTTTCCTAAGAGCTTTATTCTCAAATACTCGTAATCTCATTTCCTTCCATAAAGTAAGAGTCCATGTTTAGCACCCATATAATATAATTGGTGGAATAATATTTTTATATATTTTCAGTTTAATGTTTTTTTAATGAGTTGGGACGTCAAGAGTCTCTGTATATTACAAAGGTTAAAAAAAATAGGAACTTCAGCTCAT
Organism: Diploptera punctata; assembly: GCA_030220185.1. Lineage (NCBI taxonomy): Eukaryota > Metazoa > Arthropoda > Insecta > Blattodea > Blaberidae > Diploptera > Diploptera punctata. The sequence goes on along the minus strand of JASPKZ010003887.1, from coordinate 1,220,996 downwards.
ATGGATTACAAAGAACATTTTCACTTTCCAAATATCCTGTATTGATCTAATACTCAAAATACCATTTTTTTTTTTCAGATGACAGTATTGGCCATGGTATTGGCCAGTACATGGCAGATCTCTGGAGCGTGGTTAGACCAAGTAGTGAGCGCTACAAGCGGAGCACATTCAGGTATTACTAGTCAAAGTGGTCAGCAAGGCGGTGGCCATGCTCATTCTTACGTACACTTCAGTGGTCCAGTTGTGGGACCAGCTCATCCAGTCATTGTTGAGAAAAAGATTGTGCCCCACGGACACGCTGTTCATGGGTCTCATGCTACTCATAATGCAGCTCACCATGTAGCAGTTCCTGCTCATCATCAAGTACATTCAGCTCACCACCACGTGCCTGTTCATCATGCACCTGCTCACCACACAGCTCATCGCTTCGCTATTCCAGTTCATCACTCTGATCACCATGTCGCCGTTCCTCATCATCATGCGGCTGTCAGCACTCACCATGTAATTAAGCCTACTCATTCTGGTAAGTCATATTGTTTTTATTATATCTCGTTTGCTTTATCTTGTCTTGCATCCAGTGACGGCTCAAGGTTTTGAAGTTACGTTAAGAGCTCATCATCATCATAGTACATTCACGAATTTAGACCATTTGTTGACCTGTTTCGGCCTCAAGAGAAACACCATCCAGAAGTCTTTTGAGTGGACGTCCTGGTCTTCTTCTTCCTGCAGGTTGATATCTTAACATTTGTTTGGGTGTTCTGTGATCTTCCATTCGATGAACATGTTGCATCCATCTTGACTTATAATCAGAATTTTGTTTTCTAAATGTTCCATGTGTAATTCTCCTAAGATGTCTTCATTTCTTTTTGTGATCTAGTAGTGTGTGCCCTGCAGTCCTCCGAATGTATCTCATTTCAGCAGTTGATTTTTTCGTGTTGAGACTTGAAAAGTAGTTTTGAAGTTCCTTAGGACGGGTTACTGGCCCCAGTGGTAGGGCTGCTACCTTTTAGTCTCTGGACAGACATTAGGATACCGCATTTACTCAGTACCCGATGGAACGGTTATACCGCCGTGACTCGGCCCTCAGAGCCTCGTTTGTGAAAACGGGTTGTACCACGAGAAGGTGAGGATGAGAATTGGGTAGGAGAGGTTATACACACGTCACTACCCCTTAACACCGAGCTAGTAAGAAAAATTATTTGTGCACATGCTTATCTTAATTATTATTAAACTCGCCCATGTCTTGTACATCGAATCGATTCTTCGATCCTTTAAGGCTGTAAACTTGATGTGATGTTATGTAACTAAGATTACATAACATCACATCAAAAGCTGCCCTAAAATATGGAAGTGAAATTTGGATTTTAAATAAAAGAAACTCTCATAAACTTCAAGTAAGCCAAATGCGCTTCTTACGATCATTGTTAGGAGTTAATAGACTGGATCACCAAAGGAACACTACTATCAGAGGAAAACTTGGAGTAACAAGTTTAAATGAAGATATACAAAGATACCAACAAGAATGGAAAAATCATCTGAGAAGAATGGCAAGAAATAGACTTCCAAAATTGGCATTCCAATATACCCCAACTGGACATAGGGACCAAGGAAGACCAAAACATCGGTGGAAAGATCAAGACCATCTTCGCTAGGTTTACCGTACAGGCCACATGGCCTAAAACGAATTTGTTCATGATGATGATGATGACTTCTCGGTGATATCTTCATGGAATGGGCGTGTCTTCATTAAATGAAGTAGAAGTTATTTCTGAATTGTAATATTCCCCAAAGAAAAGTACATCTTCTGAAATTGCATTCCTCAGGTATATTTTTGTACTTTTCATACAAGAAATGCTCCTTTCCATAGATGCTGTTTTATATATATATATATATATATAGTCCACCGCTGTGGTCTCGAGGTAGCGTGCTGCCTTGTCACGCAGCGGGCCCGGGTTCGATCCCCGGTCGGGGCAGTTTTTCTGGGTGAGGTTTTTATCGGGGTTTTTCCTCACCTGTAAGACAAATGTCAGGAAAACTTTAAGGCCCAAACGGTCCCCGAAATCATATGGCCATCATCCTTATCATTATCATCCTTACCATTATCATTATCATCCTTAACCGGTGTGGGAAGCTACCACACCTACACAATTCCCTAGTAAAGCTGCAAGCATAGCGTGAAAACGATATGATTGCAGTGAAGGACCTGCCTTCGGGCAGAATTACTATGGATATATATATATATATATATATATATATATATATAGAGAGAGAGAGAGAGAGAGAGAGAGAGAGAGAGAGATAAAGAGAGAGCAAAACCATGGAAATTCCTTAAAACCATGTCCGTTTGATACTAAGATTGTAGTGTTTAATTGAATGTTACAAACAGAAAATACAGAAACCGTCATTCCCATGAACTAAGATCACTTAAAAAAATATTTTTATTGCATATATTTCAAGCTAACCTTGTATAAACCAATATAGTTGATGTGGAGGTATTTTCTACAACACCATCTAACAAACGGCATTAACAAATGCAGCAAAAAATATGTTTTAACCTGAAGAAGGCGTTAAAATTCGATAATTTGTCCTACAAAAACTTGAAACTACGCTAATTTTCCCAGAAAAATAAAAACTTTATGTTTAACATGAAAAAAAAAAAAAACTTGCACAACCTCCTAAAATCTATAAGATAGGATACGAGTCCATTAGCACAATTATTTTTTAGTTCAACATAAATATACTTACTTACTCACTGGCACTATCGAACCCGTAGGTTCATGGCCGCACGGACATAAGCTCTCCATACATCTCTATCCTGAGCTAATGTTTTCCAATCCCTGTATAATCTACTTCCCTCAAATCATGTTATTCTCCCACCTCATTCTTGGTCTACCAACTGGGCGTTTTCCCTCTGGCTTTCCTACAAGAAGCTTCCATGCAAGTCTTTCATTCCCAATACGTGCAACATGTCCTGGCCAACGCAGTCTACGAGACTTAACTGTTCTTATTATATCTGGCTTTCTTAAATATTCTAAACCGAATTAATTATTGTTTTTTTCTTAGTTACACAGTAACTAATCGCAACTTTAGAACTGTAAATTCTTTCTTTACTGCCCTCTGAACGTATAAAGTCTAAGTTCACTAATCCACCAGCAACTGCGACCGACTAGTAAGTATTGATGGATTAACGTCAGAGCGGGTATATAAGGAGCAGTTACAGTAGCTGGTGGCAATTCACTTTTCCTTGAAAATGAATCTTAATTGTTTTTAATACCTTATCTGCTGAACTGATGGATTAACGCCAAAGCAAGTGTTGATGAAGCAACTTTAGCGGTTGGTGACAATTCACTTTCCTTCAAAATGAACTACTAATAAAAAAGTAGTTATCCATTTTAATTGTTTCTGTAACCTTGATTGCTGATATGTGTATAATTGGTTTTGCGTCATTTTATGGACTGTAATTAAGGTGCTTTTAAAACTAACTCGCTGGCTGCGCGGACATAAGCTCTCCATACATCCCTATCCTGAGCTAATGTTTTCCAATCACCCCTGTATAATCTACTTCCCTGAAATCACAATTAATGTTATTCTCCCACGTCGCTGATCTATCTACATGTTTTCTCTCTGGTTTCCCTAAAACAAGCTTCCATCCACCTATTCCATTCCCTATTCGTGCCACATGTCCTGCCCATCGCAGTCTACGATACTTAACTATATTCTTATTATATTTGGCTTCCTATAAACACCATATATATCAGTGTTATGTAAAATATACATACAGTCAATATGCCCAATTCACGAATTAATGTTTTAAAATGGTCAACACGTTTCCACAGCCAAGCTGTCATTCTCAAGACCAGATATTGACTCAGTCAATATGTAAAAGTTAATTTAGTCAATATCTGCTCTTGAGAATGACAGCTTGGCTGTGGAAACGTGTTGACCATTTTAAAACATTAATTGGTGAATTGGGCATATTGACTGTATATATATATATATATATATATATATATATATATATATTTTTAATATTTTATCACCAAGAAGATCGCTTGTCTATTAAATATAGTGTTATGTAGTTTTCTACATTCACCTTCTGTTCATCTCTCTTTGGTTCAAAAAAATGTTCCTAAGAACTTTATTCTCAAATACTCGTAATCTCGCTTCCTCCCTTAAAGTAAGAGCCCATGTTTCGGGATGCTTTTACTTTTTCAAATTTATATTAGAGAAAAAAATCTGTTTATTACAGCTCATCACGCTATTCACCACGTCGTACCAGCTGTTCATTCAGTTGCTCATGGAGTTCACAAACTGGCTCATCATGCTGTTCCCGTTCATCACGCAGCAGTTCCCGTTCATCATGCAGCAGTTCCTGTTCATCATGCAGTTCATCACGCAGCAGTTCCTGTTCATCATGCAGTTCATCACGCAGCTGTTCCTGTTCATCACGCAGCAGTTCCTGTTCATCATGCAGTTCATCACGCAGCAGTTCCTGTTCATCATGCAGTTCATCACGGAGCAGTTCCTGCTGTTCACCATGCAGCTCATCATGCAGTCCGTCCAGTCTCTCATGGACATCACGGTGCTGTTCTGGGACACATTACAGTTGCTCAACCCCTTGTCCACAGTGTTCACCAAGGAACCCAAGCTGCTCACGGCGTTGCTCTTGATTATGTGGTAAGTAGGCTATATCTATCATTCTATGCAATTACACTGGTCAACAGTGGTTTTGTTGCCCTTGATATAAGATTAATTTCGGATATATTTATGCTCACAATTCATGAAACTATCAATGATTTTGGAAGATTTGCTCTGTTTTTTTTTAAATCTCTATTTTCATTTTACACTACTAAAATCGGAAAATATAAACAAATATAACATATATTTTTAATGTCAATTATTTTTTTTTTAAATTAGTATACACCGACGTAAATAGAAAGAAAAATGTCGAAAACCCATGTTATACTTCAGTGAAACGCATTTATAAGATTTTCTTCTATAATTTTTAGGGAACAATCTCTTTTTAAAGACCAGCAGTAATCTGCCATCATATGATGGTCCCATTTACCCTGATACATTTACTCCATTACTTTTAGATCCTGGTGAAAGCGCTCTCCCTGTTCGTCACTATAATTTCCTAAATTATCCGGAAATCTATCCAGGTGACTTTGGAGAAAGTGTAACTTCATACTCTTATTTGCTCCCAGAATCTTGAAGCTTATCAATATGTTTTGCACAATTTCTTTATAATTTGGTGCTTAATAGTTACCTAGGAAATTTTCTACTACCAATACAAAACCTTTCCAAGCTTCACTTTCCGGAACAGTCATAGCTTTGATAAAAATTTGCATCTTTGGTCAATTGCCGAATTTGAGGACCATCAAATATTCCGCCTTTTAACTTTTACATACTGAGCTAAGGAAATTTTCTACAAATGTATTTAAAACATTCTCCTTCCTTGTCCAACGCTTTGACGAATTGTTTTATCACATCCAGATGCACGTCGTGAGTACTTTAATTTTGTCAAATAACTGAGATCACGGCCGATGTGTGGAGTTAGGGGTGTGAGAGTGGGGATCACGTGATGTTTGTATACGCGAAAAAAATGCGCAGAAATCAAATCATGACTGGAAACATACATTTTATTAGTAACTAGCCGTTTACTGTTTAAGATATAAGATACGCAAAAATCATAAAAACTAGAGCACATTCAGCACTTTCATGAATATATTCATAAACTGTGCATTGAAAACATAGAAATTCGCTGTGATATCCAGGTCAACAAATGTTTTTTTCTTTCTTGTAGAGCTGTGTTATTTATCATCATAGTTTTGTATTTTGAATATACTTTACATTTTGTAGTCAAGGAAGATCCATCTAGAAGTTTTCTCATAAATCGCATTTATGTTGTTGTAATTACACTTTTATGAATTAATTACGTGTCGGCCGCGGTGGGCTAGTGGTTATGCTCCTTGCCTCTGGTCCCAAGGGTCGCGGGTTCAAACCCGGCCGGGGTCGATGGATTTTTAGGACGGAAAATTCAAGGAGCAAGTCCTCCGGGAGGGACTTTAAGCCGTGGGTCCCGAGTCTGAAGAATGAAAAGGCCTCTAAGCAAAATTTACCGAATTTTCCCGTCCTAGTACTACCTTGGTTTCCTAGATGTCAGTATGAGGGGGAACGCTGACCACGTACCACTCAAATTACATCTATACGAAAACAAGTGTAACTAAATCCGATTCCGATTGAGGGTCTTTCCACTTTTCAGCGGTTTCCCTTTTACCAGCCGGCTGCTGGCCCTTCACATCCACATGTGTCAATCACAGAGGTAGATGATCAACAGCCAGTGTAGGGGTGACATGTGGTTAGCATGTCGAGTCCCCCAGCCGTTATAGCTGGTTCCTCAACCTGGAGCCACTACTTATTGTAGCTACTCAATTGCCTCACGATGCTGGGTGGGCACCGGTCCCATACTGGCCGAAATACCATGAGAAAATTTCTTCCCCCATGGAGACTCGAACCAGCGCAAGTCCCGTAGCTCTGCGCCAAGGCTTCCTACCTTAACCGCTCGGCTACGGCGCGGGACGTAACTAAATTAGTATGGTTCAAATTCTTCCCTGTAGGGGGAGAGCGCCTAAATGTCTGTAAAGGGAAACCATAGGCTTAAAATCTTCTTGTATCCTGTAAGCCCATGTTTCCCTTAACAGAGATTTAGGCGCTCTACAATACAAAAATGAATTAATTACATGTAATTTTCAATTTGTCCAGGCTCATCCTAAGTACGAGTTCGCTTATGGAGTAACAGACCACAAGACCGGAGACAACCACAGTCAGAAAGAATCTAGGGACGGCGATGTTGTCGTGGGAGAATACTCCCTTCACGAACCCGGCGGTAACGTCAGAGTAGTCAAATACCACGCTGATAAAGATGGCTTCCACGCGCATGTCATCAACAGCAACGGTAATGATCATTCAGGAGCCCATCATCAATGATCAGTATGTCAAAAGATGAAAATCTGAAGACCTATTTTATCACTAATTACCAATAACAGTCTTTGTCCACTTTCAAGAGCTAAAGAATTCTTCAGGCAGATTAAAAAAAAAGTTCTACATTTTAATTGTAGACTGTTAAATTACTTAACCCTTAAATTGACAACACAATATTTTCTCGTGCCAGTTATTTAAATATTCCGGACCGCAAGGAAAATAAATTCATGTAAAACTCGTAAGTTATTATTATACATTATTGCGTAATTTGACATAAATTTAAGTAATTTTTACTCGTTTGTTTTTCTATTGATCTAAAAACAATATTAAATAAATGAAATAAATGTATTCAATAGGATACATTTTTTATTTAAGGGTTAATAAAATTCAGAAAGAAATCATTACAGTAATGTATGGCATAGAAGAGGAAAATCATGTCACATAATAATTATGGGTGATTTAAAAAAGAAAACACGCCAATTCAATTGAATACCCAGTTGAAACACTTCAATGAAGCAGTAATATACGAAAATAAATACATATGTATGTAGGCCCTATTTCTCATTTAAATGAAAAAGGGAAAAAAAATGACAAAATGTGTTCAATACAAGATTATAAACGAATGTTCGTTATTACCAAGAAAACGTTGGGCTGTATTCATAATCGAGATTTTCTATGTTATACAAAACATATGAAGGTCTTAGGGCAGTAACATAAGCCACAATGATAGCAAATAAATGTATTGAAATATGCATAAAATAATTTGTAAGTGCGCCAGTGATGAGTTCAAACATATAGACACACAATGTATTAACAACAATACTGCACAATTAGTATTTATAATTTTTTTAAACATTAAAATCCTTTATGTCTCAGAAAGAATAATTGTGGCTTATCATGTTATAGCCCTAAGCCCTTCACACACACACACACACACACACACACACACACACACACACACACACACACACACACACACACACACATATATATATATATGGTGTGATAAGAAAAATAAATGCCTGGACGGGATTCGAACCCGGATCTCTGAGTCTGTACCTCAGCGTGATATCCATTACACTACCAGGCGAATCCAATTCAAACACTTATTTTTCTTATATATGTATTATATTCTCCATTATTACTAGATGTCGCGAGAACTCGGTCTTCACTGCCATCTAGTAGCTGACTATAACAAGTAAGCAAATTAAAGAGAATATTTTTACCTTATAGCAGTGACGCTTTAAGTGTTTGAATTGGATTCGCCTGGTAGTGTAATGGATATCACGCTGAGATACAGATTCAGAGATCCGGGTTCGAATCCCGTCCAGGAATTTATTTTTCTTATCACACCATATTAAGCTTGCATTGCACAATCTTAAACATTTAATTATAACATATATATATCATTGTGTTTTTCCCAATATATACAATTGCTTCAGTCGTAACATTTGTAAGAGAATTATATATCTGTAATGTTCTTTTTCAATCTAACTTACTGAACACAAAACATATTTTTGCGTTAGTCTCGCAAAGATAAAATTTTGATATGTACAGTTCTTAGTACATTATATCATTTTACATTTATTTTCATTGAGATGGGTCCTTCTTAATAGTCAAGATGGGTAGTTTGTTCTAATCGCTACTCCAACAAAATAAGAAACCAATAGAATAAGAAATCAAATGTTATCGTAATTAATTGTTAAAACGCTAAACTATTCGTGTTTATGAATATGTCTCTTGTAACTTGATAGGTATTTAAGTTTATAAATAACTACGGGTTCTGAAACTTTATTAATTATAATATTAACAGTCGGACAACATGCTTCATGATTTTCTACCACGTTTTCAACTAGGGATGCAACATCGCTTATAAAAAAACGTCGATGGTAGAACATCGATGTTTTGAAAAGTAAAACATCGATGTCGAAAAAATCGATGTTTACGAACGATATATCAATGCTCGATGTTTCGAAAAAACACAAAAGAATGTTGAAAATGTTTATTGATTATTTATTTCGCAAAATATAATATAAAAACAACAATTTTGACAATCTTGTGCCTGTAAGCGGTTTCTTTCTTGGGTAATCGCAGCCCCAGCCTCCGAAAACGGCCGGTCACTAAGCACCAACGTTGCTACGATGGGCAAATATATCATCGCCAGCTTATACAGCCCAGGAAATGAACCATTCATGTCATCCCACATTTCTAAAGCATCTGCTTTTATAGGAGACGACATAAACATGTGAAATTCTGATGCTTCTTTTGTTTTATCTCCTGCTTTATTTTTTACATTGTTGTGCGGCAATTGTTTGTGGTAACTCCATATGTCACGTTCTCATTCATCCCTTTCAGATTCGTCAGAAGACTGTTAGTAAATTGCTGCTTGCATATTGGCTAAGTAATTTTTAATACAATTGATGACTTTACCTTTAGCAATCGCATCTTTGAAATAATATAATAGATGACGCTAGGCATGACAAAACACTCATATCGTTCATAAAGATCGATGTATCGTCGATGTTAGGGGTTTTAACAACGATGTTTATGAACGATATATCGATGTTTTAAAACATCGATGTATCGTTTGCATCTCTATTTTCAACTTTCTGTTGTATACTAGTTCTTTATGTTTTAGTTTAAAATTAACTATTATTTCTATGTTCTGTTCTGACTATTGGCTTATTGTCATTCGATGTAACTTCTATATCTTTCTGGATATATTTTATCAGGAGGGGAACATTATTTGGTATAGGCCTATCGGTATATATTTTTGAAAGCTTAAAAAACAATATATACGTTATCAGCTTTTCACACTATGTGGAATATCTTACATAACCTAAAAGATAAGTGCATTGTTAAATACATTTTTACTATTACTACTTGTGTTTCTAATATTATGCTATTTAAAATATGCATTGTATTTGTTGTTTTATGTATATTTAAATAAAATATATTGTTACAAATATATGGTATTATTTTTTCTCTCTATCTACATATCTTAAATCCAAAATACATTGTACTAGTGTATATTCGTTGCATTCGAAATTCAATAAATTCCGCTAATAGGAGTTTATTAGAGATAGTTTTCTAATAAGAAGACCAAATTCATTGTCCAATTAGCCTAGTTTTGATTCCCAATTTTAAACATGTCTATTGCAGATATTTTTGCAAACGTAAATCCATTTTTGTGATGTTATTCTTCATTCTTAGCGTCATTTGCTACTATTATTAAAACGCTTAATTACTTATTGGCTTTATCCTTTGATACTAGATATGACTTCTCCTTTGTTATAATTTCTAGACCAAGCTAATTTAGTCTACGCTTCTTTCTCCACAGATGTCTTGAGAGTAATGTTGCAGCCTGATGTCGGACTATTAGCTAAATAATGTAATAATTTACATTTGTTTCAATATATTCCATATAGTTCCAACTTATAACAAATTAACTGGATAATGTAATATTTAGAGTTGAAAAAATGGGGATATATTTTCCAGTGCAGAATACAATAGGTTAGAAAATTAATTAATGGTCGACAATGAAAAAAAGTACTCCTCAGAAAGAGAAAAAGGGGTTATATTAATTTGGCTATGAGAACATATCCAATGAATGATATATCTTAATGGGGAAGTGAAAATCTGACATCATAATTACACGGGAGAACATAATTGAGTAGAAATGAATAGCTTTTTTTTATGTAACTTGTAAGTTTTCCGCTTGGCTAGCGAACTGCGAAGAAAGAACATCTGTATGTAGTCAATTCACTTTCATTGTGAGATATTTTATCCAAAAATTTAATGAATTTACTGTATCTTGCCATTAGCTGGCACCGATAACTGTAAACAATGCCATTACATGCAATACTATGATATAGATATTAAACCACGTGGTATTCTTTCCCTCACAGTGCTCCATATACACTATATAATTGGCTGCAAATACGGAACTTTAATAACAAGCAACATAAAATTATTGAGATATTTAAGAAACACGTTTTGGACCAGTATTCTTATGTTTCATAGATATGAAGAAAGCTTTTGAGAGAGTACAGCTTGAAGATGTTGTACATATCTTGAGAGAGAATGAAATCCCTAATGAACTGATTACAGCAATAATATCAATTAACACGCACTGCAAAACAGTAATAAAAGTAAAAGAACAGAGCAAACTGAAGAAATAACCCTCACAAAGGGCATCAGGCAAGGTGACTCTTTAAGTCCATTCTTATTTAATATTATAATGGATAAAATTATTGAAAACGTACCACCACATTTGGGTTATAAAATGGGAAGCACTAGATTTCACTTAATATGTTACGCAGATGATGTCGTTCTCCTTTCAGAATCTGAAGATAATTTACAAAGATCTTTACATCAATTTAATATAAATGCCAAAAAATACAATATGGAAATTAACACGAATAAGACAAAATGCTTAACAATATCAAAAGAACCAGTAATATGCAAATTAGAAGTGGAAAGAAAAATCATAGAACAAGTGTCAGAATTTAATTATTTAGGTGTATTAATAACAAACACTAAAAATTTAATAAAAGAAGTAAAGAAACAAGCTGATAAAGCAGCACAAATATCAGGGTATATGAAAGATTTAATTTGGCGCAACAAACATATGTCAATAGAAAGCAAAACCCGCATATACAAAATGATAGTTCGATCAGTTATCGTATATGGAGCAGAAACTAGAGCTGATACAACAAAAACTAAACAAATAATAAGCACATGCGAAATGAAAATCTTAAGAACTATTCAGGGGAAAACATTATTTGATAAAATACACAACACAGAAATTAGGGACAACTGCCATATTCAAGACATAACCAAATTTATTATAGATAGACGAAAATATTGGAAGGGTCATATAGAAAGAATGGAAGAAAACCGGCTTGCAAAAAGAGCTAAAGAAGATAGACCAATGGACGGGAGAAGAACAAGAGGAAGACCTGCCAAGAGATGGATAGACAGTGAATGTACATCCAGTACGTCTTCCTCCGAGGAGTGATTTTGGAAGTAAACAGGATGAAAATCCTACAAATTAAGTTTAAGGAGAAGAAGAAGAGTTTTGGAATTGATGAACGGCCTGAAAGAAACGCACCAAGTCGAAAACAAGCTGAACAGTTGCATGCTGCATCAAGTAGCTGTACTTTCATCTTTTGTTTGTGCCTGATATCAAAATATTCTAGTTATTTGGAACCTGCCGTTAATTCGTTGCAAACCGTGGCTATAGATTTAATTAAATGCACGGCCCATGTTGAAAGCATTAGAAGAATGGTAGTAGATCATCGCAAAAAAGGTTATGAGATCTCCGAAGGAACAAGACAGGATAAAATAGGAAATTAATTCCTTTGGAGAGAAATGAATGTCACCACATCTGTTGTTAAGAGGATTGAAAATCAAACGCTTAAATGGTTTGGCCATGTACAAAGAATGGAAAATGAAAGATAGCCAAAAAATATATACCAGTGGTCACCCCTGGAAGAAATAAACGTGGCAGACCAAGATGGAAATGGAAAACCTACGTCAGAACTATAATGGATGATAGGAATTTGGAAGAGGGAGATTGGAATGATAGAGATAAATGGAAACTGAAGACGGCAAACCTATAAGTGGGGGAAAGCCAAAGAAGAAGAAGAAGAAGATCTCCGAAGGCATCATGAAAGAGATTATTGCTTCTGAACTAGGTGTAGAAATCACACTACCAAGAATATCCAATAAGCAATTCATCAAGCTAATCCACAATGTAATCCCGAAGATCACTTTAAGGTGGTCATCTTAAATCCCTACTTGATTCCTTTCACACAGCTTTGTCAGACAGATTTGGAGAACAACAAGGTTCTGCTTTTGAACTTAAAATGCTGCACCATAAGGACCTAAAAAAAAAAATTCTGAAAGATGCCCAAGCAACGGCGAGCAAAATTTCAGAGTATTACAAAAATCGAGGGTTTGTCCACCGAAATTGAACTATGGCACCGTATGTGCATGAAAAGAAATTACAAGGACTATTTAACTCATGCCCCAAATGGGAGTCAATGACCAATCACGTTTCAATGATTTCTGCTTTACAACCAATCAGAGCCTTGTTTCACGAAATATTTATCAGTGTTATAATTACCATATTAAAGAAAGCTCGTCCTTTTTAATATTCTGAACAGGTCTGATCATTATTTTGCAGTGACTGAGTCAACAGTAAAGCCGCCATATTTGAATGTTCAAAATGGCAGAACCAAGATTTGGCTGTGCTTCAAATGAAGATATAGACGAAATAATCAAGCAATCTAAGCCCCATAACACTCAACGTAATAGGAAATATATTTGGAATCAGTTCGAAAAATTTTGTCAACTACGAAATTACGTATTAACAGCAGAAACTCCAACCAAAGACATTGCCAACATACTGAAAGACTGGAGCATTAATATGAGGAAAATAAATGGAGAAGAGTACAAAGAATACAGCTTGAAAACCATGTGGAATGTTACTGAAAAAATGATACAAGAGAAATATTTTATTGAACATCAACGAGATTTTAATCCGTTCGTCGATCAAGCAAGAAACTCAAAAAGAAAAATACTTCAAAACATGCTAGAGAAAAGAAAGGTGAGTGCAGTGGCTTTTAAGTCTGATGAATATGAAAAAATGATTAATAATTGTCAGGAGAAAACCCCTGAAGGATTACAAATTAAGTTCTACCTTAACGCTTCCCTAGAATTGGCATGGCGTGGGGGAGAAGCTGTAAAATGCCTAATTCACTATTTTCAAGAGGAACTAGATCATAATGGTAAGCCGACAGGAAGGATTGCATATAATCCAGTGTTTTCCAAGACATGATATTACTGAGTTCTTTTTGATAATTCTGTGTTCAATAATTGTGTTTTAAATAATGATTTTACCGAATTGTTTACTAAAAAAATAAATTAATAACCTATAATTTTGGTTATAAAATACAGTTTGATGTGTTTCATTTTTTCTCCACTAGGGTGCATTCTTACAATATTGCGATGATATTTCAAGTTTCCCACGTCAGATGGCAATATATAACATTATATGATCTTGTTGCAGTGGATGGAGAAGCGAAACATAACGTTTCTCATTCGTTTTTAAACATCGCCGTTTACATTAAATAAATAAATATTTTAAAGTAACTATATTTAAATAATGATTTGTGAGTAAATAGCTTAATTTTATTCGTTAAATAGTCCTAACAAATGCCACTCTTGATTTCCAAATTCTCTAGATAAATTGACTCCTCACTTCGTGAGTCGTGAATTTATCGATAATTTGGAAATCACTCGTGGCGTCACTTACGATAAAGAAGGTGATTTCGTTAACATCGCGGACGAGTGAGATTTTTTCCACACCCATCAAAAAAGCAATTGTATACCCCTAGCAATGATTCCTGAGAGCTTAGATGCGAGTCCTGTACTAACCAGATGTAGGTCTCAGCCAATACGAAGTATGACCACACGTCATTGCTAACTCCCTCAAATACAGTCACTGCTAAACATTTTTTAAATCTCACTACAAAAATTAAATAATATAGGTAATCTTTATCGTAGACTGCGATGGACAGGACATGTGGCACGAATGGGAATGAAATACGTGCATGGAAGCTTCTTGCAGGAAAACCAGAGGGAAAACGCCCAGTTGGTAGAGCAAGAATGATGTGGGAGAATAACATTAACTATGATTTGAGGGAAATATTTTATACGGGGAATGATTGGAAAACATTAGGTCTGGATAGGGATGTATGGAGAGCTTATGTCCTCGCGGCCATGAACCTACGGGTTCGATAGTGCCAGAGAGTTAGGACATCTTTATCCGTGGAGGAAGTATATTATATATATATATATATATATATATATATACATACATACATACATACACACACACACACACACACTGTATTTGGTGTATATCACACTCTTAATGATTTAAATAACCACTAAATGTCACTTTAATTTAAACAATTTATAGTCTTCCCCGCACCGTAGCCATGTGATTAAGGCGAGATGCCTTGGCGCAGAGCTACGGGACTTGCGCTGGTTCGAGTATCCACGGGGGAAGAAATGTTCTCAAGGAATTTCTGCCAGTATGGGACCGATGCCCACCCAGCATCGTGAGGCATTTGGGTAGCTACAATAACTAGCTGCTCCAGGTTGAAAAGACCAGCTATAATGGCTGGGGGACCCGACATTCACATTGCACTATAATTTTAAGACTTGAGGCAGCAAGTGTTCAAAATATTATAATTAATGTCTACGGTTTAAAATCTAAAATCAACACATCCGCGTCTCACTGTTATTCTCTATGGACTGTACATGTTTTTGTAGAACAACTGTTTTGTTTGTACACGTGGCAGACAGGGAATTCACAGCTCAGCAGTCTTGATAGGCTCTCCCATTGGATTTACGGTCAAGGACATTCTTCAAAATCCCTTGCGCGACCTTTAGTACGCCTGCCTTTACCATGCACTAAGGCGTCGATTGAACGCACTTTTAGCACCCTAGTGCCGCTCTACAATGGCAGAAAAACTCCTTAATGGCCTGTGTATGCTCAGTCTGCACAAAAAACTTATTAAAAATTATATTGAAAAATGCAATTATCTATGTGGCACAATTAAACACACTTTATTGAATAAGACAAGAAAATAAACTATTTTGAAGTTTTACAAAGTATTGGCAGTTCCATCTCTTATCTATGGATGTGAAACCTGGACATTAACAAAGGCAGATAGTAAACAAATAGAGGCTGCAGAAATGAAGATGTTGAGAGCAATAGCAGGATATTAGTCGTTCAAAATATCTCTGCAGGCGGAAGAATTGCGAAGCTTTCTTTGTTGCTACACGTGACGTCATCTAAGGCAGTGTATACTGTCAGCGTCCCACGTCCCGTTCCCCTCTGCGGTCTTAGATAGCAGTGTCACGTGTTCTATTCCTGCATAAACACGACTGCAGTGCCCTCCGTCAACAACTGCGCTTACTCCTTGAACGGGTAATACCAAAGGACCGATAAAAAGAAAAAAGAAGATATAAGAACAGAACTTAATATATTTAATCTCTGTGAAAGAATAAAATATTATCAAAATGCTTATCTTCAACACGTATTACGAATGAATGAACAGCGCATACCAAGAAGAATATATAATTATAAACCAAAAGGGAGAAGAATGTTGGGAAGACCATTGAAGAGATGGAAGGACCAATTCGACCTATAATGAGATCGGAACAGGCCATTGGGCTTAATCCTTGTTGTTGTTGATGATGATGAAAAATTCAAACAAAACGTACTTTAAAAATGTTCTCAAACGAAAAGGCGATTCGAACTGTGTGTGTAGTTGTACTTTATTAGTAGCTGAAATATAGCTAATAGTTTGAATATATTAGAGTAAACAAATTAAGAAGTAATCTTGACAAAAAAATTCAATTCACCAAAGCCTAAAAAATCTATAATTATTTCACTATTATTCTTCATGTTTCCTCTTCAATAGCGCTGTAGTTTTCTTCCAAAATATATTGAGGTTAATTTAAAAATAAATATAGTATTTTGTATATTTGATTTCTTTATTTGTACCCGGAAGGTATACAGTTGAAAAAAAAATTGCACCCTCCTTAATCCAATGCTGGCTACGCCCATGCACATATAAATAATTATATGCCCTCAGAAGAAATAAAAATCGCACCATTACTCAAATTACCTCAGTGTCAGAATTATTAAAGATATTATTCTGTATTAAAATTAACCTTTCGGTCATTTGTTGCAAGAACGCCTTAACTCGAAAAATAGTTTTTTTAGGAGATCATTTGACGTTTTAAATATTGTATTAATTTTTGGAAAATAAAATATAAAACGTCTACTGCTGTGCCTTGCCACGCAGAGGGTCCGGGTTCGATTCCCGGTCGGGACAAGCTTCTTGACTGAGGTTTTTCTCGGGGGTTTTCTTCGCCTGTAAAACAAATGTTAGGAAGCTTTGAGGCCAAAACGGTCCCCGAACATCATATTGCCATCATCATTATCATCAGCCCCGGGGTGGAAAGCAACGGAAAGCTACCACACTTATAATTTCCTAGTACAGCTGCAAAGCATTGCATGAAAATTCTATGATTGCAGTGAAGGAACTGCCATAAGACAGAACAGTACAGATTGATAATATAAAATTAAAAAATTAGAAGATTTAGTTAAGTTATATCTGGTTATGTGAAAAATATATTAACCACCAAAGAAAATTCAACAATAGCCAGAGAGTTAAACATCGTACCTATAGGCTATCTGAATACCTCCAAGAATATAGAAACAATTGGCTAGCCCATATTCAGCGCACGGATCGTCACAGAATACCAAAACAAATTCTTCACTACATTCCTCGAGGCAGAAGATCTGTGGGTCGACCTTTTCGGAGATGGCGGGAGACCGTAACGGGCCACTGGGCCTAATACTTGAAAGGACGATGATGATATATTAACAGATTAAATTGTGCAAGGAAGGCGATTAGATCCCTGAATGGTCTTTTATGGAACAGAAATTTGACGAGAGAAAAAAAATATAGACAATAATAGAAAGTATACTTACATATGGATCAGAAAGCTGGACAATAAATGAAAAGATGCAGAAAATAATCTTGGCGACAGAAATGGATGGATTACGAAGTATGAGAATATCCAGGCTACAACACATTCGAAATACACATATCAGACAAGAAATGGATGCACAAGAAAATGTTATCGAAAGGATAACAAAGAGAGCTCTACAGTGGTATGGACATGTACAACCGATGTCGCAAGACCAGTGGCCTAAACATGTGTTTAGATTGGATGATACCAGCAGAAGGAAGATGGGGAGAAGTAGAACAACATGATATGAGGGAATATATGATGTCATGATGAAGAGGGGAATGGAAGAAGGACAATGGGAAGATAGGAATCTCTGGAAAGCAGGAATTAAGGGCAAACTACTGTAAAGTGGAAAGCCTGTATTAAGTATGTATATCTGGTTATGACGTGGACCTAAAATAATGGATGAAATGTACACTACAGTTTGCCCTAACCTCAGAATTGCCCCAATTTCATGTATCATATTCTTACAGCTAAAATCAGTTTTCTAAGGCGACATAAGAATTGTAACGTTATTGTTAACAAGAGACTGGAGGAAAAAATGTCAAAAAATGAGCATACCCATCCAAAATACACATGTATATTCACTAAATTTTGCAGATGATCAGGTATTAATAGCATAAGACCACGATGGCATAGAATATATGGCTAAAAAACTAAAAGAAGAATATGAAAAATGGGGACTTTATATAAACGTTGAGGAAACTAAATATCTGTGTATAGGAGAAGAAATGGAAAATATAAATTTCAACAATGGAGAAGAACTAAAACCTAGTATTGAATACACTTATTTAGGAACAAAATTAGACCATTCAGGCGATAACACAGTGGAGATTAAAAATAGAATCGCACAAACAAAACAAGCAATAAATGCTTAAACTCTGTTTGGTGGAGCAAAAATATTACAAAAAATAGAAAATTACAAATATATCAAACCATAATTCAGAGCATTTTAACATATGATGCTGAAGTCTGGCAAATTCCTACCAGGGAAATGAAAAGAATTTTAAGTACAGAAATGGATGTTTTAAGAAGATCAGCTGGAAAATCTAGAATGGATAGAATACGAAATAAAGAAATAAGGGAAATTATGGGTGTACAAGAGGAGCCGGACATCATAGACATTATAGAAAAGAAAAGATTACAGTGGTATGGTCATGTCAAAATAATGCCAGAGCAAATATTGCCAAAAATTGTTATGGAATGGATCCAATGGAAAGGAGGAAGAGAGGAAGACCGAAGAAAACTTGGATAGAAGGGGTACAAGCAGCTATGAATATCAGAGGATTGGAGGAAGATCAATGGATGGACAGAGAGGAATGGCGTTTGGTTTCCAGAAGACGGAGGCAGCTGCCATGATACCGGATGGTGATGATGATGATGATGATGATTGTTAACAAAAACATATTATTAAGTTACTCAACGTTTAACACAAAATTTTCCAGTCTTGTCAAAAACTGGAAATAATAAGACATTATAAGCAAGTTAATGAGAATTAAAAAATAATTATTACCCATATTCGTATCATATTTTATGTCTATATTAATTAAAAAATCAAATGTACGAAATACAAAATGCGTAGATTACAATTATTGCTCGTAAAACGGTTTATTATGTTTAAGTATGTGGTCTTTCTGATTAATTCAAGGTCTTATTATTCGCTATTCTAGATTTTGTGTTAAAATGCTCGTGCCACTGTAATAATTTACCTTCCTATTTTTTTGCCATCATAAGTAATGCCACGAGTGATTTCCAATTTATCTAGGGAATTTGGAAATCAAGAGTGGCATTTCTTAGGACTATTTAACGAATAAAATTAAGCTGTTTACTCACAAATTATTATTTAACTATAGTTATTTTAAAATATTTATATATTTAATGTAAACGGCGATGTTTGAAAACAAATTAGAAACGACTGGTACGCTTCATTTTCTTCCTTTGTTCATCACTGCAACCAGATCATAATATTATTTATTGCCAAAGGATCGCAATATTGTAAGAATGCGCCCTAGTGGAGAAATTTATAACCAACGTTATAGGTATTAATTAATTTGATGTCCTATGATGTAAATATGTCAATTATATTTTTCTGCAACGCCATTTCCTGGAAAGTAATTCGTTTAATAAAGTTCAAACAGTATTTTCTTATTTTTTTGTGGTATAATCAATTGTTACAAATGTTTTTATATTATCTATCGCATGCGCTTTCTGCTGGCATTCATGCAGTGTATTTATTGGGTGGTCAGTCACTGGAGGATAATGCTATGACCTATTCAGAATGTTAAAAAGGAGATGCTTTCTTTATTATGATAAACTTTAGTTGGTAAATTTTAGACGAAACACGACTGTGATTGGTTGTAAATCAAAAACCATTGAAATGTGATTGGTCATTGACTCCCATTTGGGGCATGAGTTAAATAGTCACCATAAGACGTTAAAAAAGAAGAAGAAGAAGGGAATTTGGTGATTAGCGTTCCACATATTGAATCTTAATGTAGTTGACATATTCAGGAGCTCCATTTCAGTTACTAGAGCTGTAATATCAAGAATTCTTCGAAGCACAGTTCCTTAATGTTGAATGACATGATTTTCTTCTTCTTCTTAATCATGATTTGTAGGATTTTCATCCTGTTTATTTCCAAAATCACTCATCGGAGAAGACGTATTGGATGTGCATTCACTGTCTATCCATCTCTTGGCTGGTCTTCTTCTTGTTCTTCTCCCGTCCATTGGTCTATCTTCTTTAGCTCTTTTTGCAAGTCGGTTGTCTTCCATTTTTCCAGTCTTTTTTTTTTCGGATCGGATTGCAGCAATGAATGACTCCGGGGTGTACATTGGATCGCCATTCAGCTGTCGTTTCACTTGGCGCTCAATTAACGAGTGTGCGGAATCTCCCTCATTTTGCGTGTAACATTTGAACAGGTATTTTACGGGCTGTGTTTTTGTGTTGAGATGAGATACGGCGTGAGGTAGGGAGCGACCGCGAACTTATTTTTTCTCACGCGTAATTACACTGGTCAACATGATATTGGTCTCATGAGTCGGCCGCGGTGGACTAGTGGTTATGCTCCTTGCCTCTGGTCCCGAAGGTCGCGGGTTCAAACCCGGCCGGGGTCGATGGGTTTTTTAGGACGGAAAAATCCAAGGAGCAAGTCCTCCGGGAGGGACTTTAAGCAGTGGGTCACGAGTCTGAAGATTTTCAGGCTCGTAAAAAATCCTTAAGCCTGAATGAAAAGGCCTCTAAGCAAAATTTACTGAATTTTCCCGTCCTAGTACTACCTTGGTTTCCTAGATGTCAGTATGAGGCGGAACGCTGACCACGGACCACCATCAAAATGACATCTATACGAAAACAAGTGTAACTAAATTAGTATGGTTCAAATTCTTCCCTGTAGGGGGAGAGCGCCTAAATCTCTGTTAAGGGAAAACATGGGCTTACAAAAAAAAAGTACCAATAGTTGTACGTAATACACTTTTTTATCGTGTTTTCAATTATATATTCCTAATATCTCTTTCACCCACAGTTTTTTTTATTTC
The DNA here is from genome assembly GCA_030220185.1 of Diploptera punctata. Lineage (NCBI taxonomy): Eukaryota > Metazoa > Arthropoda > Insecta > Blattodea > Blaberidae > Diploptera > Diploptera punctata. Next base: position 1,199,852 of record JASPKZ010003887.1, on the reverse strand, counting down.
AATTTCAATTAATGGATTTAAATAATTATTTGTTTAATAAACGTTTTTTCGTCAATTGTAAAATAAAACCAAATGAGCTAACTCAAATGTTTTCAGCTATGGGAAAGAGATATCAAGGCAAATGTAATCCTAATATGTTGGCCGATTATTGTTGGACCATCAAGAGGGATGCTCCACAGGCGAAATATAGCAGAAAATCGTCATTTCTTACTTTCTAGGTGAGTCCGAATGTTCGAATATTGTGTAGTTAGGAATGTAGAAAACGTTAAAGTGTTTGAAATTATAAATTCCTGTCTCTCGGAAACCTTGCGTGATGGAGAAAAACCGATATCATATTTGAATTCAGGAGAAAAATTACTTTCAAAATCACACATTTTTCTTCCTGAGACAAGAAAAAAAAAGTTTATTTTTTGTTGCCCAGTGTTATCTGAATAAAAATTAAGTCTTTATCACCTGAAGCACTTCTTTTATTAAAAAATTGAAGAACGCACAAACTCAATTCGTTAATCCCTCTAAGTCCATTGTATTCGCTAAACAAAACATTCGCATTCGTTGCTCTTCAGATCGTAAATTATAAAATTAAATACATTTAGGCCTAATTTAGAATCATAAAAAAAGTGACATCACCCTTGGAAATTTGCATAACGTCTTTTACATCGCCACTGCAGCATTGAGTTCCTCCTTATGCTTCTTTTCATTTTCGGTGAATTCTTTCTCCTCTGGGTGGCGATCATTACATTCTCTTTTCTCCCCCCCCCCCACCAACATATCGTAAGCACAGCACGTTTCAATTTTTTTTTGAGTAAAGATTTTTTTTTGTCGAATGCCACCAGATTATCTTTCATGACATTTCTGGCTTTCTCCCCTAGCATTGGCAGAATTGTAATCCCGCATTAATAGTTCACAAATGAGATTCCTCCGATCACTAACAGGAGTAACATTAAGGGATAGAATGAAGAGTGATGAGAAAAGGATGCAGTGGAATAGTAGGGAAATGGTGGAACATATACAAAATTATCAGATTAAATGGTTCCAACACGTCCAGAGAATGTCAAATTTCCGTTTACCAAAGATGATTTACCACCTCAACCTTAAAGGCAGAAGAGACCTCGGAAGACCCTTCAACCGATGGAAAGATCAGTTTTTATAGTCGCAGAACGGGCATCATACGGAGAAGAAGAAGAAGTAATCCATTTCTTAGGTTGGGGCATCTAAAAGGCGGAGTTACGTTACCCCGATGGTATGATGGGTGATAAATGATAATGGATTGCCAGGAGAGTTCTTAAACTAAATTTAACCTAAATTCCAGACCATGGGCAACCTTTGAGGAAAAATTACTATGGTTTGACCGGGAATCGAACCCGACCTCATGAACAGTAGTCAGGAACGCTGACCACTAGCCCATGAGACTGGTAAAACCTTTGTTTCGTTTTTACTGCACAGTGATTGATATTTTATATCTAACGCGCTCTTAAAAAGCAATTTGCATACTCGGACTTTCTGATAATCCATAGTAATTCTGCCCAAAGGCAGGTTCTTCACTGCAATCATAGCATTTTCATGCTAAGTTTGCAGCTTTACTAGGGAATTGCAGGTGTGGTAGCTTCCCGTTGCTTTCCATACCGGTGAAAGTTGATGATGATAATGGTAATGATGAGGATGATGATGATGGCCATATGATTTCGGGGACCGTTTGGGCCTTAAAGTTTTCCTGACATTTGTCTTACAGGTGAGGAAAAACCCCGATAAAAACCTCACCCAGAAAAACTGCCCCGACCGGGGATCGAACCCGGGCCCGCTGCGTGACAAGGCAGCACGCTACCTCGAGACCACAGCGGTAAAGACTATAATAGAAGGTATTAATATTATCGTCTCTGGTACCGCAGACGTGCACATACTGATATCTACTGTAGGTTGAATTATTCGAAATGAATTGTCGCTGTTTTGCTAAATCACCCAAGTTCCAACATGAAATAAAAATCTGCATCGCTTCCTCTTCAGAGAACTTTACAAAATATTTTATCTTACACTTTTCCGTACACGGAGGTCTCATTTTTCTATTTTATCTGAACTTTGTTTCAAGTGGTGTGCATTTCATATGTCTTTCATTGTTTCTAAATTCCTTAAGGCTCCTCTTCTAGGTATTCTCATTTCTTTTAAGCTTCATTCCTTTCTTAAGTGGACTCGTTAAGATCATCGGAGACGCAGTGTTGAAAAAATTCAAGTATTCGGAGTTGATCTTAGAAAAGGATAAATAATAATACACCTACTAGTAAAGATATCGCGTAATTATCTTCGCCATCACTGGTACAGTTGGTCGGTATATTCGTGGTATCAAAAAGTACATCTTTATTATCTTCGGAAGATAGACTTGAGCTTGATGAAGAATCCGATCTCGATTCAACAGATCAGCTTCTACTTTTAATAGAAGTATTACTTGTAATCTCCATACTCGTTACTGATTGGCTGGTAGCAGCTAATACATTCTCTTACAAAATAACAACGCTTTATTAGAGTTTACAAGTCGTTACAAAATTTATTTGTTTTATTCAATGCCATCAATTTGCCATTTCGATATTTCTGCTACTCTCTCTTGGCATTGGCGTACTGTAACCCACTTCTGAAGTTGGGGTGCCTGGAAGGCGGGGTTACGCTGCCGCAATAATATATTGAGTGATAATGATGCGCCAGGAGAGGTCTTAATCTAATGAGAAGTAATACGATATTGATGATGGCCGGATGATGTTCGGGGACAGTTTGGGCCTAAGAGCTTCCTGACGATTGTCTTACAGGTGAGGAAAAACCCCGAAAACACCTCACCTATAATACTTGTCCCGACCGGGGATCTAATCCCCGCCCGCTGCATGCTACCTCAAAACCACAGCGGTGGACTTGTTACAAAATATAATTTAATAAATAAGTATGATTTCATTAAAATAACTAACAGGCAAAATACACTGCTCAAAACAATTAGAGGAACACTTGTAATAAATTGAATAAGTAATTGTTTTTTAAAGCTGTGATGCTGAAAGTTGGACAATATGTAAATTGAATTATTAATTTTATCATTAGATACAAATTTTAAAGATACATGGCCTAAATACAGAGAAATTACCTCAAATAACAAATATAGAGAATTTTTTTATTTTGGAAGGCACTGGCCACTTCTAATTGGTAAGCTTCCTGATGTTGCTATAGTGACGAATGTTGATTATTGCCTTGTTTATTGAAGTCTCTGACAAAATGAGGCATTTAAATGAGTTTGAAGTGTATCATGCTCTACATCTTTTACGACAAGGTCAATCTCTGCGACAAGTGGCTAGAGAGCTTGGTGTTTCTCCTTCCGTGGTGTCCAGGTTATGCAACAGGCACAGAGAGACAGGTCAGTATTGTAGAAGACGTGGCCAGGGCCGTAAATTTAAAACAAGCCCCCAGGATGACAGATACGTTGTTCTTTCTGCTCTTCGACAGCGTACAAAAACTGCAAAAGACCTGCAGAATGACCTTCATATGGCTTCCGGAATCCGGGTTTCAGACCAAACCATAAGGAACAGATTAAGGAAAGAGAATATTCGTCCAAAAAGGCCCGTTAAAAAACCACGCTTAACAAATGGGCATAAGGCAGCAAGACGTACGTATGCTGAAAACCATGGTGATTGGAACCTGAACCAGTGGGAGTCTGTGCTCTTCTCGGACAAATCCAGGTATCGTCTTACACGTTGTGATGGTCGATTGAGGGTGTGGGGACGGCCAGGAGAAAGATTTTCTGCAGAGGCTGTACAGGAAATTGATAGATTCGGAGGAGGTTCCATAATGGTGTGGGCCGGAGTTATGTACAACAATCGTACGGACCTTGTACTTGTTCCCCAGCGACTGAATGCTGTCCGGTATATCGAGCACGTTCTGGAAGAGCATGTAGTACCTGCTGCCATTGGAGTAGGCCCTGGATTTCTGTTTATGCAGGATAATGCCAGGGCACATTCTGCGGCTGTCACCAGGGATTTCCTGAGGAATGAAATTGAGGTAATGGAGTGGCCAGCGGTCAGCCCAGAACTCAACCCTACTGAACACTTGTAGGATCTTCTAAACAGGAAGGTCAGGAACCGACATCAAGCTCCACAAACTCTGCAGCAACTTGGAGATGCTCTGAAGGAGGAATGGGAGAATATCCCGCAAGAGGAAATCCAGAATCTTATTGGGAGCATGCCTCGAAGGTGCCAAAGTGCCATCGAATGTCGTGGAGGCCATACACGATACTAACTCTATATAACGAGTGTTTAACTTTGAAAAATAAGCACAAGATTAAATTGCTTACATAGCGGAATTATTTGAAAAGTTAATTGTCAGCGTTATTCATTTGTTTTTACTGACATGAGAAATAAATAATTAACCACAAATAATGTATTTTATTAATTTCATGTTTGTACCTTTATCCAATGAAAAAATATTTGCATATTTCATAGTGTTCCTCTAATTGTTTTGAGCAGTGTATATCTATAAGTCGGATATAAATTCGAAAAAAAAAATATTGACATAGGCCTATCACTTTCTACTGAAGGATCTTTCCTAGACCAAATTGGTATCCAATTCTGCGGAATGGGCTGAGGACATAGGCCAATATTTTATCTGGCATCCTTCCGTATTTCCAACTTTCTTATTTAAAGCGGTTAATACCATTTTTTGCTGCTTGACTATTTGATTACATGAACCTCTGACTGGAAATAAAATTATACTATAATGTAAACAATACTTACGGATTCATAATTGTCGCAAGTCCATTTGATGGTTGTAAAATATAACATTACACCAATATACTAATGTAAATAATTCTGAGTAAAACATGCATATCAAAGACTATTTGGTGCAAGATTGTCATAACGGCATATAATTTTGAAACTTACGATTCAGAACAAATGCTTTTTTTTTTTGTAACATTTTATAACCAATTAGTACCGCAATAAACACGATACTTTTCTGCAAGAATGTCAAATCACTAAACAAAATCAACATAATTCTTCCCCATTTTTTACATGCACTTCATATGTTAAAATAATGCACTGTGCATAATAAAGAACAAAATAGATTAGAAAGTGGTCTTACCTTTGTTGTAATAGTCACACCACGTGATACGCCACTGTTATAAAGAATTTATTTCAGTACATAACGCCCACTCGCAACTGCAATAATACGGCATTACAACTAACACATTGGAGGAAATATAATTTCCTGGAAGAAAACTACCGCATTCCAAAGATATACCTCGAAAACTCAGAAATGACACTCTTTTATAGTTAAAAGTTCAAATCATTGCTATCATCCCTATACTATTAACTCAAAAACTCATGATTTTCGAGTTACGTTAATGTAGCAAATGGGTGTCTTACGTAAACAACAAAAGAGGAGTTTATCACCTAATTTTTATAAGTCAGATTTATGCATTACACAACCACCACCATAACAAAATCGAAAGAATAGACTGCACATTATAAAGGAATAGACGAAGACGAATTTGGATAGAACACACGCTAAGAAAATACATTGAAGGATAACATTTGCATTAAACGCAGGACCTAGGCAGACACCACGCGCACGCGCCAACAAATGCGAAGTTCATGCAATTCAGCCAACATATAGGCACGACATTTAACGAACCTAAAGCTAACCTAACGCAATTTAAGTACTCTAACCTGTGAAAGACCAACATAAAAGCTAATCTAACACAATTTAAGCATTCTAATATGTGAAAGAATGCAACACCTAAAAATAAATAGTAAATTCTCAAATTCTTATCTATGTTGGCTGCACTGGAACATGTTAAAATCAAACTGTCAAATGACGTCTTCATGTCAAATTTCAAAGAATAAAACTAAAATTTTAAGTCCACCGCTGTGGTCTCGAGGTAGCGTGCTGCCTTGTCACGCAGCGAGCCCGGGTTCGATCCCCGGTCGGGACAGTTTTTATCGGGGTTTTTCCTCACCTGTAAGACAAATGTCAGGAAAACTTTAAGGCCCAACCCAAACGGTCCCCGAAATCATATGGCTATCGCAATCATCATCATTCATATTCATCTTAGAATAAGCTTAGGATTAGGGACTCTCCTAACGCACCATTATCATCATCATCACCCGTCATATCATCGGGGCAACGTAACCCCACCTTCCAGGCGCCCCAACCTCAGAAGTGGGTTACAAGTACGCCATACCAGGAGAGAACACCAGGAATGTCGAAAGACAACCTGGGGCATTTGCTAAAAAAATATCATTTAAAGGAAATGATAACTTAAGAGCAAAAATAGTAATTGATAATAGAATTTTAGAGCAGGTGAACAGTTTTAAATATCTAGGTTTCAATTTATCATATGTTAAAATTGAAGATATTAATGACAAAATAAATACATTTAATTTAATGTGTGGCACTATTAAAAGAACCCTTAAAAACACAAGAAAAGAAACAAAAATGAAATTTTTATAAAGTAATGGCTGTTCCTGTATTGATGTATGGTTCAGAATGTTGGACGACCACTACAAGACAAGAACAAAGATTGGAAACAGCTGAGATGCGATTTTTAAGAAATATAGCAGGATATACTCTGCTGGATAAGAAAAGAAATGAAGATATAAGAAAGGAACTAAATATTTTCAAACTTACAGACCGAATAATTAAATACAGGAACGGCTGGAAAGAACATATTGATAGAATGCCAGAAGAAAGATTTCCAAAATTATTGCTAAATTATAAACCGTACAGAGGGAGAAATGTTGGATGCCCACACAGAAGATGGTTTGAACAATTTTAACGATTCTAGCTTTTATGAAACCAGAACAAGCTAACAGGCTTAAACCCTGGATGATGACGATGTCTTCATATTATGTATGTAGTTAAATATCATAGAAAAATATATTGAAATAATCGTAAAAAATTAAGGAAAAACTGCACTTAAATTAGTGTGAAATATTTTCAAAGTCCTATAGAACAACAGTGTGCATGCGCCAGAGTTTATAGAGCCAGCGATAACCCACAATCGAACCACTTATCGATTATCATCCATGATTACTATCCGTTGCTATGAAATGACCAATATTTGCAATAAATCCTCAAATCTATGTTAACCCTTAAATTTGTAATGTATCCTTTTGGATACATCAGTTGGTTCAATTAATTTAATATTTTAAATAAATCAGAAGAAAACGAAGAAAAAGAAACCACTGAAATGTGTTTCTAAATATACAATATACCTAATAATAGCAGTTGCACAAGATTCCGTTTTCACTGCGGTCCGCCATATTCAGTTAACTAACAGAATAAATTTGTGTTTTGCCAATTTGAGGGTTAAAAAATATATTAATAATATTAAAATTACCAAATGTTTATTAAAAATGGGTGTACACTTACTTATCGCTACCTAACGTTGATCCAACCAGTGATAACCCAAAACAGCGATAGAAATATCATAGACTAAGTAATATACTCTGTGGAGAAAATAGCAGTTAGCATTACAATATTGTCTAACAGTGTCATAATATTGTGATTTGCATATTTAAATAAATACTTCAAAATTGTCTAATAATGTTATAAAAATTGTTTTAAAAAGTTTAAAATATTAAATAATGTTAGTGAATACAGAAAAGAGTTATACTTTACAACAATATAACTGAAAAATCAAGCGCTAGTAGAAGTGCAGTTGAGCAAAAATTAAAATTAATTGTAAATGTTTGGAAATAATTTGAAAATAAAACCTTGTTGGCGCATCCTTGGTGTCTGCCTGAGTAAAACTTCTCACTGTGCTTAATGAAAACTTCAGCCTGCAGGGTGAAAGAGTTATAAAGATGCATTAGATTGGAACCTTCAAGTGTTCAGAACACCACAATAAATTTTGAAAACTTGGTGATGAAGTATCAAAGGAGCGGTGAACATGGAATGAGCTGAAGAAGGTGGCTCAAAGTAAATATAATGTAGGAATTTTGTGGACACTTTCTCTTGATAAACGTAGTCTTAACAAAATATTTTCCACTTACAAGTTAAGAAATTTGATAATTACAAAGCTTAGGATATAATTTTGGTAAAAAATTATTATGGAAATACTTATTTAAGTCACGCTTATACAGTTACCTGTTGTCTAATAATTAATTGTTCTGTATTTATTTAATTTTATACTATGTCATTAATCTTTTTCTCGTTTTTTATATATCTTGTACATATTATATATTTAATTCGTTAAATTTAGAGTAAATCAAAATACATTATAAATATTAATTGTATTGTATTCACGTAGACTTTCACGGCCGGAGTTGCTATGATGATCTTGAAGAAGATTTTCGGGCTGTAGGCCGTGGCCGTGAGGCTTGTAGTTCCCCGACGTTTCGCCAGAGACTGCGTCAAGACAACGCTTGAGGATGCCAGACGCAGTCTCTGGCAAAACGTCGGGGAACTACAAGCCTCACGACCACGGCCTACAGCCCGAAAATCTTCTTCAAGATCATTAATTGTATTGTATTCATAACTTGTAATCATTTATATATATATATTATAAATATATTTTTGACATTTGGCAATGAAGGCAAATATGATATGAAAAGAAAAAAAAAGAATGCTTGAGTCGGGATTTGAGAGACTCGAGTTCAAATCCCGACTCAAGCATTCTTTTTATATCATATATATATATATATATATATATTGTAATTTAGATGTAAGACTATTTTTTTGTATTTTCTTTTAAAAACCTGGTTGAGTGGTAGACAAAGCCTTAAGGCCTTAACTCTGCCAGGCAAAATAAAGCTATTATTATTATTGATTGCAGAAGAATACTGGATTTTTTTTCAGAAAACTGTACCATTCTGTGTATACATTTAAAAAAAAAAAAACTCCTGGCACGACAGGCCTACAAGGCCCTTAGCCTACCAGCCTGCCGCTGGCCTCACATCCACATGTGTCAATCACAGAGGTAGATGATAATCAGCCAGTGTAGGGGTGACATGTGGTCAGTATGTCGAGTCCCCCAGCCGTTATAGCTGGTTTCCTCAACCTGGAGCCACTACTTTTTGTAGCTACCCAAATGCATCACGATGCTGGGTGGGCACCGGTCCCATACTGGCCGAAATACCATGAGAAAATTTCTTCCCCCATGGAGACTCGAACCAGCACAAGTCCCGTAGCTCTGCGCCAAGGCTTCCTGCCTTAACCACTCCGCCACGGCGCGGGACGTGTATACATTTATTTAGTGTTAAATCGTAATAAGAACCCAGAACTTTAGACATTATGTTTTAAGCACCTAATCCATCCATAGTAATTCTGCCCGAGGGCAGGTCTTTCACTGCAATCATAGCATTTTCATGCTAAGCTTTGCAGCTTTACTAGGAAATTATAGGTGTGGTAGCTTCCCGTTGCTTTCCACACCGGTCAAGGATGATGATGATGATGATAATAAGGTTGATGATGATGGTCAGATGATTTTCGGGGACCTTTGGGCCCTAAGCTTCCTGACATTTGTCTTACAGGTGAGGAAAAACCCCGAAAAAAAAACCCTCACCCAGGAGCCTTTCCCGACCGGGAATCAAACCCGGGCCCACTGTGTGACAAGGCAGCGCGCTACCTTGAGACCACAGCGGTGGACTAAACACCTAAAATAGGCAGATAGAAATAAAATTAGGCACAAAATTGCAAAAAAAAATAGGTTCCAGAAATTACCCCAAAGAGAAACAAAAAGTTTTTCTAAAAATTTTAAATAAAAATACCTGTTAAAATTTTTCAACAATTACAATTTATTCATAGTCATCATCACATGCACCATAAAGTTATCAAATGAATACATACTTACTTGTAGTTACCAGCAAGATAAATACTAATATTTTTTTTCTAAAATTTTCACAGGGCTATATTTTTGTGTCTGATAAAATAATTTAAAAAACTGAGAATGAACTTTGCACCGACACTGATGTTATTGGAGCAAATTTAAAACTTGTTATGGCACTCGTTTCTATGCTTTCTGGAATTTCACTAATTGCTTCTCACATTCACTAAACAAACCATTACCTCAAAACCAGGATTTCATTTTCTTTCAAACTTCTCCTATAGCATTATTGATTTTTACTTCAGCCTGTTTCACTACAGATACCTGCTTGGGTAGATATTAGTCATTCAAAATATCTCTGCAGGTGGAAGAATTACTAAGCTCTGTTTGTTGCTACACGTGACGTCATATAAGGCAGTGTACATTGTCAGCATCCCACGTCCCATTCCCCTCTGCACTCATAGATAGCAGTGTCACGTGTTCTATTCCTGCATAAACACGACTGCAGTGCCCTCCGCCAACAACTGCGCTTGTTCCTTAAACGGGGTAATATGCACCTTTACACTCCAGCATTGCTATCATTGCAATTAACTAACTCACTGGCACTATCGAACCTCCAGGTTCATGGCTAAGCGAATATGAGCTCTTTATACATCCCTATCCTGAGCAAATGTTTTCCAATCATCTCCTGTATAATCTACTTTCCTCAAATCATGGTTAATATTATATTCCACCTCATCCCTGGTCTATCATAGATCGATATTCCGGTGGATACAAATTTAATTACAAAGTTTATAATCCCAATGAAAGATGGCAGCACAAGAAGTGACGTCACTAAAGAAATCAACAATCATAGAATTTCATCAGTGGAAGTCATGACTGAAGAAGGACATGATTTTGTCTGAAACCGTCGGTATCAAAGAAGTTTTGAAAATGTATGAGGTGAGTCGATTAAAATATGTTCTCCACTCACTATTAATGATATAACCTCATAATGTTTACTTCCCAATATTAATTTAAACAGAGTATATAATTAAATTTACAATGGGAGGAAACACTATGAGGTATTTATATTAATAAATGAGTTGGAGAAAAAGTTTAAACATCTCAGCTCACAGAGCTGCGTGTCTTCAGTTTGACTGAAGATGGAAGTAATACTATACTTTTGAAACCGGTATCGTGAAGACACACAACTTTGTGAGGTGAGATGTTTAAACATTTTCTCCAACTCATTTATTAACAGAGAATATATTTACGAAATCCTGTTAGCATTGAGTGTATACATAATCTTTTGTAATACGAGATAACTTCCATATCTTCCTTCTGCTCACCCAATTTACAGCTGCAGCCTGTGTCTGAGGGTCCATTTGAGTACCAGAAAACAATAGACAATGACTAAATAGTCAAACTTAAACTTAAAGCAACATTAATTTTTATGACATGTAAAAAAATCAATTTTAGACAAGATTAGGCAAAAAAAAACTTTAAATAAGCACTAAATATATTTTTGGACATTTTAGGCACTATAAAATTCCTTTAATTGCCCTATTTTATCATTAATCATACTCATCTGTAATTATTTCTGGTATTCCCTTATCGAAATTAAGGCATTTCTAATAAATAGCTTTGGTCTGTGTTCCTACCTCAAATAGTTGTTTCTTTTAGACATATGTTTTTTTCTGGGGAGAGGAATCCAATTAGCAAGCTCTTTGGACCACAGAAAGAGAGCGGGGTAGAGATCCTGGGCCAACAACTTGGGAAAAATCAGTCTGTACCAACTGAAGATGGAGCAAATATGCTTTGAAACATATGTCTAAAAGAAACAACTACAGAGTGATTCAGAAATATGGCTATATGTTTGATCACATTTTGTGACGAAAATATTATTATTAAAGGAAATATGATGTTATCATTGGAAACGGAATCCTTCAAATTACAACAATAGAACAAAACAAAACAAATCACTGCTCACGTGCAGCTTGGCAGCTTCATTTTTGTGGGCTAGTGTCGAACGCCTCCACAATTCTCTTTGTTGTTTCTGCATCCGTGCTAATGCGAGGTCTTCCAGGAGGTTTGATTTTCTGCATCCTTCCCGTTTGCAGCAGTCGTTTTCTCCACTACTCCACAGTCGACGGCTGCAATGCTACGTTAAACTCACGTCTTGCAGCCTCACGATCACTAGCATACGTTATTGTCCATGCAGCAATTGTAATTTGCTGTTGCATATTCAATGCCATTTTGACTAATGACGTAAGTTCTACGCTGTTTTGTTTTATTCCATTGTTGTAATTTGAATAATTGCCTTTCCAACGGTAATTTCATATTTCCTGTAATGGTAATATTTTCATCACAAAACGCGATCAAACGTATATCCATATTTATGATTCACCTCGTATATGAGGTAAGAAAACAGACCAAACTTACTTATGAAGTAAAACCTCATAATGTTATTTCCTATTATTTTCAAATAAGGCATTTGTATTCAAATCCGAGATGTAATCAATAACATAAAATTTTGGAGAGGTAAAGAAGACAACTTTCCTTGAATAGCAAAAAAATGTATTAGAAAAATTAATGCACTACAAAAATACAATAATGTTGTTATTTTATTATAAAAATGAATGACATGTACAACAAAATCAATGTATGCTGAAGTATAATTTAACGAGGATGACAGAAAATACTGTAGCATGAGTGTCAAGGTGGGATATTCATCTTACTTAATCTAAGAATAAAATCTAGAAGATACATTTGCAGTTTTATATCTAATGGATTGTTTGTAACAAAAAACCCCGGAACTCCAGCTTTTTCTAATGTCACTTGTTGGTCACTAACCTGCACAAAAAAATATTCATCAATCAGAAAACAACATACGGAAAGAGGGCATTTCATCTAAGTTGAATATGGATAGTGGTAACCAAAGGATTTATTAAGGATCATATTTACAACTAACAAAGTAACCAAAAGATTTATTAAGGATCACATTTAGAACTTACAACTAACAAATTAACCAAAAGATTTATTAAGGATCATATTTACAACTAACAAAGTAACCAAAGGATTTATTAAGGATCATATTTACAACTAACAAAGTAACCAAAAGATTTATTAAGGATCATTTACAACTAACAAAGTAACCAAAGGATTTATTAAGGATCATATTTACAACTAACAAAGTAACCAAAAGATTTATTAAGGATCATATTTAGAAATTACAACTAACAAATTAACCAAAAGATTTATTAAGGATCATAATTACAACTAACAAAGTAACCAAAGGATTTATTAAGGATCTATTAAGGATCATATTTACAACTAACAAAGTAACCAAAAGATTTATTAAGGATGATCATATTTACAACTAACAAAGTAACCAAAAGATTTATTAAGGATCATATTTACAACTAACAAAGTAACCAAAAGATTTATTAAGGATCATTTTTAAGGATCATTTACAACTAACAAAGTAACGAAAGGATTTATTAAGGATCATATTTACAACTAACAAAGTAACCAAAAGATTTATTAAGGATCATATTTAGAACTTACAACTAACAAATTAACCAAAAGATTTATTAAGGATCATAATTACAACTAACAAAGTAACCAAAGGATTTATTAAGGATCTATTAAGGATCATATTTACAACTAACAAAGTAACCAAAAGATTTATTAAGGATGATCATATTTACAACTAACAAAGTAACCAAAAGATTTATTAAGGATCATATTTACAACTAACAAAGTAACCAAAGGATTTATTAAGGATCTATTAAGGATCATATTTACAACTAACAAAGTAACCAAAAGATTTATTAAGGATCATACAACTAACAAAGTAACCAAAGAATTTATTAAGGATCATATTTACAACTAACAAAGTAACCAAAGGATTTATTAAGGATCATATTTACAACTAACAAACCCAATGCGTGTATTAAAGAAAGTTAATTTAATAAATTAATAAAAAATTATAGTACAAGTAACAGTATGAGATATTTTCAATTTATCAAATATAATATGTTTTTGTGTTCACATTAATAACTAGAAGAAAATTACGATAGCTTTTCTCCCTTTTTTATTATTTCACTAACATTTTTTTTTTCCTTTTGTATTTTGAGTGTTCAAAAATAAAGAGAAACAGCACTTATTCACGACATTTCCAGTTTCTAAAAGAGTGCATAGGCCATTTAAAGATGAAGTGAATGGGTTAGTATTATACATATTCAATTGGAAATGATGCTATGATATAATACTCATAAAAAAATCAAATTGGAAATGATAAACTTCACCCTGTAAAATAATTTTTTATATTTAGACATGTTTCGGAGATCTTTGCCGCTATTCTCAACTCTATTTTCACAGAACTATGTGATTTTTTACAAGGTGTTGTGTATTACTTCCCTTTTGATTCAGTGAGTCAAAATATGTTAAGGTATTGTATTGGTTTAAACTCACTCTTTGGTCAAGCTGAAGAACTAACTTCATATCTGTGTGCTTTAATTCCTGTTTATGCTTCTTCTGCAATAATAACCTCTGATTCTGCCTTTCGGCTGCATTGTTTGTTTTTTCAAGCATTTCCTGCATTTCCACTGAAATTGAAATAATATTTATACTGGTCTGGATTTAATTCATTGCAAATATGACAATATCGTCTGTAGGATTCCAAACAATTTTCAAATGAAGAAAAGAAAATACTTTACAACATGTGATGCGAAAAATTGTTCTGAGTTCCAATTATACACCATGTGCATGCATCAACAAATGTGAAGCAGTTTACACTATGGAATCACAGGATGCAGCCAACATATACATGATATTTAATTAAACTAATGCAATTTAAGTACTCTAACCTGTGAAACACCAACCTAAAAGCTAACCTAATGCAATTAAGCACTCTAATCTGTAAAAGAATGCAATGCCCAAAAATAAATAGTAAGTTCTGAAATTTTGAAGTGAACAGCCTCATGGCTAGTGGTCAGTGTTTCTGACTAATGTTCATGAAGTATAAAGTCCTAACATTCCATGTTCCTAGGAACATGTCCCTATGTTTGAGCCTTTGGCATGGGTTCCCTGAAATAGTCCCCGCCTTGAGAACCGGATGGGGGACTATTTGACTTCAGGAAAATTTTACCCCAGTTGAACCCATGTCTGCATTTCTTGACAGTTGCCTTGTTTGGAGGTTCTTTGGCCAACCACAGAATGGAGCTGACATCGACATCCAGGGTGTGCAACATAATGCAACATAAATCAAACCAGTCTGGACAAGCTGACGATAAAACAGAATTGTTTTGAAACATGTCCAAGAACAAATCAACATTAATATTGAGGTAAGATGATCAGACTAAAAATAATATAATTAAAATAACCTCAAAATATCACTTCCTAAAATTAAATATTAGTCAATAAATGCTTGACGAAAGTGAAATGACGATCTCATATCCATTTTTAACTGGTCTAAATCTAAATCCTAACAAGTCACAAGTAATTCTAATGGGACAGCAAAGACTGCTTACAACCTTTGACATATCTACACTTCCAAACATTACTATAAATAATATAATTATCCCTTATTCTTCTTCAGTAATAGATCTTGGACTACATCTAGATGCAAATTTAACCTGGCAAACACAAGTGAAACACATATGTAAAAAGACTTTCACCATCTTACATTATCTTAAAACGTTTAAAGAATTTTCCCCCAGTTTCATTAAAACAAATCCTTGTGTTGCCACACTTTGATTATTGTGATGATGTTACAATATATATGATGACTATTTTCTGTCCAGCCTAAGAAAGACACTTCAGGAAAATAAATGGGCGGGTAATCCACGAAGCACATAACTGCTGCAGTTACTGCGATTTGTTCACGACCAAAGCACAGTTCAGCGGAAGCGAAAAAAATAGATAATGTACTCGATTAATATAATTACGTATTTAAAGCTATTTATGTTAACTATAGTTGATCAGAATACAGTATATACCAACATACTTCTTCCAAGGTCGGAGACTAACTACAAATTCACAATTGTTTGAAACTGAACGATTCTTGAAAAGAAGTTGAATGTCAGTTACAAATATGGCGGCTGTCGGGTAGTTAATGTTAACTTAACACAGTTATTTTAATTTAAATGTTTGATTTGAATTAATTTGTTTAGTAACAACAATTATGATTTAATTAGTTTTCGACGTACCATTGTAAATTTTAATACAACCTGCAACATTAAGGGTCGAATGTTTGAACGCATTAGACAGTAAAAGGCGTTCTCTGCTGAGAAAGTTTTATCCAAATACATTTTGCTTACTCAGAAATCTATTCATGCGATAATAATTGTAAGCTACCTGACGAGGTACCTTAAGATCATAGCTCAAGATAGAAACTTACCGTGAAAATCCCGAAGGGAACCGATGTAGTTTGAAACCTTTGCAGCTTTATCCAAGATGTCGGACCTTGAAGACTTCAATCATGTTTTCGGTATATGCGGAGAAGAGGAATTTGATAGAGTCTACCAAAGAATTCAACTGGAGGAACAGGAGAATCGGCATAATATTGCGTGACACAGACGTCGTTGTATACGGTATTATTTGCGGGATGCAAGCGTAAATGCGTTCCTCTATAGCAGACGAAAATAATGGAAGTGGTTTTATCGCTGAGAATTCTGAGTAATTCGTTGCCAATATTATGAAAATGTCAACTTTTATGAATGACAGGTAAGTCGGCCGTTAATTCGATCTCAGCAATTGCTCACGGTGAGTCAGCTCACCAGTGATTGGAAGTAATTTGAGTAGAGACTAATGTATTTGCATACGACCTTATAAGTTAAAATGATTGTTGTGCATTAATTTATCGGCTTGTAACAAACAGCTGACAGAGTTCGCCTATACGTGCTACGCGGAGTAATACATTCGGAAGTTAAATGTCAAAGTATGCTTCCTACGTTGGACAGAGAATATGATTTGATGCAGAGACTGCAGCATGTTCATAATGCTTGCATTTGATTCATTTTCAATATCCGCCGTTATGATCATATTTCTGAAAACTTCAATAACCTCTCTTGGCTCTCTTACTGACAGACGTAAATTGCACTCTCTTTCACTTATTTTCAAGCTTCTGAATTCCTACACTTCCTAGTTACCTGGCGTCCAGATTTGAGAAGTTTTCTTCTTACAACAATATTGACACTAGGTCATAAGATAACAGTCTGCTAACAATCCCTCTTCATATCACTTCCTCTTATTCTACTTCCTTCACAGTTCCTCTGCCCAGTCCTGGAATTTTCCTTCCTCAAGATATCAGGGGTTGCCGCACGCTTGGTACTTTTAAGTATTGCTTATACAGTTACCTGTTGTCTAATAATTAATTTTTCTCTATTTATTTAAATTTATACTAAGTCATCAATTTTGTTTTTTTGTTTTTTATATATCTTGTACATATTAAATTTAATTCGTTAAATGTAGAGTAAATCAAAATACATTATAAAATAATAATTGTATTGTATATATAACATGTAATCGTTTATGTTTATTGTAATTTAGATGTAATACTATTTTTTAAACCTGGTTGAGTAGCAGACAAGGCCTTAAGGCCTTAACTCTGCCAGGTAAAATAGAACTATTATTATGGTGAAATTAAATGTTTCTTACCTCTCCTCATATAAATCTTCTAAGTAGATCGCGATTTCGAGACCATAACGGTCTCATCTTCAGTACAATCGTACAATCTTGGCGACTGATGTTATGTCGATCGGAAGAACTCTTCTTCTTCCCTCTGTTGGTGGACCGAAGAAGAAGAGTTTCTTCCGATCGACATAACATCAGTCGCCAAGATTGTACTGAAGATGAGACAGTTATGGTCTCGAAATCGCGATCTACTTAGAAGATTTATATGAGGAGAGGTAAGAAACATTTAATTTCACCATAAACTAAACCTCATAGTGATTAATTCCTATAAAAGTTGAATAAAACTATTATTCTTTATTACTACAAACTCAGAATTTTAAAATGAAAATCGAGAAGAGTGTTTTTCTATCAACTTACTAGAATGTTTGTTAATTAACTGTAATCTCTGTTGGAATAGATGTTTCTCTGTCACGTGCTGAATTTCCATTAATCCTTTTACAATTTCAAATATTGTATCATTCAAGAGAGCATTTGCAAGACCAGAGAGTAGTTCACAAGGGATTCGTTGCTGGTATTTTCTGAAATAAATTAATGCCAAAATTATGTTTTGTTTAAAACAACAGAGTAAGATCAATTACCTATCTTACAAATCAGTACAACTCTACACCAAAATGAAAATAAAATTCCATATAGCCGAACAAAACAAAATCCAATGTGAAACCAAGATATGGAAGACATTACTAGAACCAGATACAATACCGAACAGCCCCCAATCAATTGCAGTTGCATCATTTCGTCTTGAAACTGGTCATGATTGTTTGGCAGCACATCTACATAGAATTAAGCTACTAGACTCTCCACACTGCATAGTATGCAAGGACACAAATACGATAATGAACAAGGATCACTTGATGTTCTGCGCTGATCTTCAGAAAATAGTTGGAACACCATTCCAAATTGCTGAATATTATTGGGAAGCTGATGACAAATCAAGAGCTTCAGAACATTTGAATACTACTACTATTACTATTTTGTTTAAAACTAGAGAGTGGTCTCTACCATTCTCTATGACACTCGGGGGCAAGCAGGTCTAGAGTAGAGGATCATCACTTGTCATTCCTTCTCTGTCTTCTCTTGATAATTATGTAGAAAGGTATCACTTTTGAACTAGTCCAATTCAGTGAACAACAATGTAAAATTGTATGATATTCTAGTGATGCCGTTTATTGTTACGAGGGTAAATCAAATATAAACCGGAATTATTGTTTACAATTTTATTGAACTTACAAAAAAATACAAAACCACCACCTCATTTTTCTACATAGTCTCCTGCATTTCCAACACACTTTTGCCACCGAGTTGGCAACTTTTTGATGCCATCCTTGAAGAATGAGGGATGACGTGTAGTCAGCCAGTTGCGCACGAGCTCCTCTACCGCTGCATTGTCACCAAACTGCCTTCCTTCCAGGTCTTCTTTCAGTGGCCCAAACAAATGGTAGTCACAGGGTGACAAATCTGGACTTAAGGAGGATGTTCCAGAGGTGTCCAATGCATTTTCGTCAGTTTTTGGTCAATTTTTTTTGTTCCTGGCTGAGGAGCCGAGGAACCCACCTGGCAGACAATTTTCGGAATTTGAGTTCATCACTGATGATGGCTTGAACACTTCTGAAGCTTTTTCCAATGTGTGAAGCAATTTCAGAAATTGTTACGCACCGATCCTCCTCAATAAGGTCCCGTACAGCACGAATGTTGTCTGCAGTGATGCTTGTCCGTTGCTATCTTTGATGGGGCTCATTTTCCACTGAATCCCAGCCCACTAAAATTTATTGGCGCCAATCATACACCTGCATCTTCGAAAGGGTTGCTTCCCCGAACTGCACATGGAGCCTTCTCAAAATTTCAGAAGGTTTAGTGCCTTCTTTCGCCAAAAACTTAATAATAATGCGTTGTGCAACAGACGTGTGTACCTCTTGCTCACTCATGGCGTACTGAAGCAAGCAACCGCTCTTCGGAGTGCGACACATCAAGATCCCTATTCCAGACACCCCCACCAACTTCCCCTCCAAACAGCAACCTTTGCAGTTCGCTACCAGAGCCTCCAGATAAAAATTCCGGTTTATATTTGATCCATCCTCGTACAAGCAATTTTCAATTTTTTAAAAATTACCATTTTTTTAAAACAAGACTTTTAAATGCTAATCAACCAAAATTCAACCTAATTAATTATATTTCTAGACAAAAAAAGACAAATTACGGTTTTTTCTCCTGGCATAACAGGCCTAGAAGGCCCTTAGCCTACAAGTCAACTGTCACATCCACATGTGTCAATCACAGATTTAGATGATCATACAGCCAGTGTAGGGGGTGACATGTGGTCAGCATGTCGAGTCCCCCAGCCATTATAGCTGGTCTTCTCAACCTGGAGCCACTACTTATTGTAGCTACCCAAATGCCTCACGATGCTTGGTGGGCACCGGTCCCATACTGGTCGAAATACCATGAGAAAATTTCTTCCCTCATGGAGACTCGGACCAGCGCAAGTCCCATAGCTCTGTGCCAAGGCTTCCTGGCTTAACCACTCAGCTATGGCATGGGAAAAATGTAAGGTTAACGAGTCATTTTAGTTAGCTTTAAAATTAAATACTGATGTGCTTGCGTATATGTGAAGCAAAACTCAATGTATTATTATGTGTAAATAGTAGGCCTAGGTGAAACTAAAATTTATACAATGAGGTAACCACCTTGAAATCATTCACTACATTTAATTAAGTCAAAAGTGTTACCTTTCTACACAATTATCTGGCTCAAGTTTAGAGAGTGACTCTGATTTTCCATACCACTTTTACACTACAACACACTTTTACCATTTGTAATAATATTTCATACTATTTTGAACATTTTGCAACAATTCTTAAACATATTTTACAATTATTAAATATTTATTTATCTATGCAAAGTGTGCTATGTATCTATCAGTGAAGTACTATTGAACCGCAGTGTGCGTGCGCGAATGCTTAATGTAACTTACACTAGATGGCAGTAAAATCGTGTTACCAATATTTGCAATTAATTCCAAATCATATTTCAAAAAATTCTCTTCTTATACATAATTTGTAGGATTTTCATCCTGTTTATTTCCATAATCACTCCTCAGAGGAAGACGTAGAAGATGATTTCAAGAAATTAATTTCATTTTTTTAGGTTCTGATTGGACAAGTTAGTGTATGCAAGATTATAGTTTATTAAATAATGTCATTTATTTTGTTAGGTTAGAAATAGTTAAGTTAGTGCATTTCCATTTCTTATAAACATTTGGGAATTTATTGCAAAAGTTGATAATACCGATTTCACATATTCTGCTACCTAGTGGAGATTACATGAAGTGTTTGATCGTGTGCAATGCAATTCTGTAGAACTTAGAAGAATTCATGAGTCAATTACTAAACATGAAGCGTTTGCGCATGTGCACTGCATTTCTGTAGAACTTAGAAAAAACCACGAGAGTCAATTATTATACATGAAGCATTTGTGCATGCGCACTGCACTCCTGTAGATTTTGTGAGTCAATTACTATGCCTAAACCTTTTCTTAATTATCCTTCTCTCTCTTCTTACCTTTCAGGTTAGAATCATTAGAATTAAAATGAATACCAATACTGGCAATTTTATTAGCATTTGCTGACCAAGTAACTTCATTATAGTTAGATCATTGTTTCATCACTGTGCTACTACATTCAGCCCAGATCAACACTGCATCTTCTACTACCACTCATTACCAATCTGTTCAACAAGAGCATACAAATCAGAGTGATACCAGACTGCTGGAGAATGCCAAAAATGAAAATATTATACAAAGGCAAAGGGGATACAAACAAACCCAACTATTATAGAGGCATAACGAGGAGCAACCTAATTTAAACACATCTTATCGCTCAGCAATAAACTGTATCAAACAAATGATAAAAAACACATTCTCAACCAATCTTCAGATCCGAATTCAAGAAAAACAGTGGAAAAACACCATACACACTACACCAGATGCAACTCGAAAGAAAGCTGTAGCATATTTTCGACTAAACACAGGACATGATTGTCTTGCAGCTCATCTACATCGGATTGGAATCTACAGATGTCCTCATTGTCCACTGTGCTCCACGTGAACAGAAACCACCTGTTACAGTGTCAGGCACTTCACTCTGCTACGCTGAAGGATAGATACTGTATCAAACAAATGATAAAAAACACATTCTCAACCAATCTTCAGATCCGAATTCAAGAAAAACAGTGGAAAAACACCATACACACTACACCAGATGCAACTCGAAAGAAAGCTGTAGCATATTTTCGACTAAACACAGGACATGATTGTCTTGCAGCTCATCTACATCGGATTGGAACCTACAGAAGTCCTCATTGCCCACTGTGCTCCACGAACACCAACATGGACAGAAACCACCTGCTACAGTGTCAGGCACTTCACTCTGCTACGCTGAAGGATAGATACTGTATCAAACAAATGATAAAAAGACACATTCTCAACCAATCTTCAGATCCGAATTCAAGAAAAACAGTGGAAAAACACCATACACACTACACCAGATGCAACTCGAAAGAAAGCTGTAGCATATTTTCGACTAAACACAGGACATGATTGTCTTGCAGCTCATCTACATCGGATTGGAACCTACAGAAGTCCTCATTGCCCACTGTGCTCCACGAACACCAACATGGACAGAAACCACCTGCTACAGTGTCAGGCACTTCACTCTGCTACGCTGAAGGATAGATACTGTATCAAACAAATGATAAAAGACACATTCTCAACCAATCTTCAGATCCGAATTCAAGAAAAACAGTGGAAAAACACCATACACACTACACCAGATGCAACTCGAAAGAAAGCTGTAGCATATTTTCGACTAAACACAGGACATGATTGTCTTGCAGCTCATCTACATCGGATTGGAACCTACAGAAGTCCTCATTGCCCACTGTGCTCCACGAACACCAACATGGACAGAAACCACCTGCTACAGTGTCAGGCACTTCACTCTGCTATGCTGAAGGATAGATACTGGGAAGCAAGAGTCAAACTTTCTGTTTTACAGCAACCTAATTTAAACACATCTTATCGCTCAGCAATAAAATTCAAGAAAAACAGTGGAAAAACACCATACATACTACATCAGGTGCACCTCGAAAGGAAGCTGTAGCATATTTTCGACTAAACACAGGACATGATTGTCTTGCAGCTCATCTACATTGGATTGGAATCTACAGAAGTCCTCATTGCCCACTGTGCTCCATGAACACCAACAAGGACAGAAACCACCTGCTACAGTGTCCGGCACTTCACTCTGCTACGCTGAAGGATAGATACTGGGAAGCAAGAGCCAAACTTTCTGTTTTGCTATAATGTTCTATTGTATTAACTTATTGTATATATTTTTGTTTTCTCATAATTATGGACAATGACTTCTGTCAAGTCCCCTGCATTTGTATAAATAAATTATAGAGGCATAGCCTTAGAAAACAACATATTCAAGTTATTCACGAGAATACTGACAGCCAGGCTAATGGAAAAAGTTGAATCCTTCTACTTCTTCTTCCTTCCAAGTATTAGGCCAAGGTCTGTTACGATCCTAAAGAAAATTTTCCCTCCAGCGTTTCATAGGATGGCCCAGAGATCTTCGTCCTCTTGGTATATAATTATAAACAGTTTTGGGGATCCGATTTGAACTCATTCTTTCAAGATGGTGTTTCCAATTTAGTTGGTAGTGTTTAATATATTCCAAAATTGGCGTAGTCTTCAATTCTTTTAAGATATCGGTCTTCCTTTTCCGATCCCATCTGGTGTAACCCGCTGTTTTGTGCATAAATCTCATTTCACAAGCCGTTATTCTGTTTTCATGTTGTCCTTTTAGTGTCCATGCTTCATTACCATAGGTCAACACTGATCTAGCCAAAGTGTTATATAAATGTAATCTGGTGTTTTTTTGTGCAAGGGATGGTTTCATAACTTGATTAATAATTCCCAAACTTTAATTATAACTAGGTAATTTTTTCAGGGATATCCTTCTCAACCCAGATAGAGAGATAATATCCAAGATATTTAAATTGATTAGATCTCTCTAAAATTTTATTTTGGAGATAGATTTTGCTTTGTATGGGGTCCTTCCCATGAAATGCCATAATTTTAGTTTTAATTATAAATTGATTGTTACAAATCATTTTCGGAATCCTATATTCCTGAACAGCAGTTTGGGTTTAAAAGAGGAAGAAGTACACAACAAGCAATTAAATTCCTGATGGAAGAAATAGAAAAGGCACTAGAGAGACCGAAAGTAAAGTACTATGCTGCTTTCATAGATTATAAAAAATCATTTGACATGATCACCCGAGAACAGCTAATCAAGAAACTTAAAAACATAATAGGGGAAACCCACCTGCTCAGCACCACGATAGAAAATATCTTAGCACATAATACCATTGAAACTGATGATGGAGTCTCCACATAAATCCCAATACAGCAAAACAAATGAAGTGCTACAAGGGGACCCAATTAGTCCAACATTGTTCAATGTCTTCACATCTGATATAATGAAGATACTGAAGCCCCTGAATGAAACATTGCTGATAGTGGATGGCGACGATATGGTCAGACTAGGAAGCACAAACAAAAGCAATCTCCAGGACACTTTGTATGACCTAAAAAAATTGGGTTGATGAGAACAACTTCATCATAAACACGATAAAACAGTCCAGATGACATTTAGGAGGAGCTACAGCAAAGGACAATCTGATGTTAGGAACAACACCCCTGAAAACAGTAAACAAATTCAAATATCTAGGACTGACCCTACAGACTACAGCAAAATCCTTCAGCCAACATGTGCACTACAAAACAATAGCTGCCATTAAAGCTTTCTACAGCATCAAGAACTTAGCGAGACTATTGCTGACAACAGCCATGATTCTATTCGAAACCACAATTTCACCGATTATCACTTATGGAATAGATCTGATATGAGGAAAACTGACTCTCAGCGACCTTAGGAAGATAGAAAACATGAAAGTCCGCTTCCTAAAAACAGCATTGAGAGCGGGGAAAACTGCACCTTCACAACTCATCTATGACCTTACGAAGGAAACATACTATATAGAAGATCTACGACTGAGAATGCTACTAGCCCTTACCAAGAACTTTTAAACAATAGGAGAGAAAAACAGAGAATGATAGGTGCTGATTTCTACACCTCAGGAGTTATACTGGACAAAAGCCCACCATGAGCTAAGACATGTTGTAACACGATATGCAATTCACGGCTTTCATCATAAGGTGTGCAGAATCAAGAAATATCATGAATCTAGTGAGAAGTGCGTGTGTGAATTGTGTGGTGGACAGTGAGACCAATATACACCAAAATGCCCAAGAAACACAAAATCGCTGAACAATTACAGCAAAGACTAAAGTACAATTGGAAAAACTGCACTTAAACTAGTGTGAAATCTTTTCGAAGTCCTATAGAACAACAGTGTGCATGTGCCAGAGTTTATAGAGCCAGCGATAATCCACAATCGAACCACATATCGATTATCATCCTCGATTACTATCCGTCACTATGAAATTTAAATGACCAATATCTGCAATAAATCCCCTAATCTATGTTAAAAAAATATATTAATAATATTAAAATTACCAAACGTTTATTAAAAATGGGTGTACACTTACTTATCACTCCCTAACGCTGATTAAACCAGCGATAACCCAAAACAGCAATAGAAAAATCATAGACTAAGTAATATACTCTGTGGAGAAAATAGCAGTTAGCATCACAATATTGTCTAACAGTGTCATAATGTTGTGATTTGCATATTTAAATAAATACTTCAAAATTATCTAATAATGTTACAAAAATTGCTTGAAAAAGTTTAAAATATTAAATAACGTTAGTAAATACAGAAGAGCTATAGTTTACAACAATATAACTGAAAAATCAAGCGCTAGTAGAAGTGCAGTTGAGCCGTACAATCAATGCCCATTAGGTTGAACCTTTGGATAAGGTGTACTTACCATAGCACATAAATTCTTCTAAGTTCTAAAGAACCCCAGTGCGCATGCGCTAGTGCATCATGTAATCCCAGAAAGATAAATGCGACCTCCAGCAGTTGGCAGTATATGTATGTGAAATCATTATGACCAACATTGACACAAAATTCCCAGAACTTGTCTAAATATGTATAATTAACACGAAATGAACTAGTGAAAATATGATTTTACGTGGTAACCATCCGACATTTTGAATAACAGATATGAAGAGGTAATTTATTTTACGTATCAAATCACATTTAAAAAGCAAGGAACCTAAAAGCTAACCAAACCTAAATCAATTACTGTAAAACAAATCAATTACTCTAACGTAGGTGAAATCCAGGGAACATGGAAGTGATGTTGGTATTTTGGGTTGTTGATGGTGGCAACGTTGGAAAAACATAGGAAGAGGAGGGAAAATAGCAGAAAGTAGCAAGTAAGCAATGTAGTGCGATCATGTTTTACGTAAATATATAAATATAAAAAAAAGATTGTTGCAACATTGGAAGATGTTTAAAAGTGTTGCAAAATGTTTTAAACATGTTTAAAAGGGTTTAGTGCATCAGTGGCATAAGAAATAAGATTGAAAATTTTGTGCGACGGTTTGTACACCACACCCCGAACCTTTTCTCGGCTGAGGTGTACAAACCGTCCCACACAATATTCCATATAATATTTTTATGCCACTGATGCACTAAACATTTTTCAATCATTTATAATAATGTTTGGTACTATTTTAAACATTTTGGAACCATTTTATAAACATTTCTTACGATTTTTAAATATTTCTAAATTATGCAAATATTGGTCATAGAGTTCTACAGGCATGGAAATGCTTCATGTAACATCCGCTAGGTGACTCACATCGCCGTTACCAGCATTTGAAAATAATTCTAAACCATATTTAATGTTAGTGTACGTAAAATTAATTTATAGTTTATTAAATAGTACGCATGTAAATTGTTTAGTTAGGTTAGGAAATGGGAAGTTAGTTTACATCCATTTTTTTTTCATTTGGGAATAAATAAAATGCATGTAAATTGTTTAGTTAGGTTAGGAAATGGGAAGTTAGTTTACATCCATTTTTTTTTTAGCATTTGGGAATGTATTCCCAAAGTTGGCGACGCCGACTTCAGAGTCATCTACCGGAAACTAATTAACCATAACAGCAACTCCCACAACTCGCGCATGCGCACTGCGTTTCTTCATATGTGACGGTTTCTACACCTTATCCCTTTTTTCTTTTTATTATTATTATAGTTAGATCACATTATGGTTAAGGATGAAGGCACGAGATCTTCTATTAAATTAATTTAATAAACGTTAACATTGGGTGCTGAAACTACTTCAGTTAAGGGATCTTTCTGTTAGGTTAGGAGTAGAATAAATTCTTAGTTAATGCTGTGAAATAAATGACTAATTAATTAACTCACGGTGGTAATTCCCTAGCCATTTGCTGTAACTGATCAAGAAGAAAGTAAACTTTCTTTTGCAAATCTTCTGGTGTAGGCGTTGCACTTTCAACAGCCATGTAAATTTTCGAAAATTTTGTATTGTATGGTCCTAATAGACCACTTCACTAACACTTTTGAGGTTCGATTTTTTGGTCAAAAATAATATTCAACAAAGAAGAAATAACATAGTTTATGACTAATATATGCTCAGATAAGTACATAACAAGCATAGTATTATATTGTTTTAAGATCTATACATTCACTCAACACAAAATACTTGTAATAATAACAGCAAATTCAAACAATGAAAGAAGAAATAATTATGTTGGCGAAACTTAATTATAGCGGTATTTTGTTGCCGATACCAACGGCTCAAAATATACGAAATTTTGATAAATTAGATACAAAACATTAATATAATCGTGCAATAATGTTTTAATTTTGTAATATTTTTAAATATAAATAACATAATTGAGATAATCAAGACTTTGTATTCTATTTATATACATTCTCTCGTGGTATATTGTGTATTATGTTGGCGTTGTGAGGATTATGTACCCAAAATATAATATATATTGTAAATTTTAGAATATTCGGATTCAACAAAAATAAACGCAGTTATACCAGTATATTTATTTACATATTCATATGTTTTATTAGCCCAATTTTTTCCCCCCATATTATAATATGCATCCGTTAAATTGGTCATCTTGATCATAGACATAGAGAACCGAAGAGGATCATAGAGAAGAGAACGAATAGAGTGGCTTCTCTGTGTTAAATTTTGGAAGCAATTTCATACCGCTGCGCCATCTGAATATGACCACGATACTACTTGCGCATGGCTACGGTGGCTTAATCGCAAGAAAAGTGCCCTATCCTTACTCATTCTTTTAAAAATAAAATTCAAAGCTAAACACAAGCAATGCTACTTTGTGAACAATTTTAGCATGTTTTATTCTTATTCTCTTCAGAACAAAATTACAAGAACTTTGCCAACTTTTCAGATGTCTTTAACTATAAATTATTTTCAATTTTTTATTAAATTCAATTAGTAAGTTGACTAAAATAATTTACACAATTTCATAAGTATTTATTAAAAACCATTCCACTTTTAGATGAACATAATGAATATGGGAAATCGCTATTTATTGGAAAGTAATTGGAAATGTTAGACCTATACAACAAAAATATTGGCAAAATTTTTGTAATAATTTTCTTACGTAAAAATAAAAAATGCAAAATTGTTTACAAAGTAACATTTCTTGTGTTATTTCCATTAAGAAATATCAAACAGGATCTGGATAATGGATATGCTAAGGCAGCACCATTTGATGAGCCTGGTCTAATGAGTCTAATATGCTATTACTTTTTGTGTGTTTTAAGAACCAAAACCATAAAGTAATTTAAGCACAAGTTTTTAAATGTTCTTAAAATGAAAATTCAAAAATACCTTAGGTTTATAAGAATGTAGAAAAAAGAAATTCAAATTAAAACCTATGCATCATTTCTCTATACTGAACTACTCATATGTGAATGCACGCACATCAACTCTATTTAGTAACCAGACTTGTCTTGATTAAGAATTAAATTAATGTTTTTATTACCTCACCTCATATCCTTTTTCTTCTATACTGCAGTTTCGGAGCTTATCTCTATCATCAGTAGCCTCTGGTCGACCGGTGTTATGTCGTTTCTTGGCGCCAAGAAACGACATAACACCGGTCGACCAGAGGCTACGGACGATGGAGATAAGCTCCGAAACTGCAGTATAGAAGAAAAAGGATATGAGGTGAGGTAATAAAAACATTAATTTAATTCTTAAATTAAACCTCATAGTGTTCTTTCCCTGTGAAAGTTAAATTGTCTTGATTAGTTTGCTTTTAAAAATTAAATAATATGATTCATTTATTGCCTTGTATTAAAATTAATATTTTAAAAAAAAATATACATTTTATAGTTACTGCAGGATGTACATTATTCAAGATGAACAGAATTTTCTCAATGAAACTTCAGTCACATACATAGTTTTAAAGATTCAATATTTCGACAATAAACCTAATTATTTTATATGTAATTTTATAATAAGACTATTTCACATTTATTTACTAGCTTCCTATTACCCCAAGCCCTATAACGGGATCACCTACCTTTACATTTTGATTACAAACTCTAATACTTCATTAGAGAAGAAATCGTATGTATATTCTCCAAGGTGCAACAAGCTGAGAATGCCCTTGGCCTACCAGCTAGCTGCTGGCCCAATATCCACCTGCGAGAAGAATCCAAATTGTTTGACATTTTAGGCTTACACACCTATTTAAGCCTAACACAAATGCCTACCTTCATTCCTACCAGGAAATCGCTGAATAGTTGAATGTTAGGCCAAATTATTGTTGTTAAAATTGACACTCAATTGACGGAACAGTTTTGTTCTCTAAGTAATTACCAACACTTCATATTAAAATTTTTGCACATGTTAAATAAATGATATAAAAGACATAGAAAGTTCTCAACGAGGTAGAAGTAAGGACGAATTCAAATTTACATGACACAATATTAACATAATTTTAAAATTTGTAATTTAAAATATATTCTATAATAGTTCAAAAATTTGTTTCTAATAAAACACAACCACTTTTCTGCATAATCTATAATGTACTGGTATGTTCTTGCAATACACTTGTAGATATTCTTGAAGCGCAACTTCTTTACACCTACTGTAGAGCCTGAAAAAAATATAAATAAATAAATATATGCATATATGTATATATACATATACAGTGAGTTTCACTCAACCTGCGGCCAATAGTGGGAAAAGTGACTGCAAGCATTAAGTCATCAACTCATGCTGCCCACGCAATGTCTATGCTAGTGGCTGCAAGTTGAGTGAAACTCACTGTATACATAATATTGTCAATGTCCTTCACAATGCAGGTATTCCCAACTCTTATATATGTTGACGATCTAGGATAATACTATTCTAAGTAAGTGTTTTATTTAGAATTCTAGTTATGTCAATGTCCCATATCTAAGGGCATTGAAAAAAAAAAACCAAGAATTTCATACTCCAATTTTCCAAAGGCATTACTAATCAAAATATTGAATTCCTGATTTATTATCAAATGGCTATGGTAATGCAACATTCACAACAAGAATTGTAAAAAGATGGACTTCACACAATATGATCCTGAACCATTGTATATGTATTATGTACATGTATACACTTACATATTTTTAAGTTTTTTTGTAATATTTCACAAGCAGTCAAAACTTGCATTGAAAATTGAAATTACAATGCCTGAAAATACTTGACTTAAAAGAACGGAATACTAATACCATAAATAAACTAATAATAATGATTACACTGTCTTCATTATTACCATTCAGTGTTTATTTACTTTCTTTTTTAAGTTTAAGTCTTCAATATTGGAATGTTTCTCCTCTGGTTGGCATTCTAATATGCTGTGTATGTTGGCGGTTCGTATGATTCAAAATTATATCCAGTTTTATCTGTTAGCAAACTCCGCCATGGCCGGTCCCAAGCCCGGATGGGAAAGGAGGAGAGGGAGGAGTAACAACTTCGTTAAAAAACCAGGGTTCAGTTGGCTCCGACTGATAGTACTCTGTAAGACCTCAACGGCAGAGTCGGCGCAGAAGGAGTCCTTCATCACGGCGGATCTGGCGGAAGAGGCAACCCTATCTCTAAGGGAAATAGAGAAACGCTGCCTTGCGGTGAAGAGGGATCTTCAAAGGCTATGGGAGGAAAACCCAGACAGAAATTTTCCTGGTCCTCCAGGTTGGGGGTTTATGCTGTGGGCCAGCTCCCCACACATTAGAAAAAAAAAACAAAATGCTAAAAGACCAAATCAATCAAAGCCGAACCGTAGGCTTTGGAGGTTTGGCACGGGAAGACGGCAGCAGCTGTAAAAACCCGAAGATAGAGAGAGATCTGTTAGCACATGTGTATGGAACTACTTAGACTCGGATTTTTTTTTGGCTCAACTTTAGATTACCTTCAGTTTCCATAGTATATTCTTTTAATACTGTTGCTCTACATACTTGTTCTGCCTTTACTAACATTTCATAATATTTTAAACACTTGCAACAATACTTATAACTTTTTTTACAATTATTAAATATTTATCTATGTATGCAATGATTTCTTCAAAGTTATGCAGATTTGTTGTGCATATGCACAAACGCTTAAATGAACATCTACTAAATGATGGAGATATCTGTGAAATTGGAATAAAATCAACATTCAAAAATGGATGTTCACTCATTTCATTTTGTTAGGTTCCGATGCTAAAAAGTTAGTGAACATTTAATTAAATAATATGCATGTAAATTGTTTAGTTAGGTTAGGAAAGGGAATTTATTGCAAAGGTTGGTCATATCAATTTCACATCTACGTGGTTCCATCTGGCAGTACAACTCTATAAACTTTTTGTAAATGTTTGCACATGTGCACTATTATTCTGCAGGACTTAAAAATTATTAGGAAAGGTAAACAGAAGTTTTTTTTTCATTTTTTTGTCACATAATGGAAACTTTATCCCTAAATTTCTGTTATCTTTTAAGATTAATTTTTAGACTTACGGGTGTTCTGAATAATGCTATCTCACTTTCATAACTTAATTTAATAAGAAACACCAAACAAAAAGAATGAAACTTCAAAGTTAGTAAAATGAAGGTAGCAGCATTAGATCCACTCCAAATACCTCAAATTTACTTACCTAAAATTATATACATGTGTAGACTTCCCAATCACTGTCATACGAAAATACACACATAGGATTTGATCTTTACAGCCTCGTTTATTCTGTGAAAGAAATAATGACGAATAAGTAAACATATTACAGGCTAAGAAATAAAAATGAATGAGGTAGACTTATTTTTTAAAGGGGAATTCTAACGTCATGATGCAAACAAAATATACGGCGTGCCAATTTGCATAATTCACAGTTAGGCCTATTATTTGAAAACACTGTTTTCAGAAGTAAAAATTTTGGGAAAAATTATACCATATGTAATCATTCACCTACCTTCCACTAGCTGTATTTCCCAGCTACACTTTATCCTTCGGATTGTAGATAATTAATTAATTTAACAATTAACTTCGATACATCAATAATATTATATTATATTCAACCTCAAACTTCTCTTCGTACAGTACATAACAATTCCACCGTTGATTTATTTAAATTTAATTCGATTTTATAACTCGATTTATTTTGTACGTCATACGTCAATAATCGATAAAAATAGCGACAGTGGCGCAGTCTTAAGATGACCACGGTACTACGTGGAAAAAAAAAGTATTGCGTCCAAATCTCCCTATAATGATTCACGGGTCTATCTTGATATCGTATCGCATCAGGTATCGCATATAGCAATTCAAGATCTCCAACCCCGCGAAAACTTTCTAACAACGCTGCTTAGCTTACTTACATGGCTTTCATCACGAGATATGCAAAAAACCAGGATTTCACCAAGCGGACGAATATTGTGTGTGTTCTCTGTGTGGATGTAAATGCAGCCAATACCATTTAGAACTGTGTACGAAAAGGACAAAAAGCTTAAACGCTTACAGCAAGAGAGTATTTTAATGCACATTTGTGCGCAATTCTACTTATTATTAGCTTACTTATATTCGATTCCTGAAGTCAGCACTGGGTTTGTCCAAACACACCCGATCACGACTCGTATACGAACTTGCCAGAGAGACCTTCCTAATAGAAGATCTGAGGACCAAATTTAACTTACCATTTACGGAGAACTGGGGAAAGCTAATGGATATAAGAAGACAGAAATCAGTAGAGATCTGGACCGAATTTTATTCCACAGAAGCAATGGTAAATAGAACATGGATGGAAACCAATCAAGACCTACGCCACTTTGTAAATTCCCTGGCAACGCACGGATACCACCATAAAGTATGTAATCTGAAGACCTACCACGACCCTAACTCAACATGTGTATGTGAACTTTGTGAACTACCGTGTGACCGTTACCACATTACAGCATGTAAAAGACTACCTAAATCAATAATTGCGACCTGCACAGACTAACACACTGTGAAAAGTAGTGTATAAGACATTAACATTAGTTAGATTCATGCACAACTTGTGCGCTTTTCGTTTATATATTATATTCTCTATGACAGATGTATGA
This sequence comes from Diploptera punctata, assembly GCA_030220185.1. Lineage (NCBI taxonomy): Eukaryota > Metazoa > Arthropoda > Insecta > Blattodea > Blaberidae > Diploptera > Diploptera punctata. Next base: position 1,166,723 of record JASPKZ010003887.1, on the reverse strand, counting down.
CAGTCTCTAGTGGTCTATCTCTGGTCTCTAGCATGGTCTCTAGCGGTCTCTAGCAGTCAAAATCAGAACGAATTTTACTACTGGCACTACTGCTAGTACGCTAGTCTGCTACATAAAGAAACCTGGAGAAGCTTCGTGGTCTGCTAATACTCCAACTGACAAGCCAATACAGTTTGTTTCTAACAGAAAATGTATAGTGTGATTTGACCATAGTAATATATCATACGATTGAAGACAATAATGGCTTTTACGTTACAGTTTATTTTTATTTTTATCTCCGTCTTATTTTATGTGACAAGTGGGCTGGATAGTGTATTGAAGTAAGTTTACGCGTTCCTAATAATAATAATTAAAATAATATCAATATATTTTCAACTTTATTATGAATGATTAATGCTATATGGGCTGTACTTTCCTTTAGGTCCGGAAAATTTTCCAATTTTATATCTTATTCCACTAATGCACTAAACACTCTTAAACACTTTCAAAACATTTTGCAACACTTTTTAACACATTTTAAACATATTCCAATGTTCCAACGAGTTTTTTTCCATATTTATATATTTGCGTAAAACATGGTCGTGCTACATTTCTTACTTCCTGCTCTTTGTCTTTTTCCCTCCACTTCCTATGTTGTTCCAGCGTTGCCACCATCAACAACCCGAACTTGCTTTTTAAATGTGATTCCACGTTCCCTGGATTTCACCTACGTTAGAGTAATTGATTTGTATTACAGTAATTGATTTAGGTTTGGTTAGCTTTTAGGTTCCTTGCTTTTTAAAAGTGATTTGATACGTAAAATAAATTATACATTTTTAGACAAGTTCTGGGAATTTTGTGTCAATGTTGGTCATACTGATTTCACATATATACACCGCCAACTGCTGGAGGCTGCATTTATCTACCTGGGATAATTGGAGCACTAGCGCATGCGCACTGCGATTCTATAGAACTTAGAAAAATTTTCTCCCGGACCTAAAGGAAAGTATATCCTGCTATATGTATTATTTTTTTTCGTATATAGTTTACATAGTAAATAATAAAGCTAAACTATGGGGTAACTTACTTACTTACTCACTCACTGGCACTATCGAACCCGTAGGTTCATGGCCGCGCGGACATAAGCTCTCCATACATCCCTATCCTGAGCTAATGCTTTCCAATCATTCCCTGTATAATCTACTTCCCTCAAATCATAGTTAATGTTGTTCTCCCACCTCATTCTTGGTACCAACTGGGTGTTTTCCCTCTGGTTTTCCTACAAGAAGCTTCCATGCACATCTTTCATCCCCCATACGTGCAACATGCCCTGCCCATCGCAGTCTACGAGACTTAACTGTTCTTATTATATCTGGCTTCCTATAAAGACCATGTAGTTCATTGTTATGTAGTCTTCTCCATTCACCTGTCTGTTCATCTCTCTTTGGTCCAAAAATTTTCCTAAGAACTTTCTTCTCAAATACTCGTAATCTCCTTTCCTCCCTTAAAGTAAGACTCCATGTTTCGCACCCATATAATATAACTGGTAGAATAATAGTTTTATATATTTTCAGCTTAACGTTTTTTGAAAGGAGTTGGGACATCAAAAGTCTCTGCAATGCATAATAGCATGCATTTCCAGAATTGAGCGTATGTTTAATTTCTTTGTGCATCTCATTCCTATTTGTGATTATTGTTCCTAGGTATTTGAATTCAGCCACTTCCTCAAAATTTCCCTCATTTGTCATTAGCTGTCCATTTCCATTATATACTGAATTTCTACGTGTGACCATATATTTAGTTTTACTGATATTTACTTCCAGTCCCAATTTCTTAGTGTTATTCAATAGTGTGTGCGTGTTGGCCTTTAGTATCTCCTCGCTATCGGCCAGTAGTACTACATCATCAGCATAAACTAACAGCTTATTAATACCATTCAGTTGTAAGCCTTCCTCATTCTCTAAAGATTTAATGGCATGCTCTAGTACAAAATTAAATAGTAGAGGAGATAGTGCATCTCCTTGCTTCAACCCATTCTGGATTTCAAAAGTGTCTGAAAACTGTTTGCCTACACGCACCCTACTCTTTGAGCCATTTAGACACATTCGTATAAGTCTAACTAACTTTTTAGGAATTTTGAACTCCAGCAGGATACTATATAACTTCTCCCTCTTAATTGAATCATATGCTTTTTTGAAGTCTACATACAGTTGATGTACGGTACCATTATATTCCCATTTCTTTTCTAAAATCTGTCTTATACTAAAAATCTGATCTGTTGTAGACCTGTTTTTTCTAAATGCACATTGATGATCTCCTAGAATGTCATCAATATAGGGAGTAAGTCTGCTTACTAATATATTTGTTAGAATTTTGTACGAAGTTGAAAGTAATGAGATGCCCCTGTAGTTGTTGCAATCAGTTTTATCTCCTTTCTTATAAATTGGTACGATAATTGATTCCTTCCATTCATCTGGAAGAACTTCTTTTTCCCAAATCATACTAAGCAACCAACGTATCTTGTCTACCAATTTTTCTCCCCCTGATTTTATCAGTTCTGCTGGGATCTCATCTGAACCTGATGCTTTATACATCTTCAATTTTTCAATCGCCATTTCAACCTCTAATGAACTTGGTTCTGCGACTAATATTTCTGCTGTCTGTAACTTATCCTCCTCAATGTCCTGTTCTGTATGTACATTTAATAGCTGATTAAAGTAACTTTTCCATCTATTTAATATACTCCTAGAGGGGTAACTATAGTACACCTCAGCAGATGTAAAGTACAAGGTCCACAGGATAAATATTGATGAATAAAGTTTCCATTAAATGCAGTGAGAAATTTGGGGCAGACACCACGCCCATGTGCCAACAAACGCGAAGCGGTTTACACTATGCGGTCAACATATAAGCGATATTTAACAAACCTAAAAGCTAACCTAATGCAATTTAAGTACTCTAACCTGTGAAAGACCAACCTGAAAGCTAACCTAATGCAATTTAAGCACTCTAACCTATGAAAGAATGCAATGCCCAAATAAATAGTAAGTTCTGAAATTCTGAAGTATATATATTGAAATAATGGAAAAACTGCACTTAAACTAGCATTAAATATTTTCAAAGTCCTATAGAACAACAGTGTGCATGCGCCAGAGTTTATAGAGCCAGCGATAGCCCACAATTGAACCATATATTGATTATCATCCTCGATTACTATCCGTCGCTATGAAATTTAAATGGCCAATGTTTGCAATAAATCCCCAAATCTATGTTAAAAATATATATTAATAATATTAAAATCGGCTGCAATGGACTAGTGGTTATGCTCCTTGCCTCTAGTCCCAAGGGTTACAGGTTCAAACCCGGCTAGGGTTGATGGATTTTTTTAGGATGGAAAAATCCAAGGAGCAAGTCCTCCGGGAGGGACTTTAAGCCGTGGGTCCTGAGTCTGAAGATTTTCAGGCTCGTAAAAGATCCTTACGCCTGAATGAAAAGGTGTCTTAGCAAAATTTACCAAATTTTCCCGTCCTGGTACTACCTTGGTTTCCTAGATGTCAGTATGAGGCAGAACACTGACCACAGACCACTCAAATGACATCTATACAAAAAAAAGTGTAACTAAATTAGTATGGTTCAAATTCTTCCCTGTAGGGGGAGAGCGCCTAAATCTCTGTTAAGGAAAACATGGGCTTACATGAAGAAGAAAATTACCAAATGTTTATTAAAAATGGGTGTACACTTACTTATCTCTCCCTAACGCTGATCCAACCAGCGATAACCCAAAACAGCGATAGAAAAATCATAGACTAAGTAATATACTCTGTGGAGAAAATAGCAGTTAGCATCACAATATTGTCTAACAGTGTCATAATATTGTGATTTGCATATTTAAATAAATATTTCAAAATTGTCTAATAATGTTATAAAAATTGTTTGAAAAAGTTTAAAATATTAAATAATGTTAGTAAATACAGAAGAAGAGCTATAGTTTACAACAATATAACTGAAAAATGAAGCGCTAGTAGAAGTGCAGTTGAACCGAAATAATTGTTAGAAAAATGTAAAATTTGTTGTAAATGGTGGGGAAATAATTTGAAAATAAAACCCTGTTGCTGGATTCTGGATTTGATTTCTGTGCCTTGCAGTTAAAAATGGCAGATAATCTTTTGGACATGACCTTGATACATCATAACTAGAGACCAGATGTTAGGGAAAATGCCTATAGTTATTTATTATGGATATTGTAAAAGTGACTTCGTATAAGTTCATACCAACGACCCTAGAGTTGCTTTCCAGGAAGTTCATTTTGCCTATAAATGCATATTTCAGCTTATAATGCCTATAAATGCCTATTTACATTTTTTTCTCGAAATCAACTCTGTATTTCAATGAAATCAGTTGAAATGGACAAATTTCATGGCACAAATCATTTCATTTTAAGTGTTCTTTTTATAAATTCCCTTAGAATATTTTAGGATAAGGGTGACAATAACGCAATAATGTAGCAGGTAGATGCACTCCCATTAAGTAAATATTGTATTTTTCCACCTAATGCATTCCCTTTAAGCGAAATAGCTTTATGCCCTATATCCCATTGTATCCAGCTCTAAGGCTTGGAGAAAAGTTATTTGCTTCAATAACACACATTGCTGAGTGACAAAGAGGATGGATGGCTCAAGCTTTCTTTTTCCGTCTCACACCTGGTGCTGAAACCTTTAGGTGACTGGCAATATTATTTTTGATGTTGGTAACACTGAATTCAGTCTCATTCATAGACAGGTGCTTCAAAGACAAAGCAGTGCGGAAAGTGTATGTGGCTTTTTTTTTATCTTTAGAACAGTTGGCTCAATTGCACTTCTACTAGCGCTTGATTTTTCAGTTATATTGTTGTAAACTATAGCTCTTCTTCTGTATTTACTAACATTATTTAATATTTTAAACTTTTTCAAACAATATTTGAAGAGAAAAATTTCTGCCTAGACCGAGACTCGAACCCGGGACCTTTGGCTTGCCGGGCCAAATGCTCTACCAACTGAGCTACCGAGGCGAGTTACGATATAGACGCAAATTTTTCTCTTATATACGTTGTAATTCCCTCTCGCCAAATGCTTTGAAAAACCATTGCTTCCATCTTTGCAAATGGCGGCTTCTTAGTTAAGAAAATATTTATTGGGAATTTAACATTACTTTATAAAGCTAGTAAGGCTTCTAATGATGTTTTTATTATTGATTTAACATTTCGAGTCTCGGTCTAGGCAAAAATTTTTCTCTTCAAATATAATTTATCTTTCATTGAGAAATGTTAAATCAATAATAAAAACATCATTTTTCAAACAATTTTATAACATCATTAGACAATTTTGAAGTATTTACTTAAATATGCAAACCACAATATAGACACTGTTAGACAATATTGTGATGCTAACTGCTATTTTCTCCACAGAGTATATTACTTAGTCTATGATTTTTCTATCGCTGGTTGGATCAGTGTTAGGGAGTGATAAGTAAGTGTACACCCATTTTTAGTAAACGTTTGGTAATTTTAATATTATTAATATTTTTTTAACATAGATTTGGGGATTTATTCCAAACATTGGTAATTTAAATTTGATAGCGACGGATGTAATCGAGGATGATAATCAATATGTGGTTTGATTGTAGGTTATCGCTGGCTCTATAAACTCTGGCGCATGCACACTCTTGTTCTATAGGACTTAGAAAATATTTCCCGCTAGTCTAAGTGCAATTTTTCCGAAATTATTAAAAGATTTGGTCGAAAAATATTTAAGAATTATAAAAAGAAGCCAGATATAATAAGAACAGTTAAGTCTCGTTGACTGCAATGGGCAAGACATGTTGCACGTATGGGGAATGAAAGACTTGCATGGAAGCTTCTTGTAGGAAAGCCAGAGGGAAAACGTCCAGTTGGTAGACCAAGAATGAGGTGGGAGAATAACATTAACTATGATTTGAGGGAAGTAGATTATACAGGGAATGATTGGAAAGCATTAGCTCAGGATAGGGATGTATGGAGAGCTTATGTCTGTGTGGTCATGAACCTATGGGTTCGATAGTGCCAGTGAGTAAGTAAGTAAAAAGAATTTTTAAGAATTGTTACAGAACGTTAAAATGGTAGGAAATGTTAGCAGAAATGGTTAAATTAAATAGTGTAACAGCGTCAATAATGTTGCGTAGTGAGCTATATTGTCCAGCTGCCTTTTTTTTTTTAATTTAATTTCAACTCCATTTTGTTAGCCGCTATTTCTAGTACCATAAAGGTTCTCTTGATATATTTCTCTGATCTACCATTTATGTCCATGTCATTGGCATAAGCAAATATTTGAGTTGATTTATTGAGTATTGTACATCTAGTTTGTATATTGGATCCTCTTATCACTTGTCAACAACTCATACATAGAGTAAATACACCTAAATTATACTGTCAAACTCAGGATTTTAATAAAAATTATAATGGGAAGTAATACTATGAGCTATTATGGGAAAACTGCACTTAAACTAGCATGAAACATTTTGAAAGTCCTATAGAACAATAGTGCGCATGTGCCAGAGTTTATAGAGCCAACGATAACCCACAATCGATTATCATTCTCGATTACTATCGTCACTGTGAAATTTAAATGACCAATAAATCCCCAAATCTAAGTTAAAACATATTAATAATATTAAAATTACCAAATTTTTATTAAAAGTAGGTGTACACTTACTTATCACTCCTTAACGCTGATCCAAACAGCGATAACCCAAAACTGTGATAGAAAAATCATAGACTAAGTAAAACACTCTGTGGAGAAAATAGCAGTTAGCACCACAATATTGTCTAACAGTCATGATATTGTGATTTGCATATTTAAATAAATAATCAATTGAGTTGGTGTTTTCTTGATGAAAATCCATATTCATTAATCAAATAAAAATAAATCTTGGTTTTATTTGATTTTCATATTTATTAAGTTATAATTCAGTGACAGCAGTTTCGGTACACTGTACCTTCTTCAGACATGTTAACAAATTATGTATTTCTCATTTGGTAATTGTCCATTCCCATTTTAATAATGAACTTCTGCATTTACGTTTATATAACACTTTGGCTAGACCAGTGTTGACCTATGGTAGTGAAGCATGGACACTAAAAAGACAACATGAAAGTAGAATAATGGCTTGTGAAATGAGATTCATGCGCAGAACAGCAGGTTGCACCAGATGGGATCAGAAAAGAAACACCAATATCTTAAAAGAATTGAAGACTATGCCAATTTTGGAATATATTAAACAGTACCAACTAAATTGGAAATACCATCTTGAAAGAATGAGTTCAAATCAGATCCCCAAAGCTGTTTATAATTATATACCAAGAGGACGAAGATCTCTGGGGCATCCTATGAAACGCTGGAGGGAAAATTTTCTATAGGATTGTAACAGGCCTTGGCCTAATACTTTGAAGGAAGAAGAAGAAGACTTCTGCATTTGTCCACATACCAGTATTTGTTTTTATTGATATTTACTTCCAGACCCAATTTCTTAGTGTGAATTTAAAAGTATTTCAATAAACTTCTAAGACAAATATTTGTTCTCACAAGGGACGTGTATGGAGAATGGAGGAAGCTTCACAATGAGGAATTTTATAATTTATATTGTCCTAAGATTTTTAAGTCCACCGCTGTGGTCTCAAGGTAGCATGCTGCCTTGTCACGCAGCGGGCCCAGTTTGACTCCCAGTCAGGACAGGCTTCTGGATGAGGTTTTTACTCATCTGTAAGACAAATGTCAGGAAGCTTATGGCCCAACCGTTCCTGAAAATCATCTTGCCATCATCATCATCATCGTCCTTCACCAGTATGGGAAGCTACCACACCTATAATTCCCTACTAAAGCTGCAAAGCATTGCTTGAAAATGCTATGATTGCAGTGAAAGACCTGCCCTCGTCAGAATTACTGTAGAATAGAAGATTTTAAGGGTTAATAAGTCTAAGAGAGTCCACCGCTGTGGTCTCGAAGTAGCGTGCTGCCCTGTCACGTAGCAGGCCTGGGTTCGATCCCTGGTCGGGACAGTTTTTCTGGGTGAAGTTTTCATCAGGGTTTTTCCTCACCTGTAAGACAAATGTCAGGAAAACTTTAAGGCCCAAACGGTCCCCAAAATCATATGGCCATCATCATCATCATCCTTCACCGGTGTGGAAAGCAACAGGAAGTAACCACACCTACTATTCCCTACTAAAGCTGCAAAGCATAGCATGAAAATGCTATGATTACAGTGAAAAACCTGCCCTCGGGCAGAATTACAATGGATGGATGGAAGTCCAGGAGAATGAGATAGGCATGTCATTTAGCTCAAATGGTTGTCTATAGAAATTCTTTCAAAATTGTTATTGGGAAATCCTTATGGATAGATCATTGGGAAGGCTTAGGCATTGATGGGAAGATAATATTAAAAAGGATCTGAGAGAAATGAAAATCAATTAAATGAACTGGATTCATTTGGCTAAAGATAGCGACCAATGGAGGGTGTTAATGAATGTGGTATACAGCTACTGATTCCATATAGTGAGCGAGTTTGTATGCCAGGTTGGAGCCAAATCCTTGCAGTCCATTGTCAATTGAGGCGCTCAGAATAATAACGGCAGATCCCAACTGACATAGAATTTTGAGATAGAAGCATGACCGTGCACAGCTGCCATCTACCTTTCATGTGATGAAGTATCATACAAATTGGAATATGCCAAAGCTCTCATTTTCCACCTTTAAAATTTGTCCATAGTGAAAACGAATACATTCTCAGCAAAAAAAATGACGTCTCAAAATGAACTTTGTTCTGCCGTTATTATTATAAGCGCCTCAATTATATTACCATTGCATTTCTCAGATGAACTAAAAATAAAAAAGAAAGCAAGTTTAAAAGATATTGGTTTATAATTGTTTCTATCCATAAATTCTTATATTTCAGATATGATGTAAACCAGACAGTTCTAAAGAAGACGTGTGAAAAACAGCTAGATTATTTTGCTAATGCTACATCAAACTTCACCAAATGTGCCATAACCCATGCTCGACCAATCAGGCTGTGTGAAAAATGCATTTACTATTATTTAAATGTTCTAGAAGCACATAATGATATTTTACAGGTAAGTTAGTGTTAGTGACGTGAAAAAATAAATAAAAAATTAATAATTATTATTATTTATTTAAACTGGTAAAATTAAGAAGTTAAGGCCATAAGGCCTTCTTCCACTTATCTATTGAAAAAATATGGTTGGTTGGTTGGTATCTAATGTCGAGCACTTGATAATGAAATCATTCGCTCTCTTGCACTCCAATATTTAGCAGAAAGGCTGGTCTCTTCTACAAAAGCTGGACAACGGAGGAGATGGTTTCTTTCCATATCTTCTAAAGGCTACTGTCTTTAACAGAGAGGAGACCCTTTAATTCCTTCCATCGAAGGCTTAAAGGAACCGACCTGGACAGTAACCTAGTGTCCAATCCCTCACCTTCTCGTGGTGCAGCTGTTAGTAATCATGCTTATGCATGATGAACGAAAGGGAAGGGCTACTCACCAACAAGCACTGGTCAGCTTGGCGAGTTTTTCCTTTTTTGACCGAATTGGTATTACTTCTCCTCCCCATACCAATTCCCTCTTTCAACTTTTCTATCCAGTCTCCCTTGACTGACCTCTTGTTTATTTCGACCCTGATGGTATTAGAGTACTCGAGGCCTAGGGGTTCATTTCTCCTTCCTTCCTATACCTACTTTCTCTCTATGGGTGACGTATCCACCACATGTGGTGCCTACTACTAAACGGTACAACTAGTTTATTGTACTCCAATACAAACATGAAGCCTATTGAAAAAATATTAGATGCAGGAAAATTAAATATTGACATAGCATAGAGAGAAATGGTTTACACATGTGAAAAGAATGAATGTAACAAGATTACCAAGAGCAGCAATCAACTACAAGCCAAGAGGTTCAAGGAATGTAGGAAGGCCAGTGAAAAGATGGACAGAACAACTGTGAGGCGGAACAGGCAATTTGCCTAGCCCGTGAAGTGAAGAAGAAGAAGACATAGCATAAAAATTATAAATAAAATTGTACAAAAAAAAGGTAAAGTGATTCCACTACAGCCTCAGGAGGCCCTTGGAGTAGTAGGAGGTTAAGGCTCCTTTTTCTGAACAATCGACACTTGATGTCAGCCGGGTTGTCAGCCCTCCAGAACAAGCGTTTGGTACTCAATTCAGTTAGAAACTGATTTGACCCCAGGGCCATAGTGCCACCAGAAGGTTTGAGTCAGTTTAAAAATACTGACCCCACCAGGACTCGAACCCTCAACCTTCCGGCTTGTAGTGCAGTGCCTTAACCACTACGCTATGGCGTGCCCCCAAATAAAATTGTACAAATTAACAAAATTAAAATTAATCGAATCAAATGATTAACAAAATGAACAGAAATAATCAATCAATCTTTTGAGATACCATGTATAAAAAAATTAATTCCTCTTAATATAAAAGAAATTGTGTCTGTTGGAAATATCTCTGCTTCGAGTTTTACTTTCAGGAGATATATGATATTGTCTGTCCAACGGATCTGTGCCCCTGTAAGATATTCAAACTAAAGCCTACTTCCTTTTCTGCCTTGGCAAATCATTTCCCTTTCTGCATTCCTATCTCTCTGTTTTCTCTCTCTCTCTCTTGCACTTGCACTCCTGTGTTATCTCGACTCCAACCTTACATTATTCAATATTCAAGAGCCATGACACTGGGGGAAGATTGGCAACATCCCTTCTCAATAAGTTACCATTGGCTATATGGGCACAGATCCGTTGGTCAGAGTATACTACAGAGTGATTCAGAAATATGGCTATAAGTTTGATCGCATTTTGTGACGAAAATATTATTATTAAAGGAAATATGATGTTATCATTGGAAAGGGAATCCTTCAAATTACAATAATAGAACAAACAAAACTAATCACTGCTCACGTGCAGCTTGACGGGTTGATTTTTGTGGCCTAGCGTCGAGTGACTCCACAATTCTCTTCGTTGTTTCTGCATCCGTGCTAATGCGAGGCCTTCCAGAAGGTTTGATTTTCTGCATCCTTCCCGTTTCCAGCAGTCGTTTTCTCCACTTACCCACAGTCGACGGCTGCAATGCTACGTTAAACTCACGTCTTGTCCGTCTTGCAGTCTCACGATCATTAGCATGCATTATTGCCCATGCAGCAATTATAATTTGCTATTGCATATTCAATGCCATTTTGACTAATGATGTAAGTTCAACACTGTTTTGTTTTGTTCCATTGTTGTAATTTGAATAATTGCCTTTCCAACGGTAATTTCATATTTCCTGTAATGGTAATATTTTCATCACACAACGCGATCAAACGTATAGCCATATTTATGATTCACCCCGTATTGTGGCCTACTTTCAATTTCACGCTATTTAGGCAGACCACATTACTTAGAATGTTGTGAATTTCTATTCCATGGGGGAGAAAAATATAGCTCAGGTGTCAAAGCTTCTGACTACAGACTGGATGAAGTCTTGTGCCATGACCGAGAGGTTTAAGGTGTGATATCTTGGTGCATAGCTAAGGGACTTACTCTTATTTGAGTCTCCATTGTGGGAAGAAATTTTCTTTTGGAATTTTTGCCAGTTTGGAACTGATGCCTACTTAGTATTGTGAGGAATTTAGATAGTTACAATAAGTAGTGACTCCAGGTTGAGAAAACCAGGATAAATTATATTTGAAGAGAAAAATTTTCGCCTAGACCGAAATATAATTTATCCCTCAGTGAGAAGTGTTAAATTAATAATAAAAACATCAATAGAAGCCCTACTGGGTTTATAAAGTAGTGTTAAATTCCCAATTATTCTTACATTATCTTAGACGTTCAAAGAATTTTCTCCCAGTTTCATTAAAACAAATCCTTGTACAGAATCTTGTGTTGCCACACTTCGATTATTGTGACATTATATATCTTCTTCTTCTTCTTCTTCTTCTTCCTTCCAAGTATTAGGCCAAGGCCTGTTACGATCCTATAGAAAATTTTCCCTCCAGTGTTTCATTGGACGGCCCAGTGATCTTCCTTCCGGGAAATTCTCGTATAAGACTTGAAAGCGTAATAATAGTCCCTTCAATTGGTTGCTGGCCAAAGGAAGGCAAGACCAGTGATGGGGCTGCCATCTTACAGCCTCTAGTCAGGCTTTTCTGGAGAAGAAAAGTAAATAAAGGAAAGAAGAAATGGAAGAAAGGAAAGACTCCCTAGCCCTCGGATGCCCTAATAGCGTTGGGGTCGGAAAAACAAGAGTTAACCAAGAGAGGTTAGATAGTAAAGTTAAAAGAGTGCAAAACACAAGTAAGTGGAAGAAATGTTTTGCTCAGCTTGGGCACCTTGTGGTCGCCATCCACATATCCCCTAGATGAGGACCCCTAAATGATCAAATCCATGACTTGTCGCAAAGATTGCAGCGTGTTCATAATGCTTGCATTCGATTCATTTTCAATATCCGCCGTTATGACCATATTTCCGAACACTTTAACAGTCTCTCTTGTCTCCGTCTTACTGACAGACGTAAATTGCACTCTCTTTCACTACTTTTCAAGCTTCTGAATTCCTACACTCCTACTTACCTGGCGTCCAGATTTGAGATGTTATCCTCATACCACAATATTGACACTAGGTCACAAGATAACAGTCTGCTAACAATTCCTCTTCATAGCACTTCCTCTTATTCTACTTCCTTCACAGTAGCCTCTGCCCACTACTGGAATTTCCTTCCTCAAGATATGAGGGGTTGCCGCACACTTGGCACCTTTAAGTCACGCTTATACAGTTACCTGTTGTCTAATAATTAATTTATCTTTATTTATTTAAATTTATACTATGTCATTAATAGTTTTTTCTCGTTTTTTTATACCTTGTACATATTATATATTTAATTCGTTAAATTTGTTTATGTAGTTGTAAGACTATTTTTTTTTTATTTTGTATTTTTTAAAAACCTGGTTGAGTGGCAGACAAGGCCTTAAGGCCTTAACTCTGCCAGGTAAAATAAAGCTATTATTATTATTATTAATTAATGTCTTCTTAACTAAGAAGCCGCCATTTGCAAAGATAGAAGCAAAGGTTTCAAAGCATTTGGCACAAAAGAATTACAACGTATATAAGAAAAAAATTTCCGTCTAGATCGCAACTCGCCTCGGTAGCTCAGTTGGTAGAGCATTTGGCCCGTTAAGCCAAAGATCCCGGGTTCGAGTCTCGGTCTAGGTGAAAATTTTTCTCTTCAAATATAATTGTAATTCATCGTGTGAGGGTGCCACTAATATTGTGTTTCCATTATTTGTATTCAGGCAAAGGATGATGCTGGTCATGCTTGTAAGATGGAGCTTGTCAATTTAGACCGGCTTGAGGTTATTGAAGGTGCTTTTAATTATGTTTATGGTCTTTGGGAACGAGGGAATTGCAATGGTAAGTAGGATCTCTGATTAAATTTAAATTAATATTGGGAAGTAAACATTATGAGGTTATATCATTAATAGTGAGTGTAGAACATATTTTTAACGACTCACCTCATATGATTTCAAATTTCTTTGATACCGGCGGTTTCATTTTAGAAATATTAAAAATTGTGAAATTGAAAAATCAGCAATTGCTGCACATAGTTTGCTAGAACATCATAAAATTGAAAAAGAGGCAAAACTTTTGAAACAATTGGATATACCGTTGGAATTGACAATTTGGGAAATGATATTCATTCAGAAGAATAAATATCGATCTATGAATTTCGATATTCCGGTGGATAAAAGTTTAATTACAAAGTTTATAATCCCAACGAAAGATGACAGCACAAGAGGTGATGTCATTAGAGAAATCAACAATCACAGAATTTCATCAGTGGAAGCCATGACTGAAGAAGGACATGATGTTGTCTGAAACCGCTGGTATCAAAGAAATTTGAAATTATATGAGGTGAGTCGATAAAAATACGTTCTCCACTCACTATTAGGGATTTCTGGTATCTAGAATATGAAACTTGCCCTTATAGGGTTTACAAAAGATTGTTTACAGTATATGAAAGGTGATACTAGTAAAAACAAAATTTAATATAAAATTATAGAATATTCACCTGGAAGGTCCGTCTCCTCAACTTAATTATCATTTAACTGTAGCGCTTTCGGGACTTGTCCCATCATCGGCAGGATTCAAAACTGGTGTTTCACTGAAGATCTGGTAGAGGGGGTTACATGTATTGGGTTCATTTTCGTTTATCAGGCTGTCGTTGTGAGCTACTTTCATGATTTCCATCTCTTCGAGTACGTTTATCTTCGCTGGATTATCAACTTTTATAAGATTCATGATGTGTTCCGTTGAGGTTTATTCAAAATTAATATAAAATTATAGAATATTCACCTGGAAGGTCCGTCTCCTCAACTTAATTATCATTTAACTGTAGCGCTTTCGGGACTTGTCACAAGCGCTACAGTTAAATGATAATTAAGTTGAGGAGACGGACCTTCCAGGTGAATATTCTATAATTTTATATTAATTTTGAATAAACCTCAACAGAACACATCATGAATCTTATAAAAGTTGAAAACAAAATTTGTTTTGTAATTATAGATACTGTTATCTCCAGTCATTATTAAATCATTATTAGAATAAATAATATTTTATTTAACAAAACTCGGTTATTCTTTACAACATATGACACAACTTTTTTTAATTCCTCCATAAACTCCTGTCAAATTTTACTCCTAGGGTTTAATTTTTCAAATTATTTTTCACCATTTACAATTATTTTTACATTGGTCTTAAAAGATTCCGGGCTATGTGGCCGTCTATAACTGGCGTTTGTTCCAAAAGTTTCTCCCTCAACTGCGGAGGGCATCTTCAGTGGTGAGTGCTTCCAGGTGTTGTTTCCCTGTCGTAGACTCGACTGTGAATGTTGTTTCTAACAATTATTTCAGTTAATAAATTAATGAGTCATTTTAACATCTTACCTCATATTTCATGTTTTTCAAACACGGTAACTATAGTTTTCAAATGATCTTGTCATTCATTTTCAACCGCCATTATGACTACCGGATATTCGTTGGAATCTCCCTTTATAACGTTGCCATCTGGTGTTGATTTGATGGCAACGTTATAAAGGGAGATTCCAACGAATATCCGGTAGTCATAATGGCGGTTGAAAATGAATGACAAGATCATTTGAAAACTATAGTTACCGTGTTTGAAAAACATGAAATATGAGGTAAGATGTTAAAATGACTCATTAATTTATTAATTAAGAACCTCATAATGTGTTTCCCAATTTTAACTTTGAATTATTTCAGTATCCATCCATCCATCCATAGTAATTCTGCCTGAGGGCAGGTCTTTCACTGCAATCATAGCATTTCCATGCTATGCTTTGCAGCTTTACCAGGGAATTATAGGTGTGGTAGCTTCCTGTTGCTTTCCACACTGGTGAAGGATGATGGTGATAATGATAAGGTTGAAGTCCACCGCTGTGGCCTTGAGGTAGCGTGCTGCCTTGTCATGCAGCAGGCCCGGATTCGATCCCCGGTCGGGACAGTTTTTCTGGGTGAGGTTTTTATTGGGGTTTTTCCTCACCTGTAAGACAAATGTCAGGAAAACTTTAAGGCCTAATTGGTCCTCGAAATCATATGGCCATTGCAGTCATCATCATTCATATTCATCTTAGATTAAGCTTAGGATTAAGGACTCTCCTGGCACACCACTATGATCATCATCACCCATCATATCATCGGGGCATCGTAACCCCACCTTCCAGGTGCCTCAACCTCAGAAGTGGGTTACAAGTATGTCATGCCAGGAGAGAACAGCAGAAATGTCGAAAGACATCTTTGCTCATAGGTACATATATGTAGTAATATTAGTATATTACTAAAGCTAGCTTAATTAAGAATTGTATAATTTCAGATTGCTTTGAATTAGATAACAATGGAACGCTGACAACAGTTCTCTCTAATCAGACCGTAAGATTCCAAAAGCTTTACAACGAGACACATGACTGTATAAGTGATTTCTACAATGCAACATCTGAATCATATGATAAATCGGTCTGTGTGAATTGCACTAAAAAATACTGTTCTCTTAATAAGTATTATGACGAACTGAAGGAATCAAGTGGAGGCGTGCTGTGCATGGATATTGTGGATACAGTAAGTGTAGTGAATTACTATCTAAATATTATTTGATGAAGGTACCAAGATTACTACGTTCATCGAGCATATGAACAAAATATTATTTTTTTTTCATAAAATTGTGAATGACTGAATACATTTTTGACAAGTTGCCTATTAAAATTTGGCCACCAGTATGTTTAATTAAAGTATAATTAATTATTTAACTTTTATAGGAATTAATCACTATGAGGTTTAATTTATGGTGAAATTAAATGTTTCTTACCTCTCCTCATATAAATCTTCTAAGTAATCGTGATTTCGAGACCATAATGGTCTCATCTTCAGTACTTCTTTGGCGACTGATGTTATGTTGATCAGAAGAAACTCTTCTTCTTTCCTCTAATTTCACTATAATTAATTAATTAATTTATTCAAAATAACTTGATTCACTTATTATAAAAATAAATTATAATCCAATTACCAGAAATCGATGTATAGAGCTGGAAAAGTTTTGGTTGCCATTGCACACTTGGCCGTAAACTTCTCGCAGCCAGATGTAAACAGATATAACTTTATATTATTTTTAGTCTGATCATCTTACCTCAATATTAATGTTGATTTGTTCTTGGATATGTTTCAAAACAGAATTGTTTTGAAACACGTCCAAGAACAAATCAACATTAATATTGAGTTCTGTTTTGAAACATATCCAAGAACAAATCAACATTAATATTGAGGTAAGATGATCAGACTAAAAATATGTAAGATAAAGAAGTAATGAAGTATGGGCACTAATAGAAAATACGTGGTAATCACAGCACACACAATCACGTCTGTCTTCTACAGCACGCACACAAAGAATGCCCCTCGATGGCTTCTTCCTCTTCCCCCTTCCTTCCGGCCGTGTTGCCAACCTTCTCTCTCCCGCCTTCTGCTGCCACCTGGTGGGCAGCTTCCTGCACTCCTGGGCTCCAGCCTGCCATCTATCGAGCGGTCACGCGTACTCGCTGGAAACCCAGTGCTGCTCGATGATCGCTGCTTACACTCGACCATCCTGCAAACATTAATGCCCTCATTAATTGCTTAGCTCTCAAGCAGATCAATCAGATCCTGTCGATTATCAACGGCCTCATTGCCGTCGCTATCATAGTATTTTTGCTCATCGCCCGGAACAGTACTATGATATCGCCTGAGAGAATCCACAGCCACAGTTGCTGTGAAGTTCCGGTTCCCGCGCATGCCTTTTACAGTACTCACCTGGTACCAGTCGTTCCCCAACACCTTGGAAACTCTATAGGGACCACCATACTTGTTCAGTAATTTTCGGTTCACCCCTTTTTCGCCAGAACACGTGTTCGCCTCTCGTCATAACACCAAGTCTCCCACCTTGTACTTGGTTGCGACCTTACGCCTTCGGTCATAGCGCGCTTTCATCGCCAACTCCGCCTTGGTCAGGTTCTCCATCGCCTTGTCCCTTCGCCTTTTGACAGCTTGCTGTATATCCCCAAGGGTTTCACCCCTTTCAGCCACCTCTGCCGCCTGCACTCCACCAGACAAATCCGCCACAGCACCCTCTTGGTGAGTAAACATGAGCTGTGCTGGGGAGAACCCAGTGCTCGCATTAACACAACGGTTCATTCCCCACACAATCTCACTCAGTTTCTCGTCCCATCGGGTCTCACAGTCTGTGCTGGTACCAATCGCACTCAGGATTGTTCGATTCTGCCTCTCCACCTGACCATTCGCCCGAGGTGTTGCTATAGCATTGAGGACATGTCGCACACCTCGTTCCGCCAGAAACTCAGCAAACGCCTTGCTGGTAAACGCCAGTCCCCGATCGGAGATCAGTCTCCTTGGATATCCAAACTCGCCAAATATCTCTCTCAATTTCTCAATGGCTTCTGCCGAACGTAGAGTTCGGGTAGCCTTCGCCCAAGTGAACTTAGTGAAGGAATCCACCGCCATCAGCACATAGCTGTGACCCTTTGCACTCCTTGCAAAAGGGCCAAGGTGATCCACATGCACCGTGTCCAAGGGCACAGAGGGTTTCCTAATGGGATGCAGGACGCCTTCCCGCCGCCCATAGTCACCCTTGCTGAACGCACACCTGAGACATGCATCTACGTACTTACGCACGAAACGTCCCATCCTCGGAAACCAGTAAGTCTCCTTGAGGAACTTCAGGCACCTCTCATATCCTGGATGACCAGCCTCATCGTGATGCTTACGCAATAGGTTAAACCTTGTCATTGCTGGCACGTATAGCCTCTTCCCCACCTGGGTCTTTCGATACAATCTGCCATCTTGCATCACATAATCCGCCTTGAGGCCCTTGTCTGCTGTATTCTCAGCCAATGCTGTGACTATCGCCTGCGCCTTGTCATCCTGCAACTGCACAGTCAAAAACCAATCATCATGAGACAAGCTTACCAGATTCACATTCACCGGGTTCCTGCTCAATGCGTCTACATGCTGCATTTTGGCTCCAGGACGATACTCCAACTCCATGTCGTATTCCTGCAAAGCCATCCACCACCGGGCCACTCGTGGCACCAGGTCCCTCTTCAGCATGGTCGCACGTACTGCAGAACAATCAGTGACCGCCCTAAAGTGAATACCTACCAGGTAAACCCGGAAACGTTTGACCGTTTCCACCAACGCCAGTGTCTCCAGTTCATAACTGTGGTAGACCTGCTCTGCTGGACTAGTAGCTCGGCTGAAATACAACACAGGTTTAAGACTGTCATCCTTCTGCCTCTGCAGTAACATTCCACCAAGCCCCAGTTTACAGGCATCCGTGTGCACTTCAGTTTCGGCTGCACTATCATACAGGGCCAAGACTGGCCTGTCCACCAAAGACAATTTCAATGTCTGAAAGGCTTCTACCTGGTTAGGTCCCCAACACCATGGGACATCCTTCCGAGTGAGGTCAGTCAGTGGTCTGGCTAAGACTGCAAAATTTTGAATAAACTTACGAAAATAACTCACCAATCCCAGAAACTGCCTTACGCCATGTACATTCTCAGGGACTGGGAACTCACTCACCGCCTGCGACTTCCTCCACCCTGGACTCACCCCTGCTGCACTGATCTCATGACCCAGGTACTCCAATCGGTCCTTCAGGAAGGAGCACTTCGATAAGTTCAGCTTCAGTCCTGCCTCAGCCACCATCTCCAGCACTCTCTCCAGAAGGACCAGACCAGGTTCCACCGCCGTGGATGGGATCAGAAGATCGTCCATGTAGGCAAGTACAGTATCCGTACCCAGTCCACTCAGCATTTTGTTAATCACTCGCTGAAACACTGCTGGGGCATTCGCCAACCCAAACGGGACCCTCAGATATTCATAGTGGCCATCAGGAGTAACAAAAGCTGTCTTTTGGATTGAGTCTAGGTGCATTGGGACTTGGTGATAACCCTGCGCCAGATCTAGGGTTGTGAAGTAACACCTCCCTGCCAGCTTATCCAGCTGATCGCTCACTAGAGGCATCGGATACCTATCCTTAATCGTTACCCGGTTAAGTGCCCTGAAGTCACAGCACATTCGAATGTCTCCATTTTTCTTTGGTATTAGGAGTATGGGGCTCGCATACTCAGACTCGGATTCACGAATAACCCCACTCGCTAACAGCCCTTGCACCTTTTCGCGTACCTTCTCCCTTTCTGCAAAAGAAAGCCGGTACGGACGATGATACACTGGCTTGTCCGAGGTTACCTGAATCTTCATCTCGCCTAGATGAGTTAGCCCAAGATCATTGTCGCCAGTCGAGAAGCAGATCGCCTTCCTTTGTAGCAGGTTAACCAGCTGTATTCTCTCACCCTCATTGATATCGCCTATATCAATATTGGAGAAATCCATTTCAACACCCCGCTGGTTATCTGCCAACACCCGATTTACCTGTGATGTGTGACGAGTATCACACTGATGAGCTCTCGCCAACACACGATCTGCCTTCCAGAGCAGGGGCTTCGGACCCAGATTACATACCTCCACCTGTTGTTCTCCATGTGATGGTATTACCACGTTTGGCACTGCAATCCAGGTACCCCTTTCCTCATGACTCCGGCTCCCCACGAAAACCTCTGTGCCAGGGTCTGCGCCTACTACCCTGACATTAACCATGGTGGTTGAACCTGGAGCTAACAAAGCATCTGAACATGCTCTTACCTGGTATCTGTCGGAGCCGTTCACCATGGCTTCCACATCTAACTCACTGATGAGAACACTAGGTTCTGCCTGCGACAAGGTGGCTGTTCCTCCGGACACAACCAATACCACGTCACCCTGCAGTGCTGGCTGTCCCAGAAGTAAGTCCACGTCTGACAGACCACTAGTGACCACAATGGCATCAATTTGGAGCTGAATCGCATCCACTCTAATGTTCAAAGTGACCTCACCTGCACCAAGAATTGTACCGCCACCAAAACCCCTCAAGACCACTGATGTTGGACGCATCCCTCCCTCAGCCGCCTGCTGGGCACACTGCACTGTGGCAATGTTATACTCACTACCTGTATCTATATAGATTGTGATGCGCTTCTCATCCTTGGTCCATGCGGCCTTCTTATAGACATTACTACTGTTACTATCTACAAGTCTTACCATAGCAGTGTGGTCCTGAGATTCTCCTGCGGCTCGCGTTGGGCAGATCGATCTCGAGTGGCCGCTCTTGCCACATCGTTGGCACCGATCTTGCCTCGCCTTTGGACAGTCCCGGCTCATATGGGTCCCCCACTCCTGGCAGTTAGAAGCACCGGACCCGACGCTTCACTGCGCCATGCGCCTGTTGCCTGCTGTCCACACGAGCGCGCTTTCTTCCCTCTCCAGGAACCCTCTCCGGTTCTCTCCCTCGTGAGATTGGTGGGTGGGGTTGGCCACTCGCCTGATAGCGATCCAACCCACCCAGAAATCCCGAGTACAGGTCACCGGGAGTCTTACACTTGAAGGCCCGAGCATTCGCCTGTAGGTCGAGCGGGAGGCCCTTGATTATACAGGAGATGGCCTTCTCTCCCGTAAACCCGCACCTTTCACACAATGCCAGCTTGTCATGATAGTATTTCGTCATGGACTCGCTTGGCAGCTTACGCCTTGCTACCAGCTCCTCCAATGACTCCGCAAAATCATGCCGCCGTGGAAAAGAGCGACGCAGGGCCTTCTTCCACTCTCCCCACGAGAGGTCATAGTCGTCGAGGCGGTTAAACCACGTCTTTGCCGCCCCGCGTAGTTTCGCCTGCATGTAACACGACCTCTCGTACTCGGACCAACCATGGATACGGCCCAGCTGGTCGATCTTGTGGAGCCAGCAATCGATGTTACAATCCCGATCATCGGGATCGAACTGGTCCACAATCTCTCCACCCGCTCGGGCCGCCCTCGCGCTGCTGGCCACGCTTGCGCTAGAGGCGCACTCCCCACCACAACACCCACCATGATGTGTACGAGGGCGCCCCTTGGGCGTCTTAAACTTTGCCCCACTGGCGCCTCCAGTTTTAGGGGAGACACCCGCGTGGCGCAACTTCTCCTCCACGCCTCGGAAGATGCGAGCCGCCTGCTCCTCCACCGCCGACGTGATCGCCTTAGCCAAGTCTCCCTGGCTAAGCAGTTGGGCCAACGCCAGTTGCACTGGGTCCCCTCGAGCCGCCTCACTCACCTGCCCGGGGTTTCCCGATGGCCCACCATTATCGACCGCTAGGGATCGATCGTCGCCCACGTGGCCGCCTGCCGCATGGGTGCCCGCCGGCATCTCATTATCTTCCCTAGTGTCAATGGCCAGATCATGTCCTAGATCGCCATCCACGCTGGACCCGGAAAGTGGAGTCAGATCGTCACGTGAACGATCATCCTCCACCTCCATATCATAGTCCAGCATGGAATCTTCCCTGTACATGCTGGCCATTTTTATTTTCTCAATAACTACAAATGGTAAATCTGCGATTACAAAAACTACCACTAAAACCACAAAACTAGGGTTTATCCCACTTCTAATATGTAAGATAAAGAAGTAATGAAGTATGGGCACTAATAGAAAACACGTGGTAATTACAGCACACACAATCACGTCTGTCTTCTACAGCACGCACACAAAGAATGCCCCTCGATGGCTTCTTCCTCTTCCCCCTTCCTTCCGGCCGTGTTGCCAACCTTCTCTCTCCCGCCTTCTGCTGCCACCTGGTGGGCAGCTTCCTGCACTCCTGGGCTCCAGCCTGCCATCTATCGAGCGGTCACGCGTACTCGCTGGAAACCCAGTGCTGCTCGATGATCGCTGCTTACAAATAATATAATTAAAATAACCTCAAAATATTACTTCCTAAAATTAAATATTAGATATTACTTTGTTACATTTCTATGTTCATGACAAACATACTCAACTTATATATTAAATTAAAGCTAATTTTTTTTGTGCATGATAGAATGCCTCTGTCTCTCTAAAAGTGGCCACAAATAAGGGTTGCTGGCTGTTAAAGATAGGTTAGAGTGAAAGAGAGCTAGCACTTTACATCACTCGTCAGACAAAGACGGTGATAGCCAGCTGTGTGAGTTTTCAGCGCTATTGCACATGTGTCGGTAGCTAGTATAACTATGAACTCACACAGCTGGCTGGCTATCACCGTCTTTGTCTGATGAGTGATGTAAAGCGTTAACTCTCTTTCACTGTAACCTATCTTTAACAGCTAGCAACCCTTATTTGCAGCCACTTTTACGCAGGCTGAGGCATTCTATCATTATATCCTTCATTTCTACAACAATGTAATAATAATAATAATTATTATTATTATTATGTAATCAATTGATTTTGCGTTTACTTGATGAAAAT
The DNA here is from genome assembly GCA_030220185.1 of Diploptera punctata. Classification (NCBI taxonomy): domain Eukaryota; kingdom Metazoa; phylum Arthropoda; class Insecta; order Blattodea; family Blaberidae; genus Diploptera; species Diploptera punctata. The sequence goes on along the minus strand of JASPKZ010003887.1, from coordinate 1,143,767 downwards.
CCATTTTTATGTTAATTAAATAAAAATAAAACTTATAGTTTTATATGATTTATAATAAATATGAAAATCAGTCCACCGCTGTGGTCTCGGGGTAGCGTGCTGCCTTGTCACGCAGCGGGTCCAGGTTCGATCCCCGGTTGGGACAGTTTTTCTGGGTGAAGTTTTTATCGGGGTTTTTCCTCACCTGTAAGACAAACGTCAGGAAAACTTGGCGACTGATGTTATCGCCAAGATTGTACTTATGATGAGACCGTTATGGTTTCAAAATCGCGATCTACTTAGAAGATTTACATGAGGAGAGGTAAGAAACATTTAATATCACCATAAATTGAACCTCATAGTGATTAATTCCTATAAAAGTTAAATATGATTTAAGGTTAATATTATTCGTTTTTAAACACCTTAAATGATGGACAAATTATATTTGAAAAGAAAAATATACGCCTAGACTGGGGTTTGAACCCAGGACCTTTGACTTTCTATGTCAATGCTCTTCCAGTCTAGGCGTATATTTTTCTTTTCAAATATAATTTGTCCATCATTTAAGGTTATTGAACCTTTTGCTTGGAATTAAATTTTATGCATGTCTACAGTATGTGTATTTAAAAGTCAGTGGTTCACCCCACTCAGATCGTTGTGGAAGGGGTTTGCAAATCGAAAAAGGTGGGAACCGCTGTTCTAATCTATCCAACATGTGTAATTTTCAAGGACAACATATATTTAGCTTCATATCAAGTGCATTTATTGTGTGAGCAACAATTAACCACAGTGCCACTTTTCTCAATATGCCATAATGAAATACAGACTTTGTTCACGATTATTCCTTAATTAGATGTAGGCCTGTATGTAGGTAGGTGAACAGATTATATTCAACTAACTTTTCTTCTTCTTCACGGTTTAAGCTTATTTACTAGCCTCTTCTGGCTCCAAATTGCTGCTCTTTCCATCTTTTCCTTGGTCTTCCCAAACTTCTTCTTCCTCGTGGTGAATAGTTGTATGCTGCTTTTGGTATTCTATTCTCAGTCATCCTTGCCAAGTGTTCTTTCCAGTTTGTTCTGTATTTCTCTATTGTTGTGTTTAATTCCTCTACTTTTAGTTGTCTTATTTCTGTGTTATGTTTTTTGTCTGTTCTTTGATATCCTGCTATTGGTCTGAGGAATCTCATTTCAGCAGCTTGTATTCCGGCAGATTGTTGTGTTGTCACTGTCCATGTTTCGGATCCATAAGTAACAATAGGCACTAACTTGTATTTGTTCCGCTCCGTAGCCGAGTGGTTAAGGCAGGAAGCCTTGGCGCAGAGCCACGGGACTTGCGCTGGTTCGAGTCTCCATGGGGGAAGAAATTTAATCATGGTATTTCGGCCAGTATGGGACCGGTGCCCACCCAGCATCATGATGCATTTGGGTAGGTACAATAAGTAGCGGCTCCAGGTTGAGAAAACCAGCTATAACAGCTGGGGGATTCGACATGCTGACCACATGTCACTCCTACACTGGCTGATTATCATCTACCTCTGTAGTTGACACATGTGGATGTGAGGCCAGCAGCCGGCTGGTAGGCTAAGGGCCTTGTAGGCCTCTCACGCCAGGAGTTTAGTTAACTTGTATTTAAGAAATTAGGAATAGATGTGTAAAAATATCATTAAAACTTTTATGAAACTGTTGATACAGATGAATGAAACGAGAACAAAATGGAGCCAGAAGTTGGGATGTTCGGCATCGACATTGCAAGTTGAAATACCACTCATTATATCAGTTATTCTAATACTGACGACACCTGTGGTATTTTATTCAGCTGCAAAAAGATTTTCTGTTAAAGCTCATAACAGACTTTTAAGACGTAAGTACAGCTTTTATAATTTTACATTTCCTTAAGCTTTTCTTATTGATAAGTACCATCTAGGCAGCAGAATCAGAATTACTTTATCTTATTTTTCTCAGATCTTTGTGATATTTTAAGTGCTTTTACATTACTGAAGAGTTGGCACAATCTGGTTACGTGTTATGAAAGCAAATTTATTTTGTCATTGCTTAATTTTTAATTTAGATTTAGCAATTTTTAGAGTGACAACATAAAGTAACTACAGCAAAACTCCTGATTATCCGTGTTAATTGGGACCGAGATATGCACGGAAAATCGAAAAACACTGATAATCCAATTAAATTATTCAGCGCCGTGGAAGTTGATCAGAAATGTATTTACCAACTTCAATACTACTTAAATGCGCTATTCATGTTTCACTCCAACAATTACTATACAGAATAAATCATTTTCAAAATGCTGTCATACTCTCTGATTCTAAGGCAGCAATATATGCAATAAATTCACACAAAATGAAGTCAATACAAATTAAAGAGTGCTACAAAATGATTCAACAACTCCACACACTACAGAAAAGAATTCAATTGCAATGGATAACTGCACATTGTGGAATTGCTGGAAATCACACTGCTGATTTTCTTGCCAAAAAAGGCTCCGATTTAATTCAGAATACTACTAAAAGCTTACCTTTCACATCCATAAAAACAATAATTAAAAACAAATATAAAATCAAATAAAACCAAGACCTATGTAATAAAGCCAAAGACAAAAAATGGAATATTTTAGTAAAGAAGCCAGATATTATTCCAGAAATTCCATGTAAAACTATAATAGCAAAATTTAGACTGCTTACAGAACATGACTATTTGGCCAAACATTTATATAAAATAAATAATAGTTTTAAAAAACTAAAAGAACACGCTTTATTAGAAAACTAAAAAATGAAAAATAATTTTAATTTCCAATACGCTTGGGATAAAATAAAGTGGTCAACAAAAAAATCATCTCCAACGCATATAGAATAAAACTAGAGTTATCAACAAAAAGAAAATAATTTTACCATCAAAAGCGTGGGGTGCTCTATATCAATTAATATATTTGATAATAAACAGATATTGGTAAAAGTAAGCTCTCTAAGAAGAAAATATAAAAATCATGCGTGTTCTTTTAGTTTTTTAAAACTATTATTTATTTTTTATTTTTAATATTTTACAGGATAAGATAAAAATGTTACTTACTTACTTACTCACTGGCACTATCGAACCCGTAGGTTCATGGCCGCGCGGACATAAGCTCTCCATTCATCCCTATCCTGAGCTAATGCTTTCCAATCATTTCCTGTATAATCTACTTCCCTCAAATCATAGTTAATGTTAGTTCTCCCACCTCATTCTTGGTCTACCAACTAGGCGTTTTCTCTCTGGCATTCCTACAAGAAGCTTCCAGGCAAGTCTTTCATTCCCCATATGTGCAACATGTCCGCCCATCGCATTCTACGAGACTTAAATGTTCTTATTATATCTGGCTTCCTATAAAGACCATGTAGTTCATTGTTATGTAATCTTCTCCATTCACCTGTCTGTTCATCTCTCTTTGGTCCAAAAATTTTCCTAAGTACTTTATTCTCAAATACTTGTAATCTCCTTTCCTCCCTTAAAGTAAGAGTTCATGTTTTGCACCCATATAATATAACTGGTAGAATAATAGTTTTATATATTTTCAGTTTAACGTTTTTTGAAAGGAGTTGGGACATCAAGAGTCTCTGCAATGCATAATAGCACGCATTTCCAGAATTGAGCCTATGTTTAATTTCTTTGTGCATCTCATTCCTATTTGTGATTATTGTTCCTAGGTATTTGAATTCAGCCACTTCCTCAAAATTTCCCTCATTTTTCATTAGTTGTCCATTTCCATTATATAATGTATTTCTATGTGTGACCATATATTTAGTTTTATTGATATTTACTTCCAGTCCTAATTTCTTAGTGTTACTCAATAGTGTGTGCATGTTGTCCTTTAGTATCTCCTTGCTGTCGGCCAATAATACATCATCAGCATAAACTAACAGCTTATTAATACCATTGAGTTGTAAGCCTTCCTCATTCTCTAAAGATTTAATGGCATGCTCTAGTACAAAATTAAATAGTAGAGGAGATAGTGCATCTCCTTGCTTCAACCCATTCTGGATTTCAAAAGTGTCTGAAAACTGTTTGCCTACACGCACCCTACTCTTTGAGCCATTTAGACACATTCGTATAAGTCTAACTAACTTTTTGGGAATTCCGAACTCCAGCAGGATACTATATAACTTCTCCCTCTTAATTGAATCATATGCTTTTTTGAAGTCTACATATAGTTGATGTACAGTACCATTATATTCCCATTTCTTTTCTAAAATCTGTCTTATACTAAAAATCTGATCTGTTGTAGACCTGTTTCTTCTAAATGCACATTGATGATCTCCTAGAATGTCATCAATATAGGGAGCAAGTCTGCTTACTAATATATTTGTTAAAATTTTGTACGAAGTTGAAAGTAATGAGATGCCCCTATAGTTGTTGCAATCAGTTTTATCTCCTTTCTTATAAATTGGTACGATAATTGATTCCTTCCATTCATCTGGAAGAGCTTCTTTTTCCCAAATCATACTAAGCAACCAGCGTATCTTGTCCATCAATTTTTCTCCCCCTGATTTTATCAGTTCTGCTGGGATCTCATCTGAACCTGATGCTTTATACATCTTCAATTTTTCAATTGCCATTTCAACCTCTAATGCACTTGGCTCTGCGACTAGCATTTCTGCTGTCTGTAACTTATCCTCCTCAATGTCCTGTTCTGTATGTACATTTAATAGCTGATTAAAATAACTTTTCCATCTATTTAATATACTCTTGGAATCTGCAATCATATCCCCATTTTCATTCCGAATTATGTTTGTTCTAGCCTGAAACCCTTTCTTCTCTATACTGATTCCCTGATATAATTCTCTAATGTTCCTATTTTTTGCATTCATTTCAAGATCATTAATCTTCTCTCTCAAATATTCCCTCTTTTTACTCTTTAGTAACTTGGTGGTTTCCCGTCTAACACTACTCAATTGCTCTAAATTTACCTCATTTGGCTCGTGTAACCATTTCATTTTTGCTACCTTTCTTTTCTTTACAATGTCGGCACATTCCTCATCAAACCATTTCTTGTTTTGCCTCTTTTTTAAACAACCAATGCTTTCTGATGCTGACAATTTAATAGTATCTCTTATAGCCTCCCATTCTTTATTATATCATTTCGTTTCTTCTTCGTTTGCCACATTGTCATCTGAAGATTCCAGTACTTCAAATCTATTAGGAATTTTGATTTGGTATTCTTGCCGCATTTCATCATTTTTCAAGTTTTTTAATTCATATTTTACTGAATCATCTTTAGCGTTTGTTCCTCTCATAAGCGATAGCCGTTGTCTGATTTTCACTCTGACCAGATGATGATCTGAATTGCAGTCTGTCCCTCTAACTGATCTAACATCAATGATGCTACTGTGCCAGCGTTTATCCACTAATACATGATCTATCTGGTTCCGAGTTTCTCCATCTGGGGACGTCCAGGTGTATTTATGAATATCCTTATGCTGAAATGTTGTGCTCTTAACAATGAGATTCTTTGATGTGGCAAATGTGACTAATCTAACCCCGTTGTCGTTACTATCTTCATGAAGACTGAATTTGCCTATTGTTGGTTTGAATATATCTTCCTGCCCCACTTTTGCATTAAAATCTCCTAAGACAATTTTCATATGATATCGTGAAAGGCTATCAAATAAGCATTCTAATTCTTCATAGAACTCATCCTTGATCTTGTCATCTTTATCTTCTGTGGGGGCATGTACATTTACAATTATAAAATCATGTTGTTTACCCTTTAGAATTATGTATGATATCCTATCACTAACAAACTTAATATCTCGGATAGCGGATAGGATCCTCCTTCTGACTAAAAAACCCGTTCCAAATGCAGGTCTTTCTGCACCCCCATAGTATAATGCAAAGCTTCCTGATTCCTGACTACCTTCTCCTGGCCACCTAACTTCCTGTAAAGCGACTATATCCAAGGGCGATTTATCCAATTCCCGCGTTAATATCTCTAGTGCCCCGCTATTGTATAAAGTCCTAACATTCCATGTTCCTAGGAACATGTCCCTGTGTTTGAGCCTTTGGCATGGGTTCCCTGAAGTAGTCCCCGCCCGGAGAACCGAATGGGGGACTATTTGACCTCCGGAAAATTTTACCCCAGTAGAACCCATGTCCGCATTTCTTGACGGTTGTATTTTTACGGTGAAAGATCGTCACTCTTTCGACCAAGGTACTTATTTCGTCTGGCTTATCACCTTCGACCAGTCCGGCATGGGTAACCCTATCGGCAGCAATGCTACCACCGGCATAGCTCTCAGGATCATTTAAGCACACAAGCCACTCCACCACGACAAGGTAAAGATACCATGGAGGGAGATAAAAATGTTAATATCTTTAAATTCGATACTATTGTAGTATGAGCTAAAAGTAATACTCTTCTATAAAAAAAACCCTCCCAGCCGGATTTGAACCAGTGACGTATGGATTACTGAAATTATATACCACTAAGAGTTCACTGCTCTACCAACTGAGCTCTTACAACGATTGACTAAAAACTCGACAAGTCCGCAACCTATTATACCAGTTTTCATTTTTTTGATTTTCGGATGATTCTGGCCAGAATTTTAGAAACAAAATATGAAATTATTGTATTGTCACGGGTCCTCTACAAGTATACAAAGTTTCAAGTCGATCCAATGTTTCTAAGTGGGTGAAAATTGCATTGAAAGATTCCGTTACATTGATACAAAAACACTTTTTTTGATTTTCTGATGATTATGGCCAGGATTTTAGAAAATAAACATGAAATTATTGTATTGTCACGGGTCCTCTACAAGTATACAAAGTTTCAAGTCGATCCAATGATTTTAAGTGGGTGAAAATCGTATTGAAAGATTCCGTTACATAGATAGATAGATAGATAGATAGATAGATATAGGTCAAGCTAATATAAAGCGTGTAATAGGAATCTACATGAATCCAAATTGTCCTCTATGCAACAAAGATGAAGAAACGAATGAAGAACATCTACAAACCTGTGAAGTATTACCTGTTGGATCCACCATAGAGAAATATTGGAGAGCAAGAACGCTAATGGCTTCATTGCCAAGGCCCAGCATTTGAAAACAACTACAATACTTAAATGCAACAAATATTCATAAAATGTTATATTTAAATTAATATTGGGAAGTAAACATTATGAGGTTATATCATTAATAGTGAGTGGAGAACATATTTTTAGCAACTCACCTCATATAATTTCAAATTTCTTTGATACCGGCAGTTTCAGATAATATCTTGTCCCTCTTCAGTCATGGCTTCCACTGATGAAATTCTATGGTTGTTGATTTCTCTAAGGACATCACTTCTTGTGCTGCCATCTTTGGTTGGGATTATAAACTTTGTAATTAAATTTTTATCCACCGGAATATCGAAGTTCATAGATCAATATTTATTCTTCTGAATGTATTTAGGTGTGAGTCATAATTATCATTAATTTATTTTACTCGTAAATATGAAAAAAAAGTGGGACTATTTCCTGTTATGACCACTCTGGTTACGATATTTATTAAAAATGGCCGCCTAACCAGCGATAATTACACTAGTAACAACCGATATCCACACTTATAACCAGCAATGTCAAAAAATCAGTGATTCCCACACTGGTAGGGTTATCACTGATGACCACACTACTAACCAGCGATAAACCCACTACCACAGCATATCCGTGGTTTCAATCTGTAACAACAAACTTTCAATGATTCACGCAATGGAAATTTCTGAAATTGTATTGTATTATCAGAATGTTGGTTGGTACCGTTAAATGCGTCAGCGGAGGGGTTTGTGAGTGAAGGTTACTCTATTGTGCTAGTTTCTAAGCGCAGTTCACAGCAGCACATTTAAAAATAAAGAATTTTTTCATAACAATACAAAATACAGTATTTTTAAAAAAGTACAGTAAAAAGTGTCGTATAATTAAAACATTTTGTCTGTTCATTCCCTGAAACATATGTTCGACAGAAACAACTCTAAGAGATAAGAATGAACAGACAAAATGTTTTAATTATTAAACAAACCAGTTAATGTTAGTTCCTTCCTATTGTATTTTAAAATAAAAAGGGTCATGCCCGGATAATCTGCAAACCGGATAATGCGTGCACGGATAATCAGGAGTTTGCTGTACTTCTAGTTTTAAATTTGATTAATGTTAGGTTTATAATTCCAGGTGAACTAAAGATGAAAATTTCTTAATATTTATTGTAAAAAGAGTTTATATTTATTTTTTGAGTGTTTATAAAGAGTGACTAAAAATTCATAGATAAGTATATTATTAATATTTAATTTTAGGAAGTGATATTTTGAGGTTATTTTAATTATATTATTTTTAGTCTGATCATCTTACCTCAATATTACATAATTATAATATTGAGGTAAGATGATCAGACTAAAAATAATATAATTAAGTATATTATTCTCTAATAATATTATGAGTCAGTTATAGACACCTCACCTCATAATTTTGTAGAATTCTACAAGTTATGAGGTGAGGTGTCAATATCTTACTCTTAATATTATTATAGTGTTACTTCCTATAAAAATATTAAATATTATTCTCTATAGTTTTTGAAAAGTGTCTCCAACAAACATGATCCTTTCACATTTCTCTATTTATTATTTCTTCTACTTCGTTCTCCTTTTTTCTACAATTCACTTGATCTTATCTTGTTCTTCCTCCTTCTAGGTCTTTTTTCTTTTATTTTTTATTCGGAAGTGTTTTTGGATGCAACTAAGATGATGTTAATAGTGAGTGGAGAAATTATTTTTAACGACTCACCTCATATAATTTCAAATTTCTTTGATACTGGCGGTTTCAGACAATATCTTGTCCCTCTTCAGTCATGGCTTCCACTGATGAAATTCTATGGTTGTTGATTTCTCTAAGGACATCACCTCTTGTGCTGCCATCTTTGGTTGGGATTATAAACATTGTAATTAAATTTTTATCCACTGGAATATCGAAATTCATAGATCAATATTTATTCTTCTGAATGAATATCTTTTCCCAAATTGTCAAATTCCAACGGTTTATCCAATTGTTTCAAAAGTTTTGCCTCTTTTTCAATTTTATGATGTTCTAGCAAACTATGTGCTGTCCTTAGAGAAATCAACAACCATAGAATTTCATCAGTGGAAGCCATGACTGAAGAGGGACAAGATATTGTCTGAAACTGCTGATATCAAAGAAATTTGAAATTAAAAATATGTTCTCCACTCACTATTAATGATATAACCTCATAATGTTTACTTCCCAATATTAATTTAAATATGGTAAATATGTTTCTAGTTCATGTTTGTGGCCAGTCGATGAGTTCATATTATTAAATTAATATTAAGAAGCTAAAGCTGTTACTATGATTGAAATAAGTATATTAAAGTACACTACTAAATTATTGTAATTAAATGGTAAAGAGAAAAATTTATGCCTGAACCGGGAATCGAACCCCGAACCTTCAGCTTTCCATGCTGATGCTCTAACCATTGAGCTAATCCAGGCTTCCCTCCCATCCAAGCATAAATCCTTCCTTTACCTTACTGTCTTGGTCCCACATTCAAATGATGATTCATAGCATTTGAATGTGGGACCAAGACAGTAAGGTAAAGGAAGGATTTATGCTTGGATGGGAGGGAAGCCTGGATTAGCTCAATGATTAGAGCATCAGCACGGAAAGCTGAAGGTTCGGGGTTCGATTCCCGGTTCAGGCATAAAAAAAAAATTTCTCTTTACCATTTAATTACAAGAGTTCATATTACTTCAGTTCTTTGTTGAATTTTTATATAATATATGAAATTTTCTGTTTCTTTTTGCTGTAAGCTCGTTTCACAATATCTGCAGTTAGTGGGATAAGTAATTGTATGCTTTTCCCGTTCTTCCTTACAAATAATTTAATTTCTATTACAGATGAGGGAAGAGAGAATTTTGATACTCGACGACTGTGCAGTAGAATTAACAGTTGCATGAAACGCTTGTTAGGAATTGTTGAGACCAATATTTCTGCAGATGATGATACACAAAATGATGTTCGGTGATTTACAGAAATATGTTAACAGTTCTTAAAAGAATTCCATGTAGGACAAACATTGTAATGGCTCTTGTTCACTCTTAATATTTTATGTTAATATTTATTGAACAAAATATTTTACAAAAATCTTAATTGTCCATTATAGAACTTCAGTTTTATAAAAAAATATATAAAATGCGGCTTAAACCATATTTTATGGTTTTCTCACACTAACATTGAAATAATTCCATCTCGTTAAGTTATGTAGATAGGAAATAACACTATGAGGTTCTTTAATATTGTTTATTTTTTATTATTTCACTCACCTCATACTTCATAATTCATAGCAGACCCTGGGTTTCTTCACATAATTTGTGACATTGTCAATGCTGCGTCACGTTCACCAACGTGACGCAGCATTGACAATGTCACAAATTATGTGAAGAAACCCAGGGTCTGCTATGAATTATGAAGTATGAGGTGAGTGAAATAATAAAAAATAAACAATTCCATCTCGTGTTAGCTTGGGTAGTAGCATGTTTGCTTCCTAACTAGTGGATCTGGGGATTGAAAATTTTAATCATGAAATTTTCAATTTTGGGATTAGGATGAGTGGTGTACAATTTTCAATTACTAGATTGTGAACCAGATCGTCATCTTAAGGCACGACAACTTCAAAAGTGAAAGTTTTGGCCTTCTCAACAACCCTCCTCCATGCCAATCTGTCTCTTGCCATATTCAAATTAGTCACTTTCATTTTCTTTAGATCGTTCATTGTGTCATCCTCCCATCTGATCTTCGGTCTTCCAACAGCTCTGCCTCCTATAGGTTTCCATTTGTAGAGTTTCTTTGACCGGTCTCTGATCATCCATTCTTATCAAATGTCCAAGCCAACCAATTCTGAGAGATCTTATATGGTTTACTACATTCTGATTTTTGATTATTTGTTTAGTTTGTTATCTGTTTTGATTCTCCAACAGTTTTCAGTTCCTCTATTTGGTCCATATATTCTTCTTAAATTTTTTCTTTAAAAAATTAGTAATTTCTGTTTTATTGTTTCTTTTAGGATCCAAGTTCCACAAGCATATGTAACTACTGGTCTAATGAGTGTTTTGTATTATCTTATTTTTGCAGTTTTTGATATTAATTTGCTTTTACCTTTAGAAGACTTGTGGGACATATTTGTCTCATGAAATGTAAAGCCCTAAAGGACTCAGTGGACATATTTGTCCCATGATAACATTATTTCTTCGTAAAATTCAGAAAATATTGCAAAGAAATTATTAGTGGCTCTAACCTATTGTGTTCCGATCAAGTATTCACAAAAAATTTAAAAAACACATCAGGTGCCTTTTTCACCCCTAATTTTTACATATTTTTCCCATGATAACATTATTTCTTTGTAAAATTATAAAAATTCAGAAAATGTTGCAAGGAAGTTATTTGTGGATCTAACCTATTGTGTTTTAGATCAAGTATTCATAAAAAATGAAAAAAAGAACATGTGGTGTCTTTTTCACCCCTAATTTTGTATTTAAATTATGAGTTAGCATGGTAGATATCTTGTTAGTGTTTATTTTAAAAAAATATCTGATAAGCTACTCACATTATTTTGATAATCCAGGATGCCATATACGTGAAGCCATTTTTTTATATGTTAAAAAACAAACCACAGTCTACAGTTACTAATTCAAGACTGAATGTTAGTGTGATATGTTATAAGGTTTGCTAAGGTTTGAGTGCCACAGAAAAAAAAAAAGTGCTGATAACTCTGTCGTCAACAAGGCAGGGTACTCTTGTTTATGCTTTCAAAGCAGATTTTTCATGCCACACTACATCATCAAATCCCCCTTGCAAGAGTACAGTCACCTTCAAATCATAAACTGAACCCGTTATAAAGTCAAACCAAAAAATATAGACCTCGCAAATAAATTTTAACTTTTAATAATAAAATTCTCTATTGTATGTAAAAATTAAACATTTCATTGAATAATACACTCCTTTATTAATGAAATAACAGTTATTTTATACTTATATCTCTTATAGTTTATCGTGCAATTTTTTTTTGTTAGTATGCGTGCTCTACCATCCATTTAATATCACGGACTGGGATTTAAATTCCGTCCTGCAGTTCATGCGGTATTTTTAAATGCCCCGGAATATAAAGGTTAAATAAGGTTCTACGCTGAGGTCATCTTTGGTTAAGTCCGTCCGAGTTTCCATTGTGAAGAATACGAGTAATATGTTTTCCTCTGATCGCGGTACCAACGCTATGCAGAGTAGACCATTGGTGGGGCTGCCACCTCGAAGCTTTAGGTCCAGCTTCTGGATGTACTAACCCCATCTAGAGGGTTGCCACGTCCGCCAGTTTTTCTATAAGAAATGAGGATATCCGTGAAGAACTGCAGATCTACTCCATAAAAGAAAAGATATTTAACAACAAGATACAGTGGAAAGAACATGTAGAAAGAATGGAAGAAAGTAGATTACCAAATAAAATCTTCTATTATTTTCCAAGAGGAAGAAGAGATGTCGGACGTCCTCGGAAGAGATGGTCTTAGATCTATTAGTGAAGATGGAACAGGCAACTCTTGCCTAAACCAGGAAGTGAAGAAGAATAAGGTTCTATTTGCAAAATAAGCTTCATTCCCATTTACCAATCTTTCCTTAATTTCTTCTTCTAATGCATTATGTCCATTTACTTTGATACCTAAGTATTTAAATGATTCTACTGTGTTAATTTGCATGTCATCAATTTGTAGTTTTTCCAATTTTTTGTTGTGATTACTACATTTTAAATATTTTGTTTTCTCTTGATTTATTATTAGACAAACTTTTTTTAGATTCCTCTTTCGATTTTGTAAAGGTTTCACTTAACGCTTGTCTTTGTGAACCAGATGCCTGGATTAAATTCAAATTGCCTTCACAGTGTTGGAGGAAAATTAGTGCAGTTGGTAGTGATTTGTCTGCCAGGTGAGGACATTAAGGCTCGAATCTATGAATGCATTAGACTGTAAAAGTCGTTCTCTGCCTGTACTCTACTGAGAAAATTGCATCCAAATACGTTTTTGCATACTCAAAAATCTGTTCATGCGATAATAATTGTTGAAATTCGTAAGCTATCTGGCGAGGTGACTTAGCAGAGAAACGAATCGTGAGCAACCTGATGGGAACCGATGGTACCCGATGTGCTTTGAAACCTTGCTTCTTTATCCAAGATGTCGGACCTTGAAGACTTCGATCATGATTTCGGTATACACGGAGAAGAGGAATTTGATAGAGTCTACCAAAGAATTCAACTGGAAGAACAGGAGAATCGGGGTAATATCATGCAATGCAGATGTCATTGTATACGGTTTTATTTGCGGGAGGCAAGCGTAAATGCATTCCTCTAGCAGATGGAAATAATGGAAGTGGTTTTACCGCTGAGAATTCTGTGTAATTTCTTACCAATATTACGAAAACGATGACTTTCATGCATGACCAGTTAGTGGGTAGCTAATTCGATATTTGCACTTGCTCACGGTGAGTCAGCTCACCAGTGATTGGAAGTAATTTGAGTAGAGACTAATGTTTTTGCATGCGGTCCTAAACCTAGTGGTCCACTTGCTGCTTTTTTAATAGTAACAGCATCACATTTCACTTTTCCCTTCTCTTCGACATCATTATCCCTCATACAACACATACTACATGTGACCAGCCTCATGGGCTAGTGGTCAGCATTACTGACTACTGTTCATGAGGTCCCAGGTTCAATTCCCAGTTAGACCATGGGAATTTTTCCTTAAAGGGAATTATTTCTGTGGCTGCCCATGGTCTGGAATTTAGGATAAGTTCAGGTTAAGAACTCTCCTGGTGGTTCATTATCATTTATCATCATCTGCTTTCATGGATTAGGTCTGTTGACCCATTCCGACTTCAGCCCATCTCTTTCTAGGTCTGCCCACATCTCGGGTGGCTTTAGGTTTGTATTTTGTTATTTGTTTTCATTCATTCTGTCTATGTGTTGCTTCTATTTTTGTCTATATGTATCTATTTTATCAGTTATTGCAAATATTTCAAGTTCCTGTCTTATTTCTGTGTTCTTGATTCTTTCTTCCTTAGTGCACCCTTTAACAGATCTCAGAAATTTCATTTCTGCCGCCGTTATCCTACTTAGATCTTGTTTTTTATGTATCCAGGCTTCTGATCCATAGAGCAGTACCGGTACTGTCAACGTTTTATAAAATTTCAATTGGGTCTCTCCATTATCATTTATCACCCATCATATCATCGGGGTAACATAACTCTGCCTTCCAGGTGTCCCAACCTAAGAAATGGATTACAGTTCTGCCAATGCCAGGGGAGAAAACAGTTAAACGTCATAAAAGACAACCTGGTGATATCAGAAAAAAACTACATGCAGTTACTTAATCGTAAACACATACTCCACTCCTCTTTATACACAGTACAAGTGTGCATCACACGTGTGGCGTGCTCTTTCAAGTGGCGTCGTAAGTTAAAAATGATCCAATTTAATGCCATCTCTCCACCAAGGAATAAGCAGCGTTTGGCATTGGAACATAAGCATATTCAATTTACGTTACAATTTTAAGTAAAATTTTATCATCTCACCTCATATTCTTCTTCTTCTTAGACCGGTTTCGGAACTTTCTTCTTCAGTTCCATTATTAGTATTTTCATGACCTTTGTTTTGTCATCTTGAAGAGCCACCTGCTGCTCTCTCTTTTGGTAGACTGAAGAACCTCAATATCAAATAATTTTCCCCAGGACGTTACAAAATTCAAAATAGTTCTCTCCCATATGTTTTCTCCTAATGTTAATTCTTTCTATTTTAGAATTTTTATACAATCTTTGTATGTATATATATATATATATATATATATAAAAGTAACTGTGTAATATATTATGACCAAAATTTTTAAAATAATAATGAAATAATCTTTATATATCCAGCTTCCTCAAGTAGAATGGATTTTTTGTTTAAAAAAACTTTGTTAATTATTGAAATTATGAAGGCCTTTCAAACCTCAATGGTGATTCACAATGAATTTTAGAATTATTGATGGTTACTGGTCCATAAATTAAGTTATAAATGAAATTTAGCATGCAAAATAAAACAATTTTATATTATAGTATTTTATCCACAGATAACAATTAAAAAGTTACATGGTAAGCATCATATATATCATCATCATCATCATCCGGTATCATGGCAGCTGCTGCCGTCTTCTGGAAACCAAATGCCATTCCTCTCTATCCATCCATTGATCTTCCTCCATTCCTGTGATATTCATAGCTGCTTGTACCCCTTCTATCCAAGTTTTCTTCGGTCTTCCTCTCTTCCTCCTTTCCATTGGGATCCATTCCATAACAATTTTTGGCAATCTTTGCTCTGGCATTCGTTTTACATGACCATACCACTGCAATCTTTTCTTTTCTATGATGTCTATGATGTCCGGCTCCTCTTGTACACCCATAATTTCCCTTATTTATTTATTTCGTATTCTATCCATTCTAGATTTTCCAGTTGATCTTCTTAAAAACATCCATTTCTGTACTTAAAATTCTTTTCATTTCCCTGGTAGGAATTTGCCAGACTTCAGCACCATATGTTAAAATGCTCTGAATTATGGTTTGATATATTTGTAATTTTCTATTTTTTTTGTAATATTTTTGCTCCACCAAACAGAGTTTAAAGCATTTATTGCTTGTCATCATATATATATATATATATATATATATATTTTTAAGATTTTCTCCCCAAAATATTTTGTTCATTAAATTTTTACAGTGAGCAATTGGCATAACTAATTGAGAATGTTTTTAAGAATACTTAAGAGGAAGTTTGAACTATAGTTTTATAATGATGTAAAATCTAATAACATAGTTATTTGAAGTCCCGGTGTCTAATTTGTTCATTGTTTAATAATGCTTTATCTCACACATGTCTCAGGAAAGAGCAGTAACAGAACCAGTTCAAGTTCAAATCATTTATTGGATGTAATTCATATACTGCATTTTTTATCATAATGTGCATGATATACTTTTTCCAATTAATAATACTTTTTCCTCCAGGAATTTACTTTAATTGTTTTGGCAATATTTATGAGATTTTATATTTTCTAGTTTTCTGTTTATTAATTTGCAGTAATACCTCTCACTAATTTAGACTAGTTGAGGGAAAATCTAGTCAGAATTAGTGAAAATTCAAGTTGTAAAGAGTTTTACTGAAACCGAATTATTTGATAATAATTAAAAAAATGTTTATTAATTTAATATAAATCTTTACTTTAAAAATATTATAAATATACATCAATCAATTTGCAATTAATGTAAGAAGAATTCATCAACCACCTAAATTTATGGAATGTTAATCCCAAAAGGAATTATTAAAAAATCCCATAATGTTTCAAATTCAAATTATGAAACAGGGTTTTACTGTACTTAATAAGAACAAAACTACTTAAGAAAAATGTCTTATGTTGTATAATTGTTTAAATCATGTTACTTTTATAGATCGATAAGGAAAGAAGAAATCTGAAATTATGAATTGAGTTGTCTATATCTTACTCTTTTAAGATTATTAAGAAATCTGTCTTGATTTATATGTAATATGTAGATTATTCCATGCTCTAAATTGTAATATATATTTTCAGTAGAAGTAGCATGTTACTGGGATAATTATTTCATAAACATCATACAGTAGAGCTCTGGTAATTTGAGCTAATTAGGATTGAGGCTTCCTCAAATTATAAAAAATTAAGATTATTTGGAAATTAAGTTATGTAGGTAGGAAATAACACTATGAGGTTTATTTTAATTTATGTTGAGTTGTTTTTGACTCACCTCATACTTTTTAACTCCCTCGCAGACTCGAGTTTCTTCACTGCATTTGTGACATTCTCAATGCTGGATCACGTTCACAACTGACGTCCAACAGAGCAGGCCATTGGATGTCAGTTGTGAACATGATACAGCATTGATAATGTCACAAATGCAGTGAAGAAACTCGAGTCTGCGAGGGAGTTAAGAAGTATGAGGTGAGTCAAAAACAACTCAACATAAATTATTTGTAATTATTCCCAAGTCAAAGGATAAACATGAATAAATATTTAATTAGTACAATTAAAGTTGAACAATACAGTACATTGACTTAGGCTTTCACGGCCAGAATTATTATGATGATCTTGTAGAAGGTTTCCAGGCTGTTGGCCGTGGCCTTGAGGCTTATAATTCCCTGGGGGAAGTACAAGCCTCAAGACCATGCCCAACAGCCCGGAAATCTTCTACAAGATAAATACAGTACGTACCTATGTTAGATATGGGCTAACATTTCCAATGTTTTTATTATTCGTTTCATACATCTCAATGATGGATAAATCATATTTGAAGAGAAAAATTAATATAATGTAAAATTTTCAAATAAATGTCTTCTTAATAAAGAAGCTGTCATTTGCAAGATAGAAGCAAAGGTTTCATAGCATTTGGTGCGTGGAATTAACAGCATGTATAAGAGAAATATTTGTGTTTTTATTGGAACTTTCTCAAGTAGCTCAGTCGGTTAGAGTATTGGCCTGGAAAGCCAAAGGTCCTGGGTTCGAGCCCCAGTCTGAGTGTATAATTTTTCTCTTTAAATATAACATTTCCAAAAAACACTACTACATTTTAAAGAAATTGTCTTCAGCCCTTTGTTTTAAAATAGATCCTGGATTTTTAGTAGAAATGTGCTATGTTCTAAGAAACATGGCGTCAGTTGAAGCAGATGGTTGTAACATAATGCCACATTAATAGTGAGTGGAGAACATATTTTTAATGATTCACCTCATATAATTTCAAATTTCTTTGATACTGACGGTTTCAGACAATATCTTGTCCCTGGGAGTAGAAGCCATGACTGAAGAGGGACAAGATATTGTCTGAAACCGCTGGTATCAAAGAAATTTGAAATTATATAAGGTGAGTCGTTAAAAATATGTTCTCCACTCACTATTAATGATATAACCTCATAATGTTTACTTAATTTAAATATAATACCACATCTTCATTTATCATTTCAATAATTGCAACATTGATCATTTCAAACTGTTTATCACTGTCCATCGAACCCTCAACCTTCCAGCTTGCAACATATTGAATATAAATAATGGTGAAAAAAACGTCAATGCTGTTCCTTAGGGACCAAAGTTACTTTAATTGGACTATACTGAGGATAAACTCAGCAAATAAGTTGAATAAGTTTTCATGTCCAGCGTTATTAGAAAATATTTCTGGGATTGATGTACATGGTTTTGTATTTAATATGTAATTTCGTTGCCATTTTTAGACAACATTTTCAATAAGTTTTTTGTTTGGTGGCATGAACTTCTTTCAATCCTGAAATATTTTTAATAAATTGTAAGTATACTAGAATTTTAGAGTCAATGGATATAAAAATGTTTTGTTATTGACTTTCTCACTGACTAATATTAAATGTTTAATGATATATTTTCTGTAAACCAGGCAGACAATATTGGTAGACTTACTTAATATGATAAATATAAAGCAAACAGTAGATTAATCTCTTTGTTTGTTTTGTCTACAGTGTATTTGACAATATCTGTAAATATTGTGTGTAGATATGTTTCCCTCAGAATGAAAATTTAGGCATGGTGTCCTACTGTTGAATCAAATCAAGAAAATTGTATTTAGATAGGGAACAACTGGTTGGAAAAAGCTCACTTTGGGCTCCATGTGATTTTGAAGAATTAGCCTATATTAATATTAGGAGTTGAACAGAATATCATAGATTGTCATCTGTTAACATGTATTATTTAATTTTATTAAATTGATTTATTTTTAAAAAATTTAACTCATTAACAATAATTGAGGACGTCGTCCTAACAAGGGCGTATGATTGAATATTGTCACAGGATGGCACAGGGTTTTCCTTTTACTTATTTCGATTTAAATAAATACACTAATATTTAATTTTAAGAAGTGATATTTTGAGGTTATTTTAATTATATTTTATTTTTAGTCTGATCATCTTACCTCAATATTAATGTTGATTTGTTCTTGGACATGTTTCAAAACAAGCTGACGATAAAACAGAATTGTTTTGAAACATGTCCAAGAACAAATCAACATTAATATTGAGGTAAGATGATCAGACTAAAAAATAATATAAATACACTGATGTTATGTAAAATTTTTCTTTTCACTTTATTTTCTTCTTACAATTATCACTAAATCTTCAATCACATTTTTATCTTACAACTATTCTTCTTTGAAAGTTTATCAGATAATCACTTATAACACAGTTGCAGACACAGTCCTTCCTCACAATTTCTCTCACATTTAACCTCTCACGTTCAAAACAAGACTGGAGGTAGTTTTGACCTCACCACATATTTATAGGCGAGTAGACGGAAATTTCCAGGTCCATGAACAAGATGTTTCTACATGGAACCCTCTCATCTTCAATGTTTCTCCAACGGGGGAATAGATGTTCGTAGAACTCTCTGGCTTATTAGCCGAGAAAATTCGGTGGATCCCTAGACTTGTGATTGGCTATTCACCAATCCAGTCCACCAATGCGAGGTTTCTCTCGCCAGCCCACGCATTTTAAACGATGCTACTACAACGCGTCACAATATGATGATCTGAAATAAATGAGGTTAAAGTTAGCACAATACTTTCGTCCAAACTGATTTAATTAAACAAAATGGAGTAATCTGCCTTGATATACAATACTCTGACCTAGATCATCAATACAGAAACAAATTATAACAACATAATATATTAAAATAATAGTAATTTCCTCTCATTTCTGCATATGCTTTTTTAGGGTGAACATACATATGTAATTTAACTTTTATAGGAATTAATCACTATGAGGTTTAATTTATGGTGAAATTAAATGTTTCTTACCTCTCCTCATAAATATTTTCTAAGTTGTCGCCAAACAAAGTTCTGATGATGAGACAGTTATAGTCTCCAAATCGCGATCAACTTAGAAAATATATATGAGGAGAGGTAAGAAACATTTAATTTCACCATACATATGTAAATTTTATTATATTACAAAATTTTACATAGAAATAAAAATTGGAATGAGGAATATTGTCCAAAGTTTTGAATGCAACCCATTTAGAAAACAAAATATTAACACCTTTTCCTTATTAGAAATACAACTCAAAAAATGCGCTCTCAATGTTTTTTATTATTTATTTTTAAATAAATAAATTTCAAAATGCTGTCATACTCTCTGATTCTAAGGCAGCAATATATGCAATAAATTCACACAAAATGAAGTCAATACAAATTAAAGAGTGCTACAAAATGATTCAACAACTTCAAAACTACAGAAAAGAATTCAATTGCAATGGATACCTGCACATTGTGGAATTGCTGGAAATGACACTGCTGATTTTCTTGCCAAGAAAGGCTCCAATTTAATTCAGAATACTACTAAAAGCTTACCTTTCACAACCATAAAAAGAATAATTAAAAACAAATATAAAATCAAACAAAACCAAGACCTATGTAATAAAGCCAAAGACAAAAAATGGAATATTTTAGTAAAGAAGCCAGATATTATTCCAGAAATTCCACGTAAAACTACAGTAGCAAAATTTAGACTGCTTACAGAACATGACTATTTGGCCAAACATTTATATAAAATAGGAATCTACACGAATCCAAATTGTCCTCTATGCAATAAAGACGAAGAAATGAATGAAGAACACCTACAAACATGTGAAGTATTACCTGTTGGATCCACCATAGAGAAATATTGGAGAGCAAGAACGCTAATGGCTTCGTTGCCAAGGCCCAGCATTTGAAAACAACAACAACATGTTTTTTATTAAATATCAAATGTCTTTGAAGCCACTGGTAATCTAAAGTTAGAGAATTTTAACAAAATGATAACAGTAAGTGAATAAAAAATTGTGGTTTATATTTAGCACGTGACCATCTCTTTGTCTTCAGTTTGTTCAACTGGAGATCTTTGTTTTGCCTCTTCTATTAAATCTTCAAATTTTAAAGAGAGTTAATGAGGTTACTTATTTAGGATATAAACTCTCTTTTGTTGAAAATTTGGATTTATCAGAGAAAATTGTGAAATTCAACAAATCAATGGGAATCATTAATAGAGTTTTAAAACCTTCATTAGTGCAAAAATCAACTCATACTAGTCTTTATCAAATAATGGCTCGACCAGTCCTATGTTATGGTAGTGAAGCGTGGACTATAAGGACGAGAGATGAAAGCAGACTAACAGCCTTGTGAGATGAAATTTATGCACCGAACAGCTGGCTATACCAATTGGGATCGAAAGAAAATGTAGAAATCCTTCAAGAACTTAATGTGTCACCAATACTGGACTACATCTCCAGATATCAGCTAAACTGGAAGGAACATGTCTCAAGAATGACTAGATCCAGGATCCCCAAGGCAATAATGAACTACTGTCCAAATGGGAAACGGTCACTTGGTCGACCTATGAAAAGATGGCACGAAAACCGCTTTCTCAGGCCGTAACAGTTCTTCTAGGACTAATACTGGCAGGATGATGATGATGATGATTAAATCTTCATACCTTTATTCATTCATTCCCTATTATCTTTTTCCTTAGTCTTTTTAAGTCTTTGAGAGTGTGGCGTTCTTGACTTCACTTTATACATACTCTCTTTTCCAAAATATGATTTTGTTGAATATATTACCATAGGATTTAGAAGCAAACACACTTCCATTTAATTCTGTTTACAGGATTCTTTCTTCCTTTGTTATCTTCTATAGTTTCAGAATTACTATGGAATCACAGCATTCTTTAACACATCTCACCTACGTGTGCACAAACTATTGTACGGACACCTGATCACCTGCAAGACTAGCGCAACATGGTACACTTGTACTCTTTATTCAGTTGTGCCATCTAGGCAACTCGGATGTATACAAAATTTTAATAAATGTTAGAACAAGATCAATGCTTCAAGGACACACAATTGCCTTAAAAAGAGTGTATACTGCCACAAGTTGTTGTTAGGCCGACGTCCTCAATTATAAGAATTAAATTAATGTTTTCATTACCTCACCTCATATCCTTTTTCTTCTATACTGCAGTTTCGGAGCTTATCTCCATCGTCAATAGCCTCTGGTCGACCGGTGTTAGGTCGTTTCTTGGCAGTTTTCTTAATTTAATTCTTAAATTAAACCTCATAGTGTTCTTTCCCTGTGAAAGTCCTCAATTATGTTTTCTCTTGACAGAGAAACATTCTGGACAGGATTCCATTATACGATCCTTGCAGTTTATCCTTCTCATTATATTTAGTGATCCTTTTTTACCTGAAAATGTCATATCCTTTATGAGGATTTAACTTTATTACTAGAGAAATATTCTCGGTTAGGTCTTGGTGTAGCTAGATTCCCTTTTTTTTTCTGATATACTGTCATTCTTTTCACTTTATATGTTATGGATTGAGTTGGAAATCATAATTACTGTTTCTAGGATAAAAATAAATACTGAATCATGTATATTCTTACCTCATATATCTATGTTCTTTAACAGAACCACAGTATCGAGAGCCATTGCTCCCATCCTCACGTGTTGTCATGACTCAGTGTCACTTGTCGTGACAACAGCTGATGATGGGAGCGATGGCCCTCGGTACCGCGGTTTTGTGTTAAAGAACATATAATAATGAGGTAAGAATATGCACGATTGAGTATTCATTTTTATAATTGAAAACTTCATACATAATGTAAAATTTCCAACATTACTATATGGACTGTTTCCAGTATTGTCCTCTCTAGAAGAAAATGATTGTTTATGTACAGAATTACATTTTTCTGTGGTTAGAGTTTTATCTTTCTTCTCCGTTCACCCCATCATTTCTGTCCATCTTTTCCTGTCATCTCAATCCTAATTTCCTGCATCCATGTACTTTGAGTTTACCTCTTCTTCTTGTCCACTTCTGGGTAGTCTTTCCTCTGGCTTTCTCCTGATATGTCCATACTTTTTGAACTGATTGTCTCTCACATACTTAGCCACAGAATTTCATCATTCATATATTCTCTATAACTGTGTTTGAAATTTATAATCTGGAATAAGTAGATCACCAGCTTCTAATACTAATGTAAGCTGACATCACTTAACTCTTGAATTATCAATTTATCCTGTAGGATCTATTGATTTCACAGAACTTTGATGGGAATTAACATTATGAGGCTTACAAATTAATAAAATTAAAATGAGACATACATCATCTCACCTCATACACTACGTGTTCTTCACAGCACAGGGCCATGGCCATTTTTTCGACTGTTGAATTTTTTATTTCACCATCATCTTCTAAACTGCCATCATATTGATTTGATGAACTGAAACCACGGTCTTATGCTGTCAAGAACACGGAGTGTATGAGGTGAAATGATCTATGACTCATTTTAATTTTATTAAGTTATATTTGAAGAGAAAAATATACGCTCAGACTGGGTTTTAACCCAGGATCTTTGGCTTTCTATGCCAATGCTCTACCAATTCAGCTACCTGAGCGCTCCAATCTAAAGGCAAAATTTTCTCTATTTTTCTAAGAGAAAAATTTGTGTTTAGATTGGAGAGCTCAGGTAGCTCAGTTTGTAGAACATTGGCATAGAAAGCCAAAGATCCTGGGTTCAAACCCCAGTCTGAGCGTATATTTCTCTCTTCAAATATAATTACTCCTTCATTGAGAAGTATTAAATTAATAATAAAAGGATATTAAGATATATTGATTTCATTAATTTTATTAATGAAATGGTATAAGAATGAATTAAATTTGTGCCAAATCACAGATCAGTATTTAATCAAATCAATATGTATCTTTTTTTTTTCTTCTCTCTTTCTCTCTCTCTCTCTCTCTCTCTCTCTCTCTCTCTGTGTCAATACTAATAAAATTCATTGTTAAAACCGTTGAGGTGGAGAGTCATAAAATAAATTAAGTTAAAATATACCTACTTAGGTAAGATCCACTTTTATAAGATTCATGATGTGTTCCGTTGAGGTATTATTCAAAATTAAAATATAAAATTATGGAATATTCACCTGAAAGGTCCGTCTCCTCAACTTAATTAATTATATAACTGTAGCGCTTTCGGAACTTGTCCCATCATCGGCTGGATTCAAAACTGGTGTTTCCTGCCGATGATGGGACAAGTCCCAAAAGCGCTACAGTTAAATAATTAATTAAGTTGAGGAGACGGACCTTTCAGGTGAATATTCCATAATTTTATATTTTAATTTAGGTAAGATCCGTCGTCTTCAACTTATAAAATATGTATTCTTTATGTCTGTGGGCCTTTCAGAACATCCGTTCCATCTTCAGCAGGTCTTTCTTTGCTACATTATCTGATATGATGGTTGATGCTGCTGTTCCTAATGTGGTGTTGTCGTGACTAAAGCTTCTTCCTGATGATATCGAATAGTGAGTTGTTTAGTCTGGGAGTGCTTTCATTTATTAAAAGCTTGTTGTCTATTTCCTTGATAATTTCCAGGTCTTCCAATATGTTGATTTTTGTTGGATTTCCCTCTTTATGTACTATTGTAAGGGTGTCTTCTATTGAGTTCATTCTATGACCAGCATAGATATTGTAGCGAAGGACTTGCTGTAGATGGAACATATATTCTGAAAGGCCTACAGATATAAAGAATACATATTTTATAAGTTGAGGGCGACGAATCTTACCTAAGAAGGTATATTTTAACTTATTTTATTTTATATATCTCTCTGTGGTCTGATGCATTTATATAAACTGAAATGATCAATTGAGTTTCATCAAATTACTTCTCACATGATATGAAGAACAAGTGAATATGGCAAAAAGTAGATTATTGTTTGATTGTGTTTGAGAATAATGAAATTTTGGTTCTTTACTAGGAATCCAAATTATTATAAACATTTTTCTTGCAATACATTATTGTCCTTGATGATTACAGAGAAGAGACTTGGAATACAGTTCAATTGCCCATCAACAAGTCATTCTTGACGTCATTAAAAGAGTTCTTCAGACTGTAGAAGCCTTTCTCAACGCACTGTGATATATGCATAATAGTATTGAGCAATAGTCATAAAAAGTACATCTCAGAAGAATAGCATAAAAGTACTTGGTAAGAAAACTACACTGTCTCAATTTTTTGTTTTACCTGCAATATACTGTAAAACTTAGCAACTTTTATGGCAATTTTTTTACAATTCTAATGTTTTTTTTATAATTCTAATAATATTTTCACCTAATCAATTGATTTGGTGTTTATTTGATGAAAATCCATTATGTCTATTTATTAAATAAACTTTGATTCTTTTAAAATTCATCGGAGAACATTTTGTTTAAACAACTCACCTCATAGGATTCATGCTTCCATGTTACCGTGGTTTCAAACACAGTCTTGTTCATCCTCAGCCATAACTCCGACTGACGAAATTCTTTGGCCGTCAACTGTTCTACTGTTGTCATCTATGGTTGAATTTATGAACTTCGAAATCAAAGTAATTTCGTTAGGGATATCAAAATTCATTGATTTATCTTTATTTTTCTGAATGTATATTTTCTCCCAAACTGTCAATTCCAAAGCCTTCTCTACTTGTTTTAAAAGTTTAGCTTCTCTTCCAATTTTATGATGTTCTAATAAACTATGTGCAGCAATTGCAGATTTTTCAATTTCACAATTTTTAATATTTCTGAAATGTTCTTTTGCCCGAATTTATAAATTCCTTTTTGTTTTTCCTGTATAAACTTTATTGCAATCTTCACAACTTATTTGATAAATTCCAGATTTCTTACTGTCTGGGACATTGACTTTTTTATTGGTACTTAGAAGATCACCGAAACTAAATTTATTTATTGGTGCCAAAGAAATGTTGTATTTGTCAAAAATTGTTTGAAATTTTCTATGCATTTCAGGATGGTAAGTACTCTACAAAATTGCAAAGAAAAGAAAAAATACAAGAAAATTACTTACCATCCTGAAAAGCATAGAAAATTTCAAACAATTTTTGACAAATACAACATTTCTTTGGCACCAATAAATAAATTTAGTTTCGGCGATCTTCTCAGTACCAATAAAAAAGTCAATGTCCCAGACAGTAAGAAATCTGGAATTTATCAAATAAGTTGTGAAGATTGCAATAAAGTTTATACAGGAAAAACAAAAAGGAATTTATAAATTCGGGCAAAAGAACATTTCAGAAATATTAAAAATTGTGAAATTGAAAAATCTGCAATTGCTGCACATAGTTTATTAGAACATCATAAAATTGGAAGAGAAGCTAAACTTTTAAAACAAGTAGAGAAACCTTTGGAATTGACAGTTTGGGAGAAAATATACATTCAGAAAAATAAAGATAGATCAATGAATTTTGATATCCCTAACGAAATTACTTTGATTTCCAAGTTCATAAATTCAACCATAGATAGCAGCACTGAAGATGGTGACAATAGAACAGTTGACGACCGAAGAATTTTGTCAGTTGGAGTTATGGCTGAGGATGAACACGACTGTGTTTGAAACCGCGGTATCATGGAAGCATGAATCCTATGAGGTGAGTTGTTTAAACAAAATGTTCTCCGATGAATTTTAATGATTATACCTCATAATGTTTACTTCCCAACATTAATTTAATATAATTTGATACTTTTATTTAATAAATAATTTTTTTTACAATTCTAACAATGTTTTAATAATAATTTTTTATCTCCATTGAGATAACTATACAAGTTACACAGGGCTACTCAGAAAGAAGGAACCTACTTCAAACATTTATTTCTTCCAAACTACAAAAAGTGTAAACACAATTCCAACGTTCCTGGAAAGAGAACAGTTTGAAGTTCCGATCACGGCCATATTGGCGCTGTTGCTTGTCATGTTGATTGTTGTATTAAAATGGTGACACAACAGGACGTTGGATTGGAAGAGGAGGAGCAGAAGATCAACTTCATTACCGGTGGCCTCCCAGGTCACTGGACCTAACCCTGTGTGATTTTTATCTGTGGTGTTACATAAAATACGGTCCACCGCTATGGTCTCGAGGTAGCGTGCTGCCTTGTCACGCATCGGGCCCAGGTTCGATCCTCGGTCGGGGCAGTTTTTCTGGGTGAGGTTTTTATCGGGGTTTTTCCTCAACTGTAAGACAAATGTCAGGAAAACTTTTAAGGCCCAAACGGTCCCCGAAATCATATGCCCATCATCATCATCATCATCCTTCACTGGTGGGGAAAGCAACGGGAAGCTACCACACCTACAATTCCCTAATAAAGCTGCAAGCATGGCATGAAAATGCTATGATTGCAGTGAAGGACCTGCCCTCGGGCAGAATTACTATGGATGGATGTAAAATACTGTATTTTTATCCCCTTATGCCTGACACTCTTGAAAATCTGCGGCCTCGAATTGTTGAAGCTGTGAATTCGTTAACTAGAGACCAGTTGATTTATGTGTGGCAAGAAATGAGCCATCGTTGATATTTGTCGTATAACACATGGTGCTCATTTTGAATGCATAAAATAGTGAAATTTGAACTTTTCTCTTTCCAGGAACGTTGGAATTGTATTTTATTTTTTGTATTTTGGAAGAAATAAATGTTTGAAATCTGTTCCTTCTTTCTGAATAGCCCTTTATTATGCAAACATACCTGAGTGACTATAATTATAAATTGCAGAGGCCTTTCTGATTGTTGTCCATCTTCAGAAGCTGGCAACAAAAGAATGTTGAACAAAAACACAACCATTGACCAACAATCCCTTAACTAAATCCTAACAACATGAAGCAGTATTTGAATAGGTGCTGAAGATGGATGACAATCTGAAAGGCCTCTGCTCTTTAAAATTATAGTTGAAGACGATTGGGTCACTCAGCTATATTTGTACAATATAACTTAAATAATCAATTGAGTTGGTGTTTACTTGATGAAAATCCATATTTATTAATTAAATAAAAAATAAAACGTAGTTTTATTTGATTTTCATATTTATTATATAATTCAGTGACAGCTGTTTCGGTACACTGCACCTTCTTCAGACATGTTAACAAATTATGAATTGTGTTCCAACTGATCTAAGCAACAATACAACAATATTTATTTAAATTTTTAAATTTAACAAAAGGGATTCATTCAAATCAAGTTGAGAATTTAACAGTTTTTTACTACTTTTAAATTTATTAATTTCTACAGCCTCCAAATACATATTTGTGATAAGGGTAAGAAGTTAATCTTTTGGAGGCTGTAGAAATTAATAAATTTAAAAATAGTAAAAAACTGTTAAATTCTCAACTTGATTTGAATGAATCCCCTTTGTTAAATTAAAAAATTTAAATAAATATTGTTGTATTGTTGCTTAGATCAGTTGGAACACAATTCATAATTTGTTAACATGTCTGAAGAAGGTGCAGTGTACCGAAACAGCTGTCACTGAATTATATAATAAATATGAAAATCAAATAAAACTACGTTTTATTTTTTATTTAATTAATAAATATAACTTAAATTTTAACTTTTTTTTTATTTAATATTTGTAGAAAATCCATCCATAGTAATTTGGCCCAAAGGCAGTTCCTTCACTGCAATCATAGCATTTTGATGCTATGCTTGCAGTTTTACTAGGGAATTGAATAACACTCCGGAAAATTTTACCTGAACTGGGATATGAACCTGACCTCTAGCTTTATAAAAAAATTGATAATTGCATTGGAAGTCTCAGTAGCATAAATAGTAGCGCACTAGTGTATAAAACTAGAGCTCTCGGGTTCAAATCCCAGTTCATGCATTAAATTTTCTTTTCAAATAATATTTAGGCTTCAATGCTAAATATCAAAATTTAAATTTTAACCATTGAAATATATACAGTGTGATCAGTGTAGCATTGTCTATCAAACTAAATACTGAAACAAACATGAGATTTTATCTATCCAATATTAAACTGCATATTTTCTAGAACAGAAAACAATTCTCAATTATAGAAACATGCAGACATAACATCACACAGCACAAAGCCTGCATCTGCTGTCCAATGCTATACTGATCGCACTGTATATATGCATATATATTGTATCAAGAGATACGTGGCGAATTTTAAAAGTACTGGTGTCGCAGAAAAAAAATTGTAACATTTTGCTTACAGAACTGAAAGGAATTTAATGTATAAAGTTGCTGAGTTTTATGGTATTTTTAGTAAGTGAGTAGTTTGCCAGTTGTACATTCCTATAATAGCTAATAACAAAGCTAAAATACTCGTAGATAATATAGTGTGTATATTAGTATAGTGTGTTACAAGATTAAGCTACCCACATTGTATAGGATTTCAGACAGACTTTTTGAAATGCTTTAATTCTTTGTGATGTAAATTATTTATTGTAAAGGTAGTATGAAGCTATTAGTATTATTAGAGTGGAGCACAGAAAATCAAACTCACTGTTTATGATTATACATAGTCATTTGGTCCGTCTTAAAAAAAGAAACTTTTTCTATTGGTCTCTATTTGTTTATAATAATTTACCCTTTGCTCCAGTTATAGCATTTTCCCTAGTAGATAGGGACAGGGGGAATCTACAGGGTTCTTCATTTATAACCTAATGGGCATACGGCGTTTTGCCTGTGTGCAGTTGGGTGTGCCACAGCTGGCTTTGCTCCTACATAAACTACACCCGTAAAGCATGTATAAAAATCTTACCTTATAGTAGATCTGTCTGATTCATCCGAGGCTTGGTTTGAGACTTGAAAGCAATTGTAAATTTTTTCGCCCAATGGGTTGCTGGCCCAGAGGGGTATTATTGTGGGGTTCCAACTAATGTAGCATTTCCTCTACATTATGGTGATGTGGTTATACTGCCAGTACTTGGTCCTCAGAGCCTCATTTGTAACAGCAGGTTGCACCACGAGCAGGTTGAGGATGAGATTTGGATAGGAGAGGTGATGAAATGCACGTCACTATCCCTTCACCATATACAAAACTACCAGAACAACTGGAAAGCCCATCTTCAACGAATGCCGTCTCATAGAATTCCAAAAGCTGTACTTTGCTACTGCCCCCAAGGCAAAAGATCGCTGGGACATCCAAAAAAACATTGGATGGAAAATTCCTCTTTGAGACCGTAACAGGCCACATGGCCTAATACTTGCATGGATGATGATGATGACCTTATAGAAGATGCCGAAAATGTCATCCACCTTAGGCCAAACAGGCATTATATCGGAAAAACACATTCTGATGCACTTGATTAAGTTGGGCCACTGTCATGTTTCCCATTTCATTTCCAATATTTTGTTTAAGTTCTTCCAATGTATGAGGATTTGTCTTGTAAACTTTGTCTTTCAGGTTACCCCACAAGTAAAAATCACACACTTAAATCAGGGGAGCGAGAGGGCCATACACCAGCACTAATCACTCTATCTTGAAACACTTCCCTAATTTTATTCATGGACTCCTCTGCTGTATGATCAGTAGCAGAATCTTGTTGAAACCACCCGATATTATTTCTCTTCTTCTGTCAGTTCATGAAAAAATGAACTCAAAATGTAATTTCGGAACCTCTCCGCATTTACAGTCTGCTCGTAAAATATTGGACCGGTTATGCATATAGCTCTAACAGCACACCGAACTCCAACTTTTCGATCATAATGAGGGATTTCTTGAATGCGATGTGGATATAAGGTAAGATTTTGGTGGGGTTGTACAAGACCAGCTTTTTACTTACGCGACTTAACGCCATTTTTGATGTAATTTAAAGTATTACGAAGTGTTAATGTTACCATTTGGCTGCAGGATTTTACCATCGTAAAAATATTGAAACGTATCATGAAATGAAGTAGTGGAAATATGATTTTACGCTGTAACCGTCAGACATGTTGAATTTTTCATAGAATAACTGATATGAAGAGGTCATTTATTTTACATATCAAATCACATTTAAAATGCAATCATTTACTGTAAACTAAATCACTTACTCTAACCTAGGTGAATTCCAGGGAACGTCCTTTTTATTATTATAATATGTTGAAGCCACAGATATGCTGCATGTGATGAAATGTACACAATGTGGCTTACACATTGTGCTCATTTGTGGTTTATCGCTGGTCATTGGTGGTGTATCGCTGGTTAAAAGTGTGATAATCGGTGGTTTATCGCTGGTTAGAAGTAAGAACTGTGGTCATGCCAGGAAATAGTCCCACTTTATTTTCATATTTACAAGAAAATAAAGAAATGATAATTACTTTCCCGCAGTAAAATACGTTAAATGTAATATTTCATTAATATTTATTGCAATTAGGTACTGTTAAAGCTCGTAAATAAAAAGGCTCTCTTCTCCCACCCGGCCAATATTTTTATACATGCTTTACATGTGGAGTTTATGTAGGAGCAAAGCCGGCTGTGGCACACCCATCCGCGCACAGGCAAAACGCCATGTGCCTGTTAGGTTATAAATGAAGAACCCTGTACTTAATCCATTCATGCATGTCACTAATTAGATAAAGATGCATTTGGTTACCTTAAGAGTTTGTTCATTTAGTCACTCTTACTTTATATGTTACCTTCCCAACAATTCCTTCTCTAATATATAATTGAGTTGGATAAAATGTTTTTACTTCTTGTTTCATACAGTTCTGTATTTTCATGAACCGGTTTCAAAGGCCTTTTCTTTATCTTCAGTCAAACTCCAACTTTTAAACCAGTATCATGAAAACACGGAACTTTATTAGGTGACATGTAAAAACATTTTATCCAACTCAATTATAGATTACAAATTACCTCATAGAGTTATTTTGATTAAATTCCTTCTCTATTTTACTTTTCAGAAATTTTGATCAATTTTTTTTTTTTTGCATATCTGGATAATTGTAACCTTGATTTTGAGTTATGCATTCTTTTGAATCATCTTCTTTCATCCAATGTAGAAAAGGTGTCCGTTCCTCTTCAATATATTGCCTCAATTGTATCTTTCCATCTTTTCTTCGGGCGTCCAATATTTCTTTTCCCAGTTGGGAATTTGTCCCTAGCTATTTTAACTATTCTGTCGTTTGATATTCTATTTATATGTTAATTCCATTTTTTCCTTTTTATTTTTATCCAATTTGAAATTTGTTGTATTGGAAATTTTCTCTTATCACATCTAATGTGATCTCTTAATGTTATGGATTCTATTGTTCTCAGAACTGAAATGAAATAATGAATCTTTCTTCAATAATTTAATTTTAAAAACCATATACCCCCAACATATTTTGTAAAAATTTAATTTCTCCTTCTTGAAGTCTGGTTAAAACTCAGTTTATGATTATATGCAGCTTTAGAATTAAGTTGATATTTCCAAGTCAAAACAAATGGATTATGCAAAAACAAATTATAATATATATTTATTAAACAAAATGTGTACACTAATATTATATACATGGTTTACAATTTTACTATTAATTCGTGAATTGTTTTGGTTCTGTTTTCGCACTTCACTAAGTGATACTTTGGGCACGGTTTGCTACAGAGTTTACAGATGCAGGACTCCTCAGGTTCATGGTAACTTTGTTTATGACATATTTTGCCATGGAAGCCGTGAGCGGCGAAGCATGTGTATAAGTGGCAAAGTCGAAAATTTGGTCCTTTCCATTCGTCTGTGTTTAACGCTTCCGTTTCCGTGATTTCGTTCGGAATCTCTCTGGCTTTTCTCTGTCTCTCCTCGATTGCTGTTTTGTATGCCTGCGTTTCTGGTAGATCGAAGTGTTTTCGGATGTCTTCTATGAAGTAAGACTCCTTTGCTATTATGTAGGCATAGCTATGTCTTGTGAATTTTGAAATTGAAAGAGCCCGTTTTAGGAATCTCGCTTTCAAAAACAAATTATGAATATTACAAATAATCTATATCTTACAAATAAAGGAGCATTATTGTGTATTCGTCTGGGAAGAGAGTTATCCATTTTTTTCTATGAACTAAAAATTAAATTAAATTAATATTGAGAGGCTAAAGCTATTACTATGATAGAAATAAGTAAATTAATGAACACAATTAAATTATTGCAAATCAATGGTAAAGAGAAAAATTTCTGCCTGAACCGGGAATTGAACCCCGAACCTTTAGCTTTCCGTGCTAACACTCTGTCCACTGAGCGAATTCAGGCGTCATTCCCATCCTTATCATTGATTTACAATAATTTAATTGTGTACATTAATTTAATAAATAATGATATAGCTTTGTGGAGTCCCTTCATGTCTTCTTAATGTAGAAGCCATTCATTGTGTATTTGTGAATGATGATTCATTGCATTTGAATGTGGGACCAAGAGAGTAAGGTAAAGGAAGGATTTCTGCTTGGATGGAAATGAACCCTGAATTAGCTCAGTGGATAGAGCGTTAGCACGGAAAGCTAAAGGTCTCAGACAGAAATTTTTCTCTTTACCATTGATTTACAATAATTTAATTGTGTTAACTAAAAATAATTTGAATTATTGAGAGTAAGAATGAGCTAAGTCACTTTAACCCGTCAGTGACGCACCCTTTTACTTGCTTTCCTACTGCATGGACGGAGGCCATTTTAACATTTTAGTATTCCTAGAACACTGATTTGTATAAACAATCATAACTTTTTTAAATATTGATGGATTTGAACGAAATTTTTACTTGTTAGCTCAGAAATAAATGAGAAATTTAATACATGCCGTATGGAGTACAGTAGCCTTTATAAACTATTAAACAAAATTTTGAAATCTGAATTTCTCTCTCATGATACACATTTTTACTAAATAATTTGATTTGCTCACATTGGACATCCCTGTTTCTTTCTGTGAGACACTAAATATATTGTGTGGCATAGTGCTGATTCATCTGTAACTTGTATATACAAAAGCAGCTGACATAACCAAAATCAGAATGAATATTTAGAAGAGTGAACTCAAGCTCAATCTTGTGTCAAAGCACTAGCAATGTTTATACTTAGAATCTGAATTATTGCTTGGATTCGTATAAAAATTCTACAGCAGTTATTTACAACTACATAGACCATAAAAATAATTTTTTCTTATGTTAGTACTATTAATTTTAGAAATAAAAAATCACATAACCTTAGTAGTTGAGCTTGGTGTGATACAGCTTGAAACACTCTTCAATACACAGACCTACATCACATTCCCGGCAGCAATAAACAGATGTCTTTCTTCTCCCATGTTTAGTACAAACAACACACCTCCTTTGAGGTTTCAATTTATCACTTTTAGGGGTAATTTTTCTGATGAAGTGTCTTTTAGGTTACGACTGGCCATAATTACGTATATAACGCACGACACCGCGCCTCAGACTGATTCCTTGTAAGTAACATCTATTTGAAAGAGGCAAAATAAATCAGGTATTCCCCTAAACAGGTCGATTTATATATCAATTGATAGCTTGTATATCATTTTATCGACCTGAAAAATTAGATTGTGTATAAGTTTATTAGAAGCCCTGCAGAAAGCAGCACAAAGCTAGGTCTGTGTGCCATTGAGTGTTGAAGTAAGAAACTACTTCAACCTCAATACCACATGCACAAAATGTGATCACAGCTGAT
The DNA here is from genome assembly GCA_030220185.1 of Diploptera punctata. NCBI lineage: Eukaryota > Metazoa > Arthropoda > Insecta > Blattodea > Blaberidae > Diploptera > Diploptera punctata. The sequence continues at coordinate 1,109,223 of JASPKZ010003887.1, read as the reverse complement.
TCATACACTTAGAAAGAAAGCTAAGATCTTAGGCTTCAAAATGATATTGTTCATACGCAAATATAAGAATATACAGCAGTAAAAAAAACAAATGAAAAGGTCGCGCGCATTTAGAGAAAATTACGATTACTTCAATCTCATCTGATTTTTAAAAAAATAATATGAAATTAAATTTTAAACAAATATTATTTTTATTCATATGTCCTGAAAGCTCATAATTTCTACGTTAAACACAAATAAATTACATATTTGTAGCTTCAAAAATGTACGATCCAGAACAAAAAGAAAACATGCCTGCATAGGTCTATACCACGTATAGATGTCGGCAATAAGTGAAGAAGAGAGGGTCTATACCACGTATGGATGTCGGCGCTGACGGGTTAAAGATAATTCTTATATATTTACATACCAACATTAAATTACTCTGTAATGAGGTACATGGGTTCCATATAATCAAGCTCTCAGGAAATATCCCTCAACAATCTTTATATGTAAAATTCATTTCCGTCCATTATAAAGCAAGTGAAATTCATAAAATAGTCTTCCAATGAACTGGTGATTTAGTGGATCTGAAATTCATGAGTTCAAAATCATTCATAGTCAATTATTTTTATGGCTTAAAAATCCAGAATATGATCTCCTTCAGAAAGATTGTGTGTCGTAACTTCAAGTCTGAAATAAGATGGCTGATCAAATCTGCTCTGTCCTGGTGAACATGCTTGTGTATGGTTCCGAGGTTTATGAGTTCGAACCCAGCCAGAATCATGTACTGTATTTGCTTGCATAATTTATGCCCCCCATTTTATGATCCCCAATTTTTCAGTGGCCAAAGTAAATTAAAAAGTGTGCAAATTACACGAGCAAATACAGTATTTTTCAGATTATAAAAACTGTATGTGTGAGTTCCTTCGGAAGAGAACTAAGGCCATTGTTCTCATGTCATAGATATAGTGGCATATAAAAATGAAAAAAAAATTATTGGCTCTTGCATGCGCAGATTTGAACTGCGACTCTAATGGCGTTAACTTTTAAAAGAGTGTCATTAAATAAAATAATATCAAATTTGATAGTCCTTTGAATTGTATTGTTAAATACCTGAGATGTTAAAGAACATAGTTAAACCTACCTAAAATAATAATGCTCCTTTATTTGTTATGTCCTTCACTTATTTCTGTATAATTCACAGGAATTTTTCCATATTTAATTTATTTTGATACTACAAACGTCATGAAGATTGAGTTCTATTTTCAATGCTTTAACCATAGTGTTATATTTTTAAAAGAATGTATTCCATTTTAAGTTAATCCACAATATTTTATTTTAGGAAGTGATATTTTGAGGTTATTTTAATTAAATTATTTTTAGTCTGTTCGTCTTACCTCAATATTAATGTTGATTTGTTCTTGAACATGTTTTGATTATATCATAATCATATCAGCATTTTGCCCAGACTGGTTAGATTTATGAATTAAATTAATGTTTTTATTACCTCACCTCATATCCTTTTTCTTCTAGACTGCAGTCAGTTTCGGAGCTTATCTCCATCATCAGTAGCCTCTGGTCGACCGGTGTTATGTCGTTAAAGGATATGAGGTGAGGTAATAAAAACATTAATTTAATTCTTAAATTAAACCTCATAGTGTTCTTTCCCTGTGAAAGTTAAATAAATGGTTAGATGTTCTTTGGCCAACCACAGATGGAGTTGACATCGACATCCAGGGTGTGCAACATAAATCTAACCAGTCTGGGCAAAATGCTGACGATGATTACGATATAATCGAAACATGTTCAAGAACAAATCAACATTAATATTGAGGTAAGATGAACAGACTAAAAATAATTTAATTAATCCACAGTTTTCATTTGATCTGATTGTATCAGCAGGGAAGCTTACAGAACTTAATACACCAGCATTATTGCATGCATGTTGTCCTCTCATATTTTCATTTACGTCACCTTGGATAAACACAATTCTAAATTCATTAAGAGTCGACTGGAGGTTCAGGTCACTATTATTAAAGTAAAATATACAAATGAAGGCGGTCGTATTTATGCATCTACGTCACAGAGCCAATCATCTGCATTCAACTGTTGTACATTAAATGAGAAGAAATTTTTACTTGTTTTGTGATTGATCAATCTAAATATTTTGTCTATATTTGTGATGCAACATATTCCTAGCCCATATTCGTTTGTGCCGAGAGTTATAGTCTGTACCCTAAACGGTGTTCATCTAGTCCCTAATATCATGACACATTGGTACTTAACATTACTTAAAATTCATTCATAGTTTTCTGTCCAAAGATGGGTCTTTCACTGCAAACTCAGTATTATCAGTAATGATGTAATGTTTACAGTTTCATTAGGGATATATATATATATATATATATATAGTCCACTGCTGTGGTCTTGAGGTAGCATGCTGTCTTGTCATGCAGCGGGCCTGGGTTCAATCCCTGGTCAGGGCAGTTTTTCTGGATGAGGTTTTTATCGGGGTTTTTCCTCACCTGTAAGATAAATGTCAGGAAAATTTTAAGACCCAAACGGTCCCCGAAATCATATGGCCATCATCATCATCATCATCTTTATCATCATCATCGGTGTGGAAAGCAACGGGAAGCTACCACACCTACAATTCCCTAGTAAAGCTGCAAGCATAGCATGAAAATGCTATGATTGCAGTGAAGGACCTGCCTTCGGGCAGAATTACTATGGATGGATGGATATATATATATGTGTGGTAGCTTCCCAATGCTTCTCACATATTCTTACTTTTTTATATAAAATCTATACATATATTTCTCTGAGGTAATTATTTGCATACTAAACAATAAATTGTGTATTTAGGTAGAATTTTTTATCACTCACCTCATATTGTTCTTCTTATTTGACTATAAACTAGTTTCGGAACTTAGTTTCTGTTCCATCCTCAGTATTGTCACGACCGTTGTTCTGTCATCTTGAAGAGCCGTCCTATTCGTAGACTGAAAAACCTGGAATGACCTGGTTTCGAGGTTTTTAAATCTGCCAATGGAAGGAGAGAAGGACAGCTCTTCAAGACGACAGAACAACGGTCGTGACGATACTGAGGATGGAACAGAAACTAAGTTCTGAAACTAGTTTATAGTCAAATAAGAAGAACAATATGAGGTGAGTGATAAAAAATTCTACCTAAATGAATATACGTCATAGTGAGAATTCCTAAAATAAGTAATAAATTGTGTTATTAATAGTGAGTGGAGAACATATTTTTATCGACTCACCTCATATAAATTCAAATTTCTTTGATACCGGCGGTTTCAGACAATATCTTGTCCCTCTTCAGTCATGGCTTCCACTGATGTAATTCTGTGGTTGTTAATTTCTCTAAGGACATCACTTCTTGTGTTGCCATCTTTCGTTGGAATTATAAACTTTGTAATTAAATTTTTATCCACTGGAATATCAAAATTCATAGATCGATATTTATTCTTCTGAGTGAATATCATTTCCCAAATTGTCAATTCCAACGGTTTATCTAATTGATTCAAAAGTTTTGCCTCTTTTTCAATTTCATGATGTTCTAGCAAACTATGTGCAGCAATTGCTGATTTCTCAATTTCACAATTTTTAATATTTCTAAAATGTTCTTTAGTGCGTGTTCCCAAATTCCTTTTTGTTTTTCCTATGTATACTTTGCTACAATCATTACAATTTATTTGATAAATTCCAGATTTCTTACTGTCTGGGATGTTGATTTTTTTATTGGTATTTAGAAGTTTTTCCAGACTAAATTTATTTATTGGTGCCAAAGTAATGTTGTGTTTGTCAGATATTTTTTGAAATTTCCTATGTACTATTGAATGGTAATTTTCTTGAAATTCTTCTTTTCATTACTAATAATTTGTAGGGTAGAGCATTCTTTAAGTTATATTTGAAGAGAAAAATTTTCGCCTAGACTGAGACTCGAATCTGGGACCCGAGTTCGAGTCTTGGTCTAGGCGAAAATTTTTCTCTTCAAATATAATTTATCCTTCAATGAGAAGAGTTAAATTAATAATAAAATCGTCAATTCTTTAAGTTGTTTTATCTTTTTGAAATTATATTATTTTTGGTCTGGACATCTTACCTCAATATTAATGTTGATTTGTTCTTGGACATGTTTCAAAACAATTCTGTTTTATCGTCAGCTTTCCCAGACTGGTTTTATTTATGTTGTATTATGTTGCACCACCTGGATGTCGATGTCAGCTCCATCCTGTGGTTGGCCAAAGAACCTCCAAACAAGGTCACCCTCCATCGGAATATCAAAATTCATAACTCTGTTTCTGTTCTTCTGAATATAAATTTTTTCCCAAATAGTCAGCTCTTTTGTATTTTCTAACTGTTTTAATAATTTAGTGTCTGAATTTATATTATGTTTTTCAGACCAAACTTGAGCAGCAACTGCAGATTTTTCAATTTCTCCATTTTTAATATTTCTTATGTGTTCTTTGGTTCTAATTTTTAGGTTTCTTTTTGTTTTCCCTATATATATCTTTTCACAACCCATGCATTCAATTTGATATATTCCTGACTTTTTATTTTTATCAGTTTTTTCATTTTTGTTGGTTTTTATTAGTTTATTTAAACTGTAGTTATTTTTTGGTGCTAATTTAATATTAAACTTCTCAAATATATTTTGAAATTTATTATGTACCCAAGGGTGATATGTGAATTTCCTATATTTTTTTCATATCTTTTTGAAATTTGAAATCATATGAGGTGAGTCATTAAAATATATTCTACACTCACTATTAATGATATAACCTCATAATGTTTACTTCCCAACATTAATTTAAATACAATAAATTGTGTGTTTTTCCATTTTTATTTTAATGTATGTAGGTGGCATAGAATTGCAGTTTTCACAAATAGATTAAGTTTAATAATTAATAAATGTAAATACCTCATAGTGTAACCTCCCACTTTGATTTAGATTAGATTAACTGTATTTTAATATTAACCTTATCCTGACCTCCATTATAATTATAAAGTGAAGTGCAGGATCAGACTGATTTCAACTTGCAGGTTAAATGAGAGGACATTCATTCAATACTGCAATAATGTTGGCGGCGGTATACATTCCTTTATTATACAAATTATTTATGACAAATATTGTAATTTGTTTATATTTTAATGTTTATTTGTGTAAAGGTATCCTAGAATTTCTGCACAAATTTCAAAGATTTTGTAAGTCTCAGATTAATATATTTGCAGATAGAAAATTTGTAGACGATTTTATTATTAATTTAACACTTCTCATAGAAGGATAAATTATATTTGAAGAGAAAAATTTTTGCCTAGACCGGGACTCGAACCCGGGACCCTTGGCTTTCCGGGCCAAGTGCTCTACCAACTGAGCTACCGAGGCGAGTTACGATCTAGACGCAAATTTTTCTCTTATGTACGTTGTAATTCCCTCGTGCCAAATGCTTTTGGCGCGAGGGAATTACAACGTACATAAGAGAAAAATTTGCGTCTAGATCGTAACTCGCCTCGGTAGCTCAGTTGGTAGAGCACTTGGCCCGGAAAGCCAAGGGTCCCGGGTTCGAGTCCCGGTCTAGGCGAAAATTTTTCTCTTCAAATAGAAAATTTGTAGTTTATGACATATTGTCTTAACGGTTAGCATGCCTGTGATTAAGATTCAACATGACATAGTGATACAGAAGGATATTTCTTATAAGTAAGCTCTATCTATCTCACTAATCTGATACAAATCATGTCCACATTCTTGCCAACAGCCTATCATTTTATTAAATACCAAGTATTATTCTATAATATATTAACATTTATCAAAATAAGAATGAAGAATTATGATTTAATTATTTAACTTTCACAGGAAAAAAACACTATGAGGTTTAATTTAAGAATTAAGTTAATGCTTTTATTACCTCACCTCATATCCTTTCTTCTAGACTGCAGTTTCAGAGCTTATCTCCATCATCAGTAGCCTATGGTCGACCAGTGTTATGTTTTTGTTTACTCGTTCTAAAATTTCTTCAACCAAAACAATTTTGCTAAGTATAGGATATTTCCCACAAAAGGCCATCACTTTAGTTTTCTTTGTATTGATTTTCATATTGTACCTTTTTGCAATTATATTAAAATTGTGTATAGAATACTGTAAATCTGTTTCTGTTGGAGCTATTAATACCAAATCATCTGCAAAAAGCAAGGAATCTATTTTTAGGTTTCTGTTAATTTGGATAGAACCGTGTCTCATCTGTCGCCAATCTTGGAGTATTCTATCCATGTATATGATAAAGAGCAAGGGCGAGAGGCCACATCCTTGTCTTACGCCCCTATTAATTTCAGTCCATTCTGTTTGTGTTATTGATTCGAACTGAAATCAAATTTGTTTTATAGATACTGTATACATTTAAAATATGCTGTTGTGGTAGATTGTTGTCAGCTAAAATTTCCAACAGTTTATTCCTATTGATTTTGTCGAAGGCTTTTTTGGATGATGGAGGTAAGCTCCGAAACTGCAGTCCAGAAGAAAAAGGATATGAGGTGAGGTGTAAAGAATTTTTAACCTCATAGTGATTTTTCCTATAAAAGTTCAATGAAGAATTATTGTGAATATAAATGGTACCAGTTTTTAAAATATGGATTTAAACTAATCATTTGTTCTTTATGAAGTGAGCACTGTTTATAACAAATAAATACATTGGTTATAATATAAAGAACTTTTGAAGAAATACTAACAAATAATTTTAAATCTAGGATACTGTGTACAGAGAATCTCTTTTATAACTCAGGTGGCTGAAAGATTATTATCTGTCCAACGTAAGAAGCACACTTTGACATTTAACTTCCGAATGTATTATTCTGCGCAGCACGTGTAAGAGTGCAGACGAACTCTGCCAGCCGATAAATTAATACACAACAATCGTTTGAAATTTTAATGTTGCAGGTTGTATTAACATTTACAATGGTATGTCGAAAACAAATCCATTTAACACCATTTTTCACCGCTCTTTTAACAATTTTCATTTGTGCTTATAATAATTATGATCACACATTTTATAACCGACTACCCGACAGCCGCTTGTAACTTCCTCTCAAGAATCGTTCAGTTTCAAACAAATGCAAATTTTTAGTTACTCTCTGACCTTCGAAGGAACATGTAGGTGTATACTGTATTCTGATCAACTATAGTTAACATAAATAACTTTAAATACGTAATTATATTAAGTGATTAGGCACGCCGTAGCATAGTGGTTAAGGCACTGAGCTACAAGTCGGAGGGTCGAGGGTTCAAGTCCCGTTGGGGTCAGGATTTTTAAACTGACCCAAACCCTCTGGCGGCACTATGGCCCTGGGGTCGACTCAGCCTCTAACTGAAATGAGTACCAGACGCTTGTTCTGGGGTAAAGGCGGCCGTCACGCAGGGCTGACAACCCGGCTGACATAAAGTGCCGATTGTCTAGAAAAAGTGGGAGCCTTAACCTCCTACTACCCCAAGGGCCTCCGGGTCTGTTGTGGGATCACTTTACTTTGGGGCACTCCGTAGCGTAGTGGTTAAGGCACTGAGCTACAAGCCAGAGGGTCAAGGGTTCAAGTCCCGTTGGGGTCAGGATTTTTAAACTGACCCAAACCCTCTGGCGGCACTATGGCCCTGGGGTCGACTCAGCCTCTAATGGAAATGAGTACCAGACGCTTGTTCTGGGGTAAAGGCGGCCGTCACGCAGGGCTGACAACCCGGCTGACATAAAGTGCCGATTGTCTAGAAAAAGTGGGAGCCTTAACCTCCTACTACCCCAAGGGCCTCCTGAGGCCTGTTGTGGGATCACTTTACCTTTACATTATCTATTTTTTCGCTTCCGCTGAACTGTGCTTTGGTCATGAACGAATCGTAGTAACTGCAGCTGTCATGTTGCTTTGTGGATTACCCGCCCATTAATTTTCCTCAAGTGTCTTTCTTAGGCTGGACAGAAAATAAGTAATACAATCCTTTAAGAATATAAAGTTGCAGTGTTCACCATAGCAGTGGGGCAAACACTCTTCCTGCTTATAGAAGTCCTGAACAAATAAATGTAGCCTGCATTGAACTCACTCTATTGGTGTTATGAGGCAACATCCGAGACTTGTTGGATCTAGTCTCTGTCTCTGTCCTAACAGCGCCTCTCTGCTGTAATATTGTTTGCATTATAAGTTCATTAACGCTAGTCTCTGATGCGTTTGCTAGCTGCTGTGTGTGAAATGTTATGCTCTTTGAACTTAGAATAATTTTTTATTGTAATAATAATAATAATAAATGTTTTATTTATTTTGGCAGAGTTAAAGGCCTCCCCTTCCAGTCAAGCAGCGCAAACTTACAAAATACAGATTACTTTTATTTATGCATATTTATTGTTTCTGTTATGTCGCCACACATGAGTAATCTGGCAAATGAAAATGTACCAGTAAAATAATTTTTATATTTGAAGAGAAAAATATATGTCTCGACTGGAGTTTGAACCCAGAACCTTTGTACACTAATGCTCTGTCACTGAGCTATCCTAGGCCTCCAATCTTAATACTAATTTTTCTCTTATATATTTCAATTCCCAGGAGCCAAAGGCTTGCAATCCATTGCTTAACACATGAATGGCGGCTTCTTATTTAAGAAGACATTTCTTTATATTCTCCTCTTGAAATAAAATTTGTCCTTCAAACGTGAAATTTATAATAAAAATTCAATGAATGAATGAATCAGTTCTTATATTACCTCATAGTTTATGTTTTCTTAAACATGGGAACTGCAGTTTTCAAGAGGAACATCCTTCCCATTTTCAACCGACCTTATGACTACCGGATTTTCATTGGAATCTCCATCTAAACTATGAGCTAAGATAAGAAATGATTCATTCATTAATTGAATTAAGAACCTCATAATGTTATTTCCCCAATCTAACTATGAATCATAATAAAAGCATCAAAAGAAACTACTGGCTTTATAAAGTAATATTACACTACAGCTGCAGTATGTCCGCCCCTGAAGTTTAGGTTATACGAGGGGTAAAGGGAGAAACTCACCCTTTGCTGCCAATAAGGAGATAGTTGAGTGGGAGTAGATGTCTGCCACAACTAATCACTTCTCTTGATGCAGGCTATAGTGCGCTAGTAAGGTTTGAAATTGCTGAGATGTTGTCAGCTGTATGTCTGCTAACTGCATATGTAAAGTGGTCCCTCCCACTGAATATCCATATCAGCAACACTCGTGAAAATGTCAGGGTCGGAGAATCAGTGGCTGGGGTATAAATTCCCATTTAAAAAAACTCCAAGCGCGACAGTCCTAGAAGGCCCTTGGCCTACCAGATGGCTGTTGGCCTTACATCCACATGTGTTAATCACAGAAGTAGAAGATCATCTAGCCAGTGTAGGGGTGACATGTGGTCAGCATGTCGGGTCCCCCAGCCGTTATAGCTGGTCTTCTCTACTTATTGTAGCTACCCAAATGCCTCATGATTCTGGGTGAGCACCAGTCCCAAACTGGCTGAAACTCCATGAGAAAATTTCTTTCCCCATGGAGACCCGATGCAGCACAAGTCCTATAGCTCCGCGCCAAGGCTTGTTACCTTAACCACTCGGCTATGGCGCAGGACAAATTCCCATTAAAAATCTTCTTTAATAACAAGCTGCCATTCATGTGTCGAGCAACGGTTCGCAAGTCTTTGGTGCTCTTGGGAATTAAAATATATAAGAGAAAAATTTGCTTTCAGATTGGAGGTCTCAGATAGCTCAGTGGCAGAGCATTAGTGTATAGAACTAAAGGTCCTGGGTTCGAATTCCAGTCTAGGCATATATTTTCTCTTCATATAAATAACTTGTCCTTCAATGAGAAATGTTAAATTTATAATAAAAACATTGAAGATATTATTTATTGAAAAAACACCTTTTTTATCATTAGAATATGAAAAAAATAATAATTAAAGGATGAAAGCCCTACTTCTAAACTGTTAATTTCAGTCTCGCAACCTGAAAACCAATGCTATGCCTCTGTGCCATAGACTGACTACATTACTCATAGTTAAATATGCGAAATAACATTATGAGGTTCTTAATTCGTAAATTAATGAGTCATTTTTAACATCTTACCTCATTAATAGTGAGTGGAGAACATATTTTTAACGACTCACCTCATATAATTTCAAATTTCTTTGATACCGGCGGTTTCAGACAATATTTTGTCCCTCTTCAGTCATGGCTTCCACTGATGAAATTCTCTGGTTGTTGATTTCTCTAATGACATCACCTCAACAACCAGAGAATTTTATCAGTGGAAGCCATGACTGAAGAGGGACAAGATATTGTCTGAAACTGTCGGTATCAAAGAAATTTGAAATTATATGAGATGAGTTGTTGAAAATATGTTTTCCACTCACTATTAATGATATAACCTCATAATGTTTACTTCCCAATATTAATTTAAATAGATCTTACCTCATATTTTATGTTTCTTCAAACACGGAAACTAGTTTTCGAGACATAATGTTGGTTGAAAATGAGAGATCCTTCTCTCGAAAACTAGTTCCCGTGTTTGAAGAAACATAAAATATGAGGTAAGATGTAAAAAATGACTCATTAATTTATAACTACATTACTACTGCCTCATTCCATATGTACACAGTTGCACTTCTAAAGAAAAGCATATATTTTTGCCATCCAGTCTGCGATGAAATAGATTCTCTACGTAAATAAGTGTGCATTTATTTTGTATTTTGTATCTACACATTGATTATTACTTTTGTGGTTTTTTTACGTTAATTTTATATAAATGTTATTTTTCTTATATCTATACATAGCACAACAAAGATAAACTTCAAAATAATGTAATGTGATAAACTATTGCATTTAAAGCAATTATAAATATTCACAAAAAATCTGTATATTTGTTTTGTTATACACATTTTTAGTAATGCATAATTTAGTAATAGTAACTAAGGCCTAGTCTATTGAATTAGATGTTATGGTATATTTCATTCCTAATTGTATAAAGGAATGAGAATCCTGGGGGGACATAAATTTTATACTCTTTCACATAAACATTTAGCCTTAACACAAAATGTAAAAGATTTATTTTATTCTCAACAGTTTTTTTGTATATCAGATTTTTTTCTGTAAGATAACTGAACAATTAAAAGCTACAATTTAATGTAGCATCATAAAAATGTATGGGGATTGTTTATTTCATGAATTTAATCCACCTGTTTCTGCTCCAAAACTAATCCCAATGAGAGAGATTAATATTTAATTTTAGGAAGTGATATTTTGAGGTTATACAAACAAGGCAAACATAATATGGATGAGTCATACCTCACCTCCTTTTTCTTTGTGGTTTAGGCTTATTTACTAGCCCGTTCCAGCTCCAAATTGCTGCTCTTTCCATCTTTTCCTTGGTCTTCCCAAACTTCTTCCTCATGGTGAATAGTTGTATGCTGGTTTTTGTATTCTATTCTCAGTCATCCTTGCCAAGCATTCTTTCCAGTTTGTTCTGTATTTCTCTATTGTTGTGTTTAATTAATCTACTTTTAGTTGTTGTCTTATTTCTGTGTTGTGTTTTTTGTCTGTTCTTTGATATCCTGCTATTGGACCTCATATCTAGTCTTCTAATTATACTGGTTTCAAAGCTTAGGCAGCTTCATCTTCAGTAATCTCTTGTTGACTGACGTTATGTCCATAGCTGCCTAAGCTTTGAATTAGAAGACTGGATATGAAGCGAGGTATAAAACATTTGAATTTAATAAGAATTAAATGAATCATGAATTCTTCTTACCTCATACTTCTATGTTTTTTAAACACAGCACTGCAGTATCAGCGACCATCGTTACCATCCTCAGCTGTTTTCACGACTGTCAATTTTTTCTTTTGCCAGTAATTATCCAAACTGCCATCCGGCAAAAGAAAAAATTGACAGTCGTGAAAACAGCTGAGGATGGTGACGATAGTCGCTGATACCGCAGTGCTGTGTTTAAAAAAACATAGAAGTATCAGGTAAGAAGAATTCACGATTCATTTAATTCTTATTAATAAAACCTCATAATGTTAAAAATTCCCAAATTTATTATATAAATTTGAATTTAAACTTAAACTTCATAGTGATTTTTTGCGATAAAAGTTCAATAATATGGATGGTTACGATGTACAGATAGTGTTCAGGGATTATTTGGACCTTAAATTTGCCTGACATGTCATAAAGGCAAGGAAATAGCCAGAATAGAAAATATCTCAGGAACTTATTTTAGGAATTCACACTATGAGGTATATTCATTAAGGTAAAATTTGATCACTCGCCTCACATTTTTCTATAATAATGAAATGAAAAATATGCAAGTGATCAAATTTTAATGGTTTTATTATTCGTCTTTAAACATCTTAATGATGGACAAATTATATTTGAAAAGAAAAATATATGCCTAGACTGGGGTTTGAACCCAGGACCTTTGACTTTCTATGTCAATGCTCTTCCTAGTGAGCTACCTAGGCCTCCAATCTAAATGCATATTTTTCTCTTATACATAGTTAATTCCCTAACCCCAAATGCTACGATTTTTGCAAATGGTGGCTTCTTTATTAAGAAGACTTTTTATTGGGAATTTAAACATTACTTATAAAGTCTTCATAATAAAGAAGCCGCCATTTGCAAAAATTGTAGCAACGGCTCGTAGCATTTGGGGTTAGGGAATTAACTATGTAGAAGAGAAAAATACGCATTTAGATTGGAGGCCTAGGTAGCTCACTTGGAAGAGCATTGACATAGAAAGTCAAAGGTCCTGGGTTCAAACCCTAGTCTAGGCATATATTTTTCTTTTCAAATATAATTTGATCAAATTTTACTTTAATCTCTCAGAAAACTTGTCCTGACTGGGAATCAAACCATGGTCTACTGCATCTAAGGCAATGACATTACCCCTAGACCATAGCAGAAGATTGAAGTAATTCCAGCAGGTTATATATCTTCACTTAAACATTCATCGGAAACTTTCTGTTCTTTATCATTCTCATATGAAACCCTTAGAAACCAAAGGGTACAAGTGACAAATTAGAGTTAAGTGTAGATTTTAGTAGTTAAAGCAGATACTAATCTGAGTGGCCAATGGACACAATAAATATAAATAACTATCAATTTTGAAATACCCGGTGATAAGGAGAGGGGATTGATTTGGAAGTTCGTCGGTCAGCCATCAGATGGTGCGGAGGTCAGGCTGCAGGAGAGTAGGCCGTTGGATGTCAGTTATGAACGTGATACAGCATTGAGAATGTCACAAATGCAGTGAAGAAACCTGGGTCTGCAAGGGAGTTAAGAAGTATGAGGTGAGTCAAAAACAACTCAAAATAAAATAAAACAATAAATATCTGTCTGGTGCTGAAAAGAAAACTGCTAAAATAATTGCATAATATAGTGTCTCAACTTTGAACATCATTTACTCAAAACTGACCTTTTGTCACTTATACCCCTTGGCTTCTAAGGGTTTCATATTTTATCCATTTATAACATTAACTGGAATAATTACTGATGCTACACTAAGGTCTTCTGAAAAGACATTGCCAATAATTGCACCTTTTTACACAAGAACTCTGCATTTATCTTTCATTCTGGCAACAAGAGTAAGCCTCATCTGTTTTCCTTTTTTTCATTTGTGCTTTTGACTTTTTTTAGGTTCGAATAGAAATTTACATTGAATGTCGTGGTCATTTCCTGAGTCCATTGCCAATGTTTCATTAACACATTCAGTACCGTAAACCAGTTAAGGCGTTTAAATAGACTATCGTGTATGCAGCCGTCAGTCAGTTAACCCGTTTTAGAGCGGGCACGAACATATTTGGCACCTAAATATTGTGTTGACTTAGTATGTCTTGGAGATTATAGATGGCATGTAAATGTACATTTTCTATTTCCGTTTGACACATTTATCCTTGGTGAATCCCCTTTTATTTTTAAAACAAACAACACTGGAATTCGTTCATCCAAACTTGCCTCCAGACTCCAATGCAGTCGTATATGTTTCTCGTTATCGCGCTGTTGTTTGTGCGTGAGTGAAACCACGGCGAAAAAAAAATATCTCACTGAAGAAGAATTAGTGAGTATTTTGTATAATGATGATTCAGGTGATGAACTGATTCCTGAATTAGAAGATTCACAAAGTGAAAGTGAAGATGAACTTCCACTTCCTGAAATCAATACGCCGATACCATGTGATGTCAATCACCCAAGTTATTTCACCATCAAATCCTAATAGGATATCTCCTTTAGGTATGTACAAAATTTGAATTTTCTAGGACTAATAGTTTGTGAATAATGGTCCATTTTCTGAAGTGCCACGAAAAGGGTAGCTGGGGTATTTAAATGGCTGGTCTGTGGGTTTAAATGCCCTGCTCAGTGCCTGGTACTGAACATGTTAATACTTGAACTTAATTATTTTGAGGCAGTCCCTGAAGTAGAAGTATATGACTACTCCATTATAAGATGTTAAATATAGATTTAGTACCTGGTAAGTCAGTCATCCTCAACTAAATTATTAAATAGTTCCAACATGGACGCCTTTCAAAAACAAATGTTTCATCTTCTGCATTTTAACTGGAGTTTCTTCCAATTGACGTAACATCAGTTGCCAAGATAATACTGAAAATGAGACCGTTATGGTCTCGAAATCGCAATCTATTAGAAGATTTATACGAGGAGAGGTAAGAAACATTAGATTTTACCATGTGTTAGATTAAGTAAAACAAGTCAAGGGAAAATACTTCTTTATTTACAAGGTCTTTAGCCAGGATCACAAAATTCAAATACAATAGCTGAAGTAGGGACATAAATACAGAAATATGACATTCTCTAATTAGATTCCTTTTATCTAGATAAAGTTTTTGCAAAATAAACTGGAAGGATATGAGAGCAAATCTTATTAAAAAGACAGAATACATTTGAATAATATATTTTATCCAATGATAGTTAAAAACATTCCAAATGCCATATAGCAGTGTATCATTTAAAGGTGCTCTTTAACATCTTAGAACATTAGTACTCATTAAAATATGGGCATGAAAAGGCCAGAAAATTTTATTTCAGGCATGAGATTCTTTTATATTCATGAATCTATAAAGTTTTGCTTCTCTTCTGAATGAAGCTATCTCATGAGTTTTATGCTCAAAGAAATCATTGGCCCTGATTAGATTTGAATTTGTGAACTTTGGACCAGGAGGCAAAAGAGATAGGGTCGTATCTATGAACGCATTAGACCGTTAAAGTCGTTCTCTGCTGAGAAAGTTGCCTCCAAAGACATTTTTGCGTACTCAAAAGTCTGTTCATGCAATAATTGTCGAAATTCCTAAGCTACCTGGCGAGGTGACTTTGCAGAGAACGAATAGTGAGCAACCCAATTAAAATCTTGCTGCTTTATCCAAGATGTCGGACCTTGAAGACTTCAATCTTGTTTTCGGTATATGCAGAGAAGAGGAATTTGATAGAGTCTACCAAAGAATTCAACTGGAAGAACAGGAGAATCGGCTTAATATCGCATGATGCAGACGTCATATACAGTTTTATTTGCGGGACGCAAGCGTAAATGCGTTCCTCTAGCAGACAAAAATAATGGAAGTGGTTTTATCGCTGAGAATTCTGGGTAATTTCTTGCCAATATTATGAAAAAAACTACTTTCATGCATGACCAGTCGGCGACTCGCTAATTCAAACTTTGCATGTACTCACGGAAAACTCAACTCACCAGAGACTAATGTATTTGCATGCGGCCCTAAAAGAACTCAACTTCTATGAAGTAAGATGAAAACAGACTCACCTTATTTTTTAATAACAACCTATGTTGCTATTGTAATGTTATAATTACAGACCAGATATTAGGGAAAATGCCTACAGTTATTCCTTATAGATATTGTAAAAGTGTCTTCATATAAGTTCATACTGACGACCCTACAGTTGTTTTCCATTAAGTTCATTTTGTCTATTTCAGCTTACAATGCCTATTTGCCATTTTTTTTCTCGAAATTAACTTAGTATTTCAATGAAATTAATTGAAATGGACATATTAATGCATAAAAATTTCAAGTGTTCTTTTTATAAATTCTGTTTGAATTTTTTAGGATAAGGGTAGCAATAACCAATAACCTAGTAGGAGGATGGTTTCCCTCTCAATGCACTCCCATTAAGTGAAATAGCCCTAAGCTATGTCCCATTGTATTATGCTTCAGTTCTAAGGCTTGGAGGAAGTTCTGTAGTACAGCTTTGCTTCTTTTCAATACAAACATTGCTGAGTGACAAAGAGGGTAGATGACTCAAGCTCTGTTTCTTGCACCAGGTGCTGAAACCTTGAAGTGAATGGCAATGTTATTTTTGATGTTGGTATCACTGAATCCAGTCTATAGTCCTCATTCACACACAGGTGCTTCAAAGACAAAATGGTGCAACAAGTGCATGTGGCTTATTTTTTTTTTTTACCTTTAGAACAGTTGTTTTGCAATGCCTAACCAATTTTGTGGAAGACTTTGGTGTGGAAATATTCTCAAGTGATGGTTCAATATTGTTTTGCAAAGTGTGTAAAATTTCAGTGAATTGCGCGAAGAAGTGCCATGTTTCACAGCACGTACACACTGCAAAACATAAGTATGCTCTTTGTGAAAAGGCAAACAAGTTCCAAAATCATCTATGATATCTTCATATGCTATTGATAGCATATGTTTATATTTGGCTGTTGTAGGGTTCAGGTCGTAAAAAAATTTCAATTTAATATCTTATTCCACTGATGCACTAAACACTTTTAAACACCTTTAAAACATTTTGCAACACTTTTAAACACATTTTAAACATCTTCCAATGTTGCAACAATCTTTTTTTTTATATTTATATATTTACGTAAAACATGGTCATGCTACATTGCTTACTTGCTACTCTCTGGTATTTTCCTTCGTCTTCCTATGTTGTTCCAGCATTGCCACCATCAACAACCCAAAATACTCCAGATGTTGCCAACCATTTCCACGTTCCCTGGATTTTACCTACGTTAGAGTAATTGATTTGTGTTACAGTAATTGATTTAGGTTTGGTTAGCTTTTAGGTTCCTTGCTTTTTAAATGTGATTTGATACGTAAAATAAATTACCTCTTCATATCTGTTATTCTATGAAAAATTCAAAATATCGGACTGTTACTACGTAAAATCATATTTCCACTAGTTAATTTCGTGTTAATTATACATTTTTAGACAAGTTCTGGGAATTTTGTATCAATGTTGGTCATACTGATTTCACATACATATACTGCCAACTGCTGGAGGTTGCATTTATCTACCTCGGATAATTGGAGCACTAGCGCATGCGCACTGCGATTCTATAGAACTTATAAGAATTTTCTTGCGATCCGAAGTGTAGCATATCCTTATATTCTTTACATAAGGCTGTAAAAATGCATGTTGTAGCCAATTTTTTGTATGAGCCTATTTTGAATTTTTAGTGCCTATATTAATGATTTTAGTGCCTTTTTGCCTGCCTATTTTGAATTCTTTAAGTGCCTAACATCCGGACTCTAGTTGTAACAAGATAGCCCTTTATCTTGTCTTCATAAAGAAAATTTTTTTAGTTTTAGAAATTAGCAGAATAATATCAAAATTATGTTATTTTTAGTCTGATCATCTTAACTCAATATTAATGTTGATTTGTTCTTGGACATGTTTTAAAACAATTCTGTTTTATCGTCAGCTTGTCCAGACTGGTTTGATTTATGTTGCACACCCTGGATGTCAATGTCAGCTCCATCCTGTGCTTGGCCAAAGAACCTCCAAACAAGATCACGCTCTGTCGGTATTTCAAAATTCATAACTCTGTTTTTGTTCTTCTGAATATAGATTTTTTCCCAAATAGCTCTTTTGTATTTTCTAACTGTTTTAATAATTTAGTGTCTGAATTTATATTATGTTTTTCAGACCAAACATGAGCAGCAACTGCAGGAATATTAAGGAAAATTTGTTATGGAAATATAAATTACTTTCAATAAAATAATTAACAAACACAGAAATTGGATTTATCATATTTAAAGAGAAAAATTATACGCTCAGACCGGGACTTGAACCCGGGACCCTTGGTTTTCTAGTCCAAGTGCTCTACCATTTGAGCTACCTGAGCAAGTACCGATCTAAACGCAAATCTTTCTCTATATACGTTGAAATTCCCGCCCACCAAATGCTTTGAAGCCATTGCTTCTATCTTTGCAAATGGCGGCTCCTATATTAAGAAGACATATTTGGGAATTATACATTACATTATAAATGCCAGTACGGCTTCAAAGCATTTGGTGGGCGGGAATTTCAACGTATATAGAGAAAGATTTGCATTTAGATCGGTACTTGCTCAGGTAGCTCAAATGGTAGAGCACTTGGACTAGAAAACCAAGGGTCCCGGGTTCAAGTCCCGGTCTGAGCGTATAATTTTTCTCTTTAAATATGATTTATCCATCATTGAGATGTATGAAATTAATAATAAAAACATCACAGAAATTGGAATTTATTCAATATGTGCCAAGTAATGTTTTTATTATTGAGCGTAATATTTTTCTCTTCAAATATGATGTGTCAAGTAAATTACACAGATATACTCTCATTCCTTCCATCTTGTGTAAAGTTTATACATTGAAGCTCACATTTGTTTTTATCAATTCAATGAGGCTTCATAACACTGTAACAAGACTTGTCCAAAAAATTGTAACAACACATTGCATTGTAATTTGGCACAATATATCTAAAAAATTACCTTAAATTCAGGTCCCTACAAATTTTATATATAGATCTTAATGTTCATATTCATACAAAATGTCACTGGATATTAAAAAATCTACACTCATGTCCCTAAAAGATTACCGGATTTCATATGAGTGTCAATGATTACGTATCTATCAATAATTGTTGATTTAGTAGTCATATTTACATATAAAATAAACTTTGCATTGCAATACAAAAATTGTTTTCATATAAAGAATGTAAATTAAAAATATTCTCATAATTTTGTAACAAGTCCAGCCAGTTTGTTGAAAAAATGTTTTGTTAATATTTAATTTTAGGAAGTGATATTTTGAGGTTTTTAATTATATTATTTTTAGTCTGATCATCTTACCTCAATATTAATATTAACATTAATTAATATTGAGGTAAGATGATCAGACTAAAAATAATATAATTAAATGTTTTGTTATTTTTTAATATTGTGTATACTTCATATATTAAAAATTACAATAACTGCATCTATAGAAAAAACAGCTCCAGTACATAACACTTCCCATCTGTTTCTTTACCAGCTTGTGTCCTCTTTTGAAATTAAAGTTTTTTTTAATAAGTATCCAATAATGATGATTTTTCCACAACATTTTCTTTCATTTATTTCCTTCTTCTTTGAACATCCATCGATCTCTCTATAGACCTTCTTTACTTTTATTTTAATTCTAAATCCTTATGGCACATTGTCATCATCCAACCCATGAAATCTTTTTATTTATGACTTTTTTTTTAGTCCTTTTAATTTCATATCTGCAGTGTAATCTAAATTGTCTATTTGTACTTACTTATTTTAGGAATTCTCACTATGAGGTATATTCATTAAGGTAGAATATTTTTTATCACTCACCTCATATTGTTCTTCTTATTTGATTATAAACTAGTTTCGGAACATAGTTTCTGTTCCATCCTCAGTATCATCACGACTGTTGTTCTGTCGTCTTGACGAGCTGTCCTTCTCTCCTTCCATTGGCTGACTGAAAAACCTCGAAACCAGGTCATTCTCACCGGGAATTTCAAAGTTCATTAATTTTTTCTTTTCGCTCTTTTGAATGTAGATCTTTTCCCAAACAGTAAGTCTGAAAAACATCTTATCGAGAAAGAAGCTAAAATATTATAACAAATAGAAAAACCAAAAGAACTTACTGTTTGGAAAAAGATCTACATTCAAAAGAGCGAAAAGAAGAAATTAATGAACTTTGAAATTCCCGGTGAGAATGACCTGGTTTCGAGGTTTTTCAGTCAGCCAATGGAAGGAGAGGACAGCTCTTCAAGACGACAGAACAATGGTCGTGACGATACTGAGGATGGAACAGAAACTATGTTCCGAAACTAGTTTATAATCAAATAAGAAGAACAATATGAAGTGAGTGATAAAAAATATTCTACCTTAATTATATTTGAAGAGAAAAATTTTTCGCCTAGACCGGGACTCGAACCCGGGACCCTTGGCTTTCCGGGCCAAGTGCTCTACCAACTGAGCTACCGAGGCGAGTTACGATCTAGACGCAAATTTTTCTCTTATATACGTTGTAATTCCCTATCGCCAAATGCTTTTGAAACCATTGCTTCTATCTTTGCAAATGGCGGCTTCTTAGTTAAGAAGACATTTATTGGGAATTTAATATTACTTTATAAAGCTACCTTAATGTCTATTTGTGTTCTAGTTTCTGCACATTGTTTTGTAATGAGTTTTCTGCATTAAACTTTTTGCAGTTTGGATAGAATATCCATTACATACTTACTTAAAATTTAAATCTAAGCAAAAATTGTTGATTGGTTGGTATCTAATGTTGAGCAGTTGACAATGAAATCATTTGCTCTCTTACACTCCCAATATTTAGCAGGAAAGCTGGACTTTTCTACAAAAGCTGGACAACTGATGTTGTCAAATACTGGAGCAACATTTTTTTATTAATGCAGATGTTGTCAACAATTTTGATATACCAATAACCAATTAGGGATATGGTGCATTTTATACAATACATAGAAATGTAAATAGAATCAAATTTAAGTTAAATCTAATGTGACTGCAATAATTATGAAAAAATAAATATCTTCATGTGAAATGAGTAATGAATGGATTTTAAAGGCAATCTTTTTTTATATATTTACAAACATGAAATAAAATTAATCAGACATTGGGTTCAAATCCGTCTTCAAATAATATTAATCCAAACAATTTGCCTGAGAATATGGACTTACATATTACTAGAAGAAATAATTAACATAAGTGATATTTTCCGAAACAAATTATGTTATTTTAAAATTCATCGGAGAACATATTGTTTAAACAACTCACCTCATAGGATTCATGCTTCCATGATATTGCGATTTCAAACATAGTCATGTTCATCTTCAGCCAAAGCTCTGACTGACGAAATTCTTCGGTCGTCAACTATTCTATTGTCGCCATCTTCATGATGGTGACAATAGAATAGTTGACGGCCGAAGAATTTTGTCAGGGATGGCGACAATAGAATAGTTGACAGCCGAAGAATTTCGTCAGTCGGAGTTATGGCTGAAGATGAACATGACTATGTTTGAAATCGCGATATCATGGAAGTATGAATCCTATGAGGTGAGTTGTTTAAACAATATGTTCTCCGATGAATTTTAATGATTATACCTCATAATGTTTACTTCCCAACATTAATTTAATATGTTATTTTAACTTCTATTCTCTTCCCCATTAAGCAAAATTTTCATTTCAAGTCTCTCTTTTGACAAGATATTACAGAAATGTCAATAATTTTCTTCTATTTAATAATAGATGAAATTGAAGTTGTTTATTCCAACAGAAAAATGAAACATGCATCCATTGTGCTGTACATAAAGTAAACAAGTATGATTATAATGTTAAGTTATGTAGATAGGAAATAACACTATGAGGTTTTTTAATATTGTTTATTTTTTTATTATTTCACTCACCTCATACTTCATAATTCCTAGCAGACCCAGGGTTTCTTCACATCATTTGTGACATTCTCAATGCTGTGTCAAGTTCGCAACTGACGTCCAACGGCCTTCTGTCCTGCAGACTGACCTCCACGCTGTGAACGTGACACAGCATTGAGAATGTCACAAATGATGTGAAGAAACCAAGGGTTTGCTAGGAATTATGAAGTATGAGGTGAGTGAAATAATAAAAAATAAACAATGATTATGATGTGGTTTCTTCATACCAAGATATTGTGACGTGTTGTAGTAGCATCGTTTAAAATGCGTGGGCCGGCGAGACAAACCTCGCATTGGTGGACTGGATTGGCAAATAGCCAATCGCAAGTCATGAAATCCACCGAATTTTCTTGGCCAATAGCCAGAGAGTTCTACGAAATTCCCCAGTTCGAGAACAAGAGGGTTCCATGAAGAAACATCTTGTTTATGGACCTGAAAATTTCCATCTACTCGCCTATAAATATGTGGCGAGGTCAGAATGACCCCCAGTCTTGTGTCGGACGGCGAGAGGTTAAATTGTAAGCGAAACTGTGAGGAAGTACGGTGTCTGTAATTGTGTGATAAGTAATTATCTGATAAACTTTAAAAAAAAGAATAGTTATAAGATAAAAATTGTGACTGAAGATTTAGTGATAATTGTGAGAAGAAAATAAAGTGAAAAGAAAAATTTTACGTAGCAACTGTGTACTTATAAAGTCCAAATAAGTCAAAGGAAAACCCCGTGCCATCAGCTACAATATTTTGCATTTTATGAGGCAGGATCTGTCCTTCATACATTTTTAAATGTTGGACGTGATAAAAAATTAAACATGCATTCTTTTATATCCACTTTCTAGCAACAATTTTCACCTTTTTATCCTTTTTTGTGTTAAGATTTTTCCTTTAAAATCCAATCACATTTTTCCTTTAAAATCCGATCACTAGTAATGAGTCATTTTTAAATCATTCTTTAACTTGATTTAAAATTAAAAAATCTTTTTAATAAATATTTAAGTTTTCTGTTTAATTTGTCATCGATGTCTAGCTTTTTTGTTTGTATTTTTCTTGGTGGCCGAACGGTGCACTGTTTTACTTTCTTTACTTGCTGTATCTTTGCTAGGAGTAGCAGGTCTGTCCAAGTTTGCATTTCCATTCAGCGCAGGTCCCGTTGATGTATTATTGCTTCCATTTGTAGTATGATGATGAACTGTAGTGACATTGTTCTTGCCTGATTCCTTTCCTGTGTTGTTATCTTCACTGCCACTGTTACCAGTTTGAGATTCCGTTTCGCTGTTCCTTTCTGAAACCAAAACATCTAATTATATTCATAGTTAAATATGGGAAGTTCTTAGGAAAATTTTTGGACCAAAGAGAGATGAAGAGACAGGTGAATGGAGAAGACTACATAACAATGAACTACATGGTCTCTATAGGAAGCCAGATATAATAAGAACAGTTAAGTCCCGTAGACTGCGATGGGCAGGACATGTTGCACGTATGGGGAATGAAAGACGTGCATGGAAACTTCTTGTAGGAAAGCCAGAAGGAAAACGCCCAGTTGGTAGACCAAGAATGAGGTGGGAGAACAACATTAACTATGATTTGAGGGAAGTAGATTATACAGGGAATGATTGGAAAGCATTAGCTCAGGATAGGGATGTTTGGAGAGCTTATGTCCGTGCGGCCATGAACCTACGGGTTCGATAGTGCCAGTGAGTAAGTAAGTAAGTTAAATATGGGAAATAACATTATGAGGTTCTTCATTCGTAAATTAATGAGTCTTTTTTAACATCTTACCTCATATTTTATGAGGTTATGTTATCGAGTAGTCATAATAAACTGCCCAACGAAAATCCGGTAGTCATAATGTCGGTTGACAATTCGGATCATCATTTGGTCAGAGTGAAAATCAGATGCTATCGCTAATGAGAGGAACAAATGCTAAAGAGTGGGAGAATAACATTAACTATGATTTGAGGGAAGTAGATTATACAGGGAATGATTGGAAAGCATTAACTCAGGATAGGGATGTATGGAGAGCTTATGTCTGTATGGCCATGTATCCACGGGTTCAATAGTGCCAGTGAGTAAGTAAGTATAATGTCGGTTGAAAATGAGAGAGATCCTTCTCTCAAAAACTAGTTCCCGTGTTTGAAGAAACATAAAATATGAGGTAAGATGTTAAAAATTGACTCATTAATTTACGTATCTAATTATATGGCAATAGTAAAAGTTAGCAGTCAATGAAAATCCAAGGGGACATACATGTAAGAAGTAGATATTAAAATTTATGCATTTAATTGTAATTTGACAGCAGTCAAGGAAGACCATTTGCTAGATGGAATGACCAATGAAGTCGGAATGGGCCAGATGGCCTAAAGCCTTGATGTTGATGATAAAAGTGGTCAATTACTATCTACATCATCATCATCTCCTTTGTCTCCTATCAGGAGCATAGGGCATTCACAAAGTAGATGATATATTTAAAGTTTATTTAGGGGATAACATTTGAATTCTGCAAGTTTCTTCTTACCCTTTTGCTTAAAAAAAGAGAGAATTACAATTTAGGTAAAATTTTATCACTACCCTCATATTTTTCTTCTTTTTTTTAAACTAGTTTCGGAACTTTACACTTCAGTATTTTTGTGACCGTTGTTCTGTCGTCTTGAAGAGCCGTCTTTCACATTTTTTTGGGAAAAAAATCTACATTGAAAAAAACAAAAAGGAGAAATTAATGAACTTTGAAATTCCCGGGGAGAATGACATACAATTATTGTACTTATAACTTTTATAGGAATTAATCACTATGAGGTTTAATATATATCCATCCATCCATAGTAATTCTGCCCGAGGGCAGGTCCTACACTGCAATCATAGCATTTTCATGCTATGCTTGCAGCTTTACTAGGGAATTGTAGATGTGGTAGCTTCCTGTTGCTTTCCACACCGGTGAAGGATGATGATGATGCCCATATGATTTCAGGGACCGTTTGGGCCTTAAAGTTTTCCTGAAATTTGTCTTACAGGTGAGGAAAAACCCCGATAAAAACCTCACTCAGAAAAACTGGCCCGACCAGGGATCGAACCTGGGTCCGCTGCGTGACAAGGCAGCACGCTACCTCGAGACCACAGTGGTGGATGTTTAATATATGGTGAAATTAAATGTTTCTTACCTCTCCTCATATATATCTTCTAAGTAGATCGCGATTTCGAGACCAAAACAGTCTCATCTTCAGTACTTCTTCGGCGACTGATGTTACGTTTATCTTCAAAAGAGTTTCTTCCAATCGACATAATATCAGTCACCAAAGAAGTACTGAAGATGAGACCGTTATGGTCTCGAAATCGCGATCTACTTAGAAGATTTATATGAGGAGAGGTAAGAAACATTTAATTTCACCATATACAATACCGTATTTATTACAGTCTGGCTTTATAA
Organism: Diploptera punctata; assembly: GCA_030220185.1. Lineage (NCBI taxonomy): Eukaryota > Metazoa > Arthropoda > Insecta > Blattodea > Blaberidae > Diploptera > Diploptera punctata. Next base: position 1,084,072 of record JASPKZ010003887.1, on the reverse strand, counting down.
TGTTATTTATAAAAAGAAAATTTCTCAATAAAGGTCTTCTTAATAAAGAAGTCGCCATTTGCAATGGTTTCGTAACATTTGGCGCTCAGGAATTAACAGTATATCATCATCATCCATGCAAGTATTAGGCCGTGTGGCCTGTTACGGTCTCAAAGAGCAATTTTCCATCCAGCGTTTTTTTGGACGTCCCAGCGATCTTTAGCCCTTGGGGCAGTAGCGAAGTATGGCTTTTGGAATTCTATGAGGCGGCATTCGTTGAAGATGGGCTTTCCAGTTGTTCTGGTAGTTTTGTATATGGTGAAGAATGGGTTCTACATCCAACTCTTCCATAATTTCCTCATTTCTTTTATGGTTCCACTTTGTATAGCCTGCTGTACGGCGCATAAATCACATCTCGTTTGCTGTTATTTGGCTTTCATCTCTTCTTCGTATTGTCCATGCTTCACTACCATATCTTAATACTGGTCTTGCGAGAACCTTATAAAGCCGTAATCTTGTGTTCTTCTGTACTAAAGATGGTGTCATTAGCTGGTATCTATAACTTTGGCTTCAAATCCCAGTTTGGGCAAAAATGTATCTTTTAAAATATTTCTTTTATTTAATACTTCTTCATTATGCATATCCAGCCGTAGCTGATGACACGAATCCATTGTACACTTATGCTACAAGTTGGAATGGGGCTGCATTTGAACCTGCAGCTTATGTGGGCATTCAAGGTGAGTGTCCACGAGGTTAAAAGAAAGAGATATAGGAAAGACAAATGAATTCTTCAGCCTCGAATACTCTAATACCATCAGGGTCGAAGAAAACAAGAGGTCAGGCAAGGGAGACTGGATAGGAAAGTAAAAAGAGGGATCTGGTACTAGAAAGGGAAGAAATACCAGATCGGTTAAAGATAAAAGTAAGGAGCAAAATACAAGTAAGTGGAAGCAATGTTTTGCTCAGCTTAGACACCTTGTGGTTGCCATCCACATATATTTTATAACTTTTATAAAATAAGAAATATCTTTGCATACCTTTGTCCTGAGTTTGATCAACCAACCCACTCACTGCCTGTAAATAAAACATTAAATATAATTACAGAAGCTATGGGCATAAAATACTACTACAAAATATTATGTCACACTTTCTTCGGAACCATTTAGGTTTCTAAATCAGGTCTAAACAGAAGCCAGAGTATGAGGTGATAAAGGTATTTTCTTAAATATAATAACCAAAATATATTAACCATCATAATACAATTTGAAGAGAATAATACAATTAGATTTTGGTGTCATTTTGATCAAACCTGAAACAAATATGTAGACATGTTCCTTACATTTATTGAGACCATTAAACCTTGATTAAAACTTGCTTCAACTGCACTTTTACTAGCGCTTGATTTTTTGTTATATTGTTGTAAACTATAGCTCTTCTTCTGTATTTACTAACATTATTTAATATTTTAAACTTTTTCAAACAATTTTTATAACATTATTAGACAATTTTGAAATATTTATTTACCATATGCAAATCACAATATTATGACACTGTCAGACAATAATGTGATGCTAACTGCTATTTTCTTCACAGAGTATATTACTTAGTCTATGATTTTTCTATCGCTGTTTTGGGTTATCGCTGGTTGGATCAGCATTAGGGAGTGATAAGTAAGTTCACACCCATTTTTAATAAACATTTGGTAATTTTAATATTATTAATATATTTTGTAACAGTTTTGGGGATTTATTGCAAATATTGGTCATTTAAATTTCATAGCGATAGACAGTAATCGAGGATGATAATCGATATGTGGTTCGATTGTGGGTTATCGTTGACTCTATAAACTCTGGCGCATGCACACTGTTGTTCTATAGGACTTTGAAAATATTTCACACTAGTTTAAGTGCAGTTTTTCCCTTAACATCTACAATTAATTTCAAACCATATTTCAAGAAACTTCATTTTGTTAGGTTGTGATGGGACAAGTTAGTGTACACAAAATTACTTTATAGTTTATTAATGCATGTAATTTATTTTGATAGATTAGGAAGAGGGAAGTTGGGGTATGTCTATTTATTATAAACATTTGGGGGAAAAACAGTACTTTAGGTTACCTGATATATTTTCAGAGTCCTATAGAACAACAGTGCGCATGCGCCAGAGTTTATAGAGCCTGCGATAACCCACCATCGAACCACATATCGATTATCGCTCGGAAATGTAAATGCCCAATCTTTGCAATAAATCCCCAAATCTATGTTAAACAAATATATTAATGATATTAAAATTACCAAATGTTTATTACAAACGCTGATCCAACCGGCGATGACCCAAACCAGCAATCAAAAAATCATAGACTAAGTAATATACTCTGTGGAGAAAATAGCAGTCAGCATCACAATATTATCTAATAGTGTCTTAATATTGTGATTTGCTTATTTAAATAAATACTTAAAAATTATCAAATAATGTTATAAAAAATTGCTTGAAAAAGTTTAAAATGTTAAAAAATGTTAGTAAATACAGAAGAATAGCTATAATTTACAACAATAAACTGAAAAATCAAGGGTAATCGTAACTGCTGTTTGCCCATTTGGGAATTTATTGTGAAAGTTGGTAAACCGATTTCACTGTCGTCCTAGAGAAAATACATTAAGCATTTGAGGATCTTGCACATGTGCATTGCAATTCTGTAGAACTGAGGGAAACTCGTGAGCGACAAATACCAGACTTTTTCCCATACTTATAACATCATTTCTGTGTTTTATAGTTTTCTAATTCAAATTTATATAGGATTATATAGAATTCCCCAAAATAATCTACAAGAATTTGAAACGAGTTACTTACTGCCATCGACGTAATTGATGATTTTGAGAAGAGTCGTTCTGCTTCCTTGAATTTCCTGTTACGTTTGTCAGCTTTGCTATTTGTGTTTTTGTTGGTTGCCAGGTAGCGGTCCCAACCTCTAATTATATTTCCATATAGCTGTGTGTCTTCAAGGTAGCTTCCCTCAAAGGCGTAAATCTGTCTCTCCAAATTAGCTAACGTGTCCTGTAACATCAGTCGGAGATAGTGAAATGGCAATGAATCTCTCACATATACTTCTATTACAGTGTTATATGAGTGAGGTTATGTTGGCATTAAATACATAACATTACAGGCATTATATGAATAATTTGGCTTTTCCATAATTGCATAATATAATAAGAGGTAAATCTGCTGAGATTCCGTTAAACAATAACCCCTATAAAGATACTTTATTGTATTCAGACCCTAAATGTTTGACGTTCATTGTCAAAAATTTAAAGCCATGAAGTTTGTGCCCTATTCAATACTTGTATTATAATTAAAGAAAATAAGGCTAATTTAATTTTAACATTACCGGATTAAGTCTTTCATACACTATAAAATTTCAATGTGTTAAAAAAACTAAAATTTATTTGAGACAATATAACCAAACTACAGGTGTAGTAAATTATAAAAAGTCAGTAATAATACGGCTTTAGATTAATTGTGAGAAATAATTTAAAACTTGACTGCATAATCTTCATTATTATAATGAAATCATACCGCAATTTCTGCTTTTCTTTTGACCAATTCAGCTAATTCTGCTCTAGTATCCACTGTTGTTAGAGTTTTCGACGCCATTTTCTACATTATTAACCAGGCTGTGAACAAAAGAAATTTAGTAAAAATCCATTGCTGCCAACATATTTATTTATTTGTGTATCAGCCATATATTCCTTATAAAAAAACCTAAATTAATAAATATTATAGAAAAATAAGTAACATTAAATTGTAGTATGAGTCTACCGCTGTGGTCTCGATGTAGCGTGCTGCCTTGTCAGGCAGCGGGCCCGGGTTCGATCCCCGGTCGGGTCAGTTTTCTGGGTGAGGTTTCCTCAATTGTAAGATAAATGTCAGGAAACTTTTAAGACCAGGACGTCCACTCAAAAGACTTCTGGATGGTGTTTCTCTTGAGGCCGAAACAGGTCAACAAATGGCCTAAATTCGTGAATGTACTATGATGATGATGGTTAGGATGTCTAGGATGGTGGTTAGACAGATACCTACACAAACAGTCTAACCACCATCCTAGACAAAAACGCGGGATAATAAAAACCCTGGTTGAACGAGCCAAAAGGATTTCGGAACCACAGTATCTGCAAGAAGAAATCAATCATCTCCATGCAGCTTTTCTTACCAATGGATACAGTAAAACAGATTTTTGTCGAGCCATAAATCCAAAGAAATATAGGCCCGAAAACGAAAACAAGGAAGAGATAAATGGTAAGGTTTACCTACCTTATATCAAAACAACTACAGAGAAAATTGGACGATTATTAAAGAAATACAACATAGCAACAACCTACAAACCAACACAAAAAATCAGCAATATACTGCGCCCAGCCAAAGACACTAGAGATCCTTTGAGTCATGCCGGTATATATCGTATCCCGTGCAGTTGTGGAGAGGTGTACATCGGTACAACAAAGAGAATGATCAACACACGATTACAAGAACACATGAGACACTGCAGGTTAAAACAAAATGAAAAATCGGCCGTAGCGGAACACTGTATGAACAACCAACAACATATTATAAGATTTGAAGATACCCAGGTATTATCACAAACATCACATTACTACACCAGACTATACAGAGAAGCCATAGAAATATACAAACATAAAAATTCCTTCAACAAAAAAGAAGAAACCTTGAAGATAAACAAAATTTGGATCCCAGCACTGCTTAACACGACAACGAAGCCTATGACTTCGGCACACGGCAATACAGCGCACAACTCGGTGCGCGCAGAAAACCTCCCCTCCACCCGGGGTTCAGCTATAAACGGAGAGACAGTTTCCAACGACCTACCACCAGTCTGCAGCCGACTGTTGAGGAGTTCACAGAAAGCACGCAGTATCTCCTGATGATGTCTACCGCAGCAGTAGATGAAACGTCGAGTAAGAAGACAACCAGACCACGGCCTATAAGCCCGGAAGACGAACCAAATATGGATCAAGACGCCGGCCGTGAAAGTCTACACTTATTTTCTATGTTTGTCAGAAGAATGTAATAGCCATTGTTATTATGATGTCATCGATATTCAAATGTTGATCCACTTGGAAACCACAGATTAATTATTTTTTAATCTGCGTGGAAATATGGTTAGATGTATTCCTCAGAAGAGAATTGAAATTGAAGAAATACTGTATTCTAATGAAAATGGCAGTGCTGAACAGAAATTGAAAGGAAGGCCTAACAAAATTCCTTTTTACATAGTAAAGAATCCCACAAAACGTTCAGTTAATTGAATCAACTGTCAAGAATAATCAATATATCATATTTAAATTAATATTGGGAAGTAAACATTATGAGGTTATATCATTAATAGTGGGTGGAGAACATATTTTTAACGACTCACTTCATATAATTTCAAATTTCTTTGATACTGGCAGTTTCAGACAATATCTTGTCCCTCTTCAGACTTCTTTGAAACCGCCGATATCAAAGAAATTTGAAATTATATGAGGTGAGTCGTTAAAAATATGTTCTCCACTCAAGTAATAATATATCATGTTTTTTTCGAAAATGACTTCATACAAAATATTATTCTATCTAATCTGGTGTAACCTACTCTAACTTGCCCATCTTTCACGTAACAAAATAAATTACATATTATTCAATAAAGTATATACTAATCTGATGTACACTAACTTGTCCCTCTCTAACCTAACAAAATTAATTACAAATATGAAAAAAAAATCCATGGCACGATATTGGCTTACCTGTTGGTCTCACATCCATATTATTCAATGAACTGTAAACTAGTCTGGTGAACATTAACTTGCCCCAGCTCAAGTGTAGAGTGTCTCTCTCTCTCTATGCCACTGTTGCACTACACACTTTTACCATTTCTAATAACTTCTGTACTATTTTAAAAATTTTGCTAAGATTCTTTAAACATTTCTTACAGTAAGGTAGAATTTTTTATCACTCACCTCATATTGTTCTTCTTATTTGACTATAAACTAGTTTCGGAACATAGTTTCTGTTCCATCCTCAGTATCGTCACGATTTATTAAAATTTATTAATCAAAGCACTCTTCTAAAAGTAAAAGAAGAAAATGTAAAATTTAGAAAATTCACATATCATCCATTAAAACACGACAAGTTTCAAATTTTTTTTTAAAGATTTCAACATAAGGTTAGCACCCAAAAATGACTACAGCATCAGTAGACTGATTAGACCTAATAAGAATGAGAAAATTAAAGAAGAAAACAAATCAGGGATTTATCAAATTAAATGTGAGAAATTCTACATAGGAAAAACTAAGAGAAATTTGAAAACTAGAGTGAAAGAACATCTTAGGAATGTCAAGAAAGGGGAAGTAGAAAAATCTGCAGTGGCTGCCCATGCATGGTCTGAAAAACATCTTATCGAGAAAGAAGCTAAATTATTAAAACAAATAGAAAAACCAAAAGAACTTACTGTTTGGGAAAAGATCTACATTCAAAAGAGCAAAAAGAAGAAATTGATGAACTTTGAAATTCCTGGTGAAAATGACCTGGTTTCGAGGTTTTTCAGTCAGCCAATGGAAGGAGAGAAGGACAGCTCTTCAAGACGACAGAACAACGGTCGTGACGATACTGAGGATGGAACAGAAACTATGTTCCGAAACTAGTTTATAGTCAAATAAGAAGAACAATATGAGGTGAGTGATAAAAAATTCTACCTTAATGAATATACCTCATAGTGAGAATTCCTAAAATAAGTAATTTCTTAGTTTTTAAATATTTATATATTTATGCAAATCATGCAATGTAATGCACGAATGCTTAATGTAACTTTGCTATATAGCAGTGTAATTGGTGTTACCAATATTTACAATTTAATTCCAAACCATATTTCAAAAAATTAACTTCATTTTGTTAGTTTCCGATGGGATAAGTTAGTGTATACAAGATTAGTTTATTAAATAATGTGCATGTAATTTATTTTGTTAGGTTAGGAAGAGAGAAGTTTGTGTATGTCCATTTCTTATAAACATTTGGGAATTTATTGCAAAAATTGGTAACACCAATTTCACTGCCATTAAGCATTCACACATCTTGCTTATGTGCACTGCGATTCTGTAGAACTTAGAAAATATTCATGAGAGACAATTACTAAACTTTTCCACTTGCCCCTTCCTAACTTAACAAAATAAATTATACACTTAATACTGAATAAACTGTGAACTAATCTTGTATACAGTAACTTGTCCTCACCAAATCTAATGCACTGTAAATTTTACTCTACTTTTAATAACATTCAATGATACGAGTTTAACACCCTGCATCTAATGTATTCATGTGCAAGAAAAAACATCGCTCAGCTTTGTGTTGCAGCTAACAAGTCGATGTTAGATTATGCTAATGGTTTGCTTATGCATGATCTGCAATCTTTGTGGCTCAACTTTAGATTAATTTCCCCTTGATTTTTCCTAACTACTAAAAAAATCTCCATGGCACGATAGGCCTAGAAGGTCCTTGGCCTACCAGTCGGCCTCATATCCACATGTGTTAATCACAGAGGTAGATGATCATTCAGCCAGTGTGGGGTGACATGTGGTCAGCATGCCAGGTCCCTCAGCCATTATAGCTGGTTTTCTCAACCTGGAGCCAAATGCCTCACGATGCTGGGTGGGCACCGGTCCCATATTGGCCGAAATTCCATGAGAAAATTTCTTTCCCCATGGGGACTCGAATCAGCACAAGTCCCATAGCTGTGTGCCAAGGTTTCTTGCCTTAACCACTCAGCTACTATACCATACTACAGTGAGATCAGTTTAGTAGTGGAAGGCAGACGCGGGGTTTGTGCTGTGCAATAACGAAGGCTTACACGTGCAGGCACAGGACGTGAAATGTGCGCTGACTCAGCAGTTTACGAGTTCAAGGCCACAGTCAGATAGAGTACCTCGAGTAGATAAGGAGCTTGGTCGCTTTTCCTTGTGAACTGAATTACATGTGTATAAGTTATTTCAATTTTAAAATTTGTATCTTATACAACATAAGTGTAAAGTGAATCACATGTGTATGGGTGTAAACTGTATAATGGCTAATAATTTTTCTACTGAACAACGTGTATTTATTTATGAACAATATTTATTAACTCAGTCTGCCAGCCAAGTACAAAGACGTTTTGAAACACGATTCCCGGGTGTAAAAATTCCATCACGTTCAACAGTCCATAATATGTACAACAAATTTTATAAAGAGGTGTCGGGTGTGGTATACTAACAATCACAAACAATTTTCAATTTAATTTCTTATGCCACTGATGTACTAAACACTTTTAAACACGTTTCAAATATTTTGCAACACTTTTAAACATCTTCCAATGTTGCAACGAGTTTTTTTTCATATTTATATATTTGCGTAAAACACGGTCATGCTACATTGCTTACTTCCTACTCTTTGTTATTTTCCCTCCACTTCCTATGTTGTTCCAGCGTTGCCACCATCAACAACCCGAACTTGCTTTTTAAATGTGATTCCACGTTCTCTGGATTTCACCTACGTTAGAGTAATTGATTTGTGTTACAGTAATTGATTTAGGTTTGGTTAGCTTTTAGGTTCCTTGCTTTTTAAAAGTGATTTGATACGTAAAATAAATTATACATTTTTAGACAAGTTCTGGGATTATTGTGTCAATGTTGGTCATACTGACTTCTCATACAGATACCGCCAACTGCTGGAGGTTGCATTTATCTACCTGGGATAATTGGAGCACTAGCGCATGCGCACTGCGATTGTATAGAACTTAGAAAAATTTTCTACTGACCTAAAGGAAAGCATATCCATCTTTTTTTTTATACAGGGTGGACCGCTCGAATGGACCTAATTTCAATTGCTTGTTACTGGCAAACGGTTGAAGATAGAAACTTAAAACAACGTTCATATTACAGAAAAACTCACCAAGTTTTGATATCCAGATCACCACATCTCTATATGAGCCCCAGCAGTCACTGTGACGATATCAAAGCGATGAACAATTTCTTGCCAAGTACGTTGGAGTATGTCTTCTGGAATGTTCTCAATAGCCTCTATGATGCGCTCACGAAGATCACGAAGGTCTTTGACTGGGGTGGTGTAAACTTTATCTTTGACATAGCCCCAGAGAAAGAAATCCAGTGGTGTTTAAATCGGGAGATCTCGGGGGCCACGCGATTGGTCCTCCCCTACCAATCCAACGGCCAGGGAAAATGTTGTCCAAAGTCGTACGAACTTCATTGGACCAGTGGGGAGGAGCACCATCTTGCTGGAAAACGATGTTAGGCTGCAGTTGTTCAATTTGTGGAAAGAAGAACTGCTCCAGCATGTCAAGATATGTGGTACCACGAACAGTTTTCTCGGCGAAGAAAAAACGGTCCAATGACCTTATTATGTGACAAACTGCACCAAACATTCATCTTCGGACTATCACGAACATGCTCTTGAATAGCGTGAGGATTCTCCGATCCCCAGATCCGCACATTATGCCGGTTTACCTTGCCTGACAAATGGAAAGTGGCTTCGTCCGAGAAGAAAATCTTGGTCATGAAGTCAGGATCAGCGCCGAGACGGTCCAGCATCGTATTGGCGAATTCCACTCGTTTCGGCATGTCATTCGGCTCCAGACGTTGCACTAACTGCACTTTATATGCGTGCAGTTTGAGGCGTTTGTGGACAATCCGTTGTAATGTCGATTTTGGTATTTGAAGTTCCCGCGAAGCTCTCTCTTAATGACTTCCGGGGGCTTCGCTCAAATGCGGCTTGAACATTTGCTACCATTTCATCGGATGCTCTGCGACCACCACCATGCTTCTTCAACACAGATCCTGTAGCTAATAATGTATCACGCCACTTCTTTATGCTTCTAGCAGTTGGAGCATCACGGTTAAACACACGCCGGAACTCCCTTTGAACTCTAATGATTGATTTAAACTCCGCATACCACAAAACAGCTTGCGCTTTCATCTGCGGAGTCGCCATTTTCACAAACAATTAAATCTAAGAACGAGAAACGTATCTTTGTGCCATCTACCGACAGGATTCGAAACTTGGTGAGTTTTTCTGTACTATGAACGTTGTTTTAAGTTTCTATCTTCAACCGTTTGCCAGTAACAAGCAATTGAAATTAGGTCCATTCGAGCGGTCCACCCTGTATTTATATATTTACGTAAAATATGATCGTCCTACATTGCTTACTTGCTACTTTCTGCTATTTTCCCTCCTCTTCCTATGTTGCCACCATCAACAACCCAAAATACTCCAGATGTTGCCAACATCACTTCCACGTTCCCTGGATTTCACCTACGTTAGAGTAATTGATTTAGGTTTGCTTAGCTTTTAGGTTCCTTGCTTTTTAAATGTGATTTGATACGTAAAATAAATTAACTCTTCATATCTGTTATTCTATGAAAAATTCAAAATGTCAGACAGATACCAAGTAAAATCATATTTCCACTAGTTCATTTCATGTTAATTATACATATTTAGACAAGTTCTGGGAATTTTGTGTCAATGTTGGTCATACTGATTTCACATACATATACCGTCAACTGCTGGAGGTTGCATTTATCTTTCTGGGATTACATGAAGCGCTAGCGCATGCGCACTGTGATTCTATAGAACTTAGAAGAATTTATTTGCGATGGTAAGTACACCTTATCCGAGGTGTCAAAAATGTATGGACAACGAAGGTGAACAGTTCCAATACCTGCTTCAATAAAGTTGGTGAGTACGACAATTTGTAAAACAGTTACGAAAATGTGTTTGGTTGTATCGCCGCCATCCTATGCTGTCCGTTCCCCACTGCGAGTGTGTCAGCAGTGTATAGTGAAATCCCCGCGTCTGCCTTGCACTACTAAACTGATCTCACTGTATATTCTAGTAATATTGTTGCTCTACGTACTTCTGCCTTTACTAACATTTTATCATCATCATCATCATCATGAACAAATTCGTTTTAGGCCATGTGGCCTGTATGGTAAACCTAGCGAAGATGGTATTGATCTTTCCACCGATGTTTTGGTCTTCCTTGGTCCCTATGTCCAGTTGGGGTATATTGGAATGCCAATTTTGGAAGTCTATTTCTTGCCATTCTTCTCAGATGATTTTTCCATTCTTGTTGGTATCTTTGTATATCTTCATTTAAACTTGTTACTCCAAGTTTTCCTCTGATAATAGTGTTCCTTTGGTGATCCAGTCTATTAACTCCTAACAATGATCGTAAGAAGCGCATTTGGCTTACTTGAAGTTTATGAGAGTTTCTTTTATTTAAAATCCAAATTTCACTTCCGTATTTTAGAGCAGCTTTTGATGTGATGTTATGTAATCTTAGTTTTGTCTCTGTCCTCATCTGTTTACCAAAATGTCTTCGTATTACCCCATTCATTTTATTATATTTTTGTAATTTTGAATCAATGTCACTCTTATACTCTGCAAATACACTTCCTAAGTAAGAGAAATCTGACACTTGTTCTATAATTTTTTTCCATCAATCTCAATTTTCACCCGTTGTATGTTTTTTCCACACATTGCCATTGTTTTGGATTTTGATGTGGAAATTTTCATATTATATTTGCTGGCAATTTTGAATAATTGATATGCTGCTATTTGTAAGCTATCTTCAGAATCTGATAATATTATTTGATCATCAGCATATAATATTGTTTGAATTGTTTTATTCCTAGTTATTGAAATTCTACTGTTTACTGTTTGTTTCCATTCTTGCACTATTCTGTTAATATATATATTAAATAAGAGTGGAGATAGTCCACATCCTTGTCAAACACCTTTGCCTGTGTTTGTGTTCTGTTATTTCATACTATTTTAAACATTTTACAAGAATATTTACAACTTTTTTTACAATTATGAAATATTTATCTATGTACATTATAATTTCTTCAAAGTTCTACAGAATTGCAGTGTGAGATGCTCGAATGCTTAATGCAACTTCCAGATGGAAAGTGAAATTGGTGTTACCAACATTCACAAATAATTCCACACCATATTTCAAGAATTTAACTTAATTTTGTTAGAAGTTAGTGTACTTCACGATTAGTGTACACTTCATTAAATAATATCCATGTAAATCATTTTGTTAGGTTAAGGAGGAGGAAGTTGGTGTACACCCATTTATAATAAATGCTTGAAAATTTATTGCAAAGGTTGGCCATATTGATTTCACAGCTACATGGTTCCATTTAGCAACAACTCTATACATTTTTTGTACGACTTTACAAATATGTGGATAAAGTTTCCATTAAACGCAGTGAGAATTAGAAAAGTCCCAGGCAGACACCACTTGCATGTGCCAACAAACACAAAATGGTTTACACTATGGAATCACGCGATGCAGCCAACATATACACGATATTTAACGAACCTAAAAGCTAACCTAATGCAAATTAAGGATTCTAACCTGTGAAAGAATGAGACATCCAAAAATAAATAGGAAGTTCTGAAATTCTGAAGTACATACTCTATGTTGGCTACACTGGAATATGTGGGCTGAGGTCCATTATTTGGCAGACATAATTCTACACTTACATTCTTATGCCACTGATGCACTAAACACTTGTAAACACGTTTCGTACTATTTTAAACATTTTGGAACCATTTTATAAACATTTCTTACAATTTTTAAATATTTATAAAATATGCAACATTTGTGCATCAGGTTCTAGTCATGTTGTATAGAATATTCATTAAAATCAATATGGCTGCCACGTCTTCATGTTATGCGGTAGTTAAATATTGTAGACAAATATATTGAAATAATCGTTTGAAAAAATGTCAACATTAATTTTAATGATGGCAAATAATTCAAAAACTAAACCCTGTTGGCGCATGCGTAAGGTGTCTGCATGGGACTTAGAAAAATTTCTCATTGTGCTTAATGGAAACTTCAGCCGATATGTGGTTCCACCTAGTGTCAACTCTATAAACATTTGTGCATGCACACTGTTATTCTGTAGGACTTAACACAATTTACTGTGGAAATCAAACTAAACTTTTTCCATTTATGTTTTATTGTTGGACATGTGTAAGTTTTATTTTAAAAGCAAAAATATCAAAAGTTGAATGTCTATTTTTTTTACATCATAACTTTACCAGTAAGCTTTCCTAAATAAATTTCCCAGAAATATTTTATAGTACAGAATCAAATAAAATGTTTTTATCTTTTATCCAAATAGTTATTTATATTAAAAGAAAAAAATCAATTACACTGTAAACATGAACAATTCTGTATTTATAATGTAGTGAGAAGAGTAAGTTTTTCATTAAGTTGAAGTTGTGTTTTCACAAGTTGGGACAAAGTAATCACCATCAGCAAGTCTTTAATGTTTGAATTAAACATATTTTCAAACTCTTCTGGTGTCATCTTGGGTACACTGTTCACCATATCGAGAAGAGCACGTCCCACAGCATTGTCAGGTAAAGTGCGCCCAGCAAGTACATCCTCTACATATGCCAAAACAGTATCAAGAAGCCCTGTTAACTTCTGGGAAGCTTCAGCAACTTGAGCTAAATCAAGCATTGGTTCCACTGTTTTCTTTCCAAGTGTCATGGTCTTCTGACACAGTTGCACGCCAACAATCTCTGGTTCATAGCATGTAATTTCTACATTGACTGGTGTGAACATGCAACCGGACTTCCCTCCTGGTACACCAATTGGTACATTTACGTAAGCCCTTATACCCATATGATTACCCTGCAGGGTCGTATCCAGTGTCAGATGGATGGGATTACTACACTCACGTGCATAATACTCGTGGATTACAGAAGAATGGCTTGTAACTTCATTTCCTGTAGCCCACCAACCTACAATTGCTTCTTGGATGTTAACTTTTCTATTCAGATCAAACAAATCCATTGCATAATTTAATTCTGCTTCTACTTGGTCCTCATATTCTTTATGAGGAACGCAAAAGCAATTGGTAACCTCAACAATTCCCTTATCAACAGTTCCCAAAAGGGTACCAATAACTCGATGAGCATCTGCATTCCTTCTCTCGTAGGCATCTACAATTTGAAATAATACCACGGGATGTACCTTCACTGTAGTGCTCAATGCCATTTTCACTTCGTTATAGTTTAATGCTAACAATTTAAATACACAAAACGGATAACTCAAGCATATGTTATTCAATTAACCATGCTCTCGAACTAAGATGGCAGCAAATTGCAGGGCATTAAACGTTTGCACAACAAATTGAGCATAGCCAACATTTCATAATGAAAATTCGCTAGAGGAAAGAAGATTGGGCTACGAGTAGGTTTGTTTTCGTCGTCGATACTTTATCATTCCTTTCTACAAACAAATTATTTTGTTAGTCAGATGCACGCTCAATTTGTCTTTAGGAAATATTACGGATATTAACGTAAGCTCATTCTTACGGTTTCTTTTTAACTATGAATTCGAAGGAACATTATGTGTCAAGAGTTACGCAGGTTTGTTACTAGTCATTATTTTTATGATAATCGAAATAATTTATCATTCACAATGCGAGTTTATAATATTAACCTTTGGCTATCCTTAACCTTTTTTGTTTACAATTGATTCATTCATGAACATGTTAAATTACATACTTGTGCTAAAGTCACAAGTGGTGGTGGGGGGAGGTAAAATACTAACCGAAATGCGACCAAACTGTGAGTGGATTGACTAGATGAAAACCAGACAACAGTTTAGCTACGATTCTCCATACTACATTCTTGTAACTGTTGCTCTACGTACTTTTTCCGCCTGTACATCTAGTAAGAACAGTTTATTCTACATCGCAGAAATATAATAATTACATTATACGTCATGTTACAGTGTAAACATCAAGATGTGATTTTTGATACTACTTGGAATATTTTAATAAAACTTTTAATTTGGTTGGCGGCCTGTGTCTTTCATCCTTACAAGGGAACTGTCAACCATTGCACATCGAAACTTACCTTGAAATTTCTCTCAGAGAAGTGTTGTGATATACCAAGGCCGTGTCCAAAAAAAAATTCTGCCGTTTTAAAGTTCAAGGCACAGAAATCAAAGCCAAAATCCAGCAATGGCAGTCCACTATACAGAGCAGATGTACACCCCTGCATGAGTTAAGCACAGAGTGTAGTGAGGTGGAACACAGCGTGGATGGCAGTTAGTGAGGGTTTTCCAATCTGCCAATACAGGAGTTGTATTCCCGATATTTAGGTAGAATTTTTTATCACTCACCTCATATTCTTCTTATTTGACTATAAACTAGTTTCAGAACATAGTTTCTGTTGCATCCTCAGTATTGTCATGACTGTTGTTCTGTCGTCTTGAAGAGCCGTCCTTCGCTCCTTCAATTGACTGACTGAAAAACCTCGAAACTTGTCTGCCAATGGAAGGAGCGAAGGACGGCTCTTCAAGATGACAGAACAATGGTCGTGACGATACTGAGGATGGAACAGAAACTATGTTCCGAAACTAGTTTATAGTCAAATAAGAAGAACAATATGAGTTGAGTGATAAAAAATTCAGATGTGGTCGGTTTTATGTCTCTCACATTTCTACACTTACATTCTTATGACACTGATGCACTAAACACTTTTAAACACGTTTTGTACTGTTTTAAACATTTTGCAACGATCTTCAAGCTTTCTTCACAATATTTTATATTTATATATTTACGTAAAACATGATCATGGATACATTACTTCCTTGCTACTTTCCCATGTTGTTCCAACGTTGCCACCATTTGAAAATAATTTAAAACTATATTTAGTGTTAGTGTACGTAAAATTAGTTTATAGTTCATTAAATAAGTACACATGTAAATTGCTTTGTTACGTTAGGAAATGGGAAGTTGGTTTACGTCCATTTTTAAGCATTTGGGAAGAATTAATATACATGTAAATTGTTTTCTTTAGTTAGAAAATGGCAAGTTAGTTAACGTCCATTTTTTTTTTTTGCATTTGGAAATTTATTCCCAAAGTTGGTAATGCCGACTACCGGAGTCTATATTAACCATTACAGCAACTCGTGCATGCGCGCTGCGATTCTGTGGAACTTAGAAGAATTCCTGAGAGACATAAAACCGACTTTTTCCAAAAATTCTAACAAAATGAATATACCTCATAGTGTGAATTCCTAAAATAAGTAGTTACTTCCGTTAGTTTAAATGAGAGATTTGGTGCTTGATTTTAGTGTATTGCAATTATAAAGGCAGATAATTTTTTGGATGTGGCCTTTGTGTACAGTGTGATCCAGAAATATGGCTATATGTTTCATCGCATTTTCTGACAAAAAATTATTATTAAAGAAATATGATGTTATCATTGGAAATGGAATCCTTCAAATTACAACAATAGAACAAAACAAATCACTTACTACAACACTAAGCAAGTCACTTTATTGCTTCAAATTGTTCGCCGTTTACATCCAAGCATAATTGGCAATGCTTTGGAAAGTCATTCATTGCGTTATGATACCTTTTTAGTGGAATAGCTCTAATTTCTTCCTCAATCGTTAATTTCAGCATGTCGACTTCTTGAGACTTCTCAGTACCAACTAAATTGGAAACACCATCTTGAAAGAATGAGTTCAAATCGGATTCCCAAAGCTGTTTATTATTATATTCCAAGAGGACAAAGATCACTGGGCCATCCTATGAAACGCTGGAGGAAAAATTTTCTATAGGATCATAACAGGCCTTGGCCTAATACTTGGAAGGAAGAAGAAGAAGAAGACTTCTTGAGGTTTCCGGGCATAAACCTTCTCCTTCAAATAACCCCACAACCAATAGTCACATGCTGTGAGGTCAGGGGAACGGGCTGGCCATTCAATGGGGCCTTTTCTTCCCACCCACCTGTTTTGCAAATGATCATCCAAAATTTCCCTCACTGCAATTGCATAGTGAGAAGGCGCACCATCCTGCTGGAATAAACATTGTTTATATTCAGCACTTTGCATTACCGGCAGAACAATTTGTCTAAGGATATCACTATACCGATCACCATTAACAGTCTCATCCAAAATTCGCATTCCCAACAGTCCTTCCCATTCGATCATAGTCCAAACAGTGACTTTGCCGCATCTTAAACGTGTCTCTTCAATAACATTAGGATTCTTTTTACCATAATAGTGACAATTGTGTCGATTAACATGTCTGTTTACATGGAAAACAGCTTCATCAGAAAAGTGCAATTTTCTTTACCAATGTTCGTCGTTTGCTGATTACCTTACAACAAATTCACAAAATTCTATCTGCCTGTCAGGTTCATCTTCATTAATTCCGTGGACACGAATCGGTTTGAAAGGGTGGTACTTCTCATGTTTCAAAACATGACACACACTCGATTGACTGATATGAAGCTCACATGCAGCTTGGCAGGTTGATTTTTGTGGGCTAACATCGAATGCCTCTACAATTCTCTTCATTGTTTCTGCATCCGTGCTAATGTGAGGCCTTCCAGGAGGTTTGATTTTCAGCATCCCTCCCGCAGTCATTTTCTCCACTTCCCCACAGTCGACGGCTGCAATGCTACGTTAAACTCACGTCTTGCCTGTCTCACGATCATTAGCATACGTTATTGCCCATGCAGCAATTATAATTTGCTGTTGCATATTCAATGCCATTTTGACTAATGATGTAAGTTCTACACTGTTTTGTTTTATTTCATTGATATAATTTGAATAATTGCCTTTCCAACTGTAATTTCATATTTCCTGTAATGGTAATATTTTCATCACACAACGCGATCAAATGTATAGCCATATTTATGATTCACCCTGTACATCACAACACTTCTCTGGAAGAAATTTCAAGGTAGGTTTTGGCATGCAATGGTTGACGGCTCCCTTGTTAGTAATGGGTTTTGCCGTTGTAACTCTGACAATTAGAGAGAGCTTATATAAAATACTAGAGTTTCCAGAATTACTTCATAGGAAATTATTTTACATTATATTATATTATTTTTAGTCTGATCATCTTACCTCAATATTAATGTTGATTTGTTCTTGGACATGTTTCAAAACAATTCTGTTTTATCGTCAGCTTGTCCAGACTGGTTTGATTTATGTTGCATTATGTTGCACACCCTGGATGTCGATGTCAGCTCCATCCTGTGGTTGGCCTAAGAACCTCCAAACAAGGTCACGCTCCGTTGGTATTTCAAAATTCATAACTCTGTTTTTGTTCTTCTGAATATAGATTTTTTCCCAAATAGTCAGCTCTTTTGTATTTTCTAACTGTTTTAATAATTTAGTGTCTGAATTTATATTATGTTTTTCAGACCAAACATGAGCAGCAACTGCAGATTTTTCTATTTCCCCAATTTTAATATTTCTTATGTGTTCTTTGGTTCTAATTTTTAGGTTTCTTTTTGTTTTTCCTATATATATCTTTTCACAACCCATGCATTCAACTGATAAAAATAAAAAATCAGGAATATATCAAATTGAATACGTGGGTTGTGAAAATATATATATAGGAAAAACAAAAAGAAACCTAAAAATTAGAACCAAAGAACACATAAATATTAAAAATGGGGAAATAGAAAAATCTGCAGTTGCTGCTCATGTTTGGTCTGAAAAACATAATATAAATTCAGACACTAAGTTATTAAAACAGTTAGAAAATACAAAAGAGCTGACTATTTGGGAAAAAAATCTATATTCAGAAGAACAAAAACAGAGTTACAAATTTTGAAATACCGACAGAGCGTGACCTTGTTTGGAGGTTCTTTGGTCAACCACAGGATGGAGCTGACATCGACATCCAGGGTGTGCAACATAATGCAACATAAATCAAACCAATGTGGACAAGCTGACGATAATTGAAACATGTTCAAGAACAAATCAACATTAATATTGAGCTAAGATGATCAGACTAAAAATAATATAATTAAAATAACCTCAAAATATGACTTCCTAAAATTAAATATTAATTATTTTACAGTTGGATGCCGTCGAGTTGGACGATGAGATAGTGAATATTCTAAAACATCAAGTTGCAAATGTTGCAAAGTTTATGCCATTTGGATTTTTGGGACGATATGATCCAGAAATCAATGCTGCATTAAGATTTGTCATTTGGAAGGTTTGTATATTATTAAACTTACATAGGAACAGGTTGTCACTGTTGAATGATGCTGTAATCTCATTGCTTAATTCAGACTTGGGTTGGTTTCTAGTTTGGCCAGTTTCATGTTTTTTTAAAAATTTATTTTCCCTCAATTATTGGGGTTTGAGCCTGTGACCCTCGGAACCAGAGGCAAGGAGCATAACCACTAGTCCACCACGGCCGATTAACAATGAATTTAGGGAGATGACTTATACACGGATTGGAAAACATTACCCCAAGATAGGGATGTATGGAGAGCTTATGTCTGCATGGACATGAATCTCCATATTTGATTGTTCCAATTAGTTAGTTATATATGGTCTCCATCTATTACTAAACTAATCTATATGTCTAAATTGTCAATAATTACCTTCTGTTATGTAGTTTTCAGTGGCAAAGGTGTATGGAACATTTGGGCAACAGTTATTAAGTATGAAATATGGAGGTGACTTAAACAAGAACAAAGCAGAGCTTTTTGCTCTGCTGACAATAGGAACCAGATACTTGAAGGAACGCTCCCATGAAGTAACAAATGCTACAGGAAATTTCAGCCTTGCTCAAAAAGTAAGCATTTTCGTTTTTGAATGTTTTATTATTATTAATTTCATACATTTCATTCTTTTCAAGTATGATTTTCATGGGTGATTCAAAACAATACTGGTATCTATGGTGATCTTGAATATTTCCGGGCTGTAGGCCATGGTCTCGAGGCTTGAAGTTCCCCAATGTTTCGCCAGAGACTACAGCTCGAATCTATGAACGCATTAGACCATAAAAGGCATTCTCTGCTGTGAAAATTGTATCCTAATACGATTTTGCTTACTCAGAAATCTGTTCATGTGATAATAGTTGTTGAAATTCGTAAGCTACCTGACGAGGTGACTTAAGAGAGAAACAAATCGTGAGAATCCCAAAGGGAACCGATGTAGTTTGAAGCCTTGCTACGTACCTTGCTTCTTTATCCAAGATATCGGACCTTGAAGACTTCGATCTTGTTTTCGGTATACGCGGAGAAGAGGAAATTGATAGAGTCTACCAAAGAATTCAACTGGAAGAACAGGAGAATCGGCATAATATTGCACGATGCAGACGTCGTCATATACGGTATCATTTGCGGGACGCAAGCGTAAATGCATTCCTCTAGCAGACAAAAATAACGGAAGTGGTTTTATCGCTGAGAATTCTGGGTAATTTCTTGCCAATATTACGAAAACGACGACTTTCATGCATGATCAGTTAGTGGGTAGCTAATTCGATCTTTGCACTTGCTCACGGTGAGTCAGCTCACCAGTGATTGGAAGTAATTTAAGTAGAGACTAATGTATTTGCATGCGGCCCTACGTCTGGCATCCTCAAGGTCGTCAGACGCAGTCTCTGGCAAAACGTCGGGGAACTTCAAGGCTCGAGACCACGGCCTACAGCCCGGAAATCTTCTTCAAGATCATCATAGCAACTCCGGCCATGAAAGTCTACGTCAATACAATACTGGTATCACTTGTTTTGTTGTGTAGAATAATAAACTGACTATGTTTGAAGAAGTGCCCAAAAGTGTGTGCTTTGGGAGCTGTTGGATGTCAAAGTATAATTACTACTACAATGGTATAACCCAATGTTGAACTTTAGCTTCTCCTTTGTTAGAAATTACCAGACCAAGTTAATTTAGTTACACACATTTTTTCACAGCTGTCATGAATGGTGTGTGGTCAGCATACCGACCTAATGAGAAATCTAACAGGAACTAAATATTTTAATGTAATAAATTTGGGAACTTTTAACATTATGAGGTTTTATTGATAAGAATCAAATGAATCGTGAATTCTTCTTACCTCATACTTCTATGTTTTTTTAAACACAGCACTGCAGTATCGGTGACCATCGTCACCATCATCAGATGTGTTCACTACTGTCAATTTTTTCTTTTGCCGGTAATTATTCAAACTGCATCTGGTGTTCTTTTGAAGGAATCATTTTCTAAACTGCCATCTGTTGTATTTTTGAAGATTTTTTATTACAAAGTTCTTAAAAAATACAACAGATGGGAGTTTAGAAAATGATTCCTTCAAAAGAACATCAGATGGCAGTTTGGATAATTACTGGCAAAAGAAAAAATTGACAGTCGTGAAAACAGCTGATGATGGTGACGATGGTCGCCGATACTGCAGTGCTGTGTTTAAAAAAACATAGAAGTATGGTGTAAGAAGAATTCACGATTCATTTGATTATTAGGAACTAAATACATTACTAGGTTGATGAGGTCAGTAAATTTTGCTTAGAGGCATTTTTATTCAGGCTTAAGAATCTTTTATGAGCCTGAAAATCTTCAGACTTGGGTCCTATGGCTTAAAGTCCCTCCTGGAGGACTTGCTCCTTAGATTTTTTCCATCCTAAAAAAAAATCCATAAACCCCATCTGGGTTTGTACCCATGATCCATATGTGACATTGTCGATGCATGATAACTGGCACATCGACATGATGCATCGACAATGTTGCATAAATGCAATGAAACTATAGTGTGCAGAAAATAAAAAAAAAATATGAGGTGAGTCAAAATACATAACTCATAATTACACTGGTCAACATGATTTTTGTCTCATGAGTACCAATAGTTGTACTTAATGCAGTTTTTTATCGTGTTTTCAAATATGTATTCAGAATTTCTCCATCACCCACAGTTTTTATTTCAATTTCACTTAATGGATTTAAATAATTATTTTTTTTAATAAACTTTTTTTGTCCATTTGTCCATTGTAAAATAAAACCAAATGAGCTAACTCAGGAGATTTCAGCTATGAAAAAGAGATATGAAGGCAAATGGAATCTTAATATGCTGGCCGATTATTGTTGGACCATCAAGAGGAATGCTCCACAGGTAAAATATAGCAGAAAAACATCATTTCTTACTTTCTAGGTGAGTCCAAATGTTCAAATATTGTGTAGTTACGAATGTAGAAAATATTAAAGTGTTTAAAATTATAAATGCCTGTCTCTCGGAAACCTTGCGTGATGGAGGAAAAACCGATATGATATTTGAATTCAGGACAAAAAATACTATCAGAATCACATATTTTTCTTTCTGAGAAAAAAAGTTTCTTATTTGTTGCTCAGTGTAATTAAAAGAAACCTCATAGTGTTTTCTTCTTCTTCTTCTTCTTTGGCTTTCCCCCATTTATAGGTTTGCCGTCTTCAGTTTCCATTTATCTCTTATCATTCCAATCTTGCTCTTCCAAATTCCTATCATCCATTATAGTTCTGACGTAGGTTTTCCATTTTCATCTTGGTCTGCCAAGTTTATTTCTTTCAGGGGATGACCATTGGTATATATTTTTTGGCCATCTTTCATTTTCCATTCTTTGTAAATGGCCATACCATTTAAGCATTTGATTTTCAATCCTCTTAACAACAGATGTAGTGACATTCATTTCTCTCCAAAGAAATTCATTTCTTATTTTATCCTGTCTTGTTTTTTGGAGGCTTCTTCTAAAATAATCAAATTCAACTGTTCTAATTATTTTTTTGTACTTCTGTCAAAGACCAAGTTTCACTTCCATATGACAAAATATTCTGTATTATGCTCTTATAAATTTTCATTTTAGTTTCCTTTGTGATATTTTTGTTCCAAATTATTCCATGTAATATTTTAGTTGCATTTTTAGCCATTGCAATTTTAGTCTGTACATCTCTCTCACAGGTACCTAAACTTGTAATTATTGACCCAAGATATTTAAAAAATTCAAATTTTTCTTTATTTTCCTTGTTTCACGTATGAGGCCATCCACATTCTTTCCCAAACACTTATATTCTGTTTTCTGTAAATTTATATTCAGTCCCCATTTTTTATATTCTTCCATTAGTTTATTTATCATATATTTCATATCATCTTCATCCCCTGCAAAAATTATTTGATCATCTGCAAACAGTGTTGTTTCTTACAAATATTAAATTAATACATGTATTAATTACAGAAAAAAAAAGATTTTTTAAAAATTATTTGCAGTTATTGTATTGTGTGCTTTTATGAGGGTGGATCAAATATAAACCAGAATTTGTATCTGGAGGCTCTGGTAGCGAACTGCAAAGGTTGCGGTTTGGAGGGAGAGTTGGTGGGGGTGTCTGGAGTAGGGATCTTGATGTGTCACACTCCGAAGAGCGGCCGCTTGCTTCAGTACGCCATGAGCAAGCAAGAGGTACACACGTCTGTTGCACAATGCATTATTATTAAGTTTTTGGCGATAGAAGGCACTAAAACTTCTGAAATTTTGAGAAGGCTCCATGCGCAGTTCGGGGAAGCAACCCTTTCGAAGATGCAGGTTTATGATTGGCGCTAAAAAATTTTAGCAGGCCGGGATTCAGTGGAAAATGAGCCCCACCAAAGACGGCAACGAACAAGCAATACTGCAGAGAACATTCGAGCTGTACGGGACCTTATTGAGGAGGATCGGCGCATAACAATTTCTGAAATTGCTTCCACGTTGGAATAAGCTTTGGAAGTGTTCAAGCCATCATCAGTGATGAACTCAAATTCCGAAAATTGTCTGCCAGGTGGGTTCCTCGGCTCCTCAGCCAGGAACAAAAAAAAATTTGACGAAAATGCATTGGACACCTCTGGAACATCCTCCTTACAGTCCAGATTTGTCACCCTGTGACTACCATTTGTTTGGGCCACTGAAAGAAGACCTGGGAGGAAGGCAGTTTGGTGACAAGGCAGCAGTAGAGGAGTTCGTGCGCAACTGGCTGACTACATGTCTTCCCTCATTCTTCAAGGACGGCATCAAAAAGTTGCCAACTCGATGGCAAAAGTGTGTTGGAAATGCAGGAGGCTATGTAGAAAAATGAGGTGGTGGTTTTGTATTTGTTTGTTAATTCAATAAAATTGTAAACAATTCTGGTTTATATTTGATTTGCCCTCGTATAATTTGAAGGATTTTAGATGTGCCACTTTCAGTATGTGTCTGTACAGTATGATATTTTCAGATGAAGTTGATGTTCAGTTGGGCAGAGATTTTCATCCACGTAGCAAATCTGATGAATTTATTGATATTTCTAAGAGAAGGAAAATACCCAACTCTGGTAGATCGTGTTCTCGGTCTACAGCCTGTTTCTGTTGCACCTCCTGGCCAGAATCGTGCTGTAGGATATAGCTACATGACACGGGAACTTCTCTGGCATGGCTTCATTGTAAGTGTCATTTAGTCTGAACTATGTTTTATCACAGCATATTGGTCTTTATTAACTCTAGGATATTTTAATACTCTAAAAATGCTAATGTGTGCAGAACAAAATAAAAATAATTTATTATATTATCCATCCATAATAATTCTGCCCGAGGGCAGGTCTTTCACTGCAATCATAGCATTTTTCATGCTATGCTTTGCAGCTTTACTAGGGAATTGTAGGTGTGGTAGCTTCCCATTGCTTTCCACACCGGTGAAGGATGATGATGATAAGGATGATGATGATGGCCATATGATTTCGGGGACAGTTTGGGCCTTAAAGTTTTCCTGACATTTGTCTTACAGGTGAGGAAAAACCTCACCCAGAAAAAACTGTCCTGACTGGGGTTCGAACCCGGGCCCGCTGCGTGACAAGGCAGCATGCTACCTCAAGACCACAGCGGTGGTAATAATAATATAATAAAAATAATCAAGTAATAATACAATTAAATTATTTTTAGTCTGATCATCTTACCTCAATATTAATGTTGATTTGTTCTTGGAAATGTCCAGACTGCACAAGCTGACGATAAAAAAGAATTGTTTTGAAACATGTCCAAAACAAATCAACATTAATATTGAGGTAAGATGATCAGACTGAAAATAATTAAATTTTTTTTTTTTCAAATGCCCCAGGTTTGTCTTTCGACATTCCTGGTTTCTCTCCTGGCATGGCAAACTTGTAACCCACTTCTGAGGTTGGGGCGCCTCGAAGGCGGGGTTACGTTGCCCCGATATGATGGGTGATGATGATGATAATGGTGCGCCAGGAGAGTCCTAATCCTAAGCTTAACCTAAGATGAATATGAATGATGATAATTGCGATGGCCATATGATTTTTTTGGGGACCATTTGGGCCTTAAAGTTTCCTGACATTTGTCTTACAGGTGAGGAAAAACCCCCGATAAAAACATCATCCAGAAAAACTGTCCTGACCGGGGATCGAACCCGGGCCCGCTGCGTGTCAAGTCAGCAAGCTACCCCGAGACCACAGCGGTGGACCTAATTTAATTAAAATAACCTCAAAATATCACTTCCTAAAATTAAATATTAATAATACAATAATAATAAGTAATATGAATAATAAAACAATTATAAAACAATAAAATAAAAACAAGAAGAAATAAGAACAACGAAAACAATTATTACAACTACGAAAACAGAAGCAACAATAACAAAAAATAAAACAGCAACAAAAGCAATAACATCAACAACAAAACAAGAACAACAAATGCAACAACAAAATAAAACCAACAATGAAAACAGTAACTCCATCAACATCCATAAAAAAATAAAAAAATAATTGGGCGACAATAAAAACATCATCATTAACCCGTCAGCGCCGACATCCATATGTGGTATAGACCCTCTCTTCTTCACTTATTGCCGACATCTGTACGTGGTATAGACCTATGCAGGCGTGTTTTCTTTTTGTTCTGGATCGTACATTTTTGAAGCTACAAATATGTAATTTATTTGTGTTTAACATAGAAATTATGAGCTTTCAGGACATATGACTAAACATAATATTTGTTTAAAATTTAATTTCATATTATTTTTTTAAAAATCAGATCAGATTGAAGTAATCGTAATTTTCTCTAAATGCGTGCGACCTTTTCATTTGTTTTTTTTTACTGCTGTATATTCTTATATTTGCGTATGAACAATATAATTTTGAAGCCTAAGATCTTTGCTTTCTTTCTAAGTGTATGAATCAGCTGTGATCACATTTTGTGCATGTGGTATTGAGGTTGAAGTAGTTTCTTACTTCAACACTCGATGGCACACAGACCTAGCTTTGTGCTGCTTTCTGCAGGGCTTCTAATAAACTTATACACAATCTAATTTTTCAGGTCGATAAAACGATATACAAGCTATCGATTGATATATAAATCGACCTGTTTAGGGGAATACCTGATTTATTTTGCCTCTTTCAAATAGATGTTACTTACAAGGAATCAGTCTGAGGCGCGGTGTCGTGCGTTATATACGTAATTATGGCCAGTCGTAACCTAAAAGACACTTCATCAGAAAAATTACCCCTAAAAGTGATAAATTGAAACCTCAAAGGAGGTGTGTTGTTTTTACTAAACATGGGAGAAGAAAGACATCTGTTTATTGCTGCCAGGAATGTGATGTAGGTCTGTGTATTGAAGAGTGTTTCAAGCTGTATCACACCAAGCTCAACTACTAAGGTTATGTGATTTTTTATTTCTAAAATGAATAGTACTAAAATAAGAGAAAATTATTTTTATGGTCTGTGTAGTTGTAAATAACTGCTGTAGAATTTTTATACGAATCCAAGCAATAATTCAGATTCTAAGTATAAACATTCCTAGTGCTTTGACACAAGATTGAGCTTGAGTTCACTCTTCTAAATATTCATTCTGATTTTGGTTATCTCAGCTGCTTTTGTATATACAAGTTACAGATGAATCAGCACTATGCCACACAATATATTTAGTGTCTCACAGAAAGAAACAGGGATGTCCAATGTGAGCAAATCAAATTATTTAGTAAAAATGTGTATCAAGAGAGAGAAATTCAGATTTCAAGATTTTTTTTAATAGTTTATAAAGGCTACTGATCTCCATACGGTATGTATTAAATTTCTCATTTATTTCTGAGCTAACAAGTAAAAATTTCGTTCAAATCCATCGATATTTAAAAAAGTTATGATCGTTTATACAAATCAGTGTTCTAGGAATACTAAACTGTTAAAATGGCCTCCGTCCATGCAGTATGAAAGCAAGTAAAAGGGTGCGTCACTGACGGGTTAATAAAAGGTAAAGTTATCCCACTACAGGCCTCAGGAGACCCTTGGGGTAGTAGGAGGTTAAGGCTCCCACTTTTCTGAACAATCGGCACTTGATGTCAGCCAGGTTGTCAGCCCTGCGTGACGGCCATCTTTACCCCAGAACAAGCATCTGGTACTCATTTCTGTTAGAGGCTGAGTCGACCCCAGGGCCATAGTGCCTCCAGAAGGTTTGGGTCAGTTTAAAAATCCTGACCCCACTGGGACTCGAACCCTAAACCTTCCGGCTTGTAGCGCAGTGCCTTAACCACTACGCTACGGCATGCCCCACATCATCATTAATAATAATAAGAGATATATTTAGAATTAAGGTACAAATCTAAGAAAAAAACGAGAACATCATGGACAGAAGAGAGAAAGAAAGCCCATGGTAAAAAAATGAGAGACATATGGAGTAAAAGGAAATGCACCTAAGTACTTTGCATCGTCCTTCATGGGCTCATTCACAATTTAAAAAAAAAGATAATTACTTGCAAACTTTCTTTTAAAATAATGGTTGTTTTTTTTTTTAACAGGAGTTCCTGATATTTGCTATTCCACTTATAAATTATCATAGTGTAAAAAGAAAACTTTTCAATTTAATGCCATGGAAAAAGAAGAGAAAAGACATTGCACATAGGAGAGCTGTTTATACATTGAATACCAAGTGTGCTGCTTGCAACGAACACCCAGTCATTCCACATCACATGGGCTGCAGTCATGTCTTCTGCTTTTATTGCCTGAAGGTGAGACATTTATTATTTATTTCACTTACTTCCTATAGGTCTCATTAGCTCAATTAGTTAGAAATATTAAGTTATGTAGATAGGAAATAACACTATGAGGTTTTTTTAATATTGTTTGTTTGTTTCTTCACTCACCTCATACTTCATAACTCCCAAGCAGACTCGAGTTTTCGTCACTTCATTTGTGACATTCTCAATGCTGTATTACGTTCACAACTGATGTCCAAAGGCCTTCTGTCCTACAGACTGACCTCCGCGCCATCTGATGGCTGACAGACGAACTTCCAAATAAATCCCCTCTCCTTATAACCAGGTATTTCAAAATTCATAGTTGTGTTTTCATTCTTGCATATGTAAATTTTTTCCCCAATTGTGAGTTAACTTGATTCTTTGTACACTGACTAATAAAACCCATTTTTCTCAAAATTAAGAAAAATGACTTGCACCACTGTGCCATATACCCCTACAATTATCTCTTAGAGCTCATGGCTATTATTATCACAAATGGAAAAATTACCATATACAAAACAAGTGGAAAGCCCATCTTCAACAAATGCCATCTCATAGAATTCCAAAAGCCATACTTCGCTACTGCCCCCAAGGCAAAATATCGCTGGGATGTCCAAGAAAGCGCTGGATAGAAAATTCCTCTTTGAGACCGTATCAGGCCAATGGCCTAATACTTGCATGGATGATGATGGAAAAATTACCATAACAACAACTGGATACACTGCTATCAATACACTGAAAGCTCTTATATTCATATGAATTGCCTAAGTTTATTTTTGAATAAGCAGCAGGAAGGAAATATAATGGTGAAATTAAATGTTTCTTATCTCTCATATAAATTTTCTAAGTTGATCGCGATTTCGAGACCATAACTATGTTATCCTCAGAACTTTGTAGGCGACTGGTGTTATGCCGATCGGAAGAAACTCTTATTCTTCCCTCTGTTGATGGACGGATGAACCTCTGGATCAGGTCAAAATTTGCGGGAATTTCACAGTTCATAAGTTTTCCTTTGTTTTTCTGAATGTGGATCTTTTCCCAAACCGTGAGTACCTTTTGTTTGTCTATTTGTTTAATTAGACTGGCTTTTGATCCAATTAAATGTTTTTCGGACCAAGCATGAGCAGCTACTGCTGACTTTTCCACTTCTCCATTTTTTATGTTCTTTCACCCTTGTTTTCAAATTTCTTTTCGTTTTTCCAATATAAATTTTGTCACAATCCCTGCATTTGATCTGATAAATTCCTGATTTGTTTTCATTTTCAATTTTTTCATTTTTATTGGTTTTAATTATCCTATAAAAATGAAAAAAATGAAAATTAAAACAAATCAGGAATTTATCAGATCAAATGCAGGGATTGTGACAAAATTTATATTGGAAAAACGAAAAGAAATTTGAAAACAAGGGTGAAAGAACATCTTAGAAACATAAAAAATGGAGAAGTGGAAAAGTCAGCAGTAGCTGCTCATGCTTGGTTCGAAAAACATTTAATTGAATCAAAAGCCAGTCTAATTAAACAAATAGACAAACAAAAGGAACTCACGGTTTGGGAAAAGATCCACATTCAGAAAAACAAAGGAAAACTTATGAACTGCAAAATTCCTGCAAATTTTGACCTGATCCAGAGGTTCATCGGTCCACCAACAGAGGGAAGAAGGAGAGTTTCTTCCGATCGACATAACACCAGTCGCCTACAAAGTTCTGAGGATGAGACAGTTATAGTCTCGAAATCGCGATCAACTTAGAAAATTTATATGAGGAGAGGTAAGAAACATTTAATTTCACCATAAATTAAACCTCATAGTGATTAATTCCTATAAAAGTTAAATAAAAAAAGGAAATATGATATTAAAGGAGATGGTACATCTGTCCTAAGAAACAGCTCTGTTTATTGTTTTAGAAACTGCTGCATGAAACAGTTATATAATTAATCAATTGAGTTGGTGTTTACTTGATGAAAATACATATTTATTAATTAAATAAA
This sequence comes from Diploptera punctata, assembly GCA_030220185.1. Classification (NCBI taxonomy): domain Eukaryota; kingdom Metazoa; phylum Arthropoda; class Insecta; order Blattodea; family Blaberidae; genus Diploptera; species Diploptera punctata. The sequence goes on along the minus strand of JASPKZ010003887.1, from coordinate 1,054,224 downwards.
AATAAAACATAGTTTTATTTGATTTTCATATTTATTAAGATATAATTCAGTGACAGTTGTTTCGGTACATTGTACCTTCTTCAGACATGTTAACAAGTTATGAATTGTGTTATTATAGTACATATCAACTGATCTAAGCAACAATACAACAATAATTTATTTAAATAAATATTGGAAACACCATCTTGAAAGAATGAGTTCAAATCGGATCCCCAAAGCTGTTTATAATTATATACCAAGAGGACGAAGATCACTGGGCCGTCCTGTGAAACGCTGGAGGGAAAATTTTCTATAGGATCGTAACAGGCCTTGGCCTAATACTTGGAAGGAAGAAGAAGAATATAAATATTGTTGTATTGTTGCTTAGATCAGTTGGAACACAATTCATAATTTGTTAACATGTCTGAAGAAGGCACAGTGTACCGAAACAGCTGTCACTGAATTATATAATAAATATGAAAATCAAATAAAACTACGTTTTATTTTTATTTAATTAATAGTTATATAATTATAATCTGCATGTGTGACCTCGTTGCAGTTTCCATAACTCAAATGCAAAAGCTCTGCTATTAAGATAATCCACAACAAGGTTATTCAGTTATGTAAACCATAAAGTCGTCATACATGATGTTTTTATTATTAATTTATATCCCGGGTTCGAGTCTTGGTGTAGGCGAACATTTTTCTATTCAAATATAATTCATCACACATCTTTATAAATATATATCACAATGGCTATAGGTATCTCGTGAGCGTTAAGGGTTAATTTTTGCTCTTATTGACTGGAAAAGATGGGCATATGACCTTAACTCCAACAGGCTAAATAAATAACTAGTTTATGGTAAAATCAAATGTTTCTTACCTTTCCTCATACACAAATGTTCTAAGTAGATCACGATTTCGAGACCATAACGGTCTCATCTTTAGTACTTTTTTGGCGACTGATGTTATGTCGATCGGAAGGAACTCGTGATCTACTTAGAAGATTTGTATGAGGAGAGTTAGGAAACATTTGATTTTACCATAAATTAAACCTCATAGTGATTCATTTCTGTAAAAATTAAATAACTAGTTTATTGGAGTTTAGCTGATGATGGTGACGATTGCCTTTGAAACTAGTCAGATGAGAAATATATGTTTATGAGGTGAGATGTAAAAAATTTCCAATTCAAATATGTGATATAAATAAATAAATAAATAAATATTAAATGTTGAAACAAATATTAGTAATCATATTTGAAGAGAAAAATTATACGCTCAGACCAGGACTTGAACCCAGGACCCTTGGTTCTCTAGACCAAGTGCTCTACCACCTGAGCTACCTGAGCAAGTACCGATCTAAATGCAAATTTTTCTCTATATACGTTGTAATTCCCACCCACCAAATGCTATGAAGCCTTTGCTTCTATCTTTGCAAATGGTGGCTCCTTTATTAAGAAGACATACTTGGGAATTATACATTACATTATAAATGCCAGTACGGCTTTTTTCGATGTTTTTATTATTAATTTCATACATCTCAATGATGGATAAATCATATTTGAAGAGAAAAATTATACACTCAGACCAGGACTTGTTGTAAATGTAGGCCTAAATTATCTTTGAACAGTTGCATTTTTAATAATATTAAAAAATTAGAAGGGCTATTAATAAGGATGTTTGACACACTTAAATTGTTTCTTCAAAGACCATTTTTTATTGTTTATTTTTTATTTCACTCACCTCATACTTCATAACTCCTAGCATACCCAGTGTTTCGTCACATCCTTTGTGACATTCTCAATGCTGTGTCACGTTCACAACTGACGTCTGGCGCGGAGGTCAGTCTGCAGGATAGAAGGCAGCCAGACGTCAGTTGTGAATGTGACACAGCATTGAGAATGTCACAAAGGATGTGACGAAACCCTGGGTCTGCTAGGAGTTATGAAGTATGAGGTGAGTGAAATAAAAAAATAAGCAATATTAAAAAACCTCATAGTGGTATTTCCTATCTACATAACCATTTTTTATGTTTTATTTAAATGATTAATATTATTTTTTTATTACAGGCCAATGTTCTTGCAGATGAGAAATATGAATGTCCACTTTGTGGTTTCTCAGCGGGAGATGCAACATTAGTTATACCACTATAGCTGAAGGCTTCATTATTGCAAGTACAATTTAAAAGAATCATTGAGCCAATTAATAAGCCAATTAATATAGTATCTGGTCCCTCAGGGGTCCTCATCTAGGGGATATGTGGATGGCGACCACAAGTTGCCAAGCTGAAAAAACATTTCTTCCACTTACTTGTGTTTTGCACTCTTTTAACTTTACTATCTAACCTTTCTTGGTTAACTCTTGTTTTTTCAACCCCGATGCTATTAGGGCATCCGAGGGTTAGGGAGTCTTTCCTTTCTTCCATTTCTTCTTTCCTTTATTTTATTTTCTTCTCCAGAAAAGCCTGACCATCACTGGTCTTGCCTTCCTTTGGCCAGCAACCAATCGAAGGAACTATTATTATGCTTTCAAGTCTTATACGAGAATTTCCCTCCTATGAAACGCTGGAGGGAAAATCTTCTATAGGATCGTAACAGGCCTTGGCTTAATACTTGGAAGGAAGAAGAAGAAGAAGAAGAATATAGTATCTGGACTTCTTCTTCCAATGGCCCATAGTGGGCCTGGGTCTTCTAGATGCGAGACCTTCAATCTTCTCTATCCAATGCTGTCTGATGCCAGTTCCTGCAGTTCAGAATTTGATGACAGTCTTTGTTCACTGAGTCCACCCATTTTTCCTAGGTTTTCCCACTGGCTGCTTCCCAAACATTTCCTCACTCATCACTTTCTTAGGTGTACATTCTTTGTCCATTCTTTGAATGTGTCCAGCTCACTGCATTTTTTAAATTTCACAAGAATTTATATCCCTGAAAAAGTTACTAGTTATAATAAAAGTTTAGGAATTATTAATCAAGTTATGAAACCATCCCTTGTACAAAAAAACACCAGATTACGTTTATATAACACTTTGGCTAGACCAGTGTTGACCTATGGTAGTGAAGCATGGACACTAAAAAAACAACATGAAAGCAGAATAACGGCTTGTGAAATGAGATTCATGCGCAGAACAGCGGGTTACACCAGATGGGATCGGAAAAGGAACACCGATATCTTAAAAGAATTGAAGACTACGCCAATTTTGGAATATATTAAACAGTATCAACTAAATTGGAAACACCATCTTGAAAGAATGGGGGCACGCTGTAGCGTAGTGGTTAAGGCACTGAGCTACAAGCCGGAGGGTCGAGGGTTCAAGTCCCGTTGGGGTCAGGATTTTTAAACTGACCCAAACCCTCTGGCGGCACTATGGCCCTGGGGTCGACTCAGCCTCTAATGGAAATGAGTACCAGACGCTTGTTCTGGGGTAAAGGCGGCCGTCACGCAAGGCTGACAACCCGGCTGACATCAAGTGCCGATTGTCTAGAAAAAGTGGGAGCCTTAATCTCCTACTACCCCAAAGGCCTCCTGAGGCCTGTTGTGGGATCACTTTACCTTTAACTTGAAAGAATGAGTTCCAATCGGATCCCCAAAGCTGTTTATAATTATATACCAAGAGGACGAAGATCACTGGGCCATCCTATGAAACGCTGGAAGGAAAATTTTCTATAGGATCGTAACAGGCCTTGGCCTAATACTTGGAAGGAAGAAGAAGAAGAAGAAGAATTTATAAATCAGGTTCCTTAAAAAGGTCATAGATTTCCTTATTATTAATAGGGGCGTAAGACAAGGATGTGGCTTCTCGCCCTTGCTCTTTACCATAAACATGGATAGAATACTCCAAGACTGACAACAGATGAGACACGGTTCTATCCAAATTAATAGAAACCTAAATAAAAATGGACTCCTTGCTTTTTGCAGATGATTTGGTATTAATAGCTCCAATAGAAACAGATTTACAATATTCTATATACAATTTTAATATAATTGCAAAAAGATGTAATATGGAAATCAATACAAAGAAAACTAAAGTGATGTCCTTTTGTGGGAAATACCCTATACCTAGCAAAATTGTTTTGGATGATGAAATTTTAGAACGAGTAAATGAATTTAATTATTTGGGTTATAATTTAACATTTCAAGATGAAGCTGATATATCAAAGAAAATATCATCATCATCATCATCTTCAAGGTATGGGCCTGTTGGCCTGTTCTGCTCCCCAGTGCACTATATGCTGCAGGTGTAGGTCGTCTTTCCAACGACATTTTGGTCTTCCTACATTTCTTTGGCCTAGAAGAAAATAACAAATTTCACAAAAACAACGGGGATAATTTACAGTATAATGAAACCACCTTTAGTACAGAAGAACACAAGATTACGGCTTTATAAGGTTCTCGCAAGACCAGTATTAAGATATGATAGTGAAGCATGGACAATACGAAGAAGAAATGAAAGCCAAATAACAGCAAATGAGATGCGATTTATGCAATGCAGTAACTCAAGAAAAAAAATCTTCAAGACGACAGAATAACGATCGTGATGATAGTGAGGATGGAACAGAAACTATGTTCCAAAGCTAGTTTTTAGTCAAATAAGAACAACAATATGAGGTGAGTGATAAAAAATTCTACCTTAATGATATACCTCATAGTGAGAATTCCTAAAATAAGTAATAAGATAAATATTGATCTATCTTATGAGCACCCTTCCTGATTATAAATAAAGTTGGATAAAATGTTTTTACATTTCACCTCATAAAATCCCATGTTTTCATGATACCGGTTTCAGAGGCTTTTGCCTACATCATCATTCAAACTCTGACTGTTGAAATTTTGCCATTACCACCATCTTTCGAACTGCTATCTGATGCCAATTTTATGAATTTGGAGATTAAGGGCCGCATGCAAATACATTAGTCTCTTGACGATTTTATTATTAATTTAACACTTCTCATAGAAGGATAAATTATATTTGAAGAGAAAAATTTTTGCCTAGACCGGGACTCGAACCCGGGACCCTTGGCTTTCCGGTTTCAAGCATTTGGCGCGAGGGAATTACAATGTATATAAGAGAAAAATTTGCGTCTAGATCGTAACTTGCCTCGGTAGCTCAGTTGGTAGAGCACTTGGCCCGGAAAGCCAAGGGTCCCAGGTTCAAGTCCCGGTCTAGGCGAAAATTTTTCTCTTTAAATACATTAGTCTCTACTCAAATTACTTCCAATCACTGGTGAGCTGACTCACTGTGAGCAAGTGCAAAGATCAAATTAGCTACCCACTAACTGGTCATGCATGAAAGTCGTCGTTTTTGTAATATTGGCAAGAAATTATCCAGAATTCTCAGCGATAAAACCACTTCTGTTATTTTTGTCTGCTATAGAGGAACGCATTTACGCTTGCATCCCGCAAATAATACCGTATACGACGACGTCTGTGTCGCGCAATATTACACCGATTCTCCTGTTCTTCCAGTTGAATCCTTTGGTATTCTCTATCAAATTCCTCTTCTCTGCGTATACCGAAAACATGATCGAAGTCTTCAAAGTCCGATATCTTGGATAAAGCGGCAAGGTTTCAAACTACATTGGTTACCATTGGTTCCCTTTGGGATTCTCACGATAAGTTTCTATCTTAAGCTATGATCTTAAGTTACCTTGTCAGGTAGCTTACGAATTATTATCGCATGAATAGATTTCTGAGTAAGCAAAATCGTATTAGGATAAAACTTTCTCAGCAGAGAATGCCTTTTACGGTGTAATGCGTTCAAAGATTCGACCCTAAATTTTGCTTGCTGGCAACTTCAAAATTCCATCCATCCATCCATAGTAATTCTGCCCGAAGGCAGGTTTTCACTACAATCATAGCATTTTCATGCTATGCTTTGCAGCTTTACTAGGGAATTATAGGTGTGGTAGCTTCCCGTTGCTTTCCACACCGATGAGGGATGATGATGATAAGATGAATATGAATGATGATTGCGATGGCCATATAATTTTGGGGACCGTTCGGGCCTTAAAGTTTTTCTGACATTTGTCTTACAGGTGAGGAAAAACCTCGATAAAAACCTCACCCAGAAAAACTGTCCCAAGCGGGGATCGAATCCGGGCCTGCTGCGTGACAAGGCAGCACGCTACCTCGAGACCACAGCGGTGGACTCTTCAAAATTCATGGATCTAATTTGTTCTTCTGAATGTATATCTTTTCCCAAACTGTTAATTCCAAAGGCTTCTCTAAATGTTTCAAAAGTTTTGTTTCTCTTCCAATTCTCTAGTAAACTATGAGCTGCAATTGCCATTTTTCAATATCACCTTTTTAATAATTTCAAACACTTTTTAGAAATCTTAAAAATGGTGAAATTAAAAAATCTTTGTTGTCATTAGTCATTCTCTTTCCCATTTTTCATTGCAAGGGTCTCCAAGTTTTTCTCTTATTTTGGTTATTGGGGTTTTGTTGTAACATACTTCTAATGATTTGCCGCCAGCTGCAGGAATACCTGTATTTGGAATTGACTGGATGTGAGCCTGTGAATCTGACAATATTACTGCGTTTGTAAAATTTCTCTATATGGAGTGGCGTGTGAGTTGTGTCAGAGCAACTGTAATGGCTTCAATCTCCCCATCATATGCTGACATATACTGACCAATCGGCATGTAGAAAGAGAATAGTTTGCAATATATTCCAGCTTCTACATTTTAGTGGTTCACCATTTTTGATCCATCAGTGTATGGGTGGAGTTAGTTATCTTTGGGGTAATGCAAATGAATAGTTTCTACTAAGGCAAGTTGTTTGAGTACACTTGTACCAGTTCCAATGAGCAGTTAAATGTGGGTCTATATAGACTGGGTTTCTTGTTGATATCAGCATCTTCATACAAGACGTTATTCTTTTACTTATAATTAGTATAATTATCGATTAAAACAATTTTACAATACCGTAATGATTTTCTTGTTCTCTGGTCCCTTTACAGCCAGAGAAACTTTTGAACATATTCATCTTTGAAGGATGTGCATCCTGTCTTGAACTACCATATATCTCGGCAGATAAGGCGACCTTCAGATAAGACGAGGTATAGATTTTTGTCAAAGTTTTATAGTTTTAGCATATATCTGTCCTATAAGACAACCCCTAAACTATCATCGGTCTATGAATGTAGTTTCGATCATCGATCATTGCTAGCTTACTATATAGCATATACAAAATTACCGTATTCATAATTTTTCAAATTAAATTTTATGTTATATATTGTTAATATTTTAACCCCTCATTATGATAAATAAATACATTTTATTTTCATTCAACCGGCAACACTGCTACATTTTTGATAAGTTGTACTAGCACGAGAGATGAGACCTATCGCATGGAAGGCGGTAGAGGGGAAAGGAGATTTTTTCCCAGACCGTGAGTACTTTTTGTTTATCTGTGTGTTTGATTAGGCTAGCTTCTGTATCGATTAAATGCTTTTCAGACCAAGCATGGGCTGCTACAGCTGACTTGTCCACTTCACCCTTTTTTACATTTCTAAGGTGTTCTTTCAATCTGATTTTTAAACCAGAAATGTTTAAATGTTTAAGTCTTGTAGACCGCGATGGGCAGGACATGTGGCACAAATGGGGAATGAAAGACGTGCATGGAAGCTTCTTGTAGGAAAACCAGAGGGAAAATGCCCAGTTGGTAGACCAAGAATGAGGTGGGAGAATAACATTAACTATGATTTGAGGGAAGTAGATTATACAGGGATGATTGGAAAACATTAGCTCAGGATAGGGATATATGGAGAACTTATGTCCATGTGGCCATGAACCTACGGGTTCGATAGTGCCAGTGAGTTAGTTAGTTTACAATACATCATGTTGTAGACTTTCTCCATTGCTCATTTTTTAAATGTACATTCTGATATGGGGAAAAGTCAATGTAGCGCATGATTGTTCTACAATTCTGATTATTACGATATCGAGCATGATATGTTGCTGTATAAAGTTTGAACACAGAAACAATTATTTTTGGCTAATTCTTCTTCTTCCTATTTTCATTAGACATAATTCCTGAAAATACTACATACAAAATACAAATACTAAAAAAAAATTATTTTTTAAATTATTCCGAGTTAGGTTTTGATTAAGTTATGTAGATAGGAAATAACACTATGAGGTTTTTTAATATTGTTTATTTTTTATTATTTCACTCACCTCATATTTCATAATTCCTAGCAGACCCAGGGTTTCTTCACATCATTTGTGACATTCTCAATGCTGTGTCACGTTCACAGCTGACGTCCAACGGCCTTCTATCCTGCAGACTGACCTCCGCGCCATCTGATGGCCGACCGATGAATTTCCAAATCAGTCCTCTCTCCTTATAACCGGGTATTTCAAAATTCATAGTTGTATTTTCATTCTTGCATATGTAAATGAGAGCGAATGATTATCATTATCAAGTGCTCGACATTAGATACCAACCAACCAACCATATTTTAAAAAACGAACCACAGTCTACAGTTACTAATTCAAGACTGAATGCTAGTGTGGTTAGTACAAACTTGCTAAGGGTTTGACTGCCACAGAAAAAAAAATTTGCTGATAACTCTGTCGTCAACAAGACTGGGTACCCGTGCTTATGGTTTGAAAGCAGATTTTTCAAGGCACACGTATTCACACTATGTCATAAAATTTCCCTTGCAACAGTACAGTCACCTTCAAATCATAAACTGAACCCGTTATAAAGTCAAACCAAAAAATTTAGACCTCGCAAAATAAATTTTAACTTTTAATAATAAAATTCTCTATTGTATGTAAAAATAAAACATTTAATTGAATAATACACTCCTTTATGAATTAAATAAAAGTTATTTTATACTTACATCTCTTATAGTTTATCGTAAAAAAATTTTTTTGTTAGTATGCGCGCTCTACCATCCATTTAATATCACGGACTGGGATTTAAATTCCATCCAGCAGTTCATGCAGTATTTTTAAATACCCCGGAATATAAAGGTGAAAATAAACTGTCTAAAAACCCTAATAATTATAATAACCAAATATTTATAGGAGAATAATTAATTTTTAATAAAGCCTATAAACTTTGTGTTATAACAATGTCGCTGATGAAGTTAGTCACTGCGGTGCTGTTGATGTAGAGCTTTAGTATCTGGGACAATGTTTGGGTTGTTAGAACAGGAGGCTGGTCTCTTGAGTACAGTGAACATTCTGTCAGAAGATGTATTGCTGTCTGTGGTGGCAGTTACGATGACTTTTTGATCCTGTGAAGATATGAGCATCCATGGTTGGTTAGGAATTGTATGAGAATGTAGTTTTGCCATAGGGATATAGAGAGCCGGCGGTGAATAGAGGGGATGGATTATTTCGTGTGACCAATGTGCTACCCATCAAAGTTGGTGTATGTTACATTCCATATGTTTATTCAGTAGTTGTTCTTGGCCCGAGAAATGGAGATGGAGTTGTAGGTTATAGTAGTTTTATAGCTGGCAGCTATTTTTGCTTGTTCGTTACCTCTGATTCCTTTATGTCCTCTGACCCAGTGTAGTGAGATTTGAGTTGTCTTCTTCTTCCTCTACGCATGAAAGCTGGCAGCTTGTTGCGTGTTCATTCACTACAGGTCCGGGGTATGGTGACATCCAATTTATCAGTCCGGCTTACTTCGTGAATATTTCTTTGAGTATTTGAGAATTTTACATCTTGGAAGTGAGTTACTAGCCCTTCTTCTTCGATGGGTATCTCTTTTAGTCCGGACCTTCTTCCATGACCTGCCAGGCATGGGAGGCCCTGTTGGTAGTTACACTATCACCTGTATAGCTCATGGAGTCATTAGTACTCACAAGCCCCACCACCACGCCAAGGTAGAGATACCGACGGTGGGGAGAGTTGTCTTCTTGAGAGTGATAATTTTCTTTCTGATGTTGGTTGTGTAGTTGTTTTGTTTGTGATGGCTAGGATTGCTGCTTGCGAGTTTACATGTATTGCATACAAAGTGTTTACTTTACTTTGTTGTTGGATCCAGTTCACAGAGTATGTTCCCCACAGATGATGTGGTCATCTTTAGTCAGCCATCTTCCTTTCCAAAATACCATTAGTTTACTGTTAGATGCATTCACTAGTAGTTTATTTTCCGCTGCCCATTGGGTGTTGAGATCCATTCCTTTCTGCAAGTCCTTTATGTTATCTGCAGCTAGTGTCATATTGTCAACATATATATACATATATTTGAAGAGAAAAATTTTTGCCTAGACCGAGACTCGAACCCGGGACCTTTGGCTTGCCGGGCCAAATGCTCTACCAACTGAGCTACCGAGGCGAGTTACGATATAGACGCAAATTTTTCTCTTATATACATTGTAATTCCCTCTCGCCAAATGCTTTTGAAACCATTGTTTCTATCTTTGCAAATGGCGGCTTCTTAGTTAAGAAGACATTTGTTGGGAATTTAACATTACTTTATAAAGCTAGTAAGGCTTCTAATGATGTTTTTATTATTGATTTAACATTTCTCACTGAAAGATAAATTATATTGTAACTTGCCTCGGTAGCTCAGTTGGTAGAGCATTTGGCCCGGCAAGCCAAAGGTCCCGGGTTTGAGTCTCGGTCTAGGCGAAAATTTTTCTCTTCAAATATAATTCTCAACAACCCTCCTCCATGCCAATCTGTCTCTTGCCATATTCAAATTAGTCACTTTCATTTTCTTTAGATCGTTCATTGTGTCATCCTCCCATCTGATCTTCGGTCTTCCAACAGCTCTGCCTCCTATAGGTTTCCATTTGTAGAGTTTTTTGACCAGTCTCTGATCATCCATTCTTATCAAATGTCCAAGCCAACCTATTCTGAGAGATCTTATATGGTTTACTATGTTCTGATTTTTTAATTAATTTGTTTAGTTCGTTATTTGTTTTGATTCTCCAACAGTTGTCAATTCCTCTATTTGGTCCAAATATTCTTCTTAAAATTTTTCTTTCAAAAATTAGTAATTTATATTTTGTTTCTTTTAGGACCCAAGTTTCACAAGCATATGTAACTACTGGTCTAATGAGTGTTTTGTATAACTGATTGATCAGTCAGTCCAGTTGTGAAATTCCATCACTTATCTGTACTTTGTTGTTTCCCAGAATGTTGGATGTTAACTTCTTCTGGTCAGAGTATCCGATGAGGCATTCCAACTTTCCAACTGGTTTCCTTCTATTGACCATGTCAAAGGATTTAGTGTAGTCAATGAAGAGTGCATACTTCTTTCCATGGGTTTGTATATTCTCTTGTACGTCCTTTAAGATATATTCAGCAGCCATTAGTGTTGGTCTAGTCTTCTGAAAACCGAACTCTTCTTCAGGTAGCAGGAGCTCCATCAGAGTACCTATTCTCTGGGTAAGTAGTTTAAATGCTACAGTTTCGAAGGCTACACCCCTATAACATTTGGTCAGTTTCATTACAAGTCACAGCGTTGCACAGAAGTTATGTCCTTTCTTCTTGGTAGAGTTGCTGCTGCCTTTGACAAACTTCCTAGCACACATTTTTTGTTTGGAGTCAGGAGATAAAGTACCCACCTAGCAGACAATTTCTGGTAATCGAGTTCATCAGTGATGATGGCTTCAGCATTTCCATAACTCATTCTTACGGCAGATGTATCTTCTCCAATAAGATTATATATTTTTTTAAAGATTTATTAAACACACTGTGTACATTAGGATACAATTATTGAAAGTTATTATCATCTGCGTAGAATTGTAGAGGCTTTCTTCTTGCTGTACAGTCAATTAGGTGGTATTGTTCACATTTTTGGTCACATATCTTGCAGAGGCACTGGTTCGATGCGAGGTGGAACACTTTTTGGGTACATATTCTGTAGTGGAATCCATGTGTGGCGGTCATCGTGAACAAGTGTCTCAGGGAGAAGTTTGGTTCATTCCATTCTTCAGTATTCATCGCTGGGGTCAGGAAGAATCCGCTTTCTATATCCTCTGCTTTTTCTGATCTCTCTCTTATGTGTGCTTCGTAGGCTGGGGTGTGTGACAGGTTGTATTATGATGCTATTTCTCTGATGAATAAGCTTATATATGGCTATGTGTTATCTTCTGCAATAAGGTCACAAATGACATGAATGTTATCTTGAATGATGGTTACCTGTGATTGTCGTCTTTGGTGAATTTTGTTTTCCATAGATTCCATCCTTCACAAACTTTTTATGCATTCATGTACTTGGATCTTTGAAAGAGTTTCTTCCCCAACATTGAATGGAGTCCCTCAACATTTGTGCAAGTTTGATGCGATCTTTGCAAGAAATTGAATGATTATGCACTGCACAATGGTCATTTACACTTCTTGCTCACTCATGGCACATGTTGTTGTTGTTTTCAAATGCTGCACCTTGGCAAAGAAGCCATTAGCGTTCTTGCTCTCCAGTGTTTCTCTATGATGGATCCAACAGGTAATACTTCACAGGTTTGTAGATGTTCTTCGTTCATTTCTTCATCTTTGTTGCATAGAGGACAATTTGGATTCGTGTAGATTCCTATTTTATATAAATGTTTGGCCAAATAGTCATGTTCTGTAAGTGGTCTTAATTTTGCTACTGCAGTTTTACGTGGAATTTCTGGAATAATATCTGGCTTTTTTACTAAAATATTCCTTTTTTTTTTTTCTTTGGCTTTATTACATAGGTCTTGGTTTTGTTTGATTTTATATTTGTTTTTAATTATTCTTTTTATGGATGACTCATGGTATATTGACATGAGTGATTGCTTGACATCACCTGCAGATGTCAGACTCTTTTTCCGAATATCTCCATTAACATCCAGTCATAAATGCACTTGTTTCCATTAATTGCCAGATTTAAGTTTTGGTTTATATTTGATTCCCCCTCGTATATATTACACAAGGTTAAGAAAAAGATATGTTAAAATTTTGGGGAGACTTACCTAACATACAGAGGAGAAAAATGTGTTGTATAAACATGCATTTCTGACAGATCACTCTATCTGTCTGCAGCCAGATATAATGAGAACAGTGATAGGCAGGACATATGGCACAAATGGGGAGTGAAATATGTGTATGGAAGCTTCTTGTAAGAAAACCAGAGGGAAAATGCCCAGTTGGTAGACCAAGAATGAAGTGGGAGAATAACATTAACCATGATTTGAGGGAAGTAAATTATACAGGGAATGATTGGAAAACATTGGCTCAGGATAGGGATGTATGGAGAGCTTATGCCCATGAAGCCATGAACCTATGGGCTCATAGTGTTGGTTAGTTTAGATTTAAGGAAAGTCTCCCCAGAATTTTGTTGTACAATGCCTTTTCTTGTTATACTCTGTATGCTTATATTTTTTAACAAATTAATTGTAGATATGCATTATGGAAATAATTATGAGTGGAAAAAGCGATAATGGAAATAATACATTCAGCCCCTTTACAGCTGACTTGTGTTACTACTGGAATCAGGATCCAGATTTCCATTCACTGTCAAATCATAAGACATGCATGCATTATCATATTTAGAGGGCCTGATGGCAGAGTGAACATTTTCTTTTTGTTTCATTTTTCAGAATTCAACTTAAAAATTTCTTTTCAAGTAAGAAAATAATGACAGAAAAATTTTATGTACTGGTTGAAAGGTTATCCATATCGTATAAGCATGTTTTCAGATGTTGGGGTGCTATTGCTCTCCAAATTACACATGTTAATAGTTGAGGCACTAAGAATAATAACGGCAGATCCCAACCGACATCGAATTTTGAGATAGAACCATGACAGCGCACAGCTGCCATCTACCTTTCATGTGATGAAGTATCAAACGAATTGGAATATGCCAAAGCTCTCATTTTCCACCTTTAAAATTTGTCCGTAGTGAAAACGAATACATTCTCAGCGTAAAAATTGCATTTATCTCGAAATGAACTTTGGTTGGGATCTGCCGTTATTATTCTAAGTTCCTCAATTGTTTATTACAATATCTGACTTGGTTCACTATCCATCCATCCATAGTAATTCTGACCGAAGGCAGGTCTTTCACTGCAATCATAGCATTTTCATCGTATGCTTTGCAGCTTTACTAGGGAATTGTGTAGGTGTGGTAGCTTCCTGTTGCTTTCCACACCGGTGAAGGATGATGATGATGGCCATATGATTTCGGGGACCATTTGGGCCTTAAAGTTTTCCTGGCATTTGTCTTACAGGTGAGGAAAAACCCTGGTTCACTATAACAAATGAAAAAAATCAAAATGCGCCTTATCATGATGAGAAATATAAATAGATAATGATGTACACAAAAAAGGAAATGCTTGAAGAAATGAGGAAAAATAAACATGGGACAAAAAACTGAGACAAAAAGAAGTTAATCAATAAAAGAAATATGCATTTCTTATTCATCAGTATGTACAATATTGGAAATATGCTTCCTATTGAATCCATCTTTACCAAAAGTTATTACAAATTTATTATTTTCCTGTGCTTTTTTAAAAAAAACACTAGAAATTTGATGTTAAAACTTATACGCATCACACTAAAACCTCCATTTATTTGGAAGATTGGCATATGCCCTTCTTTTGTCAACTCCTTCAGTTATATGCTATTTATGTCTTCTTTGCAAAATACATTCTCTACCAGTTTCATAAATTTAAACTTTCTTAAGTTTTTTTGAGACTGGAAACATCTTACCTCAAATGAATGTTGATTTATTCTCGAACATGTTTCGATATAACATTCTATATCATCGTCAGCTTGCCCAGACTGATGAGTTTTATGTTGTGAACCCTGGATGTCGATATCAGCTCCCTCTTGTGGCTGGCCGAAGAACCTCCAAACTAGGTCACGTTCAACAGGAATTTTGAAATTCATAACTCTATTTTTGTTCTTCTGAATGTAAATTTTTTCCAAATGTTGAATTCCTTTGTATTTTCATCATCATCTTCTTCTTCTTCTTCTTCTTCTTCCTTCCAAGTATTAGGCCAGGGCCTGTTACGATCCTATAGAAAATTTTCCCTCCAGCGTTTCATGGGATCTTCGTCCTCTTGGTATATAATTATAAACAGCTTTGGGAATCCGATTTGAACTCATTCTTTCAAGATGGTGTTTCCAATTTAGTTGGTACTGTTTAATATATTCCAAAATTGGCATAGTCTTCAATTCTTTTAAGATATCGGTGTTCCTTTTCCGATCCCATCTGGTGTAACCCTCTGTTCTGCGCATGAATCTCATTTCACAAGCCGTTATTCTGCTTTCGTGTTGTCTTTTTAGTGTCCATGCTTCACTACCATAGGTCAACACTGGTCTAGCCAAAGTGTTATATAAACGTAATCTGGTGTTTTTTTGTACAAGGGATGGTTTCATAACTTGATTAATAATTCCTAAACTTTTATTATAACTAGTAATTTTTTCAGAGATATCTTTTCAGGGATATCTTTTTCATCCCAGTTATGTTTGTATTTTCTAACTGTTTTAATAATCTAATGTCCGAATTTATATTGTGTTTCTCGACCCAAACATGAGCAGCAACTGCAGATTTTTCTATTTCCCCATTTTTGATATTTCTTATGTGTGAATAATGTTGAGTGATTCCGGGTTATGTGGCCGTGGTCCATAGTTGGTGTTGACCTCAGAATATTTCTTCCTTAAATAAACCATTAACCTTTGTTAATTGTGAATCTGCAAATATAATATTTCAATTTTAATATGCATTTCCCCTTAAAAAATTGTAATGTTAACATAAAATGGCTCAATGTATGGTAAAATCTGGCAATGTAAAGTTATTGTTAATAAATGTCGAAAATAAAAGTACATATGTCCATATATTTTTATTGCAACACTCACAGAGAACATTACAATCTGTTCTCAAAAATTCCTTTTTTATAATCCTGTACCGAAATCACCTTTTCGGTACGTAAAACTACGTAACAACTACGTCATCGTGTCTTCCCTCTACAGTGATGTTATAGAACAGTGCCAAATTCCTGTCTTCGTTGTCCTCTCTCCTACGTACCTCCCCCTTCCTTCTTTATGCGCTGCGTGTGACTGCGCATCTTCTCCTCGTTATCTAAAACCTCAAATAAGCTGTGCAAGATAGTATCAGGGTCATCATCAACTTTGGGATCGTCGTGGTCAGGTCGACGGTAGCTCGAGAGAGCTGTTTGGTTTCATCAGTCTCATAAGCCAGGGTAGGGCAATATTAATTTAAATATAAAAAAAACCTTTATTTTCGTATAAACTAAAGTGCAATAGCTGGAAAAAGTTCTACATAGGCAAAACAACAAGAAATTTCAACGCCAGATATTCTGAACATTTTGAAAACTTTATTAATAATGAAGAAAAATTAAGTTTTGCCAAACACATATTAGAAACAGGTCATCAGTTCAATAAAATTGACAACTTTATGTCAGTACTATACAGAGAGTATAACAACAACAGAATCAGCATCCTTGAAGATATAGGGATTATAAAAGAAGCAAAGAATACAGACCTACTCAATGAAAATATACCCGCAGACATAAACCCATTTTACAACCTGTACAACATCAGTAGCAGTTAAAATGCAGAAGATGAAACAATGATTTTGAAAGGCCTCCATATTGGAATTATTTAATAATTTAGTTGAGAATGACTGACTTACCAGGTACTAATTTTATATTTAACATCTTATGAGGTAAAGTGTAAAGAATTTTATTTTAAATGTTATATAATATTGCTCTTTGCAAGTACTGTTTTCATCTATTGATGTTTATGTTCCAAATAAAACATTGTGTAAGAACCAGCTGATATGGTAAATGTGAGCTTTGTATCTCACATCATTCAATATTCTTAGATGAGCTTTGATGTAAACTGCAATAACTTTAGCTTAATTAGAAATATAAGTTTGTAAAAGTTCTTCAAATTGAGCTTACATTCATATGACACTGAGCAACAAAAAATAAACTTTTTTTTTGTCTCAGAAAGAAAAATATGTGATTCTGATAGTATTTTTTCTCCTGAATTCAAATATATCGGTTTTTCTCCATCACACAATGTTTCCAAGAGACAGGAATTTTTAATTTCAAACACTTTAATATTGGCGATAGGGAATTACAACGTATATAAGAGAAAAATTTGCGTCTAGATCGTAACTCGCCTCGGTAGCTCAGTTGGTAGAGCACTTGGCCCGGAAAGCCAAGGGTCCCGGGTTCGAGTCCCGGTCTAGGCGAAAATTTTTCTCTTCAAATTAAATTTATCTTTCATTGAGAAATGTTAAATCAATAATAAAAACATCATTAGAAGCCTTACTAGCTTTATAAAGTAATGTTAAATTCCCAATAAATGTCTTCTTAACTAAGAAGCCGCCATTTGCAAAGATAGAAACAATGGTTTCAAAAGCATTTGGCGATAGGGAATTACAACGTATATAAGAGAAAAATTTGCGTCTAGATCGTAACTCGCCTCGGTAGCTCAGTTGGTAGAGCACTTGGCCCGGAAAGCCAAGGGTCCCAGGTTCGAGTCTCGGTCTAGGCGAAAAAAAAAAAAAAAAAAAATTTCTCTTCAAATTAACTTTAATATTTTCTACATTCGTAACTACACAATATTCGAACATTCAAACTCACCTAGAAAGTAAGAAATGATGATTTTCTGCTATACTTCGCCTGTGGAGCATCCCTTTTGATGGTCCAACAATAATTGGCCAGCATATTAGGATTCCATTTGCCTTGATATCTCTTTTCCACAGCTGAGTTAGCTCATTTGGTTTTATTTTCAATGGATGAAAAAAGTTTATTAAAAAAATAATTATTTAAATCCATTAATTGAAATTGAAATAAA
The DNA here is from genome assembly GCA_030220185.1 of Diploptera punctata. Classification (NCBI taxonomy): domain Eukaryota; kingdom Metazoa; phylum Arthropoda; class Insecta; order Blattodea; family Blaberidae; genus Diploptera; species Diploptera punctata. The sequence continues at coordinate 1,036,477 of JASPKZ010003887.1, read as the reverse complement.
AAAACTGTGGGTGATGGAGAAATTCCGAATACATATTTGAAAACACGATAAAAAACTGCATTAAGTACATGAGACAAAAATCATGTTGACCTGTATAATTGTTTAAGAATTATTTGATTGAAAAAACCAATTGGATTCCAGCAATCATGAGGAGTTGAAGAAATTTCCAAACTCTAAAGTCTATAATTAAATCTGAATCACTCAATCTTAGTGTCTAAGGAACTAAAATCAATTGAAAATGTTGGTATGAGAGCCAATGATTGGAATTATGTGAAGAGAAAGTTTTGGCATCGAAGAGGCTGTGATTCTGCCTACATGAACTGGATTATGCATTACATAATAGAACATGTTTTATATGACATAACTGGGCACTGTATTTCCAATAATTGCTTCATTTAAAATTTTTAAACTAGTCTGGAACAGAATGAAAGTGAGTTACATTGAACTTCCTCAGTATTTATGATGCAATTATCATACAACATTTTCATATTTGCATTTTCCAATTTAAGTTTACCCTTTGTTGAACTTACATTCTACTTTATAGAAGTAAAATTTTATCTTCTAACCTCATATTTTCTATGAGTTGAAGTGATAAAATTTGATTAAGAAAATACAATAGCAAAATTGTTTTGGATGATGCAATTTTAGAAAGAGTAAACAAATTTAATTATTTGGGCTATAATTTAACATTTCAAAATGAAGCTGATATATCAAAGAAAATCACAAATTTTACAAAAAACAAAGGGGATAATTAACAGTATAATGAAACCATCTTTAGTACAGAAGAACACAAGATTACGGCTTTATAAGGTTCTTGCAAGACCAGTATTAAGATGTGGTAGTGAAGCATGGACAATACGAAGAAGAGATGACAGCCGAATAACAGCAAATGATGTGCGATTTATGCGCCGTACAGCAGGCTACACAAAGTGGGACCATAAAAGAAATGAGGAAATTATGGAAGAGTTGGATGTAGAACCCATTCTTCACCATATACAAAACTACCAGAACAACTGAAAAGCCCATCTTCAATGAATGCTGTCTCATAGAATTCCAAAAGCCATACTTCGCTACTGTCCCCAAGGCAGAAGATCGCTGGGACATCCAAAAAAGCGCTGGATGGAAAATTCCTCTTTGAGACCATAACAGGCCACACAGCCTAATACTTGCATGGATGATGATGATGATAGAAAGTAACATTACGAGGTTCTACTTAATAAACAAGTTAAGTCTGCCATCATCTTACCTCATATTTTATTCTTGTAAGACATGTTTCAAAGCATCTCTGCTCCATCATCAGTTGGTACAGACTCAAGTAAGATTACAGCAGACTCAACTAAATTGATAAAATTTTACTTAAATAAATAATACCTCAGTATTAGCAAAGATTGCAATTGGATATATATAGGAAAAACAAAAAGGAACTTGGAAACTCGTAAAAAAGAACACTTTAGAAACATAAAAAATGGAGAAATTGAAAAATCAGCTATAGCAGCACATAGTTTATTAGAGAATCATAGAAATGAAAAAGAAGCAAAACTTTTGAAATATCTATCCAAACCTTTGGATTTAACGGTTTGGGAAAAGATATATATTAAAAAAAAACACTAGAACCTTGAACTTCAAGATTCCAGACGAACCAAGCTTGATTACAAAGTTCTTCAAAAAATACAACAGATGGCAGTTTAGAAAATAATTCCTTCAAAAGAACACCAGATGGCAGTTTGGATAATTACTGGCAAAAGAAAAAATTGACAGTCGTGAAAACAGCCGATGATGGTGATGATGGTCACTGATACTGCAGTGCTGTGTTTAAAGAACATAGAAGTATGAGGTAAGAAGAATTCACGATTCATTTGATTCTTATTAATAAAACCTCATAATGTTAAAAATTCCCAAATTTATTATATTAAAATAATACCTCAGTGTTAATTTCTAAAAAAAGTTAATTTCATTCCAATGTTATTTAGTTATTATAATCGTTAGCATCAGATTCATTTTATGCGATTCTATGGGATCTCATGTATTATAAATGTCTCGTCCAGTTTTTTTAATAATTCTGTGTGCATTGAGATATATGTTCAAGACAAAGTTCTTCCATTACTTCATCGTGGTTATGGTCCCATCTTGTACACCCCATTGTTGTTAAACATCTTATTTTAATTTTAAATTAATATTGGGAAGTAAACATTATGAGGTTATATCATTAATAGTGAGTGGAGAACATATTTTTAACGACTCACCTCATATAATTTCAAATTTCTTTGATACCGGCGGTTTCAGACAATATCTTGTCCCTCTTCAGTGGAAGTCATGACTGAAGAGGGACAAGATATTGTCTGAAACCACTGGTATCAAAGAAATTTGAAGTTATATGAGGTGAGTCGTTAAAAATATGTTCTCCACTCACTATTAATCTTATTTTATTAGTTATTATTTTTCTTTTGTCCATCTTGTGAAATTGAAGTTATCTTTCATAATTATTTTGATCCTTTTGTATGGTAGCGAAGTATGGACGTTGAAACAGAAGGATATACAGAGACTTAGATCTGCTGAAATGAGATTTCTTCGGAGGACTGCAGGATACACACTACTAGATCACAAAAAAAATGAAGACATCTTAGAAGAATTACACATGGAACCTTTAGAAAACAAAATTTCTGATTATAAGTCAAGATGAATGCAACATGTTCATCGAATGGAAGATCACAGGATACTCAAACGAATGTTAAGATATCAACCTGCAGGAAGAAGAAGACCATGACGTCCACTCAAAAGACTTCTGGATGGTGTTTCTCTTGAGGTCGAAACAGGTCAACAAATGGCCTAAATTTGTGAATGTACTATGATGATGATGAACTATTTTGAGTTGATTATTTCTTGATTTTTATGCAGATCAGGTTTCATAACTTTTGCGCGACATTGTCAATGCATTCCAACTGTTGTTTTGCGATTGTCCATCCTGTAAGTTGATTTGTGTTCCCTCTGCTGGCTGACCGATGAACTTCCAAATAAATTGTTTTTCTTTTTCTCTGGAAATTTTAAAATTCATGGTTTTCTTTTTGTTCTTGCAGATGTAAATTTTTTCCCAAATTGTGAGCTCCTTAGATTTTTCTAATTTTTTCTAACTTTGATTTTTCTAATTTTTTCTAACTTTGATTTTTCTAAATACCGAAACAGATAAATCTAAGGAACTAACAATTTGGATGAAAATTTACATCTGCAAGAATAAAAAGAAAACAGTCCACTGCTGTGGTCTCGAGGTAGCGTGCTGCCTTGTCACGCAGCGGGCCTGGGTTCGATCCCCGGTCCGGACAGTTTTTCTGGGTGAGGTTTTCATCGGGTTTTTTCCTCACCTGTAAGACAAATGTCAGGAAAACTTTAAGGCCCAAACGGTCCCCGAAATCATATGGCCATCGCAATCATCATCATTCATATTCATCTTAGATTAAGCTTAGGATTAGGGACCCTCCTGGCGCACCACTATCGTCATCATCACCCATCATATCATTGGGGCAACATAACCCTGCCTTCCAGGCGCCGCAACCTCAGAAGTGGGTTACAAGTACGCCATGCCAGGAGAGAACACCAGGAATGTCGGAAAACAACCTGGGGCATTTGCAAAAAAAAAAAGAATAAAAAGAAAACCATGAATTTTGAAATTCTCCCAAATTGTGAGTTCCTTACATTTTTCTAACTTTTTCTAACTTTGTTTTTTCTAAATACTGAAACAGATAAACCTAAGGAACTAAGAATTTGGGTGAAAATTTACATCTGCAAGAATAAAAAAGAAAACCACGAATTTTGAAATTCCTGGAGAAAAAGGGGGAAAAAAATGATTTGGAAGTTAATCAGTCAGCCAGCAGAGGGTGCACAAATCAACTTACAGGATGGACAACTGCAAAACAACAGTTGAAATGAATTGACAATGTCGCACAAAAGCAATGAAAACTGGTCTGCATAAAAATCAAGAAATATGTGGTGAGTCAAAATAACCAACTCAAAATAATTAAAAGAAACCTCATAGTGTTATTTCCTAGATAGATAGATCATCGGTTGATTAATGTCTTTGATATCGTCTGATTCCTAATAGCCGACAAAATTGGCTATTGGGAATCGGACGATGTCAAAGACATTAATCAACCGACGATCTATCAAATCAAGGTTAATGTTAATGTTATTCTCCCACCTCATCCTGGGCTTAACTATTAGGTGTTTTCTCTTTGGTTTTCCTACAAGGAGTTTCTATGTCTATCTTTTATTCCCCATTTGTGCCATATGTCCTGTCCATCACAGTCTATGAGACTTCAACCTAATAGCATCATGTTGTTGTTTTCAAATGATGGGCTTTGGCAATGAAGCAATTAGCGTTCTTGCTCTCCAATATTTCTCTATGGTGGATCCAACAGGTAATACTTCACAGGTTTGTAGATGTTCTTCATTCGTTTCTTCATCTTTGTTGCATAGAGGACAATTTCGATTCGTGTAGATTCCTATTTGGCCAAATAGTCATGTTCTGTAAGCAGTCTAAATTTTGCTACTGTAGTTTTACGTGGAATTTCTGGAATAATATCTGGCTTCTTTACTAAAATATTCCATTTTTTGTCTTTGGCTTTATTACATTGGTCTTGGTTTTGTTTGACTTTATATTTGTTTTTAATTATTCTTTTTATGGATGTGAAAGGTAAGCTTTTAGTAGTATTCTGAATTAAATTGGAGCCTTTTTTGGCAAGAAAATCAGCAGTGTCATTTCCAGCAATTCCACAATGTGCAGGTATCCATTGCAATTGAATTCTTTTCTGTAGTTTTTGGAGTTGTTGAATCATTTTGTAGCACTCTTTAATTTGTATTGACTTCATTTTGTGTGAATTTATTGCATATATTGCTGCCTTAGAATCAGAGAGTATGACAGCATTTTGAAATTTATTTATTCTGTATAGTAATTGTTGGAGTGAAATATGAATAGCCGTTACTTCCGCATCAAAATTTGTTGTGTGGTATCCTGCTGGTGATAAAAATGAAAATAATGCACATGTAATTCCTGATCCTGAGTTGTTATCAATAGTAGATCCATCTGTGTAGACATGTAACCATTCTTCTGGTGGATATCTCTTATTCACAGCTTCTAATGCTAGAGCTTTTAGTACAGGCGTGGGAGTTTCAGATTTTGTAACTGGTTCTTCTAGATTTAGCTGAATGTTAATTGGTTCAAAAGTAAGAGGGTTTTCTCTGATCAAAATTTTTCTTTAGATTTAGGAAGATTCAAATTGTTTTTATTTCCGTTACTTTGGACAAGAAACTTGTTTGTGTTGTCAGCTTGGTTGGTTGTAACTGTCTTTTTCCCATTTTGATGTTATTAACCGTAACATTTTTTCGTATTGTGTTATTGCCTGTTCCTCTAAAGTTAGACATATTGGAGGGTTCTGAGTTAGTGCTTGCATTGCTGTGATTGGGGTTCATTTAGCTGTGCCGGTCATAAGCCGTAAAGCCTGATTTTGACATACTTCTAGGCGATTCAGGTTAGAGTTATTTGCTGTGATTATTACCTCCCGTTGTATAGAAGTATTGGCTTGATGAATGTTTTATACGTGGTGTTCAGAGTCTGGCGATTACTACCCCACTTTGCTCCAGCTAATCTTTTTAAGATTGAAAATCTTTTCGTTGCTTTGTTTACTACTGCTTCAATATGTTTTCTCCAAGATAATTTTGAATCAAAAATTGTCCCTAGATATTTTGTTTGTCTCAGGTTTGTTTTCTTGAACTGTAGATTTAGTTTTGGGATTTTTTTTTCAAGCTAAATATTTGAAACATTGTTTTGTCTGTATTAATGGCCATTAAATTGTTGTGGGGCCACTTTTGTAATAGGTTAAGAGCCTTTTTCATAGAAAATTTAGATTTTTCTATTTGTGAGGAAGATGTGCACATAATCATGTCATCTGCAAAAAGAGCTGTCTTTATTTCTGTGTTTGATACAGTTGGTGGCAGATCGTTGATTTTAATAGCATCATTATTTAGATATTCTTATTAAGAATTCATGGGATGAGACACTATTAGGTAAATATCAATACAATACAAATATGAATTTAAAAAAAATTATTAGAAAAGAAAAATTGAACCCCAAGTTCAAATCTCAGTTCAGGCGTTTATTTTTCTTTTCAAATAATAATTTGTTCATCATTCTGAAAAATGAATTGGAAACTTACCTCATATCACATGATACTATCATCTGGACATGTTTAGGAGATTATCAAAAGTAATGCCACGAGTGATTTCCAAATTATCGATAAATTCACGACTCACGAAGTGAGGAGTGAATTTATCTAGAGAATTTGGAAATCAAGAGTGGCATTTGTTAGGACTATTTAACGAATAAAATTAAGCTGTTTACTCACAAATCATTTAACTATAGTTATTTTAGAATATTTATATATTTAATGTAAACGACGATGTCTGAAAACAAATGAGAAGCGATAGGTACGCTTCATCTGCTTCTTTTGTTTATCACTGCAACCAGATCATACTATTTATTGCCAAAGGAACGCAATATTGTAAGAATGCTCTCTAGTGGAGAAAAAATGAAACACATCAAACTGTATATTAATTCGTTTCTGATGTCGTATGATGTAAATATGACAATTATATTTTTCTGGATTGTTACCTGGGAAAAAATACATTTAAGAAAGTGCAAACAGTGATTTCTTTTTTTGGTGGTATAATCAATTGCTACAAATGTTTTTATATTAACTCCTGCATGCGGCATGTGTTGACATTCATGCACTATATATACAATCTGGTAGCCGTATTTCTCACAGGCTCAGTCACTGCAAAATAATGGTCAGACCTGTTCAGAATATTAAAAAGGAGGAGCTTTCTTTAATATGGTAATTATAACACTGATAAATATTTGGTGAAACACGACTCTGATTGGTTGTAAAACAGAAATCATTGAAACGTGATTGGCCATTGAGTCCCATTTGGGGCATGAGTTAAATATAAATATCCTCAACTCATGTCCAACTCAGGGTCGGATTGAGGAATGAGATGAGATGAAGCCCCTATATTTATAGAGGTCTGTGAATGACAAGGGTGCCAGCCGACGAGTCCTGATGCACCGTCACAGGGGCGGATGAATGAAATGAAATGGATGAGATGAGTATGGAGAAATGGTGGAATGAAATTTGTGGTGGGGGAAAACGGTAGAAACCCTGAGAAAAACCTGTCCAAGCTCCGTTTTGTCCACCATGAAACCCCACATGGAGTGACCGAGACTCGATCTCTGGACTCCAGCAGTGAGTGACGAGCTTTTAACGCTTTGTGCTAGGGGGCGAAATTTGGAAATTAGTGAAGAATGGGCATTATGATATCCAAATCATGATCAGGAGAAAGTATCATATTATATGGGGTGAGATGTAAATTTTCATCATCGTCATCAACAACTAGGATTAAGCCCAATGGCCTGTTCCGATCTCATTATAGGTCAAATTGATCCTTCCATCTGTTCAATGATCTTCCCAACAATCTTCTCCCTTTTGGTTTATAATTTATACATTCTTCTTGGTATGCGCTGTTCATTCATTCGTAATACGTGCTGAAGGTAAGCATTTTGATAGTATTTTATTCTTTCACAGAGATTAAATATATTAAGTTCTGTTCTTATATCTTCGTTTTTCTTTTTATCGGTCCTTTGGTATCCTGCTATTGCTCTCAACATCTTCATTTCAGCAGCCTCTATTTGTTTACTATCTGTCTATATTAATGTCCAGGTTTCACATCCATAGATAAGAGATGGAACTGCCAATACTTTATAAAATTTTTAAATAGTTTTCTTTCTAGTTTTATTCAATAAAGTATGTTTAATTGTGCCACATAGTTAATTGAATCATTGTATTTTAGTGTGTTTATCTAAATTTCTGTCTTTACCTAAATGACATCCCAAATAATTAAAATTCTGAACTTGGTCTATAATTACATTGTTTATCACTATTTTTGTTCTTATTGCACATTTTCCTTTCAGAGCTTGAATGTTTGTTTAGATGTAAATTTTCTTAAATTTTCCAATTCATTTTTGTATTCTATCTGGTTACCGAAAATATTAAATATGAGCTCTACATATTCAATACAAATTAAAGAGTTCTGCGGTCCTTGTCGTCATTAGGGTTATTAATTATTATGAGTTGTGTATATTGACTCACCTCATATTTTTTAAATTTTCTGCAGACTATAGTTTCGTCGCATTCATGCGACATTTTCGTTGGATCATAACTCATAATAACACTGGTCAACATGATTTTTGTCTCATGAGTACCAATAGTTGTACTTAATGCAGTTTTTTATCGTGTTTTCAAATATGTATTCGGAATTTCTCCATCATCCACAGTTTTTCTTATTTCAATTTCAATTAATGGATTTAAATAATAATTTTTGAATAAACATTTTTTTGCCCATTTGTCCGTTGTAAAATAAAACGGGGAAAGCTTTCATCAGGAGATTTCAGCTGTGGAAAAGAGATATCAAGGCAAATGGAATCCTAATATGCTGGCTGATTATTGTTGGACCATCAAGAGGGATGCTCCACAGGCAAAATATAGCAGAAAATCATCATTTCTTACTTTCTAGGTGAGTCTGAATGTTTGAATATTGTGCAGTTATGAATGTAGAAAATATTAAAGTGTTTGAAATCATAAATTCCTGTCTCTTGGAAACCTTGCGTGATGGAGAAAACCCAATATCATATTTGAATTCAGGAGAAAAAATACTATCAGAATCACAAATTTTTCTTTCTGAAACAAAGAAAAGTTCCTTTTTTGTTGCTCAGTGTTATTTAAGATATAATGGTGATTTATGTTCACCGCTGTGGTCTCGAGGTAGCGTGCTGCCTTGTCATGCAGTGGGCCTGGCTTCGATTCCTGGTCGAGACAGTATCCTAGGTGAGGTTTTTTCGGGGTTTTACCTCACCTGTAAGACAAATGTCAGGAAGCTTAGGGCCCAACGGTCCCCAAAAATCATCCAGCCATCATCATCATCCTTCATCGGTGTGGAAAGCAACAAGAAGCTAACTCCTGGCGCGACAGGCCTACAAGGCCCTTAGCCTACCAGCCGGCTGCTGGCCTCACATCCACATGTGTGAATCACAGAGGTAGATGATCAGCAGCCAGTGTAGGGGTGACATGTGGTTAGCATGTCGAGTCCCCCAGCCGTTATAGCTGGTTTCCTCAACCTGGAGCCGCTACTTATTGTAGCTACCCAATTGCCTCACGATGCTGGGTGGGCACCGGTCCCATACTGGCCGAAATACCATGAGAAAATTTCTTCCCCCATGGAGACTCGAACCAGCGCAAGTCCCGTAGCTCTGCGCCAAGGCTTCCTACCTTAACCGCTCGGCTACGGCGCGGGACAACAAGAAGCTACCACACCTATAATTCCCTAGTAAACCTGCAAAGCATATCATGGAAATGCTATGATTGCAGTGAAAGACCTGTCCTCGGGCAGAATTTACTATGGATCACCAAAGTGATCCAACTACAGGTCTCAGGAGGCCCTTGGGGGAGTAGGAGGTTAAGGCTCCCAGTTTTTCTGAACAATCGGCACTTGATGTCAGCCGGGTTGTCAGCTGTGCGTGACAGCCACCTTTACCCCCTGAACAAGTGTATGGCACTCATTTCCGTTAGAGGCTGAGTCGACCCCAGGGCCAGAGGGCAGTGCCTTAACCACTATGCTATGGCATGCCCCCAATTACTATGGATGGATGGTGATTTATAAAATCGTAACCAGAATTGGCAAAATTGAAGATTATTTGATCACTAATGCACCAAGTGATGTCTACAAAAATAGCTGAAGTTGCCATAATTAACCATATGTTTGTATAAATTCACCGGCAGCATAAGTATTTATGTGTTCGGATGAAATTGAACTTACCAACTAGAAAATTACTGAAAGTATCTAGAAATTCATAGAAAAAATTCAGTGTTGATTTTGAAGAACTCAAGTTTAGACTATAAATGAAACAAGTTGAGAAACCAGATTGTGAGACATGCAGTGATGTGTAAAATCAATCTAGAGACTGGTTTATTAAGCACAAAAACTTGAGATGCGTGTGATATAATTGAATCTACATCCCTCCAGGCTGAATCAGTTTCTCACACTCGTGTGGATGTTATAAAAAAATATCAGCTATGATGGTTCATGAGTTCAATTCTAGCCAGGGTTAGTGGAATTTTCATGTTGGGAAAGCATCAGGATATGTCTTCATTTGAAAGGGAAATTAATAGTCATGTCTATCGTTATGTGGATATGTTATAACTCTTTGATATCTAAAACATATTTTTTACATAATTCCCAAATCTAGAAGATTAGTAATTCTGCCCGAAGGCAGGTCCTTCACTGCAATCATAGCATTTTCATGCTATGCTTACAGCTTTACTAGGGGATTGTAGGTGTGGTAGCTTCCCGTTGTTTTCCACACCAGTGAAGGATGATGATGATGATGATGATGAAGATGATGACCATATGATTTCGGGGACCGTTTGGGCCTTAAAGTTGTCCTGACATTTGTCTTACAGGTGAGGAAAAACCACGATAAAAAACTCACCCAGAAAAACTGTCCCGATCGGGGATCGAACCCGGGCCCGCTGCGTGACAAGACAGCACGCTACCTCGAGACCACAGCGGTGGACTAGAAGATTATGTGCCATCATAATATTGGTCCCTATAATTTTAAAATGACAGAAAATTTTAATCACCAAGTATTTTTTTAATACAAATTATAATGGGAAGTAACACCACGAGGTAATTTTCAATTTATAAATGAGTTGGATAACATGGTTTTTATATGTTAATATTATTCATTTTTAAACATCTTAATGATGGACAAATTATATTTGAAAAGAAAAATATATGCCTAGACTGGGGTTTGAACCCAGGACCTTTGACTCTCTATGTCAGTGCTCTTCCAAGTGAGCTACCTAGGCCTCCAATCTAAATGCATATTTTTTTCTTCTACATAGTTAACTCCCTAACCCCAAATGCTACGAACCGTTGCTATAATTTTTGCAAATGGCAGTTTCTTTATTAAGAAGAGCTGGCTTTATAAGTAATGTTTAAATTCCCAATAAAAAAAAGTCTTCTTAATAAAGAAGCCACCATTTGCAAAAATCATAGCAACGGCTCGTAGCATTTGGGGTTAGGGAGTTAACTATGTATAAGAGAAAAATACGTGTTTAGATTGGAGGCCTAGGTAGCTCACTTGGAAGAGCATTGACATAGAGAGTCAAAGGTCCTGGGTTCAAACCCAGTCTAGGCATATATTTTTCTTTTCAAATATAATTTGGTTTTTATATGTTGTTTTCGTCCCGCGCCGTAGCCGAGCGCTTAAGGTAGGAAGCCTTGGCGCAGAGCTACGGGAATTGCGCTGGTTCGAGTCTCCATGGGGGAAGAAATTTTCTCATGGTATTTCGGCCAGTATGGGACCGGTGCCCACCCAGCATCGTGAGGCAATTGGGTAGCTACCAGTAAGTAGCGGCTCCAGGTTGAGGAACCAGCTATAACGGCTGGGGGACTCGACATGCTAACCACATGTCACCTACACTGGCTGTTGATCATCTACCTCTGTGATTGACACATGTGGATGTGAAGGGCCAGCAGCCGGCTGGTAAAAGGGCAACCACTGAAAAGTGGAAAGACCCTCAATCGGAATATGTTGTTTTCAAATGCTGGGCCTTGGCAACGAAACCATTAGCGTTCTTGCTCTCCAATATTTCTCTATGGTGGATCCAACAGGTAATACTTCACAGGTTTGTAGGTGTTCTTCGTTCATTTCTTCATCTTTGTTGCATAGAGGACAATTTGGATTTGTGTAGATTCCCATTTTATTTAAATGTTTGGCCAAATAGTCATGTTCTGTAAGCAGTCTAAATTTTGCTACTGTAGTTTTACAGTAATGGTTTTTATATTGCACCTTGTAATGTTTGATGTTTTTACAATACCAGTTACAAAGGCCATTTACCTTCATCTTCACTCAAACTTCAGTTGGTATCATGAAAACACGCAACTTTACGAGATTTAAAAACATTCTATCCAACTCATTTATAAATTTAAATCAAGTATGTTGTTTTATTGCTGTAATTTCATGAATGTAATGTAAACTTAGAAACTGACTCTAAACATATTGCATTTCTTTTGGTAGAATAAATTGTTTGTATAAAATATTCTAAAAATAATAAAATTTGTATATAATATCCATCAGGCAGCAATAATTTCTGCTATTCTAATTGGTGTTGAAAATGCTGTGAAATAGCTGCTTTCTAGTATTTACCAACCTAAAGATAAAAAAAATATATATATATATAGGCCTATTTAACGTTAATTTTATTTAGTTGTTTCTTGACTCACCTCATACTTCTTAACTCCCTCGCATATCTGGATTTCATCACTGTATTTGTGACATCCTCAATGCTGTTCACATTCACAACTCTTTGAACAGTTGTGAACGTGAACAGCGTAGAGAATGTCACAAATACAGTGACAAAATCCAGATATGCGAGGGAGTTAAGAAGTATGAGGTGAGTCAAGAAACAACTAAAAAAAATTAAAATAAACCTCATAGTGTTATTTCCTACTTACGTAACCTAATATATTTAACATATTTAAACCAATAAATAAATTCATATTGTTAGCAGAAAATTTCAGAAAATCGGTAATGATGAAAAGTTTTCAATCCAGTGCTATAATGACAAAAGTTAGAGTAACTGAATTGGTCTGTAGAAAAAATATACTAGTTAACCTAAAAAAAAATACAATTTGAAAAAGCAAGCATGAGGAACAATGTTTTTGGAAGTAGGCCTACATCATGTTTGTATCTTACTCTCTAGAAATAAAAGAAAAAAGTATTCTTCATTTTTTATTTTTTAAATAAACTTAATTACATTTCACAATCCCAACAATTCATGTTCATGAAGCTTTGCTAATGCATTACAAAAACAATTTTATAGCACTGATATAATTCAATAATGAAAAATGCATCTTATAGTATAAAAAATGGCAAATGGAAATGCATAAAAAATGAAGACAAATGAAACTAAATATCTACTTTCATAGTATGTATCAAAAATGTAAAAAATAATGAAGGCAAGTAAAAAATGTAATAATGAAAAATGCTTGATCACCACCCATTATCTTATGTACAAAAATATATTGGACTAGTCGATTATACAGTATGTCAATATGATAAATAACAATATTCATGATTGTCATTAAGAAAGCATGGCATAAATAATGTGTATAAGTACAATGTATTGTTGCTAAACATACATGACAGCAAAATCACTTTATTTGTGAGAAAAATTCCTCTTACAATTATTTAGTCTCTTTTTTTCCTCTATAAAAAGAGAATTTTATTAATATAAAATTAAACATTTATAACAAAATAATGGTTTATATGGTAGTTATGATTCGTAAATTTTGTTTACATATCAGTATTAAGTGCTTAAGATGCCTTAAAGAATTAATTTAAATCACATTTATGTTTAGATTTTATAATGAATATCCTGAATTAATCAGAAACAAATTAATAATATTTTATATATTTTATGGATCAATATCTAATCAAATTTGCCGTAACCAGTATTAATTTAATGAAAAATGAAGATTCAGGGTTTTATTAAATTAATTTAAATATGGGAATATTTAACCATTACTTCAGAAATTAATAAATTTACATATATTATATCCCATTAAAATTGTCATATATATATATATATATATATATATATTATATATATATGCTAGGATCCATTAGACGAGAAGTAGCAATGGTGGTTAGCTCTATAATCTGGCCGACTGTTTTTAATTTTGCCAGAGTTGAGTTGATTTCAGAATCAGAGCGACATGAACAAGTAAAAAAAAATCTCCATCCTTTTTTTACCTGGGGTCGAACTCGGGCCATCTAGCCTTTAGTCAGATGCCTTGCCGCCTAAACTATAAGATCCATAAATTGATGGTTTTCCATTTCTAAAAATAAAATATGCTATAATTTAAGAATTAAATTAATGTTTTTATTACCTCACCTCATATCCTTTTTTCTTCTAAAAGAAAAAGAAGAAAAAGGATGTGAGGTGAGGTGAGGTAATAAAAACAATAATTTAATTCTTAAATTAAACCTCATAGTGTTTTTTTTCCCTGTGAAAGTAAAATATGCTATAATTTAATTTATAATATATCTAGGTACATAGAAACAGTTGGGATATTTGTCAGAAATTTTACTTTTCTGTTAAATATAATAAAACAAGAAAAAATATGTAAAACAATTTTAAAAACGGAAACTCTAAAAGTACAATTAATTGTATGTTATTTCGTGGTCAAAAGAGCTTAAATATGTACATCACAGCATTTTTCTTTCATTAATGGAGTAAGTAATGTTTTTATTGATTTATGTCACATTTTAATATATCAAACATTTCTCTTCTCTATGCATACATTAATTGAGAATAAATAAATATTTAATGAGAGATTTAGCAATTTTTGTACCAATTAAAAATATATAATAATGTCCATGTAATAATATCTGAAGATACTTTTTGTCCCGTGGTATTCCTCAAATGAGAAAAAAAAAATTAACCTACATTTTTTTTTAAATTACATGTATACAAATTTTAATATGTGAGAATGATTTATAAATGTAATTGATAAATCATGGTGATAAAATAAAAAATGATATGGCATTTTAAATAATACTTTTCATAGAATTAAAAACATTGTGAAATATTTACATGATGAGAAAATATATTACATTATGGTAACTAATAATATGGTAACTCTTGTTTTGTTGCTTATCGGTAAGATATTGTTTTAAGTGCATTTTATGATTCTATGGTATATGTTCATTTTTAATTATATTACATAAAGTAGATTTGTATATATGGTAACTAATTAAATATTTTATAATCCAGTTATTATATATTAAATGACATTTTATTGCTCTACAAGGATTAATGGTGATAATCCTTCTGCATTTATGAACTACTTTTTAATTAATATGGGATATGGCACATAAGTTGTTGTTGCTGTCTGTATGTGATAAGTTAAAGAATGCATATGTGGTAGTTTGATAATTTATGATATTCCACGTCTCTAAAATATACCAATAATAATGCAAATAAAACAATGTGCCATGAAACACAGCTTCATTAATTAATGTGCATTTTTTTCTTTTGAAAGGAAGGTTGCATTGAAAAGTTTCACATTGAAAATATATATAAAATAAAATTTGTTAAGAATGATATACCGTATTCAGGTTATTAAACAGAAAGTAAACATTTATAAGTTGGTAAGAATGATAAAAGATAACAATAATAATAAAGACAAATTCTTTGCATTTACAAAAAGATAAAAAGAAATAAAACGAGATCTACAGCAGCCCAATATGATGGATCATTTTAGCTTCAATGTAGACAAAAGACCTAGTATCTTACAAATGAAAATATACCTAGTAAAGATGACTTAAAGAAAAATAAATCAATTACTGGAATTTTAACCTCAAACTCTCAAATTTGATGAATACATTTATTAACCATTGGCTCATCAGGTTTTCTTTAAAATTATTTGTATCAATTAAATTATGAGATCTTAAATATATAATTTTTACCTGGTAAGTCAGTCGTCTTCAAGTAAGTTATTAAACTTCTTCAAGGTAAAAATTATATAATTAACATCTTATTACATAACCTCAATGGTGCTTTAATATGAATTTCAAAAGTGTTGACAGTTAAATTATGTAAATATAATTTGTAGTTCGAATGCAAATTCCTTTCAAAAGAAATGGTATATTGTAAAGAAATCTATGAATAATGTGCTATGATTATTGTGATGGTGCCTCTCTCTTCTTGTGGACAGCAGTCGGATGAACTGAGTGTCCTTTCTTTGTGACGGTGGCGTGGAAGCCGGTCTCCCAGTCTGCTACGTAGTCTACGATACGGACGCTGCCGTCTGGTTCCACCAGGCTGTATTGTCCCTTGACAACATCTCCATCACGCTTCTCCCAGGCCCTCTTGATGTCTCCAGTGTGAGGGTCATTTACTCCATACTCGTATGCATATCTAGGATGATCTTTCTGCAATTTTACAGAGAAAAAGTTAGAGAATGAGATGTGTTTTTCTTTTTTTTTTATCAGTAGGAATTGAGACCCTTCAAAGCCAAGGAGTATAAGTAACAAAAGGTTAGTTTTGAGTAAATGATGTTCAAATTTAGACACCACATGTGATTGTGTTAGCAGTTTTATTTTCAGCCACTAGATTTCAGCACCAGACAGATCTTTGCTTGTATCCATTGGCTATTCAGATTAGTATTTGCTTTAACTACTAAAATCTACACTTAACTCCAAAATCAGCTATTTGTTACTTATATTCTAAGGGTTTCAATTCACATAGACAATGAATTTAGAATATATGACATCATTACAACTATTTAGTATAGTAGTTGATTCACTAATGAAACATTAGACCTAAGAGGTAATATAAGTACCAAATCTAAACAATGTATTGCATATGCAGATGACATATTGATAACAGCAAGGAACATACCAACACTAATAGAAACTTTCCAGTTGCTGAAAGAAAAATCAGTTGAATATGGATTATCATCATCATCATAGTACATTCACGAATTTAGGCCATTTGTTGACCTGTTTCGGTCTCAAGAGAAACACCATCCAGAAGTCTTTTGAGTAGACGTCCTGGTCTTCTTCTTCCTGCAGGTTGATATCTTAACATTAGTTTGGGTATTCTGTGATCTACCATTCGATGAACATGTTGTATCCATCTTGACTTATAATCAGAAATTTTGTTTTCTAAAGATTCCATGTGTAATTCTTCTAAGATGTCTTCATTTTTTTTGTGATCTAGTAGTGTGTATCCTGCAGTCCTCCGAAGATATCTCATTTCAGCAGATCTAAGTCTCTGTATATCCTTCTGTTTCAACGTCCATACTTCGCTACCATACAAAAGAGTTGGAAGAGCCAGTGTTTTATACACTTTCAGTCTTGAATGCTTTTGGACTAACTGTGGCTTGAAGATAGAATTTATTAACCCTAAAATTCTTAAAAATTTAGATATTTTTGCATTTACATCCTTTTCTTCTTCATATAAGATATTGCATCCTAGATATGTAAAATTATTCACCTGCTCCAAAATTTTATTGTCCAGTACAATTTTACTTCTGACAGGATCTACACTTTGAAATGTCATAATTTTTGTTTTTTCTGTAGACATCTTTAATCCATATTCTTCTGAATATGGATTAATAATAAATAATTCCAAAAGAAAATACTTAAAATGTACAACAAGAAATGTAAAAATAAGTAATCTGAACATCAATGATACAAATATAAAAGAAGTAAAATCATATAAATATCTTGGTGTCAACTGTAAATGGGAAAAACTATATAAAGGAAGAAATTAATAAAAGAATTTCTATGGGCAATAAAGCTTACTATGCAAATAGAATACTATTCAAAAGTAAACTTGTCTCCAGATTAACTAGAGTTAAACTGTATAATACAGTAATAAGACCGATTGTAACTTATGGCTTTGGGTACTGAAGGAGTTTGATAAATAAAAACTATTAATCTTTGAAAGGAAGACCTTATGGAGAATTTTTGGACCAATTAGTGAAAGTGATGGCATATGACATATATGAATATACTCTGAATTAAATAATCTAATACGAAATAAAAAATGTAATAAAGCACATAAAACACTGGCTCTTCCAACTCTTTTGTATGGTAGCGAAGTATGGACGTTGAAACAGAAGGATATACAGAGACTTAGATCTGCTGAAACGAGATATTTTCGGAGGACTGCAGGATACACACTACTAGATCACAAAAAAAATGAAGACATCTTAGAAGAATTACACATGGAATCTTTAGAAAACAAAATTTCTGATTATAAGTCAAGATGGATGCAACATGTTCATCGAATGGAAGATCACAGAATACCCAAACAAATGTTAAGATATCAACCTGCAGGAAGAAGAAGACCAGGACGTCCACTCAAAAGACTTCTGGATGGTGTTTCTCTTGAGGCCGAAACAGGTCAACAAATGGCCTAAATTCGTGAATGTACTATGATGATGATGATGAATAAACCACATTAAAGCTCAAAGACTGCGCTGGTTTGGACATATAAATAGAATGCAGGAAGACAAGCTTGTAAGAAGAATATACAAATGGAAACCAATATGCACCAGAACAGCTGGATGCCCAAAAAACAGATGGCAGGATGATGTTATAAAAGATATATTAGAAATGAAAATTGGAAATTGGCCAGGATGTATCCAGAATAGTTCTAGGTGGAGAAAATTTGTCGAGGAAGCCAAAACTTCAATGAGGTTGTAGTCGCATGCTAAAGAAGAAGAAGACATCATTACAAGCTAATTGAAGACATCTTTCGAGAAAGGGTGGATCGAATAATTCTGTGTGACTATTTTTTTAATGGAACACAATTTTATAGATATTATTCAATTAAAGGTTATAATGCAGTAAGACTACTTCATAAATAAGTTGAAAAATATTACATAAACAACAGGGAATATTGATTTATCTTAACACCTGAGTATCACCTTTTCTTAATTTGTTGGTTACACTTTTTTTGAGGAGTTATTCAATTCTAGAAAATTGGTCTTGAACTACAATGGTCATAATTGTAGAGCTGTTACACTTTTTTTTCAGCCAAATAAAATATTTTATATCAGGTACATAGTACTACGTCCTGCGCCGTAGCTGAGTGGTTAAGGCAAGAAGCCTTTGCACAGAGCTACGGAACTCGCGCTGGTTCGAGTCCCCATGAGGGAATCAATTTTCTCATGGAATTTCGGCCAGTATGGGACCGGTGCCCACCCAGCATCATGAGGCATTTGGATAGCTACAATAAGTAGCGAGTCCAGGTTGAGAAGATCAGCTGTAACGGCTGGGGGACCCGACATGCTGACCACATATCACCCCTACACTGGCTAGATGATCGTCTACCTATGTGATTAACACATGTGGATGTGAGGCCAGCAGCCGGATGGTAGGCCAAGGGCCTTCTAGGCCTATTGTGCTAGAAAAAAACATAGTACTATTTATTTTTTTCCAAATGCTCCAGGCTGTCATTTTGACATTTCTAGTGTTCTCTCCTGGCATGGCGTACTTGTAACCCACTTCTGAGGTAGGGGCGCCTAGAAGGTGGGGTTATGGTGTCTTGATGATATGAGAGTTGATGATGTTGGTAACGATGCGCCAGGAGAGGCCTTAAACTAAACTTAAGCTAATTAGGGAAATTTTATATTGATGATAATGATGGCCAGATGGTGTTCAGGGACCGTTTGGGCCTTAAAGTTTCCTGACATTTATCTTACAGGTGAAGAAAAACTCCGAAAAAAAAACTTGACCTAGGAAACTTGTCCCAACTGGGGATTGAACCCAGGCCCACTGCGTGACAAGGCAGCACTCTACCTCAAGACCACGTACGTGTATAGTACTATTACCTATACAAGTATTTTTACAAATTTATAATTTAATTACCATTGTTTATTCATTTAATAAAACTATTAAAGTTTTATATGATTTTCATATATATTTATTTTATTCAACATTCTTAACAACAGTTTCAATATACTGTATCTTCTTCAGTCTTTACAGGAAGCCAGATATAATAACAGTTAAGTCTCGTAGACTGCGATGGGCAGGACATGTGGCACGTATGGGGAATGAAAGACGTGCATGGAAGCTTCTTGTAAGAAAACCAGAGGAAAACGCCCAGTTGGTAGACCAAGAATGAGGTGGGAGAATAACATTAACAATGATATGAGGGAAGTAGATTATACAGGGGATGATTGGAAAACATTGGCTCAGGATAGGCATGTATGGAGAGCTTATGTCCGCGCGGCCATGAACCTACGTGTTCGATAGTGCCAGTGAGTTAGTTAGTTCTTGATTGGGCCAAATTTTCTACATAGAATTCTATGTTCAAATTGTCCCAAAAATCTTCTCAGTTTCTTTAGTAAGATTCAAAATCTCAGAGCTTGGATGATCAGTGTCCTGTATATTTAGTTAGTTTTTTTGAGATCAACAGAATTAGTCTTAAACAGTAAGTATTCAGGAAATAATACTGAATATTCAAGAGAAAGAATTATAGGGAAGTCAGAGGGAAATTTAACAATTGCTACTCTTGAATCTGAAAGTGATAGGGAAATGTTTTTTTAGTAAGATTTGTTACTCAGATTGAACAGAGACAGTGCTGCTACCTACAGTGGAATTTGCGAAAGATGTAGTAAGTGCGTAAAGTTCGCGTCGAGGATTTTTATTTACGTTTTGCGTCGCCAGTTTTTATAAAAATTTGTGTTATTAGTGTAGTGATTTTATTTATTTAGTGCAGTGTTTAAATTGTTGTTAAATTACATAACTGAAACTGTCCCTTCTTTCAATGAAATCCTCTTCAGTGTTATGGATGTCAGCTAAAAGGCAAATATTGTTTTATTATGTTATGTCCAATTAGATATATTATAACTGTATATTCCTTCAGAAATTAGCTAATAGAATGGTGATTCTATGCCAGGAGTCCACCTATATAAATTGAAATAAAAAAAACGAAAAAACACAATTGTTGTAGGTGGTAGGCCATGTGCCTTCTAAACTTGTTGCGTCATGGAGTGAAACATTACGTTAGGGAAATATATATATATCGATTTTTTTTCCCCCAACAAATGCGAGAAACGTCATAAAATTGAACGAGAAGTTGAAACATTTTAGCCTAAAATCGCTATATACCGTGGAAAAAAATTGTCATTGATAGAATAGCCAACTTATGCTATGGGGGGCCAGATTTTCAAATAAATTGTAAAGTAATCTGGCTGTTCATCAACTTACCCATTTTCTCACTTAACGAAATAAAAAAAAGTACAGAGCAGTATGTTGTACAATGACTTAGTGCTGAGTGAATAAATATATATATATATATATAGATATTATAAATATATTTTTGACATTTGGCAATGAAGGCAAATATGATATGAAAAGAAAAAAGAATGCTTGAGTCGGGAGTCCCGACTCAAGCATTCTTTTTTCTTTTCATATCATATATATATATGTATACAAAATGGTAATCTGATAGTGGATATATGTATAAACATGTAGTAACTTGCAGCATTCGCAGGTGGACTTCTGGCATAGAATAGAAATAGGGTTTACAATGATTTCAAAATCTGCGGAAAAATTACAATTTGTAGCCTACATTTATATTTGATTGAAATGTCATTCGCGAATGCTCATTCGTCCTACTACTTGCCACCGATTTGCTTTATTCTACCCTTGGATTTCAAAGGTCGTTGCGGCGTCTCATATTTTTGGAACAAATTGCTAGTTTGCCGTATGCAAGAATCTTTGGTAAAACTATAGAATACCATACCTAATGTTATATTTAGTTTTAAACTTAAAACAAAAAGACAGTTGGAAAGTGATTAAAAAGATATAGAATTGCTTATAGAATGATATATTTTCTCTTGAGAACTTAGTAACATCACCTGTTCACGTTCTTTATTATGTACCCGAAATCAGAGGCGAGCAAACCAAAATGTCAGCCATTTTCATAACAAAAAGCAACCAGCAATAGTCAATTTATAATAATTTATCATATATGTCAAGTCCACCGTGCTGTGGTCTCGAGGTAGCGTGCTGCCTTGTCACGCAGCGGGCCCGGGTTCGATCCCCAGTCGGGGCAGTTTTTCTGGGTGAGGTTTTTATTGGGGTTTTTCCTGACTGTAAGACAAATGTCAGGAAAACTTTAAGGCCCGAAATCATATGGCCGTCATCATCATCCTTAACATTATCATCATCATCAACCTTCACCGGTGTGGAAAGCAACGGGAAGCTACCACACCTACAATTCCCTAGTAAAGCTGCAAGCATAGCATGAAAATGCTATGATTGCAGCGAAGGACCTGCCTTCGGGCAGAATTACTATGTCAAGTTGGTTATGGCATAAAAAGTGGACATCCGATTTTCTAAATAATTTTTGTTGTAACATGAAGTTTAGGCTTGTCCGATAATAAAACATAAAGAAAAGTTGCGGACGACACAGAAAACATTTCGCATTCCGCCTCCATTATAGTATGTACGTAACAGAATGACTAGGTTGAGGTATAGCCAAATAAATTGTCCGCGATATGCGCGAACGGGCGTGGTTTTGACATATAAGTTGGGAGACGGGGATGGGGACGCAAAAAAATGCATCACTAGATGTAAGAATATGCTTGACGCCATCGGGCTGAGGAGGAGAAGAAAGAGAGAGGAAGCGTGTCTGGACGGAAACGCGTTTCTGCGATCCGGACGATTTATTAGCCTTTCTCTCTACTGCTCGGGACCCAGCTCCGTGTGTCTGAAAGGAATTTTCTGTCTCAGCTGTTAGTACTATGAGAAGCATAGAAGTGTACCTCCTCCCACTCCCCACACTTCTCCCCGCAAACACACAGAGCTTGGTATCGAGCTGTACAACCGTGAGCGATGTTACTTTTTCTTTGCGCATGTCGGGTCGAATGTTTGAACACATTAGACAGTAAAAGGCGTTCTCTGCTGAGAAAGTTTTATCCAAATACATTTTGCTTACTCAGAAATCTATTCATGCGATAATAATTGTAAGCTACCTGACGAGGTACCTTAAGATCATAGCTCAAGATAGAAACTTATCGTGAAAATCCCGAAGGGAACCGATGGTAACCGATGTAGTTTGAAACCTTTGCAGCTTTATCCAAGATGTCGGACCTTGAAGACTTCGATCATGTTTTCGGTATACGCGGAGAAGAGGAATTTGATAGAGTCTACCAAAGAATTCAACTGGAAGAACAGGAGAATCGGCGTAATATTGCGCGACGCAGACGTCGTTGTATACGGTATTATTTGCGGGACGCAAGCGTAAATGCGTTCCTCTATAGCAGACGAAAATAACGGAAGTGGGTTTTATCGCTGAGAATTTTGGTTAATTCGTTGCCAATGTTACGAAAACATTAAACTTTCATACATGACCGGCAAGTCGGCCGGTGGAGTCTCTCTGGTTTAACTTTACGAGAAATGTGTAGAATGAGACAACTGTACTCACCTCTCTCACTCGCACCAGTGTTGTCGGTTTTTCTTCACCTGATGTTAATAGGGCGAAGGGGGAAGAGGAAAACTGACAACAGGGTGGGTTCTTTCTTTTGTATCTGGAGTAAAGTGGTCAACGATCTACCCCTTGTATCTCCATCTCTCCCTCTCTCTCTCTACCAAGTTAAGCCAGCTATACAATAATATTATATCACCAAACATTATGGGAATTATAATAATTGTATTTAGTTTCATTCTATTATTAGACATTAATTTCATTATTATTCAATATGACAGATAATTAATTGTTCAATGACTATTATTGTAACTTTTTTTTTGTATTCATTTGTAACATGTTTGTCCTGTTTAATATGACTATTATTGTAATTTTTTTGTATTCATGTGTAACATATGTTTGTCCTGTTTTATATGACTATTATTGTATTTTTTTTTGTATTCATATGTAACATATGCTTGTTCTGGTGAGTGGAAGAGAAGGCCACATGACCTTAACTCCACCAGGCTAAATAAATCTAAATAAATCTAAATAAATAAATAAATAACAGGCGATTGATTAGACGAGGAAAAGTTAATATACATCTAATTAGTTTACATTTTCCTGATTAATATGCATTGCTTAGATTACTGAATAATAAACTTCTTGCGCCGTATCCGAGTGGTTAAGGTGAGAGCTACGTGACTTGCGCTGGTTCGAGCCTCCATGGGGGAAGACATTTTCTCATGGGATTTCTGCCAGTGTGGGACCGGTGCTCACCCAACATCGCGAGGAATTTGGGTAGCTACAATAAATAGCTGCTCCAGGTTGAGAAGACCAGCTATAACGGATGGGGGACTTGACATGCTGACCACATGTCACCCCTACACTGGCTGGATGATCATCTACCTCTGTGATTAACACGTGGATGTGAGGCCAGCAGCCGGCTGGTAGGCCAAGGGCCTTCTAGGCCTGTCGCGCCATGGAGTTGTAGTAGTACTGAATAATATGCTAACATGCATGCAATTTATTGGGTAGGTTACAGAGCTGGGCAAGTTGTATACGCGAGATTAGTTTACAATTTATGGAATAATATTTATATGAAGTCATTTTGCCTTTATTCATTTTCAAGAAATACAGACGATAATATATCGATTATTCGTCCACAGCTGTGGTCTCGGGGTAGCGTGCTGCCTTGTCACGCAGCGGGCCCGAGTTCGATCCCCGGTCGGGACAGTTTTACTGGGTGAGTTTTTCCTCACCTGTAAGACAAATGTCAGGAAAACTTTAAGGCCCAAACGGTCCCCGAAATCATATGGCCATCATCATCGTCATCATCATCATCATCATCAACATCATCATCATCATCCTTATCATTATACACAACAACAATAACGGAATCTCAACCTGCAGAAGATGGAAGATAACTTCCGAAAGCGCTCCAGTTAATTTTATATAGCCTACAATATTTTAACAAAATTGAGGACGACGGCACCACCAACAGGTACAATTTAATTTTTAACTTTCATTATTTAAAAAATATGTTCCACTGGTCTGGCCTCGGGTAGCGTTGCTGCCTCGTATGAAGCGGGCCCGGGTTCGATCCCCGATCGGGACAAGTTTTCTGGACGATTTTGTTGGAGTTTTTTCTCACTTGTAAGACAAATGTCGGGATTTTTTAAGGCCCAAAATGTCTCCATTATCATATTCTCCATGTTTAGTATGAACGTGTGTATGAATTACGTGTTTCTTCTTAATGTTGTGTTGTCTCGGAGGAGGCCTTGACATTGAGCTGATCTCTCATTCGGGGAGTCCTTCCATGCCCTCTGTGGTCAAAAAAGTGTGTGTGATTCATAGTTTAAAATTTATTTATTAATTAAATAAAAATAAAACGTAGTTTTATTTGATTTTCATATTTATTATATAATTCAGTGACAGCTGTTTCGGTACACCGTACCTTCTTCAGACATGTTAACAAATTATGAATTGTGTTCTAACTGATCTAAGCAACAGTTCCTTAGATCAGTTGGAACACAATTCATAATTTGTTAACATGTCTGAAGAAGGTACGGTGTACCGAAACAGCTGTCACTGAATTATATAATAAATATGAAAATCAAATAAAACTACGTTTTATTTCTATTTAATTAATAAATATGGGTTTTCATCAAGTAAACACCAACTCAATTGATTAAAATTTATTTCCCTACAGAATGGTATGTGGCATATAAATGTACCTATAAGGTGCGAGGCAAAACAGCGTTAATGGAATTATATTAAAAAAATATGGATATGTGAAATGGGTTATTTATCCTATAACGTGGCGAACATTGTACAGCCCTGGAACATGTAGTAAAAATCGCGTCACGAACTAGCATCACCTGTTGACTACGAGCAACAGGTCATTAAGGACTATTATCCGGTAACTAAC
The DNA here is from genome assembly GCA_030220185.1 of Diploptera punctata. NCBI lineage: Eukaryota > Metazoa > Arthropoda > Insecta > Blattodea > Blaberidae > Diploptera > Diploptera punctata. Next base: position 1,010,947 of record JASPKZ010003887.1, on the reverse strand, counting down.
ATTTAATTGAAACAATGCATTTAATCTTGATCTTGGCCTTGTGCATCAGGAATTTTCGACTTTCATATTTATAACTCCCTAACATTAAAACACTCAGTAAGTTAACTCTCTTTAGTGAAATATTGTAGATCTACTCACAACCCTATCAACTATCAGCATTCATTATCCTGTAAATGTATTATTATTATTATTATTATTATTATTATTATTATAAATTTCAACAATGGAGAAGAACTAAAACCTAGTATTGAATGCACTTATTTAGGAACAAAATTAGACCATTTAGGTGATAACACAGTGGAAATTAAAAATAGAATCGCACAAACAAAACAAGCAATAAATGCTTTAAACTCTGTTTGGTGGAGCAAAAATATTACAAAAAATAGAAAATTACAAATAATATCAAACCATAATTCAGAGCATTTTAACGTATGGTGCTGAAGTCTGGCAAATTCCTATCAGGGAAATGAAAAGAATTTTAAGTACAGAAATGGATGTTTTTAAGAAGATCAGCTGGAAAATCTAGAATGGATAGAATACGAAATAAAGAAATAAGGGAAATTATGGGTGTACAAGAGGAGCCGGACATCATAGACATCATAGAAAGGAAAAGATTGCAGTGGTATGGTCATGTCAAACGAATGCCAGAGCAAAGATTGCCAAAAATTGTTATGGAATGGATCCCAATGGAAAGGAGGAAGAGAGGAAGACCGAAGAAAACTTGGATAGAAGGGGTACAAGCAGCTATGAATATCAGAGGAATGGAGGAAGATCAATGGATGGATAGAGAGGAATGGTGTTTGGTTTCCGGAAGACGGCGGCACCTGCCATGATACCGGATGATGATGATGATTATTATTATTATTATTATTATCATCATCGTAATCATCATTTTACGACTTAATTATATCCATAGACAATATCACAATCTGTGTTCTACAATTATTAAAATTGCAGCCTTGAGATCATAACATATTGGCTACTAAACCAGTCCGTACACTCCGATGATTAACTAACTAACTCACTGGCACTATCGAACCCGTAGGTTCATGGCCGCGCGGACATAAGCTCTCCATATATCCCTATCTTGAGCCAATGTTTTCCAGTCGTCCCCTGTATAATCTACTTCCCTCAAATCATAGTTAATGTTATTCTCCCACCTCATTCTTGGTCTACCAACTGAGCGTTTTTCCTCTGGTTTTCCTACAAGAAGCTTCCATGCACGTCTTTCATTCCCCATTCGTGCCACATGTTCTGCCCATCGCAGTCTACGAGACTTAACTGTTCTTATTATATCTGGCTTCCTATAAAGACTATGTAATTCACTATTATTCAGTCTTCTCCATTCACATGTCTGTTCATCTCTCTTTGGGCCAAAAATTTTCCTAAGTACTTTATTCTCAAATACTCGTAATCTCCTTTCCTCCCTTAAAGTAAGAGTCCATACTTCGGATCCATGTAATTTAACTGGTAGAATAATAGTTTTATATATTTTCAATTTAACGTTTTTTGAAAGGAGTTGACATCAAGAGTCTCTGCAATGCATAATAGTACGTATTTCCAGAATTGAGCCTATGTTTAATTTCTTTGTGCATCTCATTCCTATTTGTGATTATTGTTCCTAGGTATTTGAATTCAGCCACTTCCTCAAAATTTCCCTCATTTGTCATTAGCTGTCCATTTCCATTATATACTGAATTTCTACGATTATTATTATTATTATTATTATTATTATTATTATTATTATCATCTGCATCATCATCACCACCATAATTATCATTATACTACATAATTATGTCCATAGACAATCTCAGAATCTGTGTTCTACAACTCTTCAAATTAAGAGATGGATTGAAATTCCAGCCTTGAGTTCATAACTCATATACTAATCAGTCCATATACTCGGATGATATATTTATTTTTATTATTTATTAAAATTTAGCAAGTTTTTCAGTGTTAACATTTTCCTGTCTCCAGTTATAGCAGTCCCGCATCGTAGCCGAGTGATTAAGGCAAGATACCTTGGCGCAGAGCTACGGGACTTGCGCTGGTTCGGGTCTCCATGGGGGAATGCATTTTCTCGTGGAATTTCGGCCAGGATGGGACCGGTGCCCACCTAGCATCGTGAGGCATTTGGGTAGCTACAATAAGTAGTGGCTCTAGGTTGAGAAAAAACTGGCTGTAACGTCTGGGGGACCCGATATGCTCACCACATGTCACCCCTACACTAGCTGGGCAATTGTCTACCTCTGTTATTAACACATGTTGGTGTGAGGCCAGTAGCCGGCTGGTATGCAAGGGCCTTTCCTTTACATCACTTTTTCTTTGTTCCAGTTTCTGTATTTCAAGCTCTTCTCCGTCCTGTCATTTTAAATTCCATTATTCATGTTTTTATTTGTCTTCCTTTTCTCCTTCCTACAGATGGAATCTATGCAGGATTTTTAAAAATCTATCTTCAGTAATTCTTAGTATGTGTGAAACCATTTTAATTGTTTTTACAAAATCTAATAATACATTTTTAACGTTACTCCTTCTCTAATGATTTTATTCTTTATCCTATGTCTATAAACATGAGGATTAAAGATGGGGCAAGTGGAGAGCTTCAAATACTTGGGTTGTACTATCAGTAGTAACATGAACTGCGGTCAAGAAGTAAAGCAGAGTATAGCAATGGCGAAAGAAGTTTTCAACAAGAAGAGAAGCATTTTCTGCGGACCTTTGGCAAAAGAATTAAGGAAGAGGCTAGTGAAGTACTTTGTGTGGAGTGTAGCATTGTATGGTGGAGAGACTTGGACATTACGACGGAATGAGGAAAAGCGACTGGAAGCTTTTGAGATGTGGATATGGAGAAGAATGGAACGTATAAAATGGACAGACAAAGTAAGAAATAAAGATGTGCTAGACAGAGTGGGTGCAAGAAGAACAATGCTGGAACTCATAAAGAAGAGGAAAATACATTGGATTGGCCATTGGCTAAGAAGAAACTGCCTGCTGAAGGATGCTCTAGAGGAATGGTCAACGGAAAGAAAGTTAGAGGCAGAAAAAGACATCAGATGATAGACAATATTAAAATAAATGGTTTGTATGCAGATACAAAAAGGAAAGCTGAGTTAAGGAAAGAGTGGAGAATGCTGAGTTTGCAGTGAAAGACCTGCTCTTAAGCAGAACGCTATGAATGAAATGAATCCTATGTCTTATAGAAACTCTGGCAATAAGTCGCGTCATCAAAAAACCAATTTCTGTAGATAATAAATTCAAATATGTTTTCGATTTTACTGTCAATTTTCTGCACCATATGTTTTTGTAGCCTACTTTTTGCTACTGAATTAGAAATGTTATTTTCTATTTTTGCAACTAATATTAGATCCACACAACTTCATTCAACTTTGATTTTACTCCTCTCTCTTTATCAATTCTCTCATTTATTTCTGTTATACCACTTCTATTTCTGATTTTACTCTTAAGTATAATAGCATATTACGATGCGAGGTTGGGAAGTGGTTTTTACAGAATCGAGGAAAAATGTTTAAAAACCGAGTGATAGCGAGGTTTTTAATTTCCGAGATTCTGTAAAACACTTCACAAACGTGCGTTGTACATTATTTTTTGCGTGATGGCGTTTTCAAAATAATAAATAATAGTAAAATAATAACATCTTTGTTGGAAATATTTGCGTTCATTATAAACAATTGACTAACGTTAACAGTGTGGGCAATGTTTATTAGTTGAAACAACAGGAGGCCTTGAGAACAATTATTGATAACATGGCCGCAAGTACGTATTTATTGTTTTATATTGTTTCAAATAAAGTTCAGTTCATTTAAAATGCAGTGATTTGATTCGTATAATGTGTATTAATACTACCTTTTGTATATGTTTTGTATATACATTGTACGTAGTATACATAGAAGGCAATAGTTTTACTTCCCGCACATGGGTATAAGTGTAATATTACAGTATAGTTATTCTAGAAATCTAGGAAGTTCAACTTTCAATATTGGTTGCCATTGCTGGTAAGTAAAGTGATCCCACAACAGGCCTCAGGAGGCCCTTGGAGTAGTAGGAGGTTAAGGCTCCCACTTTTCTAGACAATCGACACTTTATGTCAGCCGGGTTGTCAGCCCTGCGTGACGGCCGCCTTTACCCCCAGAACAGGCGTCTGGTACTCATTTCCGTTAGAGGCTGAGTCGACCCCAGGGCCATAGTGCCGCCAGATGGTTTGGGTCAGTTTAAAAATCCTGACCCCCAATGGGACTTGAACCCTCGACCCTCCGGCTTGTAGCTCAGTGCCTTAATCACTACGCTACGGCGCGCCCCTGCCATTGCTGGTAAGTACGACAAAACGTACTATCGCGCAAAAACGTTCATTTATTACAATTATTTTTCTAAGTTTGTCTGAACTATAATCACGAGTGAGATATCAGTGGCGGCTGGTAGCTAAAAAAATCAGTGGTGCACAATATTTACAAAATAAAAGAGCAGTGTACTACATTTTAAACAGTTTTGATTCACCTGTTTATACAGTAAATTTGCCCTCTTCTCCTTACTCCTAGCGAACTTAATAACTTTGGCATTGAAGTTACTCATTTTCATTATGAATTCTCGTTTTATTGAAAGCATTGCCAGGGCAGACAATTTATCTTGTAACATAGTTTTCCTCTGAAAAGGTTTTACTGTTTTTAGGGTAGAGAAGCATCATTCTGCCTCGGGAATGGAGATTGGAATAAATAGCACTTTAACAATTTAACATCCTCTCTAAACGTAGTTCATAATCATCATCAGCATCAAGGATTAGACCTTAAATTGTGTTCCGATCTCATGCTACAATTCATCTGTTCATCTTTTACTGGGTCTTCCTACATTTCGTAGTCATAGTGGTCTGTAGTGGAGAATCTGTTTCGAGATTCTGTTGTTATCCATTCTATTGATGTGGTCCATCCATTCATCTCTGTATTGTGCAATCCTATCTTATAGCTTGAATATATTTTGTTCGTTTATCTTCATTTCGTTTCACTTTTTCTATATGACACATTGTATCCTAGATAATTAAAATGGTTCACCCGTTCTATTGTTTTATTCTCTAATGAAATTTTTATTCTTAGTGGTTCATACCTCGAAAAGCTAAAACTTTTGTTTTTTGGAGTAGTTTCTTTTTTTCAAATTGTATGTTTCACATATTTTACTCAATTTGTAATTTCCCCATTGTAAGTCATCTTTGTCTCGCACAAACTGACCGTCTTCAAAAAGTAAAGTAATATCTACGTAGTTGATACATTTATTATCCGCATTGAAGTATATTAGACACAGTGCAACAAACACATTGCGAAATTCCTCTCTATGTTAATTACAGAGAACTTTGTTTTTCGCTAATTACTGGATATAATTTTTCTGCAGATTTAAGAGATTCTTGAGTAAACTTCCTGTCATATTCTTACAGATTTTCACAACGAAACAATGTCGCTGCTACAAGATGTCCTGCGAAGTTAAGCCTAGCTTTCATATCTCTCTCAAAACTTCGTAACCTTCAAATGCCTCCCTACTTTTTATATCCTGTTTAATTTTGTTCTTTTTTGTTATATGTTATTGCTGATCTTTATTGTCCATCCGTTTGAATTCATATTTTTCCTCACCAGTCCGCTGTGACAGTAAAGACTGCGCAAAATTAATTATAATGTCGTTTATAACTATTACTGAACTTGGTATTAAAAGATTCCGGGCTATGTGGCCGTTGTCTATAACTGGCGTTTCTTCCAGACGTTTCTCCCTCAACTGCGGAGGGCATCTTCAGTGGCGAGCTGTTGTTACCCTGTCGTAGACTCGACTGCGAATGAACGGCAGAAAGCTAGACGCTCTTATTTATACTAGTGCTGACGTCACGTGAGTCGCAGCTGATTGGCTCGACGTCATCATACTGGCTTCTGATTGGTTCGGAACTCTCTCCTTGTTATTGGTAGGTTTTGACTGCCTATTGTCTAATGTGTGATACCAGGCTTTGGCTAGTTTTATTCCTTCATCTTTTCTATTGAAATTGTCCTTGTGTTTATAAATTTCTATGGCCTCCCTGTTTAATCTTGGGAAATAATATGGTGTTGTAGCTAAAATTTGTGTTTCATCGTAGAGAATCTGATGTCCGTTTTCAGTAATAACGTGTTCTGCTACGGCTGATTTTTCTATTTGTCCTAGTCTGCAGTTTCTTCTATGTTCAGTCAAACGGGTGGCTATGCTTCTTTTTGTGGTTCCTATGTAAGATTCCACAAGAACACGGAAGCCGGTATACACCGCAAGTGGAGAGTGGTGGTCGAGGATCCTTTGATGAGCGAAGGCAGTTTTCTATTTTTCTTGTAGGTCTATAAATTGTTCTAATATTGTGATTTTTATACTTTTCCGATCCGATCTGTGACCCGTTGTATATATGGTAAGAAAGCTGTGCTGACTGTTGATGTATTATCCGTTTTGCGTTGTTGTTTACGTGGATTTATTGATTGTTTTATTTCTTTGGCTGTATATCCATTCTTCTTGAAGCAGTTGAAAAGATGGTGCTGCTCCTGGTTAAGATATTGTGGCTGGCATATCTTCTTCGCTCTGTCAAACAGTGTCTTTATGACGCCTCGTTTTTGTCTAGGGTGGTGATTAGAATTTTTGTGTAGATACCGGTCCGTGTGTGTGGGTTTTCTATAGACTGTATGTTGAATTTCTCCGTTGTCGAGTCGAGTCTACGACAGGGTAACAAGAGCTCGCCACTGAAGATGCCCTCCGCAGTTGAGGGAGAAACGTCTGGAAGAAACGCCAGTTATAGACCACGGCCACATAGCCCGGAATCTTTTAATACCATGATTACCGGCCGTGAAAGCCTGCATTCCACAACTATTACTGAACTTGTTATTCATTGAAACAGTTCACACGAATTTCTGGAGTCTAATGTGGACTACGTGTTTTTAAGCGGACCAGTAGGCCTAAACTCTGCGTGTCTAGAAGATTTAAAAAAGCTAGTTCACGATTTTTCCTACAGATGGAGATTCATAAGTCTACAATCAAAATACGTTCCTGCTCTATTTCTGAAAACCAAACGATACAACGGAAATTTGTTCTTGCATAATATTTTTATTTAATTTGGCTATCATCAGGCTGTCCACCACTGCGGTCTCGAGGTAGCGTGCTGCCTTGTCACGCAGCGGACCCGGTTTCGATCCCCGGTCGGGACAGTTTTTTGGGTGAAGTTTTTATCGGGGTTTTTCCTCACCTCTAAGACAAATGTCAGGAAAACTTTAAGGCCCAAACGGTCCCCGCAAATCATCCGGCCATCATCATCATCCTTATAAGCACCATCATCCTTCACCGGTGTGGAAAACAAAGGGAAGCTACCACACCTACAATTCCCTAGTAAATCTGAAAAGAATTGCATGAAAATGCTATGATTGCAGTGAAAGACCTGCCCTCGGACCAATTACTATGGATAGATATTATTCCTAACGATATTTGTCCGACCCCTACAAAATGTTCAACTATTGATACAGCAAAAGTTAATGTCTTGGACACTCGTTTAAATTTATCAGTAATTTATTAATAATATAATTAAAGGACCACATCCTAAGACAACATAAATAATCTGTAATGCTGAAAGGGCAGACAGGGAAGAGCTTAAAGGAAGTTACATTTACCTTTGGAACAATAGAAAACCTAGGTGAAAACCTTTCTGGAATTCGAGTCCCCTGCAATACCGGAGCCACTTTGCTCGGCAAAGTACAGCTGATACGAAGGATTAGAAGTGTAGGGGTGTTGATTGTTCTGCAAACAAGACATCGTTCGAAAAGCTTATAAATACTTGTATTCTAACCAACTAAAATAACTCACTGGCACTATCGAACCCATAGGTTCATAGCCGCGCGGACATAAGCTCTCCATATATCCCTATCCCGAACTAATGTTTTCCAATCATCCTCTGTATAATCTAATTCCCTCAAATCATAGTTAATGTTATTCTCCCGCCTCATTATTGGTCTACCAACTTGGGCGTTTTCCTTCTGGTTTTCCTACAAGAAGCTTCCATGCACGTCTTTCATTCCCCATTCGTGCCACATGTCCTGACTTAACTGTTCTCATTATATCTGGCTTCCTATAAAGACCATGTAATTCACTGTTAATCAGTCTTCTCCATTCACCTGTCTGTTCATCTCTCTTTGGTCCAAAAATGTTCCTAAGTACTTTATTCTCAAAATACTCGTAATCTCCTTTCCTCCCTTAAAGTAAGAGTCCAAGTTTCGCAACCATATAATATAACTGGTAGAATAATAGTTTTAATATTTTCAGTTTAACGTTTTTTGAAAGGAGTTGGGAAGTCAAGGATCTCTGCAATGCATAATAGCACGCATTTCCAGAATTGAGCCTATGTTTAATTTCTTTGTGCATCTCATTCCTATTTCTGATTATTGTTCCTAGGTATTTGAATTCAGCCACCTCCTCAAAATTTCCCTCATTTGTCATTGGCTGTCCATTTCCATTATATAATGTATTTCTTTGTGTGACCATATATTTAGTTTTATTGATATTTACTTCCAGTCCCAACTTCTTATGTTACTCAATAGTGTGTGCAGGATTATATAATATATATTTATATTATCTCTGATCCGTTGTATCACCTGAAATAAGAAACGCTATGAAACTTTCATAGTGGCGGTAGTTCTGTTCTGTGGGTGGACTAATGAACAGGCAGTTTTGTCGGATGAGTGTCATTTCACGTTTGACAGGACACGAATATGCTGCACACTTTTTTAAACTCAACTCTTGTTTTGTAGCAATTTAAAAAAAAATTAATAATATACATAATGAAACCTTTTTTTATATCTATACACATGGTCTTTTCATGGATGAGTGTAGATGTGCATTATTGTGTATGTAGTGTATATATATATATATATATATATATATATATATATGTATATATATGGTATGATAAGAAAAATAAATGCCTGAACGGGATTTGAACCCGGATCTCTGAGTCTGTACCTCAGCGTGATATCCATTACACCACCAGGCGAATCCAATTCAAACATTTATTTTTCCTTATATATGTATTATATTCTCCATTATTACTAGATGTCGCGAGAACTCGGTCTTCACTGCCATCTATATATATATATATATATATATATATAGATGGCAGTGAAGACCTAGTTCTCGCGACATCTAGTAATAATATATATATGTGTGTGTCCACCGCTGTGGTCTCGAGGTAGTATGCTGCCTTGTCACGCTGTGGGCTCGGGTTCGATCCCCGGTCGGGGCAGTTTTTTTGGGTGAGTTTTTATCGGGGGTTTTCCTCACTTGTAAGACAAATGTCAGGAAAACTCTAAGGCCCAAACTGTCCCCGGAATTATATGGCCATCATCATCATCATCATCCTTATATTTATCATCATCATCTTGCTTCACCGGTGTAGAAAGCAACGGGAAGCTTCACACCTACAATTCCCTAGTAAAGCTGCAAGCATAGCATGAAAATGCAATGATTGCAGTGAAGGACCTGCCTTCGTGCAGAATTACTATGGATGTATACTTTCGATTGAGGGTCTTTCCACTTTTCAGCGGTTGCCCTTTTACCAGCCGGCTGCTGGCCCTTCACATCCACATGTGTCAATCACAGAGGTAGATGATCAACAGCCAGTGTAGGGGTGACATGTGGTTAGCATGTCGAGTCCCCCAGCTTGTATAGCTGATTCCTCAACCTGGAGCCGCTACTTATTGTAGCTACCCAATTGCCTCACAATGCTGGGTGGGCACCGGTCCCATACTGGCCGAAATACCATGAGAAAATTTCTTCCCCCATGGAGACTCGAACCAGCGCAAGTCCCGTAGCTCTGCGCCAAGGCTTCCTGCCTTAACCACTCGGCTACGGCGCGGGACTGGATGGATACTTACTAGCGTAATATTCAGAAAAGGGACGTAGCTTTTTACGGGCCTACTTGATAAAAAGGACAAATAATCCTCTTTATTTACTACCAAATTATTTTAAAGCGTGATATGAAGCAATCAATATAAATTATATTATTTATATACAAATCGTCTTTGTTTACTTGCAAATTATTTGATTGCATTTAATGTTAGGTACAATTTGGGCCAGTCTATTCTCATAAAATTTTACTTAACATTTAAAAACAAGACATTTTTTCAAATAAACCAAGGAGTACGACAAGGGTGTTCACTCTCACCTATATTATTTAACATTTATATGGACGATATCCTAAAAGAATGGAAGAAGGTTTTAACTAATGAAGGAATATTAATCGATAATAAAGATAAAATAAATGATTTATTATTCGCTGACGATGTTGTACTTTTAGCAGAATCTGAAAATGAGCTCCAAATGTTAGCACATAAATTTAAATTAATAGCCAATAGATATAATTTTAAAATATCAATAAATAAGTCAAAAGTAATGACATTTATTGGTAAATATGGAATTAGATAAAAAATTGTACTGGATAACAAAATAATAGAACAAATATCACATTTCCAATATTTAGGATGTGATATAACTTATAGAGAAAATAAAGATATAGAAAATAAAGTAAATAAATTCCAGGCTATTTGTGGAACCATAAAAATAACCTTAGGTCGGAAAACAAGGAAAGATACGAAACTTAAATTATATAAAACAATGCTTGTTCTTTTGTTGTTGTGTGGAAGTGAAAATTGGATAATGAAATCAAGGGATAAAAGCAGGATACAGACTGCGGAAATGCTGTTTTTACGTAATGTGAAAGGATGCACAAGAGCGGATAGAATAAGGAATGAAACTATACGAGAAGAATTAAATATATATAAAATTGAAGATAAAATCAGCGAAAATAATAAGAAATGGACAGAACACTTAATGAGAATGAACAACGAAAGAATACCAAAAAGAACCTTCCTGTATAATCCCAGAGGAACAAGAGATGTTGGCCGACCACGTAGAAGATGGACTCCACTTTTAACTTCGCCGGAACAGGCTGCATAGCCTAAACCTTGTAGTAGAAGAAGAAGAAGATTTAAATTTACATCTTTATTTAAATGTTCTTTTGTTTAACTGTTTAATGATCAGCATCATAATGGACTTCATAGAAATAACTAAGACATTAATAATGAGAGAGAACTGTGACAAAATGAATCAAAACTAAAACAAGGTCTTATTTGTTCATCAAATAATGAAATTTGACATAATAATAAAACACAATATTGTAAGTTGCAACAATAAAAACAGTGTTTTAGGAATTCGTTTCGAAATGTCGGGCGAAACTTAATATCTCTCTATTCATCCATAAAACTTCGTTTCATTCTCTGTTACTTAAATAACTATAATTTTTAGAGAAATTACTTTTGTGTAGTAAAAGTTAACTTTGAAAAAAATAAAACATGTATCTGATTTCAGCAACAGGAGCAACTAGAGCCACAAAATTAAAACAAATACTTGTACAGACACTCATAACGCCACACTTCGACTACTGCGACATATTACTGACTAATCTGACAACTGATCTATCTGACAGACTACAGCGTGCTCATAATGCGTGCATTCGATTTATATTCAATCTCCGTCGTTATGACCACGTGTCTCCTTCATTTCAGGCCTTATCATGGCTAAGCCTAAATGACAGAAGAACTTTACATTCACATACTTTACTATTCCAAATTCTGCACACATATTTACCAACTTATTTAACAACACGTTTTCAAAACTTATCGGCTCATCACAATTTAGGAACAAGATCACAAGACTCTTCTTTACTTTTGATACCACAAAACAGGACATATATATACTCTGAATCTTACACAATATCTATGACTAGAGCATGGAACTCACTTCCCAATCATATCAGGGACTGTCAATCGCTATCATTATTTAAATACAAATTAACTGATATCTTAAGTTCGACACAATGAAAACGTTAACTGCATAACAACTATATAGAGCATTCCATTAATAATCATCTAGGAAGCTACTTACTTTATTTTATATCTTAATTTTATTATATTCTATGTTTTTTATTAGTATTAGCTAGTATTAGATCACATCATCATTGTGTTTTGTTTAGTCTGTATTTTAATAATATCTTAAAATTGTAATATGTACGTAATTTTTGTATAATTTTACTATTCGCTGGTTGAGTGGAAGAGAAGGCCTTATGGCCTTAACTCTGCCAGCTAAAATAAATTGTTATTATTATTATTATTATTATTATTATTAATATTATTATTAAATGGACCTTATTTCTTCCCTATTACAGAAGTAACTTGTATAATATCAAGGCAATTTTGCTAGTTCCCACAAAAATATTTGAAGAAGTTTTAAATTTCGTTTATAAAACTGTTAAGTTATTTTAAATGAAGTGAAGGGAGAAGGTCTTACTCCCTATTATACTATTTTATTTTCTCAACTTTTAATACTATTAAACAATAGCGGTTCCAACACTACTACATATATGAATCAGAATACTGGGTGTTAACCAAAATCCAGGAACGAAGAATAGAAATGTCAGAAATGAGGTTTCTGAGGAGTGTGGCTGGTTATACAATATTGGATCGAAAACGAAATGAAAATATACGAAGTGAACTAAATTCATTCAAATTATTAGATAGAATTGCACAATACAGAGATGAATGGATGGACCACATCAATAGAATGGATAACAATTCCGAAACAGATTCTTCATTACAAACCACTAGGACGAAGAAATGTTGGAAGATCTAGTAAAAGATGGACAGACCAATTCTAACATGAGATCGGAACAGACCTGAAGGTCTAATCCTTGATGCTGATGATGATGTGGCATTGCTTCATTTTAATTTGGAAAGTGATCCTTAATCATCATCATCATCGTCCTTTCAAGTATTAGGCCCAGTGGCCCGTTACGGTCTCCCGCCATCTCCGAAAAGGTCGACCCACAGATCTTCTGCCTCGAGGAATGTAGTGAAGAATTTGTTTTGGTATTCTGTGACGATCCATGCGCTGAATATGGGCTAGCCAATTGTTTCTATATTCTTGGAGGTATTCAGATATAGGTACGATGTTTAACTCTCTGGCTATTGTTCAATTTCTTTGGTGGTCTAGAAGGCTATAACCTGCAGTTCGTCGCAGAAATTTAATCTCCGTGGCTGTAATATGACGATCATCCTGAGTTCTGATGGTCCAAGCTTCACTGCCATAACATATTATGGGTCTAGCGAGAATTTTATAGATTTTCATTCTTGTGTATCTCTGCACTTTTGATGGTTTAAAAACTTGGTTGATGATCCTTAATAACTACTAAAATTGTAATACTCACGTGGTCCTTGTGATACTTCTTGTGAACTGGCTTGAGTACGGCCTGTACCTCGACAGCAGGGGCGGCTTTCACGTAGGTGGCAACTGCAGGTGCAGCAGAAGCGTATCTGATTTCAGCAGCAGGAGCAACCAGAGCTACTCCACCGGAACTGTAGGAACTGGCGCCATCTGATCCCCCAGAAAGACCACCTTCAGAACGTAAAAATTACATTTGCCAATCATAAAACAAATCAATGATATACAAATACTGTTAAAAACAACTTTTTGAAAAATAAAGAAAATAAAAGGAACTAAGCACATTGCTGCGAAAATTAAGAATGTTTATGCTTCTGGATGCTGTTGTATTTTATCATGATCAGTGTTTCCTTGTGTAGTGAGCTGTGTACAAGTTACAATTTAACTAGGTAGATGGCAGTATATAAAAATACCAATATTTGTTTATTACATAGTTTGATCTCTTACATCATATCTAAATTTTTGCAATATGTTTACTGCATACATGGTCTGTTATGCATGTGATTTTAAAACAATATTTTACGCCAATACTAATAAAATTCATATCAAATCCCGTTGAGATGAATAGTCATAAGATAAAAACCTTTTTGGCAGGTGCCGTCCTCAACTATGTTAAAATATTATATTTAAAATATTATCTGGAGGCATTTCGGAAGTTAACTTCCATCATCAGCAGAATGAGATTCTGTTACTAGTTGTTGTTGTTGTTGTTTATGACGATGTAGGCTCCCAGTTGCTGCTACAGACACTTGGAGTATACATCGTCATAAACAACAACTACTAGTCGAAGATCATCCTGCTGATGATGGAAGTCCTCCAGATAGTATTTTAAATATAATATTTTAACATAGTTGAGGACGACGGCACCTGCCAAAAAGGTACATATTTTAAGTTTTTATCTTATGAATATTTTATGCCTCCTTTAGATCTTTATTTTCTAGCAATATTTTCTTAAAACACAACGAAGAGTACAAAATGAAATGGTTGTAAATAAATAATAGATAAATAAATGTATAGGAATATACTAATTTATATTTTAAATAGGTTAATTCAATAATGTATTATTTTCCATTATATACTTGTCGAATGCAAAGACAGATAACAAGCGAAGATTGCCTATATTATATTATAATACCGTTTCTAATACTTACCTCCTGATGTAAGAGCGGAAAGTGAACCGCCGGACGCATAAGATGAAGCACCACCTCCAGAAGAGTATCCAGAGACTGCTCCTCCAGAAGAATATTCGGAAACTGATCCACCGGAAGAGTATTCTGATACTGCTCCACCAGATGAATATCCAGAAACTGCTCCACCAGACGAATATCCGGAAACTGCTCCACCGGAAGAATATCCAGAAACTTCTCCACCGGAAGAATATCCAGAAACTGCTCCACCGGAAGAATATCCAGAAACTTCTCCACCGGAAGAATAACCAGATACTGATCCACCAGAAGAATATCCAGATACGTCACCACCTGAAGAATAAGAAGAAGCTCCTCCGCCGGAAGAATATCCAGAAACATCTCCGCCGGAAGAATACGAAGCAACGTCTCCACCTGAAGAATATTCAGAAACTGCTCCACCAGAAGAATAACCGGAGACTGCTCCACCAGAAGAATATCCCGAAGATGATCCTCCAGAAGAATATCCAGAAGCTGATCCACCAGAGGAGTATCCAGAAGCTGATCCTCCAGAAGAATATCCAGAAGCCGATCCACCTGAGGAATATCCGGAAAGCGATCCTCCAGAAGAATATCCAGAACCTGATCCTCCAGAAGAATATGCAGAACCTGATCCACCAGAGGAATATCCGGAAAGCGATCCTCCAGAAGAATATCCAGAAGCTGATCCTCCAGAAGAATATCCAGAAGCTGATCCACCAGAGGAATATCCGGAAAGCGATCCTCCAGAAGAATAGCTGGAAAGTGATCCACCAGATGAATATCCTGATACTTGTCCACTAGAAGAATATCCAGAAGCTTTTCCTCCAGAGGAGTAAGATGTGGAGCCACCAGAAGAATAAGAAGAGACTACAGCAGGTGTTTGTGACACGTATTTGATAGCTGGGGCAACAGAGACGTATTTAACGGCAGGCTTAACTGACACATATTTAACGGCAGGTTTAACGGATACGTAATTAACAGCGGGAGTTGCTGAGTAAGTGGTAACGGCAGGTTTCACAGAGACAGTCTTCAGAATTTGACCAGAGGAATATGAAGAAGGTGCTGATACAGAAATACCAGAGTATCCTCCGGAAGAAGCCTCATATTTCACAGCTGGTGCTACGGAGTAAGAAGAAACAGCTGGTGACACCGAAGTGTATTTCACAGCGGGAGCTACCGACGTGTACTTGACAGTTGGACCGCTTGTGTATGTCGTCACAGCAGGTGCAACAGCTGCATACTTAGTAACGGGAGCTGTATACTTGACAACGGGAGCTGTGTACTTGACAACGGGAGCTGCTACCTGGTATGATGCAGCCTTGCCATAAGAGTAGCTTTCTCCTGAAGAAGCACCTGCAGTATAAGTGGAATGAGCTGGAAGAGCCACTACAGCAGGCTTTGTTTCTGTATACTTGACTGCAGGGGCTACTGAGTAGCTAGCTACAGCTGGTGCTACACTGTAAGCCTGCACTGCAGGGGCTACTGCAGCGTATTTCACTTCGCTTCCGTATGAGCCAACAGATTGGCCACCATATCCAAGACCTTGACTAGCTCCATACGCTTCGTAGCCTCCATATCCAATTAGACCACCATATCCGTAACCCAGGTGTCCACATCTCAGATTATGTTGATGTTCCGGTGTGAAGTAGGCATCGATTCGGACAAATAACCCGACTATTAGAAGAGTCGGCGTCAGAACCTGCAAAAAGAAAAAAAAAAAACATGTTATTGAAATAAGAACCTCATTATGTGATGTAATGGTTTTGTGCTTTGTTACAGTCCAGCCGCTCAATCTCCATCCCTGACGTTTTCACGACAGTGCTGCCGATATGGATATTCAGTGGATGGGCCTTTTATGTACCACGCGGTTAGCAGAAATGCAGCCGAAAACATCGCAGCAATTTCAGACCTCACTATCGGCATCATGAGCAGTGATTGGTTGTGGCAGACGTCCACTCCCACTCAACTATTTGCTTATTGGCAATAGAGGGCGAGTTTCTCCATTTACTCCTCGTACAACCTAAAAGTCAGAGCCGGGAGCTCAGCGGCTGGACTTTAGTATCCTAGAGGTTCAGGTTTCGATTTCCGCTATATATTTGGTAAGAGACAAATTTACTTTCTTGAGGATATCAAAAGTAGCAAATATCATTATTATTTTTTTGTGTATAGGTTTTGGATCGACTTTTCAACTTAATATCTTACGGATAGCAGAGTAATTACTTAAGGTGAAATGTAATGTTCTGAAAAGAGAAATTAAGATTAAGGGATTGTGTCACGCTAACCATTTAACTACTTTTAACGTTTCTGTTTGCCAGTGACAGCTACCGATTCAGTTTTGTCTTGGATGATTGGAGCATGTCTTGCCACAGGTTTATTTCATTAATTAATGTTAAAACAAGAATCTATCGCCAATTTAACGTCAGAAAATAAATATATAAAATAAATAAATATCCTCAACTTGTCCAACTCAGGGTCGGGTCGAGGGATGAGATGAGATGAGCCCCTTATATAGAGGTTCTGTGAATGACAAGGGTGCCGGCCCACCACGCCTGACGCACCGTCATAGGGGCAGATGAACGAAATGAAATGAGATAAATATGGAGAAATGGTGGAATGAAATAGTGGCAGGGAAAACGGGAGAAACCCCGAGGAAAAAACCTGCCCTAGATCCGTTTTGTTCACCACGAATCCCACATGGAGTGGCCGAGTCTCGATCTCGGGATCCCAGCGGCGACAGGCGAGCGTCTAACCGCTTGCGCCATGGAGCCGCAAAATAAATATAATATAGGTCCTTGAATCTGGTCCCGAGGGTTGCGGGTTCAAACCCGGCCGGGGTCGATGGATTTTTTTAGGATGGAAAAAATCCAAGAAAGTCCTCCGAGAGGGGCTTTAAGCTGTGAGTCCCGAGTCTGAAGATTTTCAGGCTCCTAAAAGATCCTTAAGTTCGAATAAAATGGCTATAAGCAAAATATACCGACTTCATCATCCTCGTAATACCTTAGTTTCCCGATAGATGTCTCACTGTGCCGGTATGTTGACCGCATACCATTCATGACATCTGTGGGCAAATATGCGTAACTAAATTAACTTGGTCTAGTGGCTCCTAACAAAGGAGATGCTAAGAGTTCAACATTAGGCCACGCCATTGTAGATATGAACATTATGACGAGAATATCAAAATTAAAAAAAAACTACAGATTCTAAAATATGTGGGAGAATAACATTAACTATGATTTGAGGGAAGTAGATTATACAGGGAATGATTTCAAAACATTAGCTGAGGATAGGGATGTATGGAGAGCTTATGTCCATGCGGCCATGAACCTACGGGTTCCATAGTGCCAGTGAGTTCTAAAATATGCTTTTTATATCATAATTATTGTACATGATAAATATAATAATAATAATAATAATAATAATAAAAATAATAATAATAATAATAATAATAATAATAATAATAATAATAATAATAACAAAGTAATAAAATCTGAAGAATTGCTTTTACGGAGATTTTTTTTTTTGCAAAAGCCCCAGGTTGTCTTTCGACATTCCTGGTGTTTTCTCCTGACATGGCGTACTTGTAACCCACTTCTGAGGTGGAGTTACGTTGCCCCGATGATATGATGGGTGATGATGATGATAGTGGTGCGCCAGGAGAGTCCCTAATCCTAAGCTTAACCTAAGATGAATATGAATGATGATGATTGAGATGACCATATGATTTCGGGGACCATTTGGACCTTAAAGTTTTCCTGACATTTGTCTTACAGGTGAGGAAAAACCCCAATAAAACCTCACCGAGAAAAACTGTCCCGAGCCCGCTGCGTGACAAGGCAGCACGCTACCTCGAGACCACAGCGGTGGACTTACGGAGAATATTTAACTCATGTCGCAAATGGTAGTCAATGACCAATCACGTTTCAATGAATTCTGTTTTACACCAATGACAGTCGTGTTTCACCTAGCTCTTTATCGATTTCTCTTTATCAGCTCGTGCTTTTGTGATAAAGAAAGCTCCTTTTTAATGTTCTGAACAGGTCAAAGCATTATTTTTCTCCAACAAATACATTGAATATAGTAAATAATGAAAAGATTCCTTGATTTTACTGACTTGTTTACTAAAAAAGTAAATGAATAACCCGTTATGTTGATTATGATACATAGTTTGATGTGTTTAATTATTTCTCCACTTGGGTGCACTCTTACAATATTGCGATCTTATTTAGCAATAAATAATATGATCAAGCAGCAGTGAATGAACATAACCTCACATTTCTGATTTGTTTTCAAACATCGCCGTTTACATTAAATATATAAATATTTTAAAATAACTATAGTTAAACAATGATTTGTGAGTAAACAGCTTAATTTTATTCGTTAAATAGTCCTAATAAATGCCATTCTTGATTTTCAAAATCTCTAGATAAATTCACTCCTCACTTCGTGAGTCGTGAATTTATCGATAATTTGGAAATCACTCGTGGCATTACTTATGAAAAATAGAATAATGTACATTTATTTAGTTATATTTGAGGCTATCATTAAGTGTTTTTGGGCTTGTAAAGAGACATGTATTACACAGGAAAAGAAAGCAGTTCAGTTTTTTTCTAAGTTGTTAAATGGTTTTTAGTAGACGGTCAAATGAACCATGACCAAGTCCACTACGAAAGTAAATAGCCACAAAAAAAAGTGCTTAATTGTAATTTATGAGGCGGGAACCATCTCAATTCCGATGTACTGCCATTACATTTTAATGGAATTAACATAATCTATTTGGCATTAATATTACTTGCTATAACCGAATATTTATTTAGATGGATCCTTTATAAATATTAAAAGCAAGGCATAGTATTCAACTTTTGGAAATGTTTCTTTCCTCGAGAAATTTTATCATGAGTAATGCCACGATTGATTTCCTATTTATCTAGAGAATTTGGAAATCAAGAGTGGCATTTGTTATGACTATTTAACGAATAAAATTAAGCTGTTTACTCACAAATCATTATTTAAATATAGTTATTTTAAAATATTTATATATTTAATGTAAACGGCGATGTTTGAAAACAAATGAGAAACGATTAGTGCGCTTCATTTGCTTCTTTTGTTTATCACTGCAACCAGATCATAATATTATTTATTGCCAAAGGAACGCAATATTGTAAGAATGCACTCTAGTGGAGAAAAAATGAAACACATCAAACTGTATATTAACTCATTTCTGATGTCCGATGATGTAAATATGACAATTATATTTTTCTGGGAAAAAATACATTTAAGAAAGTGCAAACAGTGGTTTCTTTTTTTGGTGGTATAATCAATTGCTACAAATGTTTTTATATTAACTCCCGCATGCGGTATGTGTTGACACTATAGGCTCTATATACAATCTGGTAGCCGTATTTCTTAGTGGATTTGTGTTCTGCTCTCTTGTTTTATCTTGTTAAACGAAAGTAAAACAAGAAAGAAAAAAGGAATATAAACAAAAATGTATTTTGAGAAAATCCCAGGTTTGTCTTCTTTATTTAATGGTTTCTTCGCTCGTATTACAAGAGACTATCGTAAATCGTAGGAACAGAAGCGGTAGTTATGAAGTAGGAAGCCCCAGGAAGCCATAGAACATAAAAACAAACAAATGCCGGTGTATTGACACGTGATGACTAGTGCATTCTGAACGTTTAACGTGTTAGTAGAAGGTGATCTTAGCATCTCTGCAAGGTCATTCAAGGTTGTTTAGTAACCGGTCCCAGGGCGCTCCATCCACAGTGTGTAATTTTTTAAACGATGCAGAATTTAAATCCAGTTATGTAAACTTGTGTATTTTTGTGTTTTTTTCTTTTCTCTTCATTTCAGAACTAAATAGGCCTACCTCAATTTAGTTGAAACATATGGGCGGGGTGTAACACGATCAATTTTTACTTACGCACTTTAACACAATTTAAATGCAACAAATATGCATATAATTATATAATTATTCTATTTAGCCCTGGAAAATTATTATCTTCATCTTATTTTAGTCGTAATTGCGAAAACAAAGTGGGACTATTTCCTGTCCAGACCGCTGTAATAATACATCATGGAGGTCATGACCATACTAATAACTGTGGTTGCAACTGTTATTCTATGAGTTATTGTATGAACCAGCGATAAACTCTCTAATAACCAACGATAACCACGTTAATTATTAATCAAAAATACGCACAAGTTGAGCATTAATAACCAGCGATATCAACATCGCCGATAACTCACTGGTAATAAGTATGGTTACTTTTTATACAATTACACCACTTTACGTCTACTTATACATATTAAATTAATTTAGAGTAGGTTAGAGTAATTGAATTAGATTAGCTTTTAGGTTCCTATACATGTAGGTTAGGATAGTTTTTTGTATCATATACATATATAACAGTTGTCTTCAATAACAGTTGTCCTATAACAGCTCTTCTATTAGATTCCAAAATAGCCACGGTTAAAATGGAAATTGCATATTCAAGCTAATTTATTTCATATAATGTTTAAATACTTTAATTGTGCTTCTTTTCCAAAGATTCATTTCATTAATAAAGTAAATAATATGAATATTTGCATTAAAATTGTCATCAATCGCGTAATTAAAAATCGACTGTAATACACCCCAACCGAACGTATTTTCTCCATATTTCCCTGAGATATTAATTGTGTATTATTTATATACCATATACTATATCTTATCCGCCCTTAGAATGATCTTAACATAAACAAATGCCAATTGTATCCTTCCGCAATTCGCGCCACAATTACTGTCACATTGATAGGAAGCACGTGTGAAGTACATAAGACATGTGGTTGTTGAATGGTGTAAATTACAGGAAAGCTGCTGAGATTTTTAACTGAACTTGTGAAATATATTTAAAATAATTGTTTTTGATCACTAGTCAAAGTTTGCTAGACTTGTGTTTTAAAGACACAGCAACAGATGACTCGACACCTTCAGCCATTTTGTTGCATCAGAGTCGATCTAGACACCAATCCGTGTACGGGAAAAAGTAATTCCCGTAGAAAAGTGACTCAAATGCATCATCCATATGTAATAAACTATTTTAAGTTGTAATTATTGATTAGGCATATTTTAGAATGTTTTCTATGTTTCGAATATTATTGTTTCCATTCATGAAGAATAACAAGTATATTCATAGAACATATTTTCAATTTAATGAAGGGAACTACTTTTTCCGCAGTTATTGCTTCTACATTGCACTCGGTGTCCATAACAAATGAAAAGTGAGCAGGTCACATGGTTTT
Organism: Diploptera punctata; assembly: GCA_030220185.1. Taxonomy (NCBI): domain Eukaryota; kingdom Metazoa; phylum Arthropoda; class Insecta; order Blattodea; family Blaberidae; genus Diploptera; species Diploptera punctata. The sequence goes on along the minus strand of JASPKZ010003887.1, from coordinate 989,186 downwards.
GTTTTGATGAGGATGACTTGAAGAGCGGACAGCCTTTTGTCATGACTTCTTCGGAAGAATTAAATCTACGCCAACGTAGGATTGCTTTCATGCGAGGAAAGAGAAAACAAATCGTCATGTGATCATCACGTTGGTCTTGCGACAGGATTCCTGGCACACTGTGCTGGATAAGGTAACACGAGACATGTCTAGGTCATCAGACAGAATTTTGTAACAAGTACCATGGCGGACCCCTACCACTGCTGCCAGATCGTCTACTGATTGGGAGCGGTTAGCACGCACCAACGTCACAACTTCTTCGATCTTGCGTTTAGTTCGAATTGTTTATGGCCGACCAGTCTTCCAAACTGTATCATCCTTGCAAAAAACGACGGTGCCACCTAAACACAACACTGAGACTCAATGCGTACTCACCGTAAACTTACTGCTTCATTTGAAACGTTTCGACAGCGGTCTTGCCTCATTTATCACAGAACTACACTGCTCAAAAAAATTAGGGGATATTGTAGAATTACCTACTAAGACTATGTTTTTTGGAATAGTATTAGATGCACTCACTTTCTATTACTTCAAGATAATGTAAACAAGAGTTTGAAGTTGTTACGTAACCTTAGTACCACACCAGAGGGCAGTGTCTGTACTGTTGATGTGAAAGGGTGGTGTGGGGGTGAATGTTTTGTTGCTGTTTTTAAATCCAGTCCAGTTTTCAGTTAGTGAATGACTTGCCTTAGGGACAGTAATGCCTCGACAACGTGATTTACCTGAACCAATGGCTTGGAGGGCCATAGGAAGGATGGAAGCTGGACAGACACAACAAGAGGTGGCACAAGCCATTGGGGTGTCTCAAAGCGTGATTTCCAGGCTTTGGAATCGTTTTCAAAGAACAGATAGGGCCATAGTGTGTACCAGGTTAACTCCACAACACCGTAGGTATCGCAGAAACTGGGCGGAGGAACATCGTGGGTGGAGGCATGCCGAATGGGATCAGTTCTTTTTTCTGATGAGTCGCGATTCAACGTGAATGTGATAGTCGGCGCGTATTAATCTGGAGGGGAAAAAGGGACACGAAACAATCCAGCATTTGTACGTGAAAGATCCCCATATGGTGGCGGTGGATTGATCGTGTGGGCAGGAGTCAGTAGTGGTGGACGTACGGACCTCTACGTCATCCAAGGTGGTACTTTGACTGCGGTAAGGTATAGAGATGAGATTCTCCGACCTTTTGTCGTGCCTTATGCTGGTGCCATAGGTGATTCTTTTCTTTTTATGGACGATAATGCACGACCCCACAGAGCTGGCTTGGTGGACGACATGCTGGAAGTGGAGGGTATCGAGCGTATGCAATGGCCAGCTTCCTCCCCGGACTTAAATCCGATTGAGCATGTGTGGGGTGCATTAGGCAGGTGCATTGCAGGCAGACCAGCACCTCCCACAACTGTTCCAGAGCTGCACATTGCTCTTATGGAAGAGTGGCCACGTATCCCCTAAGAACTCATTGCTAACCTCATTGCATCAATGTCACATAGGTGTGAGGCAGTGCTGGCCGTTCGAGGAGACCATACACCATACTAAAGAAACATTTTCACCCATGTTAATTCTGCTTTGTTTGTTTGCCATATTCCTAATCAGGATCTCTTAGACATCTGGTGTGGTACAGAGGTTACGTAACAACTTCAAACTCTTGTTTACATTCTTTTGGAGCAATAGAAAGTGATTGCATCTAATACTGTTCCTAAAAACATAGTCTTAGTAGGTTATTCTACAATATCCCCTAATTTTTTTGAGCAGTGTAGATGTTGCTCTAACTGTGACATGCGCATTCAAATCACGGTCACGACAAAGGCGGTAGTTCTGCTTGCAGTGCATGCACTCAACTGTCTCTTGCTGGGACGAGAGACTAACTGACAAGGTACTATACCACTGCGCCACCTGTGCGCTATAGCGTAATACAGCGCTACTATGCGCTCAGTCTCAAAACTTAATGACTGTACCACGTATATTTCGTATCGATTATCTAAAAAAGAAAAATGGAAGCTTTAAACTCCTACTATTCGAAGGACGTCCTGAGTTGTTGAATCACGTTACTCTTTACATGAAATCAATTTAAGGATGCTAGAAAATACGCTGGAACATTGCCTGCCAACCGATTGATTGGTTAACGCGAGGCGCATGTTTATATTTCCTGCACTGTATGAGCAAAACTGCATTTTATGCTCAATGATCCAATAATAAATAAGAATATGTGGCCCACATGTTTAACAAGTCCAACACCATGCGGTTTCTAATTATGTAAAAAAATAGGCTAGAAAAAGACATTGCAAAAACAAATCTAATTGATGTATTGACTTAGGCTTTCACGGCCGGAGTTGCTATGATGATCTTGTAGAAGATTTCCGATTCGATTGAGGGTCTTTCCACTTTTCAGCGGTTGCCCTTTTACCAGCCGGCTGCTGGCACTTCACATCCACATGTGTCAATCACAGAGGTAGATGATCAACAGCCAGTGTAGGGGTGACATGTGGTTAGCATGTCGAGTCCCCCAGCCGTTATAGCTGGTTCCTCAATTGAATTCGAGAGTTGAAAAGAACAGTGTGAGTGCTGAAGAATAATTAATAATGCCACAAGTAGAAGCCGGATTTTATATAGTATTACCCTATGAAAAAAAATATATATAACAAAAAAGTATCAATAAATATATAATAAATATGCACTATCAAAATTAGAAAGAGACGTTACAATCTTTAATTACTTAAATAATTAATTCTGATAGCAGGAACATGGATTCCATCATTTACCCAAGCGATTAAAAGTTTTCAAAATGCTTTTATGTAACAGAAAAAAAAAATACCCAAATTGCTTATATAAATAGAGTATGTTCCATCAGACTAAGTACAATCCTGTTGTATATCATGGCAGCAAACACCGTAAGATACAATATAAATATATAAATAAATAAATACTCTTACTCACTGGCACTATCGCACCCGTAGGTTCATGGCCGCGCGGACATAAGCTCTCCATACATCCCTATCCTGAGCTAATGCTTTCCAATCATTCCCTGTATAATCTAGTTCCTCAAATCATAGTTAATGTTGTTCTCCCACCTCATTCTTGGTCTACCAACTGGGCGTTTTCCCTCTGGCTTTCCTACAATAAGCTTCCATTCAAGTCTTTCATTCCCCATACGCGCAACATGTCCTGCCCATCGCAGTCTACGGGACTTAACTGTTCTTATTATATCTGGCTTCCTATAAAGACCAAGTAGTTCATTGTTATGTAGTCTTCTCCAGTCACCTGTCTGTTCATCTCTCTTTGGTCCAAATAAATAAATAAATAAATAAATAAATAAATAAATATATGCATGTATTTTTTTCATATTTTCAGGAGTTAGTTTTGTCGATGAGCAGAAAATATGATTTTTATATTGTGAAAACGAAGTCCACCGCTGTGGTCTCGAGGTAGCGTACTGCCTTGTCACGGTAGATGACACTGACGAAAGACATTATTCTCTCGACCCTGTTGCATGGCCTGCTAGATCACCGGTCTTAAACCCCTGGATTTCTAAGTCTGGGGACATCTGAAAAGCGTTGTGTAGGCTGAACCGGTTCCTGATGTGCATACCCCTCAACATCGAGTTCACGTTGCCTGGATGATATTCGGAGAGAGGCGGCCGGAACACGCGGAAGAGTGAGGCAATCTATGATACGAGGTCTGAACGCGTGCATTGCATCCCATGGTGGCCACTTTGAACATCTGTTGTGACGTGAAAGAAAGAAAAGGTCCTATAAACATGTGTCCGGAAATTAATGATGTGCGTGCAACGACAACGAATCATTCCTGCACACAATGCATAGCATAATCGCATCCACGTCAAAACAGACGTTCAACTTGGCCTCCATGTGGTGCAATGCACGGATTCATATATCGTATCATGGATTGCCTCACTCTTTCGCATGTTTCGGCCTCTCTCCGTATAGCGTCACAGGCGACGTGGACATACTGTTGAAGGGTATGTACATTAGGAACTGGTTCTGCATACACAACGCTTTCCAGATGCCCCCAGAGGTAGAAATCCAGGGAGTTTAAGTCCTGTGATCTAGCAGGCCATGCAACAGGGCCGAGAGAACAATGATATTCGTCAGAGCCATCTACCGTGGCAACGATGCATTTATGGACACTTATTCATAGGACATTTTTTCCTCCATTTCCAGTCAGGAATCAGTCCCTGCAGTTTGTCGATGTAATTAAAGCTCACTATTATACAGGGTGAAATTGAAATTTATTTAAACCTACAAACTCTGGGAGGCTGTAGGGGACACCAAAACAAATATTTTTCCCTAATGTCATTTTTTCCTATGAGGAATATTTAAACCGGTAGAGGAAGATTTATCTGGCGGCAAATTAATTAAACCAACAAATACTTTTGTATTTTTTGTTACCAAGAGACAACACATTAACACAACGCAATTACTTAAATTACAGTAGAGGTTCAAAAATGCCTCCATTGACATGTAAACAAAGGTTACACCGGCGGATCATGTTCTGTCTAAAACGGACAAATCTCCAGGAGTATCGTTAATTGCTCCTGCTGCTGTTACTATCCGGGCAACCAGATCGTTTTCTGATGCAACAGAAGTTGTGTAAACATGGTTGCGCATCTCTCCCCACAAAAAAAAATCCAAAGGGATCATATCTGGGGATCGAGCAGGCCATGGTACAGGACCACCTCTGCCAATCAACTTTTCTGAAAACCGTTAGTTCAAGAATCGACGCACACGACGACTGAAATATGCCGGCGCCCCGTCATGTTGTAACCACATGCGTTGTCTTGTAGGGAGCGGGACGTCTTCCAGCAATTCTGGCAATGCTCTGGCGAGAAAATTGTAATAGTGCCAGCCATTTAATGGCCTAGGTAGGAGATATGACCCAATTAAACAGTCCCCAACAACACCGGCCCACACATATCAGTGTACTCACGCCAGGTGTATCGCTCCATTAGTAAACATATACAATTCACTACTATACTGGTGGATAAAACAATTTCTACCATCAACAGCAGTTGCAGTCATGACGACTGAAGAGCGTAATACGCCCTCTTACTTACTTACTCACTGGCACTATCGAACCCGTATGTTCATGGCCGCGCGGACATTAGCTCTCCATATGTCCCTATCCTGAGCTAATGCTTTCCAATCATTCCCTGTATAATCTACTTCCCTCAAATCATAGTTAATGTTGTTCTCCCACCTCATTCTTGGTCTACCAACTGGGCGTTTTCCCTCTGGCTTTCCTACAAGAAGCTTCCATGCAAGTCTCCCATTCCCCATACGTGCAACATGTCCTGCCCATCGCAGTCTACGAGACTTAACTGTTCTTATTACATCTGCCTTCCTATAAAGACCATGTAGTTCATTGTTATGTAGTCCTCTCCATTCACCCGTCCGTTCATCCATCTTTGGTCCAAAAATCTTCCTAAGAATTTTATTCTCAAATACTCGCAATCTCCTTTCCTCCCTTAAAGTAAGAGTCCATGTTTCGCACCCATATAATATAACTGGTAGAATAATAGTTTTATATATTTTCAGCTTAACGTTTTTTGAAAGGAGTTGGGACATCAAAAGTCTCTGCACTGCATAATAACACGCATTTCCAGAATTGAGCCTATGTTTAATTTCTTTGTGCATCTCATTCCTATTTGTGATTATTGTTCCTAGGTATTTGAATTCAGCCACTTCCTCAAAATTTCCCCCATTTGTCATTAGCTATCCATTTCCATTATATACTGAATTTCTACTTGTGACCATATATTTAGTTTTACTGATATTTACTTCCAGTCCCAATTTCTTAGTGTTACTCAATAGTGTGTGCGTGTTGGCCTTTAGTATCTCCTACCGGTTTAAATAATCCTCATAGGAAAAAATGGCATTAGGGAAAAATATTTGTTTTGGTGTCCCCTATAACGTCCCAGAGTTTGTCGGTTTAAATAATTTTGACTCTGAATTAACATAAGCTGTGGATTGGTTTTTAGAGATATGCATGAGTTTTTAAGAATATTAAACTCTACTGTAACTAAAAGCGATGAGTAGAGAGACGTTTAATAGATAATAATTAAACTAGTTACTGGGATATGTTTAAGGAGGTCGTCACTCTCCAGTAGCCAAGGGGCCTTGCGGGTATCGGAACTCCCCAACCTTGGCACTTGAAGGTCGTCAGATCCGGTACCGGTCTGTTAATAAGATGCCAAGAAAAGAAAGCAGATCTGCCATGTTTTATATCAACAGCAGGAGATAAAATAAATTATCGTTAATCACATAAGGGAAACCCAAAAGACAAAAAAAAAATCATATTCGCAAAAATTTAAGTGATCCTTCTCTCCACTTATATCCTCTATAATGGATAGTGGGCCCAGTTTGACAAAGTATGAATTGTTTCTTGTTGTTTTGGAATGCAAATGTACGGGGTTTCCTAAAAAAATGTATCGGCGATTAACTTTATAATGATGGTGCATTATACAGGACATGTGAATTGGTACAACTTTTTCCTTCAGTATTTTTTAATAAAGTACATAAATGCCCCTACAATTTTCCAATAATTATTACCGGCTAACCTATGTCTTTTTAACTTAATTAATGCAAAAACAGGATTATGTAATCAAAAATACCAAAATATTATACAAGATTGGCGAAAGAAAGAAAGAAAGAAAGAAAGAAAGAGAGAGAGAAAGAAAGAAAGAAAGAAAGAAAGAAAGAAAGAAAGAAAGAAAGAAAGAAAGAAAGAAAGAAAGAAAGAAAGAAAGAAAGAAAGAAAGAAAGAAAGAAAGAAAGAAAGAAAGAAAGAAAGAAAGATGATACTATAAAATGGATCCGTCCACCGCTGTGGTCTCGAGGCAGCGTGCTGCCTTGTCACGCAGCGGGCCCGGGTTCGATCCCCGGTCGGGACAGTTTTTGTGGGTGAGGTTTTTATCGGGGGTTTTCCTCACCTGTAAGACAAATGTCAGGAAAATTTTAAGGCCCAAACGGTCCCCGAAATCATATGGCCATCGCAATCATCATCATTCATATTCATCTTAGATTAAGCTTAGAATTAGGGACTCTCCTGGCGCACCACTATCGTCATCATCACCCATCATATAATCGGGGCAATGTAACCCCGCCTTCCAGGCGCCCCATCCTCAGAAGTAAAAAAAAGTAAAGTGATCCCACAACAGGCCCAGAAGCCCTTGGGGTAGTAGGAGGTTAAGGCTCCCACTTTTCCTAGACAATCGACACTTTATGTCAGCCGGGTTGTCAGCTCTGCGTGACGGCCGCCTTTACCCCAGAACAAGCGTCTGGTACTCATTTCCGTTAGAGGCTGATTCGACCCCAGGACCATAGTGCCGTCAGAGGGTTTGGGTCAGTTTAAAAATCCTGACCCCAACGGGACTTGAACCCTCGACCCTCCGGCTTGTAGCTCAGTGCCTTAACCATTACGCTACGGCGTGGCACCCCCCCATCCTCAGAAGTGGGTTACAAATACTCCATGCCAGGAGATAACAGTAGGAATGTCGAAAGACAACCTGGGGCATTTGTAAAAAATAAATAAAAAAATAAAATGGGACCTGGTGATAAAATGCCGACGCAAGATATGCTTGTCGACTGAGCGAAACCAGGAAGAAACCTCTGTCAGGTTGGTGAACACTGTAGTTTGAACCCGAGATCTCCTGGAAACGAGTCCTAAACGCTATTGCGTTTGTCAGAATTAACATAAAATAAACTGAACTTTCCTGTCTTTTATATAACATAAATCATGGTAGACAACACCTGATTGTGAGTACGTTCAACTGTCTGCTTTATTACGTAACACATTCAGCGAAACGAACTTGACAATAATACACTGGCCTTCGCATTAACTTTCAACACATCTTTATATAACTTACCTAGATATTATGAAATAGCTAACATTGAATTACATTAGACTAAAAGAAATGTACATAACATGGTTTGATTTCATAATACACTAAAATTTATCATATGTTAGAATTGAAGATATTAATGACAAAATAAATAAATTAAATTTAATGTGTGGCACTATTAAAAGAACCCTTAAAAACACAAGAAAACAAACAAATATTAAATTTTATAAAGTAATGGCTGTTCCTGTATTGATGTATGGATCAGAATGTTGGACGATCACTAAAAGACAAGAAGAAAGATTGGAAGCAGCTGAGATGCGATTTTTAAGAAATATAGCAGGATATACTCTCCTACTGCCAGAAGGAAGATATTAATATTAAATTAAATAGATTTTACAGAATGTGTGGCACTATAAGACGGACACTGAAAAATAAAACTTTGAGGAGCACACAACTAAAATTTTACAAAATTATGGCAGTGCCTGTCTTAACATATGCAAGTGAAAATTGGACTCTTAACCGTTCAGACAGAAGGTAAATAGAAACTGCAGAAATGAAGTTCCTACGTTCAGTAGCGGGTGTGACAATTTTGGACAAGAAAAGAAGTGAGGATATTAGGAAGGACTTAAATATTTTTAATTTAACAAATAGAATTGACAACATGAGAAACAACTGGTATGAACATGTCAAGAGAATGCCTACAGATAGAATCCCTCAGCTGTTACTAAAGTACAAACCAATAGGACATAGAAATGCTGGACGCCCATTCACTAGATGGGAGGATTCATTAAATCCCCTTGATGTGAAAACAGGTCAAAAGGCCTAATTTCATGAAGCAGAAGAAGAAGAAGAAGAAGAAGAATATATACTCTGCTGGATAAGAAAAGGAATGAAGATATAAGAAAGGAACTAAATGTTTTCAAACTTACAGACCGAATAATTAAATATAGGAACGACTGGAAAGAACATATTGATAGAATGCCAGAAGGAAGATTTCCAAAATTAGTGCTAAATTATAAACCGTACGGAAGGAGAAATGTTGGTCGCCCACACAGAAGATGGTCTGAACAATTTTAACAATTCTAGCTTTCATGAAACCGGAACGAGCCAACAGGCTTAATCCCTGGATGATGATGATAATGATGACTAAAATTAATGTTCAAAACGGATTCGCATGGGACCATTTTTTTTCCACATTAGACAGAATTCCGCATTATAAAAAAAACAGAAAATTATTAACGAATCTTAGATTATAGAGTACCGTATATGTCGTTTTATGTACCTTGGATTAATTGTGGTTCCGCTGTCCTTGGTAAGTGAAGTATAGTATGTACGAGCGATTTCGACGGTAACGCGCAAAAAAAAAACAGTCCGTTTCGTCAGCGTTAAAAATGCCTCTTAGATCCGTCTCCTGAAATTGAACAATGCAGTTTCGGTTTACACTCACTAACTATTCTTTCGTCCACATCCTTTGATTCCCCGCAAATTTCATTCCACACTACATTGTGTCATAAGTAATGCCACGAGTAATTTCCAAATTACCGATAAATTCACGCAGTGAGGAGTGAATTTATCTAGAGAATTTGGAAATCAAGAATGGCATTTGTTAGGACTATTTAACGAATAAAATTAGCTGTTTACTCACAAATCATTATTTAAATATCCATAGTAATTCTGCCCGAAGGTAGGTGTTTCACTGCATTCATAGCATTTTCATGTTATGCTTTGCAGCTTTATTAGGGAATGATAGGTGTGGCAGATTCCCGTTGCTTTCCACACCAATGAAGGATGATGATGATAATGATGAGGATGATTATGATGGCCGGATGATTTTCGGGGACCGTTTGGCCCAAAGCTTCCTGACATTTGTCTTACTGGTGAGGAAAAACCTAAAACAAAAAACCTCACCCAGGAGCCTGTCTCGACCGGGAATAGAACCCGGGCCCGCTGCGTGAGAAGGCAGCACGCTACCTCGAGACAACAGCGGTGGACTATTTAAATATAGTTATTTTAAAATATTTATATATTTAATATAAACGGCGATGCTTGAAAACAAACGAGAAACATTTGTTATGATTCATTTGTTCATCACTGCAACCAGATCAATATTATTTATTGCCAAATAGCATCGCAATATTGTAAGAATGCACCCTAGTGGAGAAAAAAAAGAAACACATCAAACTATTCATAACCAACATTATAGGTTATTAATTAATTTCTGATGTCCTATGATGTGTCCCGCGCCGTAGCCGAGCGGTTAAGGAGGAAGCCTTGGCGCAGAGTTACGGGACTTGCGCTGGTTCGAGTCTCCATGGGGGAAGAAATTTTCTCATGGTATTTCGGCCAGTATGGGACCGGTGCCCACCCAGCATCGTGAGGCAATTGGGTAGCTACAATAAGTAGCGGCTCCAGGTTGAGGAACCAGCTATAACGGCTGGGGGACTCGACATGCTAACCACATGTCACCCCTACACTGGCTGTTGATCATCTACCTCTGTGATTGGCACATGTGGATGTGAAGGGCCAGCAGCCGGCTGGTAAAAGGGCAACCGCTGACAAGTGTAAAGACCCTCAATCGGATGTCCTATGATGTAAATATGTCAATTATATTTTTTTGGAACGTTATTACCTGTGAAATAATGCGTTTAAGAAAGTGCAAACAGTGGTTTATTTTTTTATGATATAATCAATTGCTACGAATATTTTTCTATTGTATCTCGCAAGCAGAATCTGGTTACATTCATGCACTATATATACAACCTGGGAGGCACTTGATAAAATGAAAGTGATAATATCGAGGTGAAAACGACTGTCATTGGTTGTAAATCAAAATTAATTGAAATGTGATTGGTGATTGACTGCCAGTTGGGGACTGAGTTAAATAGTCAAAATAATGTGCCTGTGGATTATTTTCCTAGACTATCAATCTGCAAATAAATGAATGACGAAAAGCAGGAAACTGAAGAGTAACATCTGGTGGAAACTTATAAAAGTTATAAAATGTACAGATTCAAGATATTATTCATTTTGAATGGAAAGTCAACTGCAAGTTACATTTAAATGTCTTGCAATTTTGTGAACGTCAGATAGCATAATACATTTATCAAGATCTTTTGTGCAAATAAGATATATAGTTCCAGTTAGTGGTTACATCTATTTAAACAAGTTGTTGAGAAATGGTTGTCCTTATAATAATAATAATAATAATAATAATAATAATAATAATAATAATAATAATAATAATAATAATAATAATAATAATAATAATAATAATAATAATAATAACAATAATAATAATAATAATAATAATAATAATAATAATAATAATAATAATAATAATAATAATAATAATAATGGGTCCCCATCTAGCGGATATGTGGATGGCGAACACAAGGTGGCCAAGCTGAGCAAAACATTGCTTCCACTTACTTGTGTTTTGCTCCTTGCTTTTATCTTTAACTGATCTGGTATTTCTTCCACTTACTTATACCAGACTATTTTAACTTTACTATCTAATCTCTCTTGGTTAACTGTTGTTTTTTCGACCCCGACGCTTTTAGGGCATCAGAGGGCTAGGAAGTCTTTCCTTCCTTCCATTTCTTCTTTCCATTATTTTCTTTTCTGCTCCAGAAAAGCCTGACCAGAGGCTATAAGATGGCAGCCCCATCACTGGTCTTGCCTTCCTTTGGCCAGCAACCAATCGAAGGGATTATCATTATGCTTTCAAGTCTTATATGAGAATTTACCGGAAGGATCAAACTTATGATGACCAAAGTATGAAACGCTGGAGGGAAAATTTTCTATAGGATCGTAAGAGGCCTTGGCCCAACACTTGGAAGGAAGAAGAAGAAGATAATAATAATAATAATAATAATAATAATAATAATAATAATATAATGATGGTGGTCTCTTTCTCTACCTTAGTTTAGCCTCTCCTTTGAAGGCACTTTCACATGATCCACGCCTTATTCTTATCAGTTCAGCCATTTATCATTCTACATATTGGCTACTCTACTATAGTTTACTTGATAAAATACGCTTATGTACTAAGCATGAAAGTAAGTTATTTTAGATCTAGCGGATAAATAGAGTCCATTAAACTATCGAACGAATTAACTCAAACCGTAGGATTTGAGATTTATATTCAGGAGATTCATGCGAGGCTTGCGTTGAGACTTGAAAGTAATTGTAAATTTTTCGCCCAATGGGCTGCAGGTCGCGAGGAGTATTATTGTGGGGTTTCCAGTCATGTAGCATTTCCTCTACATTAAGGTGATGTGATTATACCGCCAGTACTGGTCCTCAGACCTCATTTGTAATAGCAGGCTGCACCACGAGCAGGTTGAGGATGGGAGAGCTGATGATATGTACGTCACTATACCTTGCAACGAGTACATCTCACAGAATTCCAAAAGAAATGCTTGATTACTCAAGAACATAAAAACGCTGAATAGAACATTCTCTTTGAGACTGTAACAGGCCACATGGCCTAATACTTGCATGGATGATGATGATTCTGGAGATGTCGAGTCAAAATCCCTCTAAGGCCAACTTGGAGTTTATAGTGGCTTCACTCAACTGCCATTCATTTCATAATATTAGTCATTATTTTATCATCATCTTCATGGTAGGCCGTCGGCCTGTTCCGCTCTCAGAATTCATCTTCCCATCGTCTTCTAGGACGTCCCACATCTCTATAGCCTTGAGGTTGGTACAACATTTATTGTTTTGTTAGCCTAGAAGAGTCCATTCTTAAAATATGTTCATTGCATTTTTTGTTTATAGTTTTGTATTTTTTTCATTTAGATTAAAAATTTTGAGTTCTTGCCTAATTGTTTCACTAGGAATGTGGTCTCTTAGAGTATATCCTGCAACGTATCTGAGGAACTTCATCTCTGATGTTTCTAGTAATCTTGTGTCTGATCTACTCTCTGATCCATATGTCACATTGGGAACTGCCATTACCTTATAAGACTTTAGCATTGTTTCTTTTGTTGTTTTTGTTTGTAGTGTTGTTTTAATAGTCCCACACATATTTTGAAATTTATAATTCTTTCATGTATACCATTTTTCCAATTGTAAGATATGTCATCATCATCATCATCATCACTCCAGGGATTAGGCAATTGCTCGTTCCGACTTCATAATGCATCAGCCCAACGTCTTCTAGGTCTTCCAACATGACGTCTTCCTCTTGCTTGACAATTTCTTGCTAACAATGGATATCTCTCCTTACTCATTCCATCCATGTGATCAATCCATTTCTGTCTGTAATTCGAGACTTTATCCAATAAAGGCTGTACTTTCAATTCTTCTCTTATATCCTCATTTCTTATTCTATCAAGTCTTGTACATCCTTTTAATTGTCTTAGGAACCTCATCTCCGCCGTCTGTATTCTATCCTTCTGTTTTTTCACTGGAGCCCAAGTTTCACATCCATACAATATGTAAGATATGTGACATCCTAAATATTTAAAACTCAGTACTTGTTCGACAATTTCATCGTTCAAAACTATTTTCGATCGAACTGCATATTTTCCCCCAAAATGCCATTGTTCTTGTCTTTTTCGTTGAAATCTTGAGATTATATTTCTCCATGGTTTTTCATTATTTTATAATTTATTAAATTTGTATCACAACTTATGAATTTGCGGAAGACACGTGAACACACACGTGAATAGACACACGCAGAGAACTTGGTTGTCATTTATACCCTAGAGATCCCAGATGCGATGTGGCCAAAGATGTTTAAGATTTTAAGAAAAATAAGTGTGGCAGTATGAACCTACGCTATTTGTGATAAACCTGGAAAACTATCATTGCAGCGATACAACACTCTGTTGTAGCCTTATTTATTATTTTATCCTTGATTATAAACTTTTTGAGGTCTTCTGTTGTATCCGGAAGGCTGTATATTTGCCAAGTGTTTTCTGTAGAAGTGACATAATTTAACGATATTATGAAATTGCCATTAATGATTAAATTTATCTGGTAATAAGATATTTAGTATCTTATGACATAACCTCAATGGTGCTTTAATATGAATTTTAAAAGTGTTGATTTATCTGGTAATACAATTTAAAGCCAGCATTTGCCTAGGTGACTAAGAAAAGTCAGGATAAATCCCATCGGATATGATCTTGAACCTTGAACATCCCGAACAATAGTTCAAACAAAACGCAATCCTCTGAGTCATCTTGATTACACTGAGAAAAAAAATTGTCTCAGAAAGAAAAATATGTGATTCTGATAGTATTTTTTCTCCTGAATTCAAATATGATATCGGTTTTTCTCCATCACGCAAGGTTTCCGAGAGTCAGGAATTGATAATTTCAAACACTTTAATATTTTCTACATTCGTAACTAGACAGTATTCGAACATTCGGACTCACCTAGAAAGTAAGAAATGACGATTTTCTGCTATATTTCGCCTATGGAGCATCCCTCTTGATGGTCCAACAATAACACTGGTCAACATGATTTTTGTCTCATGAGTACCAATAGTTGTACTTATTGCAGTTTCTTATCGTGTTTTCAAATATGTATTCGGAATTTCTCCATCACCCACAGTTTTTTTATTTCAATTTCAATTAATGGATTTAAATAATTATTTTTTAATAAACTTTTTTCGTCCATTTGTCCGTTGTAAAATAAAACGGGGAACACTTTCACCAGGAGATTTCAGCTATGGAAAAGAGGTATCAAGGCAAATGGAATCCTAATATACTCGCCGATTATTGTTGGGCCATCAAGATGGATGCTCCACAGGCGAAATATAGCATAAAATCGTCGTTTCTTACTTTCTAGGTGAGTCCGAATGTTCGAATATTGTGTAGGTAAGAATATAGAAAATATAAAGTGTTGAAATTAAAAATTCCTGTCTCTCGGAAACCTTGTGTGATGGACAAAAACCGATATCATATTTGAATTCAGGAGAAAAAATACTATCAGAATCACATATTTTTCTTTCTGAGACAAAAAAAAAGTTCTTTTTTTGCCGCTCAGTGTAATCGGCCAGCAAATTAGGATTCCATTTGCCTTGATATTTCGTTTCCATAGCTGAAATCTCCTGATGAAATCCCCGTTTTATTTTACAATGGACAAATTGACGAAAAAAACGTTTATTAAAAAATAATTATTTAAATCCACTAATTCAAATTGAAATAAAAATAACTGGTGGGTGATGGAGAAATTCCGAATACATATTTGAAAACACGATAAAAGTTATTATCCAGTGTAAGATATATATATTAATTGGTGTTTCCCGTATAATGTATCATATTTATATTATTATTATTATTATTATTATTATTATCGTATCATTATTGTTATTACCCTATAAAATGTTGTTTGTACATGACATTTACATTGTTACATTTATTGTATCTTTAACTGTTTATAATTAGTATAGTCTATATCTATATTTGTCGAATATTTATTTGTATTTGTGCTGGTTGAGTGGAAGAGAGGGCCTTATGGCCTTAACTCTGCCAGAATAAATAAAGTATTATTATTATTATTATTATTATTATTATTATTATTATTATTATTATTATTATTATTATTAAAAAACCGCATTAAGTACAACTATTGGTTCTCATGAGACAAAAATCATGTTGACCAGTGTGATTGTTAGTCTTGTATTAATGTAGACAACGAAACTGGGAATCAGGTGGCGTAGAAAGGAAACAATGGACATTCTACGATACTTTCAAACCTGTAATGTAGAAGGCGTTTATCTGTATATAACGATAAGATTGATTAATTTTACTTAGATAGCAAAATTATAGAGACAAGAGGTAGTTAATTGCTAGCTCGATGCAAGCGGACCCCGGAAGCAAAAGTAAACTAGATCAGCAGTGGCGAGTGATAAATGTAGGCCAGGTTATGCAATAGCCTAGGAAGTGAATTGATTCTCGGGCTGCATTTGGACATTTTTTGGCTCGTTGAAACCGTTCTCTTTTGCATCAAGGGCTCTGTGAAAGTATCCACACCTGAGACTCAATCTGTTTGTTACATCAGAAGCAGAAATATGCGTGCCTTGAGGTCACACATGCGGTACTGCCTCTTGGATACCATTATCACACCTTAGCAAATTAAAATAAGAGACTTGTAAACCTTTCACCCAAACATCACAATTTCTAATAAGTCCCGAATTTAATAATTTACATACTTGTAGATACATTTTGCAATATGGGCACGGGTGGGTGCCAAGTGATATTTTTGCCACTGGTAAGACAGGTTGCTTATGATCTATTTTCTACTCGAGGGGCGATTGTTGAAGCAAAAATTATAGGTCCCAAATAGTGGGTCTATTATTGTTTTCGTATTTCATATGCTAAATTAAATTGGAATTAACTCTAATAACTTTTTTCAAAATATTTGTAAGTTAACATTTGATTTGGTTATTATTTTATTTAATTAAAGGTGTGGCACTAACTAACTCACTCACTGGCACTATCGAACCCGTAGGTTCATAGCCGCGCGGACAGAAGCTCTCCATACATCCCTATCCTGCGCTAATGTTTTCCAATCATTCCCTGTATAACCTACTTCCC
This sequence comes from Diploptera punctata, assembly GCA_030220185.1. Classification (NCBI taxonomy): domain Eukaryota; kingdom Metazoa; phylum Arthropoda; class Insecta; order Blattodea; family Blaberidae; genus Diploptera; species Diploptera punctata. The sequence continues at coordinate 972,737 of JASPKZ010003887.1, read as the reverse complement.
TCAAATCATGGCTAATGTTATTCTCCCACCTCATTATTGGTCTACCAACTGGGCGTTTTCCCTCTGGTTTTTCTACAAGAAGCTTCCACGCACGTATTTCATTATATATTGACACTGTAAGTCAATTAATGTAATTATAAACGCTGTCTCTGGAAATTAAGGATTTTCTGAATTTCTTATATTGCAAATGTTAAAAAAAAGTGTATAATCTCAAGATGTATTGATTTTAATATATTAAAAAAAATAGAGCACTTTTAATTAATCCATGTACATAATTTATCATTGGATTTTTTGTTAGAGCTACTTATTATTGGATTTAAATATAAAATTATGTTGAAAAACAGCAGATTGCTGCTAGAAAATCGTATTTACATAAACTGATCTACGAATAAAAATACATCCGTTAAATTGAGCTAAAGTTTTCATAAATTATTTTCGTTCTTATACGATATTCTGAAGAACAAAATATGTATGCCCACTCTTATTTTTATCATCATTGCATGCCCTGACAAGTTTCAACATTGTCAAGAATAATATTAATAAAAATATATAATCTATTTGTCTATGTGTCGTTCTATTTGCGTGTCTGCCTCTTTCTCTGTCCATCTGTATATATCGCTATAAGTCTGTCTCATTGTATTGTTACCTATTATTTTTGCATATTAGCCTACTGATAGATTATGCTTTTGGCATGGGTTCCCTGAAGTAGTCCCCGCCCGGAGAACCGAATGAGGGACTATTTGACCTCCGGAAAATTTTACCCCAGATGAACCCATGTCCGCATTTCTTGACGGTTGTATTTTGACGGTGAAAGATCGTCACTCTTTCTCCCAAGGTACTTTTTTCGTCTGGCTTATCACCTTCGACCAGTCTGGCATGGGTAACTCTATCGGCAGCAATGCTACCGCCGGCACAGCTCTCAAGATCATTTAAGCACGCAAGCCACTCCACCACGACATATAATGGAAATGGACAGCTAATGACAATGAGGGAAATTTTGAGGAAGTGGCTGAATTCAAATACCTAGGAACAATAATCACAAATAGGAATGAGATGCACAAAGAAATTAAACATAGGCTCAATTCTGGAAATGCATGCTATTATGCATTGCAGAGACTTTTGATGTCCCAACTCCTTTCAAAAAAGTTAAGCTGAAAATATATAAAACTATTATTCTACCAGTTATATTATATGGGTGCGAAACATGGACTCTTACTTTAAGGGAGGAAAGGAGATTACGAGTATTTGAGAATAAAGTTCTTAGGAAAATTTTTGGACCAAAGAGAGATGAACAGACAGGTGAATGGAGAAGACTGCATAACAATGAACTACATGGTCTTTATAGGAAGCCAGATATAATAAGAACAGTTAAGTCTCGTAGACTGCGATGGGCAGGACATGTTGCGCGTATGGGGAATGAAAGACGTGCATGGAAGCTTCTTGTAGGAAAGCCAGAGGGAAAACGCCCAGTTGGTAGGCCAAGAATGAGGTGGGAGAACAACATTAACTATGATTTGAGGGAAGTAGATTATACAGGGAATGATTGGAAAGCATTGGCTCAGGATAGGGATGTATGGAGAGCTTATGTCCGCGCGGCCATGAACCTTCGGGTTCGATAGTGCCAGTGAGTAAGTAAGTAAGTAGGGCCTATAGATTATGCTTCTTTCATGTAGTCCAAGATCCGGCTGCAACATTACTACGTTCATCGAGTGGATGAACAAAATATATTTTTTTCATAAAACTGTGAATGACTGAATACATTTTTGCCGAGTTGCCTATTAAAATTCGGCCGCCAGTATGTTTAATTAAAATATAATTAATTTATTTATTCAAAATAATTTGAATCACTTGTTATTAAAATAAATTATAATTCAGTTCGCAGAAATCGATGTATAGAGCTTAAAAAGTTTTGGCTGCCATTGCACACTTGGCCGTAAACCTCCTCGCGACTACAGCAGGCTGTGACACCAATTAGTAATAAAATGGCGGTAATTACGTATTTATTGTTTTATATTGTTTCAAATAAAGTTCAGTTCATTTAAAATGCAGTGATTTGTTTCGTATAATGTACATTAACACTACCTTTTGGATATATTTTTGCATATACATTGTACGTAGTATACATAAAGGGCAGTGGTTTTACTTCCCGCTGCGAGGAGGTTTACGGCCAAGTTTGCAATAGCATCCAAAACTTTTCAAGCTCTATACATCGATTTTTGCGAACTAGATTATAATTTATTTTAATAATAAGTGAATCAAATTATTTCGAATACCGGTAAATTATCATCATCATCATCCGGTATCATGGCAGCTGTCGCCGTCTTCCGGAAACCAAACGCCATTCCTCTCTGTCCATCCATTGATCTTCCTCCATTCCTCTGATATTCATAGCTGCTTGTACCCCTTCTATCCAAGTTTTCTTTGGTCTTCCGCTCTTCCTCCTTTCCATTGGGATCCATTCCATAACAATTTTTGGCAATCTGTGCTCTGGCATTCTTTTGACATGGCCATACCACTGTAATATTTTCTTTTCTATAATGCCTATGATGTCCGGCTCCTGTTGCCGCACACTTGGTACCTTTAAGTCACGCTTATACAGTTACCTGTTGTCTAATAATTAATTTTTCTCTATTTATTTAATGTTATACAATGTCATTAATCTTTTCCTCGTTTTTTATATATATTGTACATATTATATATTTAATTCGTTAAATTTAGAGTAAATCAAAATACATTATAAATATTAATTGTATTGTATTCATAACTTGTAATCGTTTATATATATATATATATATATATATATATATTGTAATTTAGATTTAAGACTTTTCTTTTGTATTTTTTTAAACCTGGTTGAGTGGTAGACAAGGCCTTAAGGCCTTAATTCTGCCAGGTAAAATAAAGCTATTATTATTATTATTATTATTATTATTGTACACCCATAATTTCCCTTATATCTTTATTTCGTATTCTATCCATTCTAGATTTTCCAGCTGATCTTCTTAAAACATCCATTTCTGTACTTAAAATTCTTTTCATTTCCCTGGTAGGAATTTGCCAGACTTCAGCACCATATGTTAAAATGCTCTGAATTATGGTTTGATATATTTGTAGTTTTATATTTTTTGTAATATTTTTGCTCCACCAAACAGAGTTTAAAACATTCATATTTTAATTAAACAATCTGGCCGTCAAATTTTAATAGGCAACTCGGCAAAAATGTATTCAGTCTTTCACAATTATATGAAAAAAATAGATTTTGTTCATACCCTCGATTAACCCTTAAATTCGTAATGTATCCTTTTAGATACATCAGTTGGTTTAGTTAATTTAATATTTTAAATAAATGAGAAGAAAACGAACAAAAATAAACCACTTAAATTTGTGTCTAATTATACAACACACCTAATAATAACGGTTATACCAGATTCCGTTTTCACTGCGGTCCGCCACATTGAAATATCTAACAGAAGAAATTTGTGTTTTGCCAATTTAAGGGTTAACGTAGCAATCTTGCAGCCGGATCTTAGACTAATAGGAGGTAATTGTCAATTCAGTTTCGTGTAAAAAAATATAGCGATACCGAATACGTAACAATAAGTTATGGTGATACAAAATGACTTGTTAATGACATAATTTAGAATGGAGGGAAGATGTAAGACTCTCGAGTTACACATACCAGCACCTAGTGGACACACGCCTCCAATTAAATCAAACCTTTCACTGAACGTCTGGTTTTCCTAGAAGTTTCGCTACTAGAATCTGCGTTGTTACGATTTTATTTTGCAATGTGCAAGCGAGTGTAATTTGCATTAAACGACCCTAAAGCATTTATTAATTATGGATTTGGAATGAGAGGGGATTTTCTGAAAATGAGCTACTTAAGATACGGTAATTCCTCAGGCGACAGATGGTTACCACACGGTTCCAAGAAATGTTAAACGTTGTGATTATGTTAGACCTTTCGCTTAATAGCACACATTCATATCAAGAAACTCAGCCGAGCGCGTTCCATAGCATTCAATTTGATAATGACAGCAAATTTACTATTTCATAATTTAACAAATTATTTAAGTAATCAATTGAGTTGGTGTTTACTTGATGAAAATCCATACCCATTAATTAAATAAAAATAAAACTTAGTTTTATTTGATTTTTCATATTTAAAGTGTGATCCCACAACAGGCCTCAGGAGGCCCTTGGGGTAGTAGGAGGTTAAGGCTCCCACTTTTTCTAGACAATCAGCACTTTATGTCAGCCGGGTTGTCAGCCCTGCGTGACGGCCGCCATTACCCCAGAACAAGCGTCTGGTACTCATTTCCGTTAGAGGCTGAGTCGACCCCAGGGCCATAGTGCCGCCAGAAGGTTTGGGTCAGTTTAAAAATCCTGACCCCAACGGGACTTAAACCCTCGACCCTCCGGCTTGTAGCTCAGTGCCTTAACCACTACGCTACGGTTTTATTAAGATATATTCAGTGACAGCTGTTTCGGTACACTGTACCTTCTTCAGACATGTTAACAAACTATGAATTGTGTTATTATAGTACATATCAACTGATCTAAGCAACAATACAACAATAATTTATTTAAATTTTTTAATTTAACAAAGGCGATTCATTCAAATCAAGTTGAGAATTTAACAGTTTATTACTACTTTTCAATTTATTTATTTGTACAGCCTCCAAAAGGTCCAACTTCTTACCCTTATCACAAACATGTAACATTTCAAAATTTGGATCGAAACAATGATTAAATCGGAATAGGTGGTTAGCATATTTTGAATATTCTAAATTTCTGTTATATGCTCTCATGTGTTCCTTTATACGAGAGATAAAAGGTCTACCAGTTTGTCATACAGACATTATCACATGTGTCACACTTCAATTTATTAATATACAAACTGGTAGACCTTTTATCTCTCGGATAAAGGAACACGTGAGAGCATATAACAGAAATTCAGAATATTCAAAATATGCTAACCACCTATTCCAATTTAATCATTATTTCGATCCAAATTTTCTAATTTTACATGTTTGTAATAAGGGAAGAAGTTGGACCTTTTGGAGGCTGTAGAAATAAATAAATTGAAAATTAGTAATATACTGTTAAATTCTCAACTCGATTTGAATGAATCCCCTTTGTTAAATTTAAAAATTTAAATAAATTATTGTTGTATTGTTGCTTAGATCAGTTGAAACACAATTCATAATTTCTTAACATGTCTGAAGAAGGTACAGTGTACCGAAACAGCTGTCACTGAATATATCTTAATAAATATGAAAATCAAATAAAAGTAATTATTATTGATTTCGTACATCTCAATGATGGATAAATCATATTTGAAGAGAAAAATTATACGCTCAGATCGGGACTTGAACCCGGGATCCTTGGTTCTCTAGACCAAGTGCTCTACCAACTGAGCTATCTGAGCAAGTACCGATCTAAACGCAAATCCTTCTCTATATACATTGTAATTCCCGTCCACCAAATGCTATGAAGCCATGCTTCTATCTTGCAAATGGCGGCTCCTTTATTAAGAAGACATATTTGGGAATTATACATTACAGCCAATACGGCTTTTTCCATGTTATTATTATTGATTTCGTACATCTCGTCTGAGCGTATAATTTTTCTCTTCAAATATGATTTATCCATCATTGAGATGTACGAAATCAATAATAATAACATGGAAAAAGCCGTATTGGCTGTAATGTATAATTCCCAAATATGTCTTCTTAATAAAGGAGCCGCCATTTGCAAGATAGAAGCATGGCTTCATAGCATTTGGTGGACGGGAATTACAATGTATATAGAGAAGGATTTGCGTTTAGATCGGTACTTGCTCAGATAGCTCAGTTGGTAGAGCACTTGGTCTAGAGAACCAAGGGTCCCGGGTTCAAGTCCCGGTCTGAGCGTATAATTTTTCTCTTCAAAAATAAAAGTAAGTTTTATTTTTATTTAACTACTTATTTAAGTAACACATTCAAGTCAGTCGCGGTGGTTCGATAGTGGCAGTGAGTTAGTTAGATCAATTCGTGTATTAAATTGTGAACATATATATATTAATAACCCGTGAAAATTTAATGGAAATCCATTCAGCTATTCCTGAAGATAAGAAAACTTACATTTCATAAGTCGTAATTTCTAACTTCAGTGTTATATATATGAGGTCCAGAGACGTCGCGTCCTAGATGTTCAATTGTTCATTGAACCCCCAACAAAAATTGAACATGAAGAAAGCGAATAGTTGTAATGATATATAATATGCAATGTATTTTTTCAAAGATTTCCTAAAATATTCATATGTTTCGAACCAGGAATGTAATTCTGTCGTGGAGACATCGCGTAGACAAGCTTTGCCGAGAAGAGAGCAGGTGCGTTTTCTATGTATGAACCCCGTGGATATCAGTTTGCTGGGTTGCGCGTGCGCGAGAGGGAGGGCGACATATGCTTGATTTAATGCCTCTAGAAGCTGTCACAACGTGCAGCACCTGAAACACGAGGCCTGGTGTTATCGGACGAGTCAATGCGAAAGTCCAACATTTTTAATTTTACAAAGTATCGAATTTTGGTGGAAGCGATTACAGATCAGATTTTTAGTATAAGACATATTTTAGGAAAGAAATGGGAATATAATGGTACTGTACATCAACTATACGTAGACTTCAAAAAAGCATATGATTCAATTAAGAGGGAGAAGTTATATAGTATCCTGCTGGAGTTCGGAATTCCTAAAAAGTTAGTTAGACTTATACGAATGTGTCTAAATGGCTCAAAGAGTAGGGTGCGTGTAGGCAAACAGTTTTCAGACACTTTTGAAATCCAGAATGGATTGAAGCAAGGAGATGCACTATCTCCTCTACTATTTAATTTTGTACTAGAGCATGCCATTAACTCTTCAGAGAATGAGGAAGGCTTACAACTGAATGGTATTAATAAGCTGTTAGTTTATGTTGATGATGTAGTACTATTGGCCGATAGCGAGGAGATACTAAAGGCCAACACGCACTCACTATTGAGTAACACTAAGAAATTGGGACTGGAAGTAAATATCAGTAAAACTAAATATATGGTCACATGTAGAAATTCAGTATATAATGGAAATGGACAGCTAATGACAAATGAGGGAAATTTTGAGGAAGTGGCTGAATTCAAATACCTAGGAACAATAATCACAAATAGGAATGAGATGCACAAAGAAATTAAACATAGGCTCAATTCTGGAAATGCGTGCTATTATGCATTGCAGAGACTTTTGATGTCCCAACTCCTTTCACAAAACGTTAAGCTGAAAATATATAAAACTATTATTCTACCAGTTATATTATATGGGTGCGAAACATGGACTCTTACTTTAAGGGAGGTAAGGAGATTACGAGTATTTGAGAATAAAGTTCTTAGGAAAATTTTTGAACCAAAGAGAGATGAACAGACAGGTGAATGGAGAAGACTGCATAACAATGAACTACGCAGTCTTTATAGGAAGCCAGATATAATAACAGTCAAGTCTCGTAGACTGCGATGGGCAGGACATGTTGCACGTAAGGGGAATGAAAGACGTGGATGGAAGCTTCTTGTAGGAAAGCCAGAGGGAAAACGCCCATTTGGTAGACCAAGAATGAGGTGGGAGAACAACATTAACTATGATTTGAGGGAAGTAGATTATACAGGGAATGATTGGAAAGCATTAGCTCAGGATAGGGATGTATGGAGAGCTTATGTCCGTGCGGCCATGAACATACGGGTTCGATAGTGCCAGTGAGTAAGTAAGTAAGCGATTAAGTTAATTTAAAAGTCTGGAATTATAACGTTATATTGAAAGCATTGCACATCGACAGAATAAATGTTGTTTACAGTTTTAATACAGTTTGTAATCAAACGTAACATTTTTTCAAATTCCATATGCGTTTAATTAATTATTTTTAATTTTCCTTCTTGTATTTTTACCTAATATTTTCTCTTACATTTTACATATATTTGTACAAATTATATTCGTATTTTTTTCTTTTAACATTGTGTGTCTTAGTCCTAACTAATCTTAAGTTAATTGATAATTGTTAACGATATGTTTTCTTTTCTCTTTGCACTAATGTATAACTAACTCACTGGCACTATCGAACCGGTAGGTTCATGGCCGCGCAGACATAATCTCTCCATACATCTCTATCCTGAGCTAATGTTTTCCAATCATCCCCTGTATAATCTACTTTCCTCAAATCATAGTTAATGCAATTCTCCCACCTCATTGTGGGTCTAGCAACTGGGCGTTTTCCCTCTGGTTTTCCTACAAGAAGCTTCCATGCACGTCTTTCACTCCCCCATACGTACAACATGTCCTGCCCATCGCAGTCTACGAGATTTAACTGTTCTTATTATATCTGGCTTCCTATAAAGACTGCGTAGTTCACTGTTATGCAGTCTTCTCCATTCACCTGTCTGTTCATCTCTCTTTGCTCCAAACATTTTCCTAAGAACTTTATTTTCAAATACTCGTAATCAGATTTCCTCCCTTAAAGTAAGAGTCCACGTTTCGCATCCATATAATATAACTGGTAGAATAATAGTTTTATTATACAATATTTAACGTTTTTTGAAAGGAGTTGGGACATCAAGAGTCTCTGCAATGCATAATAGCACGCATTTCCAGAATTGAGCCTATGTTTAATTTCTTTGTGCATCTCATTCCTGTTTATGATTATTATTCATAGGTATTTGAATTCAGCCTCTTCCTCAAAATTTCCCTCATTTGTCTTGAACTGTCCATTTCCATTATATAATGTATTTCTATGTGTGACCATATATTTAGTTTTATTGATATTTATTATTATTATGTATTTTTTTTTGTCCACCGCTGTGGTATCGTGGTAGCGTCGCTGCCTCGTATGCAGCGGGGCCGGGTTTGATTCCAGTTCGAAACAAGTTTCCTGGGGTTTTTTTGGTTATTCCTCACCTGTGAGACAAATGTCAGGAAATTTTAAGGTCCAAACGGCCCCCAAACATCATCTGACTATGATGATCATATGATCATATTCGCCATGTATAATACGAATGGTGTGTATCGTCTCGGAGGAGGTCCTGACGTTGAGGTGACCTTCATTCGGAGAGGCGCACCAAGCCCTGTGTAGTCAGAAAATAAATGTGTGTGATCCATAGTTAAATCCCTCTCCCACCAGTTGGTGTCATCATCATCATCACTTGTTGACAACTATGGTGCTGTCCAGTGTGCCTTTTCCTGGGACTTGTGTTTGTCCCTTGTCGGCGAATTCGCGTGTGTATTCAGTATTGGGCTTAGCTGGTTTGCCCTAGCCTACACGCCGATTTTTTTGGGATTTATTGTGGTGTATTGAGTAATATGTGATTTATATAGATATTTTTGCCAAGGCGAATATATCTCGGTTGATTGGGGCATCGGAAACCGTGTCGCTGAAGAGCTCGGCTCAATTCAGGACCGGAATGAGCCACGCCACTCTGCGCTGATCTTTCTGTCCTTGGTTGATTCATGATGAGTACTATGGATGATTTATTTCGTGGAATATGTTTCTATGTGTAATACGCCATTGTGGAAGGTGTCCTATTTGCGTACTATTGGGTTTCCATGATTATTTATGTTTTGAAACATGGTGGTGGCCCTTTCCGTTATGATAGTATCAGCCAGTTCGTGTCACTTAAGGTCCGGGTGGCGCGTGACACGTGAATGTACGTAAAGAGTGAGAGATTAAACCGCTTCAGTGGAATGGAATTATTATGTTTTTTCTGTTTCTGAGCAATAGGTTTAGGCCATTCCGATGTTATTTTAGTCTTTCAATTTTCTCAGGTGCTACATTAATTAAGTTTTAAATGCAATTTTAAGAGTAATACAGTGAACCATTAGCGAGTTTAAGGAAGGGCCGCCACTGATTGATATCCCAAAAACTTCTTAACCCTTAAATTGGCAAAACTCGACTCGACTCTGTGTTGGAAGCTGGATCACTTTTCCCCGAGCCAGCCAAGGGTTCATCCAGTTTCCTGGAAGTTCCCCTCGCAGCCCGAAAAAGGAACCAACGGTCCATGAACCAAACCTCCGGCTACTTTAGGGATTTATATACCCTCTTTAGCCCTTTGGTATATTGTCAATGTGTATAACGAGCGTATATCATAGCGCTGACACGACCAGCCACATATCACGAGACAAAGATCCAGTGGTCAGACATTAACAAGCCTTTTAGCTGGTCTTCGCTTGAGATCTTCTAGACACCCTCCACAAAGCCACCAACAGGAAGACCGGAACCACCACAGCGCCGCCAAGCCCCAAAAAGGGGCAAGAAAGGGAGGAAGAATCGCAAGCTCAATCACAAAAACACAAATTTCTTCTCTTAGATATTTGAATGTGGCGGACCGCAGTGAAAACGGAATCTTGTATAACTATTATTATTACGTAGATACATTGTATAATTAGACACACATTTAAGTGGTTATTTTTGTTCGTTTTCTTCTGATTTATTTAAAATATTAAATTAATTGAACCAACTGATTTATCCAAAAGGATAAATTACGAATTTAAGGGTTGAATACTGCACATTACTACAGTGCAGCAATTTGTAACTGTATTTTCACTTTTTGATTATGATGTTCCCTGCGCTTTATCCTATAATGGATCAAGTATTTGACATTTGATTGTAATTATTTTTAATTGAAATTTCAAATGTTACCAAATATATGGTTTCTGAGAATGTAGACAAATTATTTTCTTCCTTAATAGAGTTTTAAAATAAATTGACGCAATATGTTGTAAACAAATTTTTACTACTTTTGTGCTTGATGCTCTCTGGGCACCGTCCTGTAATGAATACTATGTTCGATATTTGATAGCAATCTATTTTTTATTCTGTTCCAACTTTATATTATAAAAATGCCGACACAGTGTGTGGGCAGTGCGCACGCGTGGCAATTTGTAATGTGGTCAGGCTCAAGCAACCGTGAAGAGCAGGCCAGTTTTTTTATCAACTTTTGGTTGTGAAGGAAGAACCGTGAAAATTTGTTGTGCAGAGCTAGATTGCACTAGAAACCCCATGAAACATATTCATCACTTCATGAGAAGCTAATATCATCATTTAAGAATTAAAATAATTTGAGAAGTAATTCGTAATTCATTAATTTATTTGATTTAAAGATATCAATAATTTTAGTTATTCCACGATGCTCACATGTCTTCTGTATTTTCTTCCATTTACTTCTGATGGTTGTTTTGAATCTTCATCTTTTGATGCCTACTTTTTTGTGATTTTTCTGTCCACCTTGTTTGAGGATTTCCGTTTTGATACTTCTTCCTAACATTTTATCTCAAATATTTTATTTCTAATTCTAAAAACGTGCTTCAACCTTCTCATAAGACGAAATTTAATGACCACATCCACGCCTGAGACTTGATATAAATGTTTTCATACTCATTCTTCATATTTCTTCTTTTTACTGTCAACAATATTCTTCTCATATCTGGGATCACACTGCGGAGCCAAGGTTACACCTTCGATAAGCACATCAAAGAACACGCCTTAGCGGCCAGAACAGCAACGAACAGTATTAAAACCCTGAGTAAATTATCCTTGGAGACAGCAATGACCATCTTCGCTTAAAAATCGCACCAATCATGACCTATGGACTAGAAGTGATTTGGAAGAATCTAAATAAGGCAAACCTAGAGAAATTAGAGAAAGTCAAAGCACACTTTTTAAATACAGCGCTAAGCGTATCAAAATACACGCCTTCACGCCTAACATACATACTGACAAAAGGAATCTTTTTTCATAGAAGAGCTCCACCTGGACCTTCTCGTGCCGGCAACAGATGCCTACAAAGAACTGCTGAGGGAACTCAACGAGAAGAGAGAACGGATATGGCCTGAGTTCTACGCAACGGATGCGATGATCTACAGGGAATGGACAGCAGCCAGATACGACCTGAGACACACCGTGACGAGAGTCGCGGTCCATGGATTCCACCACAGGATATGCACAACAGTGAAGCGCCACAACCCAGAAGAAATGTGCAAGTGCAAACTATGTGGGTCGCACTGCGACCGATATCACCTGTTACAGTGTAAAAACATAGGGACATCGATAACAGACTTTAATTTCAGTGGCTTGAATGTGTGAGATATCTTTTTTTGTAAGTACCCAAGATTCAGATCCATATAAAAAAAAACAGGAACAGCCATAATTTTATAAAACCTGAGCTGAGTTTCTCTTCGAGTCTTTCGGAGGGTTCTTCTTATGGTGCCACACATCATTTAATATCGGTTTAATTTATTATGTATATCCCAATCATAGCTATATGTTATATCTGAACCAAGATAGTTAAAGTGTGCTATCTGTTCTATTATTTAATTATTGATTATTGATTACTATCGAAAGAACAGAGGAGAAGGAATTAAAGTGGTTAGGACATGTTTTAAGAATGGAAGATGAGCGGTGGCCAAAGCAATTATATCAATGGCATCCGACCAGAAGGAGGAAGAGAGGGAGACCTAAGTTAACATGGAAGGAAAACATGAAGACATTAATGCAAGCTAGAGGGCTAAGCATTGAAGATGCCCAAGATCGTAGGTTTTGGAGGTTTGGCACGGGAAGACGGCAGCAGCTGTAAAAACCCGATGATAGATAGATAGATTACTATTTTTGCTCTGGCTGACACTTTGCCCTGAAAAGCCATAATTTTAGTTTTTGAAGTTGAGACTTTGAGATTATATTATATTTTCAAGTTATTTTTTAATTTTTAAATTATACAGTCCACTCAAATATTAGTGTCTTATTAAATTTTCTCACTTTCATCTACCTGAAAATAATCTGTTAAATAAATATTTATTTGCTTAAATTTACATTTAAAATGGGAAATGTATGAAGCTCAGAAATGTAAATGTAAGACATGTGTTTATGTTGTTGAACAGTCCAATAAATTTATTTTACCTCAATGTGTTAACAAGGGTGGCAGATACAACACCTTCATCAAGAATTCATGTTTGGAGAAGTAATCATTTTTAATGATGAATGATTTTATTTTTGCCTGAAGACGTGGTAATGCCCTCGAGACACGACAAACTTGATTGAATAATTATAGAAAATGGTTACCTGCGGACCACCCGGCGAGTGTGAGAGAACACATCAATAAATTAGATAGCAGTCATGGTATTAAAACATAGAAATTACGGTTATCAACGGAAAGTTAAACTGGCGGCAAATTCTGCCTGTATTACGAAAGAAAATTTAAAAATTCTACAAAACATTACAGAATAAAAATTAATGTTTGTTTGTTTTTTTGTTCGCATTCTATGCGCGGCCACACCGTTGATCCGATTGTGATGTTTTTTTTTTGCAAAATGTTCAGGAGATTCCCGGGATGAACATAGGCTATAAGAGAGTTGTGATACTCAACTCCTACACCCTTAAAAATCGCACTTTGTAATGGAAAACGTGAAAAAGATAGCTCTTTGGACGCTTAAATGGGAATCGAACCCGAGACCTCATGAACAGTAGTCAAGAACGCTGATCACTAGCTCATGATGCTGATGCTTTCTCCAAGCGCGACAGGCCTAGAAGGCCCTTCGCCTACCATCCGGCTGCTGGCCTCACATCCACATGTGTTAATCACAGAGGGTAGACGATCATCCAGCCAGCACAGGGGTGACATGTGGTCGGTATGTCGGATCCCCCAGCCGTTATAGCTGGTATTCTCAACCTGCAGTCGCTACTTATTGTAGCTACCCAAATGCCTCACGATGCTGGGTGGGCACTGGTTCCATACTGACCGAAATTCCATGAGAAAAATTTCTTCCCCTATGGAGACTCGAACCAGCGAAAGTCCTGTAGCTCTGCGCCAAGGCTTCCTGCCGTAACCACTCGGCTACGGCGCGGGACAAATGTAGATGTTTACCTTTCGAAAACTTTTAAACCGAATATCTGGAGACGTGGATGTATTGAGTTGATCCAGTTACATAACTCATTGGTATAATGTAAAGTGACGGGATATTTGATTATATTTTATTATATCACAAAACAGCAAGTTTTTGGTTATGGGTTCCTCACCAGAACTTTATCTCTAGGGCTACATATAGCCTAACTATCGTTAGTGCATAATAAATATTATGGAACACCCACTTTATTGTCAAGTACATGATAGAAATGCTTATTTTCCAGTATAGTAAAAATAATTACAAATGTTTGATATGTTTAACATAGTCGGGATAAACTCTTACACCTGAGGATTATTTCAGGGATATGATTTACATATCTAAAACGTGATCCCTCTACAAGCCTCAGGAGGCCCTTGGGGTAGTAGGAGGTTAAGGCTCCCACTTTTTCTTGACAATCGGCACTTGATGTCAGCCGGGTTGTCAGCCCTGCGTGAAATTCCAGAACTAGCGTCTGGTACTCATTTCCGTTAGAGGCTGAGTCGACCCCAGGGCCATGGTGCCGCGAGAAGGTTTGGGTGCTTTAAAGTGTCTCACATCTTCGTGACACGGAGCTTGACAGCTCTAAACATTTTTTAAAAATATTTCGCGAACTCCGAACGCTTGTTAAATTTTTAGATTTAGTTCATTTTAAAAATATCGTACATTTTAAAATGTTATTTGAAATGTTGGGCTTATATTGTAACCATAAACGAGATTCAATAAGGGCAAATGATAGGCTAAGCCCAGTCGATTTAGGAGAGGAAGCATTACATCGAGACGCCAAGATAAAAACAACCTTCGCTGTGTTCTAGGGGTAAGGTCTTGTTTTGTCTCTCGGTACGGGACTGGATTTCATTTCCAATCGTATAATTTATTGACTTAGGCTTTCACGGCCGGAGTTATTATGAAGATCTTGAGGAAGATTTCCGGGCTGTTGGCCGTGGTGTTGAGGCTTGAAGTTTCCCGACGTTTCGCCAGAGACTGCTTCCGGCATCCTCAAGGGTTGTCTTGAGACTTGCAATTTTGTCGACTGCCTTCAGTTGAACTGTATAAATAGGACAGGCAGTCGTTTCGCCAGAGACTGCGTTCGGCATCCTCAAAGGTTGTCTTGAGACACGCAATGTTGTCGACTGCCTGCCCTATTTATACAGTTCAAGTGAAGGCACTCGAGAAAATTGCCAAGACAACCCTTGAGGATGCCGGACGCAGTCATGACGAATCTTCGGGGAACTTCAAGTCTCTAGACTACGGCCAACAGCTCGGAAATATTCTTCGTAGAATTTATTGTTTGAGATTCTTCAGAATATTACTCAATTCTAAAGCATGTACCACGAATTCGGTCCTTGAAAAATCAACGAGTCATAATTAGATTTATATTATTCTACCAGTTATATTATATGGATGTGAAACATGGACTCTTACTTTAAGGGAGGAAAGAAGATTACGAGTATTTGAGAATAAAGTCCTTACGAAAATTTTTGGATCAAAGAGAGATGAACAGACAGGTGAATGGAGAAGGCTGCATAACAGTGAATTACACATGGTCTTTATAGGAAGCCAGATATAATAAGAACAGTTAAGTCTCGTAGACTGCGATGGGCAGGACATGTGGCACGAATGTGGAATGAAAGAGATGCATGGAAGCTTCTTGTAGGAAGACCAGAGGGAAAACGCCCAGTGGGTAGACCAAGAATGAGGTGGGAGAATAACACTAACTATGATTTGAGGGAAGAAAATTATACAGGGAATGATTGGAAAACATTAGCTCAGGATGGGGATATATGGAGAGCTTATGCAATCAGGGTCATGAACCTACGGGTTCGATAGTGCCAATTAGTTAGTTAGTTATGAAATTAAATAGACAACAGTGCAATCTAGTCGACGAAATAGAACCCATAAAAGACCGCGAGTTAAGTCTGTCAAATGAGTGTTGAAATGTTCAATCCAAGGGATATAGTTTAGCATATTCGTCGGTTTAGGAGTCCAGATCACGTGATATTCGAACGAATAAAAAGGGAGAATCCACCGCTGTTGATTGCACATAACGAGTTATGCTATTTTATTTAACGACGCTTTTTAGGCCAAATTTTGATCAAATTCCTTTTTTTTCTTTTTTTTTCTGGCTTGAGGTAATTTTACGTACAGTAAAGTAAAGGTAAAGAGATCCAACTAGAGGCCATAGGAGACCCTTAGGGTAAGTAGGACATTAAGGCTCTCGGCAATGGACACATGATATCAGCCGGGTTGTCAGCCCTGCTTTTACCCCCAGAACAAGCGTCTTGTACTTATTTTCCTTAGAGATTGAGTTGACCCCAGGGCCATGATGCCACCAGAAGGTTTGGGTTAGTTTAAAAATCCTGACCCCATCGGGACTCGATTTCTAGACTTTCCGGTTTGTAGCGCACTGCCTTAACCACTACGCTACGGCGTGCTCCAATTTTACGTGCAGTAACTCAACGATACCGGACCCATGATTTTAGTTGCCAGCCGAAGGTATCCGTGCTAAAGAATTTTAGGCCTGCGTCATCAATCATTCATCGACCCTGAAATCAGAGGGGAGGATGATGATCATTAGGGGGTCAGGATCGACTAGTGGTAAAATCATTGTCTCCAAAGCGGCTGGTTCGATCCTCGATCGGGACAACTTTCCTGGGTGATACTTTCTTCTTCTTCCTTTCCAGGATTAGGTCAATTCGAACTCTTCCGGTTTCAAGTCCATCGTTTCCTTGGCCGTCCCAAAGATCTTTTTCCATGTTGTATGTAGGTGTTGATCTTTTTGGGTAATCTTGTATTGTCCATTCTGTCTAAATGTTCTTTCCATTGGTATTTGTGCTCTTCTAGTTTATCAACTATTGAAAATATCTCCAGTTCATTTCTTATTGATTCATTGTGTAATCTATCCATGCGTGTACATCCTTTTACAGATCTTAAAAATTTCATTTCAGTGGCTTGAATGTGTGATATATCTTTTTTTGTAAGTACCCAAGATTCAGATCCATGTAAAATAACAGGAACAGTCATAAATTTATAAAACCTGAGCTGAGTTTCTCTTCGAGTCTATCGGAGGGTTCTTCTTATGGTGCCACACATCATTTGATATCGGTTTAATTTATTATGTATATCCCGATCATAACATCATCATCATCATCACCCGTTCCGCTCCCCGGTGCACTGTATGCTGCAGGTGCAGGTCGTCTTTCCAACGACGTTTTGGTCTTCCTACATTTCTTCGGCCTAGAGGCCTATAATGAAACAGCTATTTTGATGAACGATTATTTGGCATTCTTTGTATATGTTCAAACCAATTACGTTTATTTGTGTGTATTCTCTCGTTTATATTATACATTTGTAGTTCATCTCTGATATCTTGATTTCTCTTTTGATCTCTTAGAGATACACCTGCAACTGATCTGAGAAATCTCATTTCTATTGTCTCAATCATAGCTATGTGAATATCTGAACCATGATAGTTAAAGTGTGCTATTTGTTCTATTATTTCATTATTGATCACCCTGGGTGATATTATTTTGGGAATTCTCACCTTAAGGCAAATGTCACAAAATATTAGGCCCCAAATGGTCCCGGAACACCATCATAATCATCGATATGATATTCAGCTTGTTTCATAAATACTAAATAGAAATACAGAGGCTAATAGTTATACCTAAAGACCTTAAGCCGCGATATGATTTACAAATACAATTAAAAAAAGATGAAAGATGATATTTCACTGACGTTGAAGTGTTCGTTATGCTATGGCAAGGGAGAACACGAAAATTACGATTCCGACTGCTGGAAAGAGAAAATTTCAAATTTCAGTATTTTATGCATCCAATTTGAACACCATGTGTTTACACGACAAATATCCAAACAGTGGCTCATTTCTTGCCACACACATATCAGCAGGTCTCTAGTTATCGAACTCACAGCTTCAACAAATCGATGTCGCAGATTTTCAAGAGTGACAGGTATTTTGGGGCTGCGATAAAAACACGGTCTTTTACGTAACCCCACAGATAAAAATCACACAGGGTTAGGTCTGATGACCAGGGAGGCCACCGGTAATGAAGTTGATCTTCTGCTCCTTCTCTTCCAATCCAACTTTCTGTTGTGTCGCCATTTTAATACAATCAACATGACAAGGAACAAACTTTTCTCTTTTCAGGAGCGTTGTAATGATGTTTCTATTTTTTGTAGTTTGGAAGAAATAAATGTTTCTTTTAGCCATAATTTTCACAAAGGTCGCGATGTGATGGACGCTACTGGGGAGAAGTGAGACGTGTAGAGTTAATACATCATCCGTGTAACAGTTGAAGGTTTTAACATGCGGACAGGTTTGTCGGCAGGAGGCGTCAGATATGCGAACAGATAACTGGGAATGTCACAGCATGACACACTCTGTGAACTCATTCAAATTGATTGGTGTGTCTGGATTAAGCAGTAACACAGTAAGTGTGGGTGTGTGATAGGTTCAGGAATTATAACTCATTTATT
The DNA here is from genome assembly GCA_030220185.1 of Diploptera punctata. Taxonomy (NCBI): domain Eukaryota; kingdom Metazoa; phylum Arthropoda; class Insecta; order Blattodea; family Blaberidae; genus Diploptera; species Diploptera punctata. The sequence continues at coordinate 954,319 of JASPKZ010003887.1, read as the reverse complement.
TAAGTCCTTAATCTCTAACCAATTTTAATAAATAGAGGGGTAAGACAAGGGTGTCGTTTATCACCTATCCTTTTTAATTTATATATTAATGACGTCATCCAAAATTGGAAAAGTAGGCCTAATGTTAATGTAGGTATAAGAATGGACCGTTTTAAAATATTAAATGTTTTACTGTATGCTGACGATGTAGTTATTATTCAAGAAAATGAAAACAATTTGCAATACTCTTTATATCAATTAAATCAGTTATGCCAAGATATAATTTTAAAATATCAAAGGAAAAAAATGACATTTTGGGGAAGTGAACATATAAGATAAAAAATCATGATAGACAACAAACCTCTGGAACAAGTAACACATTTTAATTATTTGGGTTGTAATTTTACCGTAAACACCAAAACTGAAAGAGACGTAAATATGAAACTGTCGAGATTCCAAATGACATGTGGAATTATACATATGCCATTAAAGAATAAAACAAGAAGAGATACCAGATTGAAGTTTTATAAAACATTGGCAGTTCATGCATTACTTTATGGGAGTGAAACTTGTGTAATGACCAACAAATTACAAAGTAGAATACAAAGTGTAGAAATGAACTTCCTTAGAAGAACAAAAAGGCTGCACAAGAATGGATCGGATAAAAAATGAAGATATAAGAACAGAGTTAAATTTATATCAATTGAATGATAAAATCAAAGAATATAGAGAAACATAGTTTAGACATGAGAAAGAATGAATGAAACAAGATTACCAAAAGTAGCATTTAATTGCAAGCCAAGAGGTTCAAGGAATGTAGGAAGGCCAGTGAAAAGATGGACAGAACAACTGTGAGGCGGAACAGGCAATTTGCCTAGCCCGTGAAGTGAAGAAGAAGAAGAATAATCTCTAATGGGATTAATCAAAACTGCAATTTTTATATATTACAATTCAAATCCTACCCCCTTATATGTGATTTTTAGTTTATAGTTGACACGCAAAAATTATGTTTGGTAAATTATTATTTTACAGTAAGAACCATCAAACTATGTATATAATTTACACTGAATCATCTAGATCATTAATACCAACATAGCGTAAATATTGTCATCCCCCTTTTTTTTAAAGTCCCTGTCCGCTATTTTTTTTACTCGACTATGGGCGCAACAAAAGGAAAGACAATGAATTCAACAGTCATTGTTTGTATATGTGTTAAATCCAGAGTACCGGTACCTAATGGACACCGATACTATTATGCATTCAGATATCTAATGAAGTTAAATTATTAGCTAAACGTTTAAAATTTAAAATATACAAAACCCTTATAAGACAATACGGTTATGAAACTTGAATTATAACAAACAAAGATGAACATCTCCTTGGCATATGACCTTCAGGAGAGGAGGCAGACTAGCGGGAAAGGACAAGGTTATGCTGAATACCCGAGCGCTGTCCACAGTCAACAGTTTCAAATACCTAGGTATCACTCTCCAGCCTAAGGGAAACTCCTTCAACCCTGCATATATCGGACAGGATGAGCCAAGCAGTCAAAGCCATGCACGAAATGAAAGACATAACCAAGATGTCCATGGAAGCAGCAATAAAACTCTTCCACACCAAGATTGTACCCATAGCCACATACGGTCTTCAACTGATATGGGATCATCTGGACACCAACAGCTTTAGACTCCTGGAAAAAGTGAAATCCATGTATTTGAAAAAGGCAGCGGGTCTGACAAAGTTCGCACCCTCCCGCACGGTCTATGAACTGACAAAGGAGCTATTTCTCATAGAAGAGCTCCGATTGAAACTATTCCTGCCATCTACAGCGAGCTATAATACTGTACTAAGAGAGCTGCAGCTGAAAAAAGAATCCATTTGGACCGATTTCTACAACACCGATGCCATGATCTAAGAGGACTGGAAGAAGCCGAACTACGAACTACGACACCTAGTGACCCGGCTAGCAGTACACGGCTTCCATCACAGACTGTGTAAAACGAAACAGTTTCATGACCCGGGACCAGAATGCGTGTGCGAGCGATGCGGCATGTTATGCGAGAGATACCATGTGCTAAAGTGCAAAAACAGAGGGCAATCTCTGACAGGATTCTGTATGGACAGATAAACTAATATAGATTAACTAATCTCTGCACATTGTGCGCTATACATTATTATTATATTTCAGCTAAAGATTCTGAGGAAATAACGTTGGTATATGGAGAATTCAATGAATCGCGAACATGATTTACATATTAAGGGGAGAGGGTGCAAATTTTTGAAAAAAAAAAGAACAATAAAAAATTTGCTCTGTGATATGTGTGGAATACATTGCATAGCATTTTATGCATATTTGTACTCTTATCAGTCGTTGAGGAGCCATTTTTAAAGTGCCTGCGCTCTGGATTTTAAAACACACGCCACCTTTTGATTGCTGTTTTCCGTAACTTAATTTTTTTTGCTACATTGCTAGACAAAACGTGATATATCTTCTGATCTATTATAGATACATGCATGAAATTTTGAACACACACTCTTGAGACAACGAGAGAACTTGTCTCTGTAACAGAAATTAGGTATTTGATTTTATTAAAAAAAATATATGTCTGTTTGTTTTCAGAAAAGAAAATAAAAAAAGTGTTGTTAAACGTTAATTGTTAATTTTACAACTTTAGGGACAAATTTCAAAATTATGGTACAGAGAGTTTGTAGAGCTGCTTTTACTAATACAATGTAACAAATTCTGTAAAGTTCTCTTCAAAATTGGCTTAGATATATCGGTTTTAGTAAACCCCTGCAGTGGGTAGATTTTTTTGAAAATTTGGGCCTCAAATTTTTTTTCAACATTTTTATTTTTGGTTAAGTTGTTATACCTATGAGCTCTTAACATACAAAATATAAATAATGTACACCAAATAAGAAATAAGTTTTAAAAAGTACCATCCTCTCTCCTTAAAATAGCTGATATAATGAGATTTGTAAATATTAGACATATTGCCTATTTGGGACATATGATGAGGATGAATGAGAATGGAAATAACGAAGAGCGCAATGCTATATAAACTATCCGCAGGGATATTAAGGGGAACACCACGCGCAAGATAAATGGCGAAGAAGAACGTATGAAAGTTTTGAATTAGTCACAGCCATGAAATTATTCGCATCAGTGATCACCCCGATCGTCACCTACGGGATAGAACTGATATGGGAGAAACTATCGACCAGCGATTTGGAGAGGTTAGAAAAAGTAAAACCAAGATTCATCAAAAAGGCATTAGGTGCAAGCAAATACACACCAAATAGTATGGCCTATATGCTAGCCAGAGAAACCTTCTTCCTAGAGGACCTCAGGTAAAGGATACTACTGCCAGCAACGGAGCCATATAAGAAAGTCATCGAAAAAAAGAAACAGAGAGGAAAAAGAGATTGACGAAGATTTCTACGCCTCAGATGCCATGGTAAACAGAGAGTGGACTGGAAGTAACCAACCACAAAGGCACAGAATCATAGGTTTAGCAACACACGGATATCATCACAAAATGTGCAAAAATGCAAAATTCCACCAACCGAGTGATTCGTGTGAATGCAAGATATGCGACCAAAAGTGTGAGCGATACCATTACAAACAATGCAGAATATGGACAGGATCACTGAATGAACTCATAAAAGACAAATCATAAACTTATAACTTAATGCTCTTTCGAGTGCCTCTTACCAACTTACAAAGTTTTGAATTTAAGAAGGTACAGACGAAAGATAAATAAAAAGTATCATTCTGGTTGACTATGTTACAGGGGTCACAAGTGGATTTGCTGTTATAAAATTATATGTAGAAAATAGGGAATGATAGTGAAAGCTCACTGAGAAGGCCAAGACTCACTCTTTCTTTTGTAATGCCAGTGAATGAATGAATGAATGATTGACAATTAATCGATTTTGATAAATGAGACCCCAATCGATCGTCTTCACCTTCAGAGTGTCAAAGGATAGTTTATTTTAAAAATGAAATAAACGTGGTTGACATGTAAAAAACGCGGTAACGAAATAAAATATTATCGGAAACTTTATATAGTGGGACGTCATGAACAGGTATTTTAAAATGAGATAAGATTTCTTTAACCATTTTTCAATTCAAATCCTGTTTCAGAAATATACATCCTTAAATTATACTATCTCATTAATCTTTTCCTCGTTTTTTATATATCTTGTACATAATATATATTTAATTCGTTAAATTTTGAGTAAATCAAAATACATTATAAATATTAATTGTATTGTATTTAAATATCTTGGATATTATCTCTCTATCTGGGATGAAAAGGATATCCCTGAAAAAGTTACTAGTTATAATAAAAGTTTAGGAATTATTAATCAAGTTATGAAACCATCCCTTGTACAAAAAAACACCAGATTACGTTTATATAACACTTTGGCTAGACCAGTGTTGACCTATGGTAGTGAAGCATGGACACTAAGAAAACAACATGAAAGCAGAATAACGGCTTGTGAAATGAGATTCATGCGCAGAACAGCGGGTTACACCAGATGGGATCGGAAAAGGAACACCGATATCTTAAAAGAATTGAAGACTACGCCAATTTTGGAATATATTAAACAGTACCAACTAAATTGGAAACACCATCTTGAAAGAATGAGTTCAAATCGGATCCCCAAAGCTGTTTATAATTATATACCAAGAGGACGAAGATCACTGGGCCGTCCTGTGAAACGCTGGAGGGAAAATTTTCTATAGGATCGTAACAGGCCTTGGCCTAATACTTGGAAGGAAGAAGAAGAAGAAGAATTGTATTGTATTCATAACTTATCGTTTATATATATATATTGTAATTTAGATTTAAGACTATTTTTTTTGTTTGTATTTTTTAAACCTGGTTGAGTGGTAGACAAGGCCTTAACTCTGCCAGGTAAAATAAAGCTATTATTATTATTATTATTATTATTAAATTTAGAATAAGTACGTGGTGATTTTTTTTCTTTACCTTGTTTTATCATAAGTAATGTCACGAGCGATTTCCAAATTATCGATAAATTGACGACTACTCACGAAGTGGAACATTACCAAACATTTCTCATTTGTTTTCAAACATCGCCTTTTGCGTTAAATATATAAATATTTTAAAATAACTATGTTTAAATAATGATTTATGAGTAAAAAGCTTAATTTTATTCGTTAAATAGTCCTAACAAATGCCACTCTTGATTTTCAAATCCTCTAGATAAATTGGAAATCACTCGTGGCATTACTTATGATGAAGATATACTACACTGAAACCGCTAGTTCCGTTTGAAGGGAAACACATTTATGAATTGTTACTCCATTGATACCCATCCTTTAGCCAAATCCCAAGCGCAAGAGGACCAGTAGCTACGTGAACGAATACCGGTACTGTTTTTCCAAATTCCCGAATTCTTCAGCTACGAACCTATCAACAGAAACTGCACTGTGGCTTATTTCTTGACGTGTTCTCTGCGCGGTCCGTTACTTCGTAGTAACGCAGAGAAGACGTCTCGGATAAATGTATAAATAGAGTAGGTAGTCGACAAAATTGCCAGTCTCAAGACAACCCTTGAGGATGTCGGACGCAGTCTCTGGCGAAATGTCGGGGAACTACAAGCCTCAAGACCTCGGCGAACAGCCCGGAAATCTTCTACAAGATCAACATAGTAACTCCGGCCGTGAAAGCCTAAGTCAATCCTCCTTAATATTTTTATTTCGAAACATTGAAGAGCGCATTCATTGTTTTTCTCCAATATCCATGTTTCACATCCATATGTCAAAACGGGTCTTATTATAGTCTTGTATCCATCCATTCATAGTAATTCTGCCCGAGGGCAGGTCTTTCACTACAATCATAGCATTTTCATGCTATGCTTTGCAGTTTTACTGGGGAAATATAGGTGTGGTAGATTCCCGTTGCTTTCCACACCGGTGAATGATGATGATGATAAGGATGATGGTGATGGCCAGATGATTTTCGGGAACCGTTGAGTCCTAAGCTTCCTGACATTTGTCTTACAGGTGAGGAAAAAGTCTGAAAAAACCTCACTCAGGAGCCTGTCCCGACCGGGAATCGAACCCGGGCCTGCTGCGCGCTACCTCGAGACCACAACGGTGGGCATAGTCTTGTATAGTAACATCTTTACAGATTTTGACAAGACTTGGCTTTTCATGGTTTTTAATAGCCCATAACATAAATTACTAGTTATAATAAAAGTTTGGAAATTATTAATCAAGTTATGAAACCATCCCTTGTACAAAAAAACACCAGATTACGTTTATATAACACTTTGGCTAGACCAGTGTTGACCTATGGTAGTAAAGCATGGACACTAAAAAGACACATGAAAGCAGAATAACGGCTTGTGAAATGAGATTCATGCGCAGAACAGCGGGTTACACCAGATGGGATCGGAAAAGGAACACCGATATCTTAAAAGAATTGAAGACTACGCCAATTTTGGAATATATTAAACAGTACCAACTAAATTGGAAACACCATCTTGAAAGAATGAGTTCAAATCGGATCCCCAAAGCTGTTTATAATTATATACCAAGAGGACGAAGATCACTGGGCCGTCCTGTGAAACGCTGGAGGGAAAATTTTCTATAGGATCGTAACAGGCCTTGGCCTAATACTTGGAAGGAAGAAGAAGAAGAAGAATTGTATTGTATTCATAACTTATCGTTTATATATATATATTGTAATTTAGATTTAAGACTATTTTTTTTGTTTGTATTTTTTAAACCTGGTTGAGTGGTAGACAAGGCCTTAACTCTGCCAGGTAAAATAAAGCTATTATTATTATTATTATTATTATTATTATTATTATTAAATTTAGAATAAGTACGTGGTGATTTTTTTTGTTTACCTTGTTTTATCATAAGTAATGTCACGAGCGATTTCCAAATTATCGATAAATTGACGACTACTCACGAAGTGGAACATTACCAAACATTTCTCATTTGTTTTCAAACATCGCCTTTTGCGTTAAATATATAAATATTTTAAAATAACTATGTTTAAATAATGATTTATGAGTAAAAAGCTTAATTTTATTCGTTAAATAGTCCTAACAAATGCCACTCTTGATTTTCAAATCCTCTAGATAAATTGGAAATCACTCGTGGCATTACTTATGATGAAGATATACTACACTGAAACCGCTAGTTCCGTTTGAAGGGAAACACATTTATGAATTGTTACTCCATTGATACCCATCCTTTAGCCAAATCCCAAGCGCAAGAGGACCAGTAGCTACGGTGAACGAATACCGGTACTGTTTTTTCCAAATTCCCGAATTCTTCAGCTACGAACCTATCAACAGAAACTGCACTGTGGCTTATTTCTTGACGTGTTCTCTGCGCGGTCCGTTACTTCGTAGTAACGCAGAGAAGACGTCTCGGATAAATGTATAAATAGAGTAGGTAGTCGACAAAATTGCCAGTCTCAAGACAACCCTTGAGGATGTCGGACGCAGTCTCTGGCGAAATGTCGGGGAACTACAAGCCTCAAGACCTCGGCGAACAGCCCGGAAATCTTCTACAAGATCAACATAGGTAACTCCGGCCGTGAAAGCCTAAGTCAATCCTCCTTAATATTTTTATTTCGAAACATTGAAGAGCGCATTCATTGTTTTTTCTCCAATATCCATGTTTCACATCCATATGTCAAAACGGGTCTTATTATAGTCTTGTATCCATCCATTCATAGTAATTCTGCCCGAGGGCAGGTCTTTCACTACAATCATAGCATTTTCATGCTATGCTTTTGCAGTTTTTACTGGGGAAATATAGGTGTGGTAGATTCCCGTTGCTTTCCACACTGGTGAATGATGATGATGATAAGGATGATGGTGATGGCCAGATGATTTTCGGGAACCGTGAGTCCTAAGCTTCCTGACATTTGTCTTACCGGTGAGGGAAAAAGTCTGAAAAAACCTCACTCAGGAGCCTGTCCCGACCGGGAATCGAACCCGGTCCTTGCTGCGCGCTACCTCGAGACCACAACGGTGGGCATGGTCTTGTATAGTAACATCTTTACAGATTTTGACAAGACTTGGCTTTTCATGGTTTTTAAATAGCCCATAACATAAATTACTAGTTATACCATGGAGGAGAGGAAGTTTGGAAATTAATTAATCAAGGTATGAAAACATCCCTTGTACAAAAAAAACACCAGATTACGTTTATATAACACTTTGGCTCGACCCGGGTTGACCTATGGTCGTAAAGCATGGACACTAAAAAGACACATGAAAGCAGAATTAACGGCTTGTGGAAATGAGATTCATGCGACGAACAGGGGGGAACACCAGATGGGATCGGAAAAAAAGGAACACCGATATCTTAAAAGAATTGAAGACTACGCCAATTTTGGAATATATTAAACAGTACCAACTAAATTGGAAACACCATCTTGAAAGAATTAGTTCAAATCGGATCCCCAAAGCTGTTTATAATTATATACCAAGAGGACGAAGATCTCTGGGCCGTCCTATGAAGCGCTGGAGGGAAAATTTTCTATAGATCATATCTGGCCTTGGCCTAATATTTGGAAGGAAGAAGAATAATAATAATAAGAAGAAGAAAATAACATTTGTTGGCTATATTTATTCGATTCTTTATTTCTTGTGTTGTATCATTATTCATTTGACTATTACCCCTACATATTTGAATTGATCTATTTTTTTAAGATATAAAATATATTAGAGCCTAAAGTAAGATGCTTAAGAGAAAACATTATCGACCTTTTAACGCCCAGCTTTGAATTCCGATCTAATGGGCTGAATTCTTAAAGGGAGTAGAGGAATGGAATGCCTCTACTCTCATCACAGCGGATACCATGGCGCTAAAAAGGCATTATGATTAATAGGTCAGTTATGTTTAATGAGTGAGAGAGAAGACCGAACTTAAAAAAACCAGACACAAGATTCGCCATAACTTGCAGAAAACTAACGATTTCGCCATGGCAATTGAAGCGACTATAATAAAAAAGTCTTCTTCTTAAACTTGATTTGTAGGATTTCATCCTGTTTATTTCCAAAATCACTCCTCAGAGGAAGACGTATTGGATGTGCATTCATTGTCTATCCATCTCTTGGCTGATCTTCCTCTTGTTCTTCTTCCGTCCATTGGTCTATCTTCTTTAGCTGTTTTTGCAAGTCGGTTGTCTTCCAGTCTTTCTATATGACTTTTCCAATATATTCGTCTATCTGTAATACATTTGGTTATGTCTTGAATATGTTCGTTAGTCCTGCAAGACAACCCATCTAGGAGAGACAACTCCGAAATAAATCGGGGTAGTCTGAGCTCTGGAGCTGGGTGAAGGCAATCGGCCTAGGGAGGAAATCCCGAATAATAAACCCGCCATGAAAACGGGCTAGCAACCCACTTCAAGGTGTATCTTATACAGAGTGATTCAGATATACGTTTGATCGCATTTTGTGACGAAATATTATTATTAAAGGAAATATGATGTTATCATTGGAAAGGGAATCCTTCAAATTACAACAATAGAACAAAACAAAAACAAATCACTGCTCACGTGCAGCTTGGCGCGTTGATTTTTGTGGGCTAGCGTCGAACGCCTCCACAATTCTTTCGTTGTTTCTGCATCCGTGCTAATGCGAGGCCTTCCAGGAGGTTTGATTTTCTGCATCCTTCCCGTTTCCAGCAGTCGTTTTCTCCACTTCCCCACAGTCGACGGCTGCAATGCTACGTTAAACTCACGTCTTACCGTCTTGCGGCCTCACGATCATTAGCATACATTATTGCCCATGCAGTAATTGTAATTTGCTGTTACATATTTAACGCCATTTTGACTAATGACGTAAGTTCTACATTGTTTTGTTTTATTCCATTGTTGTAGTTTGAATAATTGTCTTTCCAACGGTAATTTCATATTTCCTGTAATGGTAATATTTTCATCACACAACGCGATCAAACGTATAGCCATATTTATGATTCACCCCGTACATTGCTCGCAGTCCCAAGGATCAAGCCTCAGATCAAAGACGGAAACAAAATACGACAAACGCTAGGAAAAGGTGTACGATTTGGAAAAAGGAAAACAATGAAAAAGTGAGATATTTATATGTAGATTGTTGGGAAGTTAATTACTGTTTTATGAATCATACTGTAATTAGTGAAAGAAGTTGTCGCGTGAGATATCGGCTCGTGTGCAGGGTTGCATAATTAAAAAACAGGAAACTTCAGCTTTGAAAGTATTTCTACTGATAACTCTCTTACCAAATAGGGAAGCTGTGTCCCCTGGCTGCTATAACCGGTTCACATCGCTCACAAACGAGATGGATTTTGTCAGTTTTTTGTTTAAAATAATAGATGGAAGCTTCCTACTTTCATGAACCTATTGACTAGGTTAGGTTCAACAATTAAAATTTCAACCGATAGAAACTAAGGACCATATTAGTAGATTTTTTTGTTTGCTCCAACTATATTATGTAAATTAGTCCCGCCTTAAGACAGATTGAGCTTTTGGCATGGATTCCCTGATGTAATCCCCGCCAAGAGAACCGAATGGGGGACTATTTTACCTCCGGACAATTTTTCTCCAGTGGAACCCATGCCCGCCTTTCTTGGTGGTTGTATTTTTACGGTGAAATATTGTCACTATTTCGACCAAGGTACTTTTTTCGTTTGACTTATCGCCTTCGGTCTGTCCGGCATGGTAGCAAAGCTTACCGGATTATTTAAGCACACAAGCCACCCTACCACGACAAGATAAAGGTACCATGGAGAAGACTACATAACAGTGAGCTATAAGAAACCGGATATAAGTTAAGTCTGATAGACTGTGATGGCAGGATATGTGGCACTAATGGGAAATTAATGGAGGGCATGGAAACTTCTTGTAGAAAAACCAGAGGGAAAACGCCCAATTGATAGACGAAGAATGAGGTGGGAGTATATTATTAGCCATGGTTTGAGGGAGGTAGATTGAGGGAGATGATTGGAAAGCAATAACTCAGGATAGGAATATAGGGGTTGGATAGTGCCAGTGTGTTAGTTATTAAGACAAATTAAATTGAAGAATTTAATAAATTCTGAATAATCCTTGACCAAGAATACGGACCATCTTGCAAACTGTTTTATGATGACTATTTAACTCATTCCCCAAATGAGAGTCAATGACCAATTACTTTTCAATGAATTTTGTTTTACAATCAATCACAGTCGTGTTTCATCTCGAATTCATCAACTTAAGTTTATCATATTATAGAAAGCTCCTCCTTTTTAACATTCTGAATAGGTGAGAGCATTATATTGCAGTGACAATACGTTGAATATAGCAAGTTATATATTAAGATGTAAGAATCCTAGAATGCAATTGGCTCCCGATTGTATATATATAGTGCACGAATGTAAGCAAGTACCGCTTGCGAGATATAATAGAAAAAATTGTAGCAATTGATTATACCACAATAAAAAAACTTCTTCCGTCGTATTATTTCCCAGGTTTTAACGTTCCAGAAAAATATAATTTACATATTTAGATCAGACATCATAAATTAATTAATAACCTATAATGTTGGTTATAATATAATATACAGTTTGATGTGTTTAATTTTTCTCCACTAGGGTGCATTCTTATAATATTTATTTGGCAATAAATCATATGATCTGGTTGCAGTGGATGAACTAATAAAACGTAACACACGTTTCTCATTTGTTTTCAAACATCGCCGTTTACATTAAATGCATAAATATTTTAAAATAACAATATTTAAATAATGATTTGTGAGTAAACAGTTTAATTCTATTCGTTAAATAGTCCTAACAAATGCCACTCTTGTCTTCCAAATTCTCTAGATAAATTCGAAATCACTCGTGGCATTACTTATGATAAATTTGGAAATGAACATATGGAGATTGGAATTTTTCTCTTGTTTATTGTAGTGGCAGCTCTATGGCGAAGTGGTTAAACGGTCGTCACTACCTCTGGATCCTGAGTTCACATCTCGATCACTCTATATGGAGTTGGTGGTGAATGAAACGGGGCCAGGGTAGGTTTTCTCGTTGTTTCTCCCATTTTACCTGTTAAATACTTCATTTCACCACTTCTCCATACCCACGTCATCCATTTCATTTTACTTCATTTCGTCTTCCCCTGGGATGGTGCAACCGGTTTTATCAGCCTGAATGCTCTTATCTCACTGATCTTTAATAATAGTGGCTTCGTGTTATCTCAAATAAATTAAAAGCGATTTAAAACGAAGCATTCTAACATTTGACAGAAGAAGGTATTTTTTTCTCTAATTTAAAGGAAATTTTGTTTTATAGAGATAAACATACAAAGAGCCAAGAAATGAGCTGGTGTCTGAGACACACATTTGGGAGGTCTCGGCTTCAAATCCCCGCCCAACTATCCTGGAGAAGGAATTTTTTAGCTGATTTTCCTGAGTCTTAAAAAATGCTGGGTTGGAATTTTATTACCAAGATTAACTTGATCACAATCATAACTACACGCAGTAGAAATTGTCTACTGTATATAGGCCTACATAACTACACGCAATAGAAATTGTCTACTGTATATAGGCCTACATAACTACACGCAATAGAAATTGTCTACTGTATATAGGCCTACATAATCTACCGGATAAACAAATATTCTAGACGCGATACTACCTTAGACATTAAAGGGTATATAGATAAGAATGAAACAAAAGAAAGAATAGGACTATAAGAATATTTATGTGCAGTTCTTTCAATTTTTTTTAGATACGAGTCGATGTACAAAAGTCCCATATATAACTACTGTATATTGTTTACCAGTTAACAAAATATAGGTAGTCTTTAACATACCTGTTCCTGCTGGCAAGCCTAAAATTTAAGCTGAATTAGATATTTAATACTGGAACTAAGCAATTTTGGATTTAATTATGTTGTTTTATATAAAGACGCACTTTAACATCTAAGGCCATTAGCATCGCAATTCAACTCTGAGAGTGTAAAATCTGATACATTTTTCCCAGAGACCTCTTTTCCAAGTTTGAGGTTTTTTATGTGCTGTAAATCTACGACACAGGACCCACGGGTTTTATTCTCCTTCCGAAGAAACCCATATGCAGGTATTTTTACATCCTGAAAAAATCTATCGACCACGTCTGGGATTGATCCCGAGAATCTTGGAACAAGAGGCGAACATGTTAACCACTAATCCACCAGAATCGATAAAATTCGGATTATGGTTACGAGATCTCGGTCTGAGGTCATAAAGCTACAAGACATTTGGAAAGCATCATGACCTGTGGGGTGGTGTGACATTGCAAGAATTCAATCAGTTTCATAACAAACTTCAATAGGTCTTAATGGTAGGAATTCTTTTCTGAACTAGATATGCAGATGTCTATAAGAGTGATCATTTATTTTGTGTCCTACTATGACTGAATGTCTACATGTTGAGGGAATGAGTAACGCTAAGCTCATTCTGCCATTCGCGTCAACCTACACCACAAAATCTCTCGTGCTTTCTTAACTTCATGCGGTTCTGATGATTACATTGGTCAAAATGATTTTTGTCTCATGAGTACCAATAGTTCTACTTAATGCAGTTTTTTATCGTGTTTTCAAATATGTATCCGGAATTTCTCCATCACCCACAGTTTTTTTTATTTCAATTAACGTATTTAAATAATTATTTTTTTAATAAACGTTTTTTCGTCCATTTATCCATCTTGCCGCAGTGAGCGATGAACACAGGGAACACTTTCATCAGGAGATTTCAGCTATGGAAAAGAGATCAAGGCAAATGGAATCCTAATATGCTGGCCGATTATTGTTGGACCATCAAGAGGGATGTTCACAGGCGAAATATAGCAGAAAATCGTAATTTCTTACTATCTATGTGAGTCCGAATGTTCGAATATTGTGTAGTTACGAATGTAGACAATTTTAAAGTGTTTGAAATTATAAATGCACGTCTCTCGGAAACCTTGCGTGATGGAGAAAACCGATATCATATTTGAATTCAGGAGGAAAAATACTATCAGAATCACATATTATTTTTTTCTGAGAAAAAAAAAAGTTTATTTTTTGTTGCTCAGTGTTACCAACCGCGTATTACTGCTAATAAATGGTACATTAGATTGTTCACATTTGCCTTATTTATTTATCTAACTCCAGGGACCTTGGCCTACCAGCCGACTGCTGACCTCAAATCCACATGTCTTAATCACAGAAGTGGAAGAAGCCAGTTTAGGTGGGACATGTGATCAGCATGTCGCGCTCCCCCACCTGTTATAGTTGATTTCGTCAATCGGCTGCCGCTACTTATTGTAACTACACAAATTTCTCACGATGCTGGATGGACACCGGCCCCCTATTGGCCGAAATTTCTTGAGAGAATTTCTTTCCCCATGGGGAATGGAACCAGTGCAACTCCCGTAGCTCTACAGCAAGATGCCATGCCTTAAACCGCTCGGCTAGGGTACGGGACTATTTATCTATCTATTAAACACTTTATAAAAACTTTTTTTTATTTCTTTCTCGAGAATTTCTATTCCATACCATCTCAAGACACCCATATGTATTTCCTAATATTGTAGAACACAAGTAAATTTGGAGAAATCTAAAGACTGGAACAAATTATTTTTTATATATAAATCTATTGAAATTGATGGATTTTTTGAGAGTTTAAGATTAATAATGAAATTACTTTTTAAGAGATTTAATTAAAATATGGAAAAACACTAAATAACTAAATTAGTTAACCTAAAAGTAGCATATATTATTAATTTCCGAGGCTTAAATATATTACTATACTGAAATAAACACTTATAATGAAAGGAAATTATATGTATAATATGTACTGATCATTGAAACAAAATTAAATTATATATATATATATATATATATATATATACTAAAAGTCCCGGCCACGCGTTGCTGTGGCTAAGGTATACGTTAAAAATTTTAATTAAGTTACTGTCTTTCAGCCAGAATACTTAAAACTAATACTTACACACGAAATTAATAACATTGAAAATAAAATAAACACTGAACACACTTAAATTATGAAATAATCAATATTTGTAATTCAATTGAAATTCGCGGTTGCAACAAAAAGCACAGCCATCTGGATCTCTCTTTGTTAAATAATAAACCAATTACCTTACCAAATATTACCTTACACCGCCATCTGTTAGAATCGTATGGAACTCACAGATAATTACACCGCCATCTCTTAGAATCGTATGGAATTCACAGATAATTATAACTCTTTGTTAAATAATAAACAAATAAATTGCAATAAAAAATAATGCGACTATAAATTTAGTTATAAACTACCCTAAGTCTCAAGTTGGATCAAACTGCACACAGTGTTAAAAAATTTATTAAAATCTCTTCAGTAGTTTAGGATTCCATCGCGGACAAACAACGTGACACGAAATTTATGTATATATATATATATATATATATATATATATATAATTATCATGCTTTGTCAAATTAAGTTTTTTTTATAAAGGAAGATTAATAATAATAATAATAATAATAATAATAATAATAATAAATAATATAGATTAAAATAATCAGTTCAATCCTATTTTTGGCTGTAGCCCTGCAAAAACACAGATCGAAGGATATTCGACACTGTGTATTTGTCTAATTTGTGGTTTAGATTTCCCGGCTCCAGTTTTGGTGTTGTTCTGCCCAGAAACTAAAATGGGTGTAAGTCCTTCAAAAATATGGAGCATATATATATATATATATATATATATATATATCCGGGGATCGAACCCGGGCCCGCTGCGTGACAAGGCAGCACGCTACCTCGAGAGCACAGCGGTGGATATATATATATATATATATATATATAGAGAGAGAGAGAGAGAGAGAGAGAGAGAGAGAGAGAGAGGGACAGACAGATAGACAGATAGACAGAAGGTGTTCACCTAAATGGTTGAAGAAAACAAAGCTAAACTATTTTAATATATTTTACGTTAATTTGAAAATGAGAAAACTGGAGCCAACACATTCGGATTTTTTAAAATCTAAATTAGACAATTGAAATACCAGCCACGAGACAAAAATAGCTTATTTAAAAACAGTTGACTTGCCCAAGAAATATGCTGCATGTGTCAGTAGTTTGAGAAAATGTTAGTATATATGCTGAATCGTATCACTTACTTTACGGAAGTCACGTTTTAATTGGAAACAAATTGGTTGCATTGTGACGTACCTGCAACAAAGAGAGAAAAGTTAGCATTGTATGAATATTACAACGATCACAAGTTGGCATGTCTATATATTTACATTAAGCACTAGAATGTTAGTGCAAACTTCTTACTTACTTACTCACTGGCACTATCGAACCCGTAGGTTCATGGTCGCACGGACATAAGCTCTCCATACATCCCTATCCTGAGCTAATGCTTTCCAATCATTCCCTGTATAATCTACTTCCCTCAAATCATAGTTAATGTTATTCTCCCACCTGATTCTTGGTCTACCAACTGGGCGTTTTCCCTCTGCCTTTCCTACAAGAAGCTTCCATGCAACTCTCCCATTCCCCATACGTGCCACATGTCCTGCCCATCGCAGTCTACGAGACTTAACTGTTTTTATTATATCTGGCTTCCTATAAAGACCATGTAGTTCATTGTTATGTATCCAAGGGCGATTTATCTAGTTCCCGCGTTAATATCTCTAGTGCCCCGCTATTGTATAAAGTCCTAACATTCCATGTTCCTAGGAACATGTCCCTGTGTTTGAGCCTTTGGCATGGGTTCCCTGAAGTAGTCCCCGCCCGGAGAACCGAATGGGGGACTATTTGACCTCCGGAAAATTTTACTCTAGTTATACCCATGTCCACATTTCTTGACGGTTCTATTTTTACGGTGAAAGATCGTCACTCTTTCGACCAAGGTACTTTTTTCCCCTATCGGCAGCAATGCTACCGCCGGCATAGCTCTCAGGATCATTTAAGCACGCAAGCCACTCCACCACGACAAGGTAAAGATACCATGGAGGGAGTGCAAACTTCAAAATTCAATTTTTACAAAATATAATAGTATTAATACTTTTATTACGACACAACCACAATTATTGTTAAAGACATATCTTTGTATGAAATTTGAACTATAAATGCAAATTTCACTATCATCATTTTTTAAACACATTTTGAATATCTATTGATATCCACCAGGAACTATGTATGTATGTATATGACCCTGAAGTATTGAGAATAATGGTAATCTCTTTGGAGAACACGTCTTTTTAATTCCAATATTCTACTTGGAATGATAATACCATATCGAGCCTTCAAAATTAAGAATAACGATTTTACCAATATCACAAAATTACCTCATTTTACACTATAATAATTATAATACTCATTTATTTAGTGGATTCATTAGCTGCGTGATTGATTGATGGCGTGTTTGTGATAGGAACTAATTAAATGTAAATTTGTTAATTTATTATATTTATTTATTTAGCACTTTTCATTATATACATGAATAAATTAATAAATGAATGGAGGAAAACACAACGAGGATATATACCCATCAATAGGAACCTCAAACTCGATGCTATTCTTTTGCAGACGATTTAGCTCTTCTGGCACTTTCCGAAAATGATTTGCAACGATCAATTTATAATTTACAAAAAATAGGTGCCAAATTTAATATGGAAATATCAATTAACAAAACTAAAATTATGGCATTTCATGGGAAGGACCCCATACAAAGTAAAATCTGTCTCCAGAATAAAATTTTAGAGAGATCTAATCAATTTAAATATCTTGGATATTATCTCTCTATCTGGGATGAAAAGGATATCCCTGAAAAGTTACTAGTTATAATAAAAGTTTAGGAATTATTAATCAAGTTATGAAACCATCCCTTGTACAAAAAAATACCAGATTACGTTTATATAACACTTTGGCTAGACCAGTGTTGACCTATGGTAGTGAAACATGGACACTAAATAAACAACATGAAAGCAGAATAACGGCTTGTGAAATGAGATTCATGCGCAGAACAGCGGGTTACACCAGATGAGATCGGAAAAGGAACACCAATATCTTAAAAGAATTGAAGACTACGCCAATTTTGGAATATATTAAACAGTACCAACTAAATTGGAAACTCCATCTTGAAAGAATGAGTTCAAATCGGATCCCCAAAGCTGTTTATAATTATATACCAAGAGGATGAAGATCACTGGGCCGTCCTATGAAACGCTGGAGGGAAAATTTTCTATAGGATCGTAACAGGCCTTGGCCTAATACTTGGAAGCAAGAAGAAGAAGAAGATTTATTTAGCAGGATTCACAAAGTATCACCTCTTCCTGCACTTATTTATTCTCCTCCACATCTCTTTCATTCCAATCCCCATCGTCCAATCCTTTTTCCCCTCATGCTAAAATCACCATCAATCTACGTTATTTTTGGTCGTCTTCTTTTCCATTCACCTGTCTGTTCGTCTCTGTTTGGTCAAAAACAAATCTTAAGAACTTTATTCTCAAATACTCGTAATATTTTCTCTTCTCTTAAAGTAAGAGATGATGTTTCACAACCATATAATGTAACTGGATGAATAATAGTTTTATAGGTTTTCAGTTTTACTTTTTTTTGAGAGAAGTTGGGATACAAAATGGTATCTTTGTAGTGGCGGAGTGTGTTTTTTTTGCTCGAATGAACCCGGCCGTAGCATTGCGGTCAAACATGTTACACATGCCAGAAAGATGAAAAGTGATAAGCTAGTCGAAATAGCACCTTGGTCGGTAGAATGTCTATCTCTCACCATACAAATACAACCCCCAAGAAACGCAGACATGAGTTCCACTAGAGTAAAATTTTCATTCATTCATTTTGAGAATTTTCCTCGTCATTGAGGGGTTTCTCCAACCAATCTTAGGAATTAACATGAATTAAAATAATACATATAAATTACTACGGACTTATAGACTATCAGTTTGCAACAAACATTCACAAATTTCGCTTCATTAAAGTTCTCCATCGTTCTCTGTCCTCTGTGTCTTCATCTGTTACTCGAAATTTTCTCATTGAATTTTGAATGATGTTCTTCCAGGTTCTTCTTGGTCTTCCTTTTCTGTTTCTTCTTTCAACATAAAGTAAAGTTTTCTGAAGGTAAAATATTCCCCTATTCGGATCTGTAGGCGGAGACTAATTTAGAGGATCCAAGAAGAAGGCTAAAACACAGGGACACGTTCCTAGGAACATATAATATTAGGACATTATATAATAGTGGGGAATTCGAAATATTAACATATCCATCCATAGTAATTCTGCCCGAAGGCACGTCTTGCACTGCAATCATAGCATTTTCATGCTATGCTTTACAGCTTTACTAGGGAATTATAGGTGTGGTAGCTTCCCGTTGCTTTCCACACCAGTGAAGGATGATGATGATAAGGGTGATAATGATGACCGGATGATTTTCGGGGACAGTTGGGCCCTAATCTTCCTGACATATGTCTTACAGGTGAGGAACCCCGAAAAAGCCTCACCCGGGAGCGTGTCCCGACCGGGGATCGAACCCTGGCCCACTGCGTTACAAAGCAGCACGCTACCTCTTGACCACAGCGGTGGACATATTAACAAAGGGATTAGATAATTATCCTTCGCATATAGTCGTTTTGCAGGAAGCAGGATGGTCAGGAGAAGGTAGTCAGAAATCAGGAAGCTTTACATTATACTATGGGGGGTGCAGCGAGAGCGGAATATGGAACGCATTTGTTTTTAACACCAATGAGGATCCTCTCATCTTTCAAAATGTAATGTTTATTGGCGATAGGACGCACGTGATTCTGAAGGGTCAACGAAATGATTTTGCATTTTTTTTGTCCAATGTCACCAGGTTCTCCACACATTATATCACCGGGGTAAAGTAACTCCCCTGGCATTGGTAATTGTAATCGATTTCTTGTGTTGGAACAGTTGACAGGCGGAGTTACTTTACCCCGGTGATATGATGTGTGACAATAGGCTAATTGTAAATATACCAAGTCTTACAGAAGATACTTGGGACTTTACTTAGATCCTAATTTAAATTGGCAAGTCCAAGTAAAACAAACATCTAAAAAGATCTTCTCCATGATGCATTCCCTAAAGCTTCTTAAAAATTTTCTTCCTACAACTCTTAAAAGAATTTTAATCCAAACCTTAGTGACGCCGCATTTTGACTACTGTGACGTTCTACTAACTGACATAAGTGACGGATTGTCGGACAAACTGCAGCGTGTCCATAATATGTGTATCAGATTCATATTTAATGTTCGAAAATACGATTACATTTCTCCATTATTCCACGAATTGTCATGGCTACATCTAAAAGAGAGAAAAAAATCGCACTGTCTAATTCTCTTATTTAAGATCCTACATACCTCGATTCCCAATTATTTATCATCTCGTTTCCAGTATCTATCCTCATATTAAAGCACCGTGAGGTTATGTAATAAGATGTTAATTATATAATGTTTTTACCTGGTAAGTCAGTCGTCCTCAATTAAATTATTAAACTTCAAGTTATTCTAATATGGAGGCCTTTCGAAAATAATGTTTTATCTTCTGCGTTTTAACTGGAACTGGGAACTGAATTTCAAAAGTGTTGATACATAGTCTTACAGCAGATCATCATCATCATCAATTGCAGGCATGGATTAGGCCATTGGCCTGTTCCGCTTCAGGATAGAAATTGATCCCTCCATCTCTTCTTAGGTCTTCCTGGGTCTCTTCGCCCTGTGGGTCTGTAGTTCAATAGCTGCAGAGGTAGTCTATTGTTTGGCATTCTAAAAATATTTTGGCTTCTTCTAACTCACTCACTCACTCACTCACTGGCACTATCGAACCCGTAGGTTCATGGCCGCACGAACATAAGCTTTCCATACATCCCTATCCTGAGCTAATGCTTTCCAATCATTCCCTGTATAATCTACTTCCCTCAAATCATAGTTAATGTTATTTTCCCACCTCATTCTTGGTCTACCAACTGGGCGTTTTCCCTCTGGCTTCCATGCATTTCTTTCATTCCCCATACGTGCAACATGTCCTGCCCATCGCAGTCTATGATACTTAACTGTTCTTATTATATATGGCTTCCTATAAAGACCATGTAGTTCATTGTTAAGTCGTCTTCTCCATTCACCTGTCTGTTCATCTCTATTTGATCCAAAAATTTTCCTAAGTACTTTATTCTCAAATACTTGTAATCTCCTTGCCCCCCTTAAAGTAAGAGTCCATGTTTCGCACCCATATAATATAACTGGTAGAATAATAGTTTTATATATTTTCAGTTTAACGTTTTTTGAAAGGAGTTGGGACATCAAGAGTCTGTGCAATGCATAATAGCACGCATTTCCAGAATTGAGGCTATGTTTAATTTCTTTGTGCATCTCATTCCTATTTGTGATCATTGTTCCTAGGTATTTGAATTCAGCCACTTCCTCAAAATTTCCCTCATTTGCCTTTAATTAATTCAGTTTCTTTATTACACAGACCTCTGGCATTCCATACACCAATTTTCATTTCGTTATTCCTTTTCTTTGCATTTGTCGTCTTTGTGATATGAGTCCGGTCATTTTTTTCCTTTAGATTCTGAGTACGTATAAATCTCCTCAGAATGGGTTTACCAAAGTTCAGTGGTGGGGTTGCCTCCTTGAGGCCTGTGAACTTGCCTGTCTTACAGCAGATAAGGATGCGAAATCAAGCACCAGTTCTATGAAGTATTGAAATAGATGTTTTATAGCCTTTCCCGGTATCAAATAACAATTGTCTTGGAAGATTTTAATGGAAAAGTTGGAATGTAAGATAATACATCACATAAAATGTAAAATTACTCACTAGGAGAATGATGAATGAAATTGGTGGACGGCAGAGCGATGTAAAATTATGGGACATTTAAAGTCTGCGAACATCTGGGTAGTTGATACGTGTTGAAATGAAGCTCGTTATACGGGTTTCAGAATGTGGCTGTAAATTAATGAGATTTTTAAAAGTGTCTGAGTTTTAATATTTTTATATTAATGTGGAATTTTATCCCGGATCTTGTCGCCGCGACAAAGAATTGGACCTCCAAGAGTTGCATTAAGTTACACTTTTATGTGACAGCAAAAATATGACCTTCTACAACGAAACTTGAGTTGTCTGTTGCTGTGGCAACATTTTCACTGTTGTATTAAAATAAACACCTCTACCACTAATGGATATCGATGGAGTTGTCCAGCAAAAATAATTAAAATCCCGAAGCCGACAAAACTAACTCGGGTTTTCCCCGATTTTAGTTGGTCTTCAAAGCGAAAGCTGGTTTTAATTTCATTATCAGTTTCCATTTCTACATAATTAACATTTGAAAATATAATTAAAATAAAACTATTTCTATAATTAACACATTACAAACACAACAGAAATTTAATATATAAAAATGAATATTTGTTTGTTGGATTGTTTGTTTCTTTGTTCGTACTTTATCGACAGCCATACCGTTGATCCGATTGTGATGGGGCTTTTTGTAAAATGTTCAGGAGATTCCCGCGATGAACATAGGCTATAAGAGAGTTATGATACTCTACTCCTACACCCTTAAAAATCGCCCTTCGTAGTGGAAAACGCGAAAAAAGGAGCCCATTTGACGCTTAAATGGCTTATGCTGCCTAAACCATTACAAATACACAAAATTAATGTACACAGAATTGAATATCTCAAAAAGCTCTACAAATAAGTCCGCGACAGCATGTGTTTATCTCTTACGGATAACTCACAATAACCATTTTTGTCTTTCATTGGCGCCAAGAAGATAGAGACAAGTACGTAGATTCCTGTACAAACATAGCGGCATATGGCGGATATTCTTTTACGGATAACTCACAATAGCATATTTTGTCTTTTAGCTCATTTATGCCAAGAAGATCGAGATAAGTAGATTCCCGGGCAACACCGGGTAATCAGCACGGATAATCTTAAAATAATTACGATATACATTTATAATTATTTTTCATTTTACTTATTCAACTAATCATAAGAAGTACAATAATTTTCGTCTTTCAGCTCATTTAGGATAAGAAGATCGGGATGAGTAGATTTCCGGACAACGCCGAGTAAACAGCACGGGGTATCCAAAAATAATTACGATATAAAATTTTCCTTTTACTTACTTAACTAAACATAAAACACATTAATTTCCGTATTTTAGCTCATTTATATAAAGAAGATCGGAATAAGTAGATTCCCGGGCAACGCCGGGTAATCAGCACGGGATATCTAAAAAAATATAAATTTATAATTATTATTCCTCTTACTTATTCAACTAAACATCAAATCACATTAATTTTCATTTATTTAGGCGTAGCAGCGCACGCCGGGTATTAGCTAGTTTATGGTATTTCTGGATACAAGCAAACATTACAGGTATGGTATGACCTTAGATGTTAAAACGTGGATTAATATAATAAATATAAAAACATTCAAGATTTTATGTTCTTTTTAAATTTATGATACTCCTTAAAATATTTTAGAACCATCCATTCCCTATCTCTTCTCTATAATATATTACACACATCATTACCTTATTATTTATCACACCGCTTCACTAGACTTCTGATACACATAAATTAGATACCCGATCCCTTGAGCACAGTGTCCTTTATATCCCTCCTCATCACACTACCTATTATTCGAAATCTTTTACAGTTTCTCTTGCTAGAACATGGAATTCTCTTCCAACTTATGTCAGAGGCTACGAATCTTTACCATCTTTCGGAAACAAATTGAAAATAACATTATCATAAGTAATGCCACGAGTGATTTCCAATTTATCTAGAGAATTTGGAAATCAAGAGTGGCATTTGTTAGGACTATTTAATGAATAAAATTAAGCTGTTTACTCACAAATCATTATTTAACTATAGTTATTTTAAAATATTTATATATTTAATGTAAACGGCGATGTTTGAAACAAATGAGAAACGATAGGTACGCTTCTACTGC
The DNA here is from genome assembly GCA_030220185.1 of Diploptera punctata. Lineage (NCBI taxonomy): Eukaryota > Metazoa > Arthropoda > Insecta > Blattodea > Blaberidae > Diploptera > Diploptera punctata. The sequence goes on along the minus strand of JASPKZ010003887.1, from coordinate 930,350 downwards.
TTCTTTTGTTTATCACTGCAACCAGATCATACTATTTATTGCCAAAGGAACGCAATATTGTAAGGAGGAGCTTTCTTTAATATGGTAATTATAACACTGATAAATATTTGGTGAAACACGACTCTGATTGGTTGTAAAACAGAAATCATTGAAACGTGATTGGTCATTGACTCCCATTTGGGGCATGAGTTAAATAGTCAACAGAAATATCTCACTAATATTATTTTTAAACTATTAATTATTTTTTTATTATTGATTTCGTACATCTCAATGATGGATAAATCATATTTGAAGAGAAAAATTATACGCTCAGACCGGGACTTGAACCCGGGACCCTTGGTTCTCTAGACCAAGTGCTCTACCAACTGAGCTACCTGAGCAAGTACCGATCTAAACGCAAATCCTTCTCTATATACATTGTAATTCCCATCCACCAAATGCTGTGAAGCCATGCTTCTATCTTGCAAATGGCGGCTCCTTTATTAAGAAGACATATTTGGGAATTATACATTACAGCCAGTACGGCCTTTTCCAAGTTTTTATTATTGATTTCGTACATCTCAATGATGGATAAATCATATTTGAAGAGAAAAATTATACGCTCAGACCGGGACTTGAACCCGGGACCCTTGGTTCTCTAGACCAAGTGCTCTACCAACTGAGCTACCTGAGCAAGTACCGATCTAAACGCAAATCCTTCTCTATATACATTGTAATTCCCATCCACCAAATGCTGTGAAGCCATGCTTCTATCTTGCAAATGGCGGCTCCTTTATTAAGAAGACATATTTGGGAATTATACATTACAGCCAGTACGGCTTTTTCCAAGTTTTTATTATTGATTTCGTACATCTCAATGATGGATAAATCATATTTGAAGAGAAAAATTATACGCTCAGACCGGGACTTGAACCCGGGACCCTTGGTTCTCTAGACCAAGTGCTCTACCAACTGAGCTACAAGTACCGATCTAAACGCAAATCCCTCTCTATATACATTGTAATTCCCATCCACCAAATGCTGTGAAGCCATGCTTCTATCTTGCAAATGGCGGCTCCTTTATTAAGAAGACATATTTGGGAATTATACATTACAGCCAGTACGGCTTTTTCCAAGTTTTTATTATTGATTTCGTACATCTCAATGATGGATAAATCATATTTGAAGAGAAAAATTATACGCTCAGACCGGGACTTGAACCCGGGACCCTTGGTTCTCTAGACCAAGTGCTTCTACCAACTGAGCTACAAGTACCGATCTAAACGCAAATCCCTCTCTATATACATTGTAATTCCCATCCACCAAATGCTGTGAAGCCATGCTTCTATCTTGCAAATGGCGGCTCCTTTATTAAGAAGACATATTTGGGAATTATACATTACAGCCAGTACGGCTTTTTCCAAGTTTTTATTATTGATTTCGTACATCTCAAATGATGGATAAATCATATTTGAAGAGAAAAATTATACGCTCAGACCGGGACTTGAACCCGGGACCCTTGGTTCTCTAGACCAAGTGCTCTACCAACTGAGCTACCTGAGCAAGTACCGATCTAAACGCAAATCCTTCTCTATATACATTGTAATTCCCATCCACCAAATGCTGTGAAGCCATGCTTCTATCTTGCAAATGGCGGCTCCTTTATTAAGAAGACATATTTGGGAATTATACATTACAGCCAGTACGGCTTTTTCCAAGTTTTTATTATTGATTTCGTACATCTCAATGATGGATAAATCATATTTGAAGAGAAAAATTATACGCTCAGACCGGGACTTGAACCCGGGACCCTTGGTTCTCTAGACCAAGTGCTCTACCAACTGAGCTACCTGAGCAAGTACCGATCTAAACGCAAATCCTTCTCTATATACATTGTAATTTTCTCTTTATGTACAGTAGATTCGAGCTGTTATTCCATTAGTTCAATTTTAATTGTATTTAATTGTATTGTATTATTATACATTATTTTCATTACTATTCAGTTTGACGAGATAATTAATTGTTTAGTCTGACTATTATTGTATTTTTTTTGTATTTATATGTAACATATGTTTGTCCTGGTGAGTGGAAGAGAAGGCCACATGGCCTTAACTCCACCAGGCTAAATAAATCTATTCTATTCCATTCTCAAACTCAGTGTTAATGAATCAGCATCGTCGAATATTTTAGCTTTGACTATAGCTGGAATGTTAGTTTATTAACCAAAGTACCAACTCTCTATTTCTTCTCTGCCTTAGTTTAACCTCTCCCTTTGTGGGCACTTTCACGTGCCCCACGTCGACTCGATCTGTCGGAAGAGGATATTAATATTAGATTGTATACATCTTTACCTTTTTGACCACACAAGGACGTGAGGGATGTCATCTCGGATGAGAATCAATTCAATACCAGAGCCAATACCAAGACAACACGAACATTTCAAACAAGACCACAATTCACTCGTACATTCATACTATTTAGACCTAAAACCACTGAAATATTATATTGGTGATTATGATGGTCATATAGTGTATGAAGACCTAAGACCACTGGTGTATTGTAGGCCTACTGGTGATTATGTTGGCCATACAGTGTATGAAGACTAACTGGGACATAACGTTTCCTAATATGTACCTTACAGGGAGATAAAACCCTGAAACATCTCACTCAAGAATTGAGGTATCGAACCCGGGTCCGTAGTGTCTGAAAGGGCCACGATACTCCTGTACCTTATATTCCCAGTTCTTTTCTAAAATCTGTCGTGTATTAAAAATCTGATCTATTGTAGACGTATTTCTTATAAATCCACATTGATGATTATATATTACGTAATTGGCCGATTAGTTGTTCCTTATTTGAAAAAAAAGTTATTTTGGACTCCTTTACTGCCTACGCTCTTGTGATACAAGGAGGTCTGGAACGTAAAATGTTAAAAATATATAACTATGTTGTGGGTAGTTTAGTGGGATGATGGATACGAAATAATATTTCATTTGAAACTGTAAGTAAATAAAAAATATTAAGGCCATTTTGCAATCTCATTCTTTATTCTTTACTACAATATTCTATTAATTTATTTTATTTAGGGAGTTCATTTTATTATTCATTTTGTTTTTATTATTGTAGTTATTATTATTATTATTATTATTATTATTATTTTCATTGTTATAATTATTATTATTGTTAATATGACCAAATTTTCGTAATCATTATAGGGAATAAGTCTAGATACTAATATAATAGTTAGAATTTTGTACGAAGTTGAAAGATAGCAGTCTGCTAACAATTCCTCTTCATAGCACTTCCTCCTATTCTACTTCCTTCACAGTAGCCTCTGCCCGCTCCTGGAATCTCCTTCCTCAAGATATCAGGGGTTGCCGCTTATACAGTTACCTGTTGTCTAATAATTAATTTTTCTCTATTTATGTAATTTTATACTATGTCATTAATCTTTTCCTCGTTTTTTATATATCTTGTACATATTATATATTTAATTCGTTAAATTTAGAGTAAATCAAAATACATTATAAATATTAATTGTATTGTATTCATAACTTGTAATCGTTTATATATATATATATATATATATATATTGTAATTTAGATTTAAGACTATTTTTTTTTGTATTTTTTTAAACCTGGTTGAGTGGTAGACAAGACCTCAAGGTCTTAACTCTGCCGGGTAAAATAAAGCTATTATTATTATTATTATTATTATTATTATTATTATTATTATTATTATTATTATAAAGTAATGAGATGCCCTGTAGTTGTTGTAATCAGTTTTATCTCCTTTGTTGTAGATTTTTACAGTATATAATCGATTTTTTCCATTGATTTGTGAGAGACTCTTTTTCCCAAATCACAGTAATCACCCTACGTATCTTGTCCATCAATATTTCTCCCCCTGATTTTATCAGTTCTGCTGGGATCCCATCTGAACCTGATGCTTTATACATATTTAATTATTCTATCACAATTTCAACATCTAATGCACTCGTTTCTGTGACTAATGTTTCCGCTGTCTGTAAATCGTCCTCTTCAATATCATGTTCTGCAAGTACATTTAATAGCCGAAGTCATATCACCAATTTCATTCTTGATTATATTTGTTCAAGCCTCAAAACCTTTCTTTTATACGCTAATTCCCTGATGAAATCATCTAATGTTCCTATTTTTTACATTAATTTCAAGATAATTAATGTTCTCTCTCAAATATTCTCTCTTTTTACTGTTTAATAACCTAGTGGTTTCCTGTCTGATGTTATCCAGCTGTAAACGTACTTCATTTGGCTCTTGACAATTCAGGCAATGTAGAAAATAGTGCTTCATAAAATGTTATTTTACTACTTTTCTTCCAGATGGTCCGCAAATTTTATTCGCGTCTTCATCTTTGATGTTCCTAAGCTTCATTTTAAAACCAAAATTATATCGAAATTAGGATGTTCACTTCTTGGCCTGTGCCCAAAATTATGTATTTGTTGCAGAATTAAAAACCCTCTCAAGACAGGTCGGGAGATATGTGGCACGTAAAGGTACCTACAAATTGAGAGATTAAATTAAAGAAAGTAGAGAAGTAAGCAAAAAATATTTGTCTAAAAAAAGCCGAGACCTGATTGAAAATACGGGAGAACCAGTAAAAAACTACTGTGGCAGTAACAAGGTTGTTTTTAGCCTCTTAAAATGTTCAGCGGCAAAAGTTTTACTAATTGTGATACATGTAATATAGGTAAAAGTCTGAGAATTAACTACCAACGGAATTCTCTTTGGGTTTTGTCTTGTTTTACAAGTTTCCACATTCCGGATTTATTTAATAATAAAATCCAGTTTATATTTTATCCGCTTGGCTGCGCAGATCATAATCATAGTGGCCTGAGTATTCTAATAAATGGTCCATAAAAATTTAGCAATGTGCTATCTTATTATAAAACAATTTCAGACAATTTAGAAAATATCAAGCATGTAGTATGTCTACATTTATACGAAGATTTTACTGATCCATATTTCATGAAGTTTACGCCTGTATAATATCCTGTATTATTATTATTATTATTATTATTATTATTATTATTATTATTATTATTATTATATAAAACTATTATTCTACCAGTTATATTATATGGGTGCGAAACATGGACTCTTACTTTAAGGGAGGAAAGGAGATTACGAGTATTTGAGAATAAAGTTCTTAGGAAAATTCTTGGACCAAAGAGAGATGAACAGACAGGTGAATGGAGAAGACTACATAACAATGAACTACATGGTCTTTATAGGAAGCCAGATATAATAATAACAGTTAAGTCTCGTAGACTGCAATGGGCAGGACATGTTGCACGTATGGGGAATGAAAGACGTGCATGGAAACTTCTTGTAGGAAAGCCAGAGGGAAAGCGCCCAGTTGGTAGACCAAGAATGAGGTGGGAAAACAACATTAACTATGATTTGAGGGAAGTAGATTATACAGGGAATGATTGGAAAGCATTAGCTCAGGATAGAAATGTATGGAGAGCTTATGTCCGCGCGGCCATGAACCTACGGGTTTGATAGTGCCAGTAAGTAAGTAAGTAAGAGTATTATTATTAGCATTGAATGCACTTATTTAGGAACAAAATTAGACCATTCAGGCGATAACACAGTGGAAATTAAAAATAGAATTGCACAAACAAAACAAGCAATAAATACTTTAAGAATATTACAAAAAATAGAAAATTACAAATATATCAATCCATAATTCAGAGCATTTTAACATATGGTGCTGAAGTCCGGCAAATTCCTACCAGGGAAATGAAAAGAATTTTAAGTACAGAAATGGATGTTTTAAGAAGATCAGCTGGAAAATCTAGAATAGATAGAATACGAAATAAATAAATAAGCTAACTCAAATGGTTTTAGCTATGGAATCCTAATATCCTAATAATCCTAATATGCTGGCCGATTATTGTTGGACCATCCAGAGGGATGCTCCACACGCGAAATATAGCAGAAAATCGTCATTTCTTACTTTCTAGGTGAGTCCGAATGTTCGAATATTGTGTAGTTACGAATGTAGAAAATATTGAAGTATTTGAAATTATAAATTACTGACTGTCGGAAACCTTGCGTCATGGAGAAAAAATCGATATCATATTTGAATTCAGGAGAAAAAATACTATCATAATCACACATTTTTCTTTCTGAGACAAAAAAAGTTTCTATTTTGTTGCTCAGTGTAATATATGTATTTTCTATCTGTTGCGTCGCAGTGAAATGACCTTCCATTCTGGCGATCGGGTTCGATTTCTGGTGGAGTAAGAGGTTTTAAATTTCTACTTTGGTATATTCTATATTTGTACGGAAAAAAGAAAAGATACATGTAAAAAAGATAGAAAAAAGGAGATGGGTTCACGATCTCAAATTGTTTCTGCGAATCTCCTCTATAACCTGCCACATTTCTTTGGCTTAATTCATTTGCATTTAAAAATGCGAATAATCAAAAATATAATAAAACAACACTTTTAAAATTTATTGTGAATTAGTATTCCTATTGGAGGAAAAGTACTGCATTCATTATTGTTTGCAGATTATCAAATTATTTTTGCAGGGGAAGAAAATGATATGAAATATATGATAAATAAACTCATGGAAGAATATAAAAAATGGGGACTGAATATAAATTTACAGAAAACAGAATATATGTATTTGGGAAAGGATGTGGATGACCTCATACTTGAAACAGGGAAAATAAAAAAAAAGTGACTTTTTTAAATATCTTGGGTCAATAATTACAATTTAGGTACCTGTGAGAGAGATGTATAGACTAAAATTGCAATGGCAAAAAATGCAACTAAGACATTACATGGAATAATTTGGAACAAAAATATTACAAAGGAAACTAAAACGAAGATTTATAAGAGCATAATACAGAATATTTTGTCATATGGAAGTGAAACTTGGTCTTTGACGGAATTACAAAAGAATAAAATTAGAGCAGTTGAATTTATTTTAGAAGAAGCCTGCAAAAAGCAAGACAGGATAAAATAAGAAATGAATTCCTTTGTAAAGAAATGAATGTCACCACATATATTATTAAGAAGATTGAAAATCAAACTCTTAAATGGTATGGCCATGTACAAAGAATGGAAAATGAAAGATGACCAAAAAATATATACCAATGGTCACCCCCTGTAAGAAGTAAACGTGGCAGACCAAGATGGAAATGGAAAACCTACGTCAGAACCATAATGGATGATAGGAATTTGGAAGAGGAAGATTGGAATGATAGAGATAAATGGAAACTGAAGACGGCAAACCTATAAGTGGGGGAAAGCCGAAGAATAAGAATAAGGAAGTGAATCACCATTGAGATAATTGTAAAAAAATAAAATAATAAAACTTGTACTTTTGAAGTCAGTCATCCTCAAGAAAGTAAAATGCCATTAAAATACTGTGAGCTTTTCGAGAACATGTTCCAATTTCACCAGCTGATTTTGTGCTTAAACAACTGTTGAAGGTGGTACAACATGTTCTGAAAGGCTTACAGTATTTTAATAGAATTTTATTTTGTTGAAGACGACTAACTTCTCGGGTACAAGTTCTATTATCTTAATTTTTTATAATGAAACAGATAAATAGGTCTGCTAAATTTATCTACACAAGACATTGGCATGATGTATACTTTGGTACTGTTGAGAAGCGTTGAAATTAAGGAATAAAAATTAAAGCATCATAATGGAATTTAGTCCCGCGCCGTAGCCGAGCGGTTAAGGTAGGAAGCCTTGGCGCAGAGCTACGGGACTTGCGCTGGTTCGAGTCTCCATGGGGGAAGAAATTTTCTCATGGTGTTTCGGCCAGTATGGGACCGGTGCCCACCCAGCATCGTGAGCCAATTGGGTAGCTCAATAAGTAGCGGCTCCAGGTTGAGGAACCAGCTACAACGGCTGGGGGACTCGACATGCTAACCACATGTCACCACTACACTGGCTGTTGATCATCTACCTCTGTGATTGACACATGTGGATGTGAAGGGCCAGCAGCCGGATGGTAAAAGGGCAACCGCTGAAAAGTGGAAAGACCCTCAATCGGAAATAATGGAATTTAAAAGAAGCCTTTAACTAGAAGAGAAGCATTTTCTGCGGACCTTTGGTAAAAGAGTTACGGAAGAGGCTAGTGAAGTGCTTGTGTGCACTGTATGGTGCAGAGACGTGGACATTACGACGGAATGAGGAAAAGCGACTGGAAGATTTTGAGATGTGGATATGGAGAAGAATGGAACGTATAAAATAGACAGACAACGTAAAAAAATGAAAATGTGTTAGACAGAGTGGGTGAAGAAAGAACAATGCTGGAACTCATAAAGAAGAGGAAAATAAATTGGATTGACCACTGGCTAAGAAGAAACTGCCTTCTGACGGATGCCCTCTAAGGAATGGTCAACGGAAAGGAAGTTAGAGGTAGAAAAATACATCAGATGATAGACAATATTAAAATTAATTGTTTGTATGCGGATACAAAAAGGAAGGCTGAGTTAAGGAAAGAGTGGAGAATGCTGAGTTTGCAGTGAAAGACCTGCTCTTGGACAGAACTCTATGAATTAATGAAATTTAGAAGGTATACAGCAGGATGTATCAACTGGGATCATAAATGCAACGAGGTGATAATGAAACCATTAGTCATGATTCCATGGCTCGATATTACAGATAAATCCCTTTACCTACCAGGCGGGTGCAGACTGCATGTCTACAAGTGCCATTTACAGACATTCCAGCTAGTAGAAGGGTAATATGAGGTTAGTAGGTATATATCGGGTCCCCAATCGTTATAGCAGCTTTTCTTAATCTGGAGCCATTTCTTATTGCATCTACCCAAATTTTTTACGGTGGATGTGAACCAAGCCCATATTGCCAAAATTCTATGAGCATTTTTTCTTCAATTGGGACTCGAACCAGCACATGCCGCTTAGTTCTGCGTTAATATAATATATTTTAGACTGCTCGACCACGGCGCATGACTTAAAATAATAAAACAAACATTATTGGACCAAATTTTAAAGTCATATCACCATTACTGTCAAAGATTCATGAATTAAAATCATAAAAAATATATATTGACTTAGGCTTTCACGGCCGGAGTTACTATGATGATCTTGTAGAAGATTTCCGGGCTGTTGGCCGTGGTCTTGAGGCTTGTAGTTCCCTTGAGGATCCCGGACGCAGCCTCTGGCGAAACATCGGGGAACTACAAGCCCCAAGACCACGGTGAACAGCCCGAAAATGTTCTACAAGATCATCAATAAAAATATGTTATATTTAACATCCTTTTGGATACATCATTTGGTTCAATTAATTTAATACTATAAATACATTAGAAGAAAACGAACAAAAAGAAACCACTTAAATGTATGTCTAATTATAAGTATAATATACCTAATAATAACAGTTATAAACAAGATTCCATTTTCACTGCGGACCGCCACATTCAAATAACTAATAGAAGTAATTTGTGTTTTGCCAATTGAAACTATTTGCAATAACGAAAGATAACATAATAGTACGGATGCATATATTTTGGATAAAAAGTACCTCTGATATACACTAATTCCAACCACTCTAATCTTTACATCCAAAGCTAGAGAGGGTGCGTCATGGTTAGTCACATGTCTTCTGAAGGCTTCAACATTTCAACATACCAACTTCAAACGTCAAGAAAAGTAAATCCAAATTCAATAAGGATCTGATGAAAGGCTTTTTAATGTCCAACCACTTGACCTTTGCTTGTCGATTTGCGGCTGGTTGTTGTAGGCACTAGATAAATCGCTCGTTATCATCTACGAATATATACCTAAAGGGCTAAAGAGGGTAAACAAATCCGTAAAATAGCCGGAAGTTGGGTCCATGGACCATTGGTTCCTTTCTCGGCTGCCGAAGTTGCATCCAGGAAATTGGATGTATCCTTGGCTGGCTCGGGGAGGAGGTACATGTTGGAAAAGTGATCCAGCTTCCAACACATAGTCTAGTCTAGTCTATTTAAGTGTTAAGTGAGGATTTGCTTTATTTTAGATATTTTCAAATTAAAAAAAAAATGCCGTATCGTTTGATTAACCATCTAGAAACTTCGCATCTGCACTGAATATCCTAAAGACATTATGGAGAAAGAACTCTCAATTGTCCAATGAGGCGTTGGTCTGCAAATTCAGCAATGAAATCGTAATAAACCAAAATGCTTAAAGCATGATGGACAGAAGACGACGGGATTGTAATTACATTTTATCAATAATAGAAATCATTAATCGAATTACTCTGTAATAAGATATCAGAAACCATGCGTTCATTATGTATTAAATCAACTATCCAACATCCCTGACGAATTTCAGAAACTCTGTCGCGAAGTTTGTTTCCAGTCTGTACAGTTGGTGATACTTGAATTGAAACATTTGATGTATTAGATAATAATACATACTGCGGTAAATTCAATTACAGAATAGGGAATTTCATTATAGAGCATTAGCAAATTAATTTGTATTATTGTGCTCTCGCCTGGGGTTGTCACGTACAACGAACAGTTGGTAGTATTGGAGTATTGGGCCGTGTCGAATTTCATTGAGAAAGCGTTTTAATTCACATTGGAATGCTATCTACCGGGAGAAACGCATGACATTGGAAAATGTATAAAGCAATAAATACAACATGCGTCTCCTTGATTCCAAATTATCATGCCATCTTTTTGGTTTTGTTTTGTTAATTTACTCTTTTCAATGTTCTTTATATTAAAAAAATAATTTAAATGACGAGACTGCAGTCTAAGTAGGCCTTATTCTAAAAAAAAGTAATTGGATGATTTATTCCTGTTTTATTTCGAGTAAATTGTTTTTAATTGTTAATGCAAAATATTGTTATAATGTTTTGGAACTAACGTTGTACTAGTGAAATTTGACATTTTTATTTAATTTACAATACATATTAAAGTTTGTTCCTCGTATAGGCCTACTAAATACAGTGAGTTTCACCCGACTTGCGGCCGATAGCGGGAAAAGTGACTGCAAGCATTGAGTCATCAACTCGTTCTTCCCACGCACTGTCCACGCTAGTGGCCGCAAGTCGAATGAAACTCAGTGTGTGTGTGTGTATATATATATATATATATATATATATATATATATATGCATTGTTCAATGTTAAACATTTAATTATAATATATATATATATATATATATATATATATAGGATTATCCTTCGCAATTTTTATGATGTGTTCTTTCTCTTTATTGTAATTTTCTTTGCTCATGGGGACATTTATATATATATATATATATTCTATTCTATTGTAATTCTGCCCGAGGGCAGATCTTTCACTGCAATCATAGCATTTTCACGATACTAAGCAGCTTTACTAAGGAATTATTTGTGTGGTAGCTTCCTGTTGCTCTCCACACCGGTGATGGATGATGATGATAATGATAAGGATGATGATGATGGCCGGATGATTTTCGGGGACCGTTGGGCTTTAAGCTTACTGACATTTGTCTTACAGGTGAGGAAAACCCCGAAAAAAACCTCACCCAGGAGTCTGTCCCGACCGGGAATTGAACCCGGGCCCCCTGCATGACAAGGCAGCACGCTACCTCGAGACCACAGCGGTGGATATATATATATTAAATCCGTCCGGCTGAACACTGTGAGAGAGATGAGTTTGGAAATTTTTACATGGTCGGGTTACCAGCCCAGACACACAACCACATTCCCTAGTGGAACGGGGTGAATGATAAAATCAAAGAATATAGAAAGAAATGGTTTAGACATGTAGAAAGAATGAATGTAACAAGATTACCAAGAGCAGCATTCAACTACAAGCCAAGGGGTTCAAGGAATGTAGGAAGGCCAGTGAAAATATTAACTGTGAGGCGGAACAGGCAATTTTTGCCTAGTCCGTGAAGTGAAGAAGATATATATATATACGTACATTAGATTGTATTAGTAAATATGAGTTCCGGTTGTAAGACCCTAACAAGACAACCTTATGTTTTTTTCTACTACATAAATAAATAAATACCAAGATTAAAATGATACCATCTGAGAAACTCGGTCTTTCTCAAGGTAAAATTTGTATGAATTTGTCCGGTGCGTTTGTGTGATTTTAACTTTCATGTGGTATCCTGAAGGATGATGCAAACACATTTTTTAAAAATATTCATACATAGATACATACACACATAGCTAATGGCAATTACATCATCATATTTTTAATTATTTCATTAGAGTTCCAAGTGCGATCTCCATACAGTTACTAGAATATATAAAAATAAGTTAACAATATTTACTGTCCATCATTGGTCCACCATATAAATATTGCTGAGTTTAAAATTGATGAGTATGTCTGTTTATTATGAAGTCTTATTTTGATCCGCTTGAATATTTTAAGTAATTTCGCATAGATTTTGTGTTTGTATAATTGTTTATAAAGAATCTTGCGCAGAACGGCGGGTTACACTAGATGGGATCGGAAAAGGAACACCGATATCTTAAAAGAATTCAAGACTCCGCCAATTTTGGAATATATTAAACAGTACCAACTAAATTGGAAACACCATCCTGAAAGAATGAGTTCAAATCGGATCCCCAAATCTGTTTATAATTATATACCAACAGGACGAAGATCACTGGGCCGTCCTATGAAACGCTGGAGAGAAAATTTTCTATAGGATCGTAACAGGCCTTGGCCTAATACTTGGAAGGAAGAAGAAGAAAAAGAAGATAATTGTTTATATTTATGTGTGGTATAAATTATTTCATATTTATTTTCGATTAATTATTAAATCATTGCTAATTGTGAAATGGATAGTTTTAATGAAATTACAAAACATCATTTGCCTTGTTGACTGACAAAAACAACGAAAATTCTCAGCCGAAAGGTTGTCGGCTCTGCGATTTGAACTCTGGCCTCCTAATACAAGTCTCAAACCATACTGTCAGAGACAGCTAACTCTGTATATTAGACGTGAGATTCAGCTAAAACTGCTAAATACAACTGAAAACAAAATTAAATTTGGAAAATGTAATTTGTTCTCCTTAAGAGCAATTATACAAATGGACTAAAGAACAAAACACGAAAAAACTAAATACACGAATACATTTTTCCCAGTATGCGCTATCGATTTGTAGACTCATTAAAATAATTGTTACCATGATCAGCCCTGGTTTCAATGTTCACAGGGTCTATGGATATTTCATGGCGTAAAATTTCCTGAGAATGAATTCCTTCTGAAGGGAACTAAAACATGTCGCAGATTTGCGGAATATAAAATAAATTCAAGCTTGAAAAATATACTTCTGACCAAAATTTGTTAGTTCTTCACGTCTAAATTTGAATCGAGACGTTAATTACCTTAGCTGTTAAAGAGAGTGGTTAAACAAAATACCAATAAATAATACTTTATTGGGTCTAATGTTTGTTGCCATATTAGAGTTTTGTTTCTGGCTGGTAAATGGTTTAAAAAATGTTGCGGTCGGTCACACGAACCGGTAGTGTTTTCTAATGGATGTTAAAACTAAGCTACCTTGATACTTCGTGTTAATGGCAAAGTAAAAATTGTCTAACATTCCAAACATAGTCTGAAATTATCTATGGCATTGCGCAGTGTCTATTGTTCATCTTGTATTTATACTGATCAAAAAATGGTGTTTGGTCAGCTAGAATATACTGTGAAGACTGTCTTGACATACACATTGTTTCAAATAGTTTCTTCTAAAGTAACATGGGATCAGCATGTTGCGCTGCATGTAAACTTCTTGGACCAAGAGACTGAGCCGATAGCCATCAACTTCTATCCCACTATCAGTAGTTGGTGTTTAAAACTGTTAATGGTTTGCCAAAGAGTAGAAGTTTGAGTGTTTTGGATGAATTTCGAAACGAATTCGTAAATCACTGAAAATTTTACAAAATAATAATCCTATTTTGATTTGTTATTTGTCAACATTTTATTTTAATACGTAACATTCAACAATCGATACAAAATGACATCTTCAGAAATTAATATTGACATATGCTACGTTGAATTTTTAGACCTACTTCATGGTAAAATCCGAATAAATTCAATGTGTCCAAAATATGTGTTATTATTATTTTTTTATTTTTTTTATTATTATTATTATTATTAATACACTGAAGAATATAAGTATTTGGGAATTAAAATTACTAAAGATGGAAAACAAGAAACAGAGATAAGAAACAGGATGAATATAGGAAAGTATGCTATATCTGCCCTAAATGGAATAGTATGGGACAAACATATATTCAAAGAAACAAAAAAAAACTATTTTTAATACAATAATCAGAAGCATTATTACCTATGGAGCTGATGTGTGGGCTTTAAATGCACAAATGAAAAAAAAATTACTCGCCACTGAAATGGACTACTGGAGACGTGCTGCTAGAATATCCAGGAAGGATAAAATCAGAAATTCATATATAAAAGAAAAAATGCAGGTACAATATTCAGTATTAGATTTTATAAAGAAGAAACAATTAAATTGGTACGGACACATTAGAAGGATGGAAGAAGGAAGACTACCTAAGATAATCATGGATTGGGAACCACAGGGAAGGAAAAAGAAGGGTAGACCAAATATTACGTGGATTCAGGGAATCAATGAAACTAAGAGGGAATGGGAAATAGAAGAAGATATATGGATGAACAGACAAGAGTGGAAAAATATGTTGAAACAAATGTGTAGTTAACTGTGAACATGGGTACCGGAAAAATGTATATTCATTGTAAAAGCCGGAATAATAAAAAAAAATATTGTTATTATTATTTCTTCTTGTTAATTTCCAGGATTAGGTCAATGCGACCTGTTCCGGTCTCAAGTCCATCGTTTCCTTGACCGTCCCAAAGATCTTTTTCAATGTGGTTTGTAGGTGTTGATCGTTTTGGGTAATCTTGTATTGTCCATTCTGTTTAAATGTTCTTTCCATCGGTATTTGTGCTCTTCTAGTTTATCGATTATTGAAAATATCTCCAGCTGATTTCTGATTGATTCATTGTGTAATCTATCCATGCGTGTACATCCTTTTACAGATCGTAAACATTTCATTTCAGTGGCTTGAATGTGTGAGATATCTTTTTTTGTAATTACCGAAGATTCAGTTCCATATAAAAGAACAGGAACAGCCATAATTATATAAAACCTGAGCTGAGTTTCTCTTCGAGTCTTTCGGAGGGTTCTTCTTATGGTACCACACATCATTTGATATCGGTTTAATTTATTATGTATATCCCAATCATAGCTATATGTTATATCTGAACCAAGATAGTTAAAGTGTGCTATCTGTTCTATTATTTCATTATTGATTACTATTTTTGCTCTGACTGGCACTTTGCCCTGAAAAGCCATAATTTTAGTTTTACTATTTATTATTATTATTATTATTATTATTATTATTATTATTATTATTATTATTATTATTATTATTATTATTATTATTACTATTTTCATTATTATTTCGCCAGAGAGATGTGGAGGAGAATAGCAGAAAAATGTTGTGGAATATTGTGAAATATGCTAAACATAAAATATTACATTTGCGCGATAGTACGTTTTTTCATACTTACAGCAATGGCGACCACAGTTGAAAGTTCAACTTGCTACATTTCGGGGTTGCCAACCTAAATAACTATACTGTAATAAAATAAATATACTGTAATATTACATATTAAAAACGCGTGTGGGAAGTAAAACCACTGCCCTCAATGTATACTAATATAATGTACGGTTAAAAATTATAAAATAGTTACCTTGTACGTTCGTCTCCTCAAGTTAAGTTATTTTAAAACTCTGTAGGCCTTTCGGGACTAGTCCCATCATCGGCAGAATGCATTAGGTGCGTACTTGTTGACCCTTGTTGAAGCACTGACTTGGTTGTGAGTATTTTGTACAGAGGATTGTGTGGTACAAAATACTCACAACCAAGTTAGTGCTTCAACAAGAGTCAACAAGTAGGGACCCAATGCATTCTGCTGATGATGGGACTAGTCCCGAAAGGCCTACAGAGTTTTAAAACAATTTAAGTTGAGGAGACGGACCTTCAAGTTAACTATTGTATAGTTTTTAATCGTACATTATATTACAGTGAATTAACACCTAAACCGAAACTTACCATTGAGATTTCATAATGCCATAGCCAAACCTGCTCTACTATACGGAAGTGAATGCTGGACACTTCGAGCAAAGATTAATCCCGCATTAATAGTTCACAAATGAGATTCCTCCGATCACTAACTGGAGTAACATTAAGGGATTGAATAAAAAGTGATGAGATAAGGATGCAGTGGAATAGTAGGGAAATGGTTGAACATATACAAAATTATCAGATTAAATGGTTCCAACACGTCCAGAGAATGTCAAATTCCCGTTTACCAAAGATGATTTACCACCTCAACCCTAAAGGCAAAAGAGACCTCGGAAGACCCTTCAACCGATGGAAAGATCAGTTTTTGTAGTCGCAGAACGGGCATCATCACCCAATACTGCATTCGGAAGAAGAAGAAGACCGAAACTTACCATCAATTTGACTAGTATCGATACAATGTATATACTAATAACAAGAAAGGTTCGCCCTAATGGGCATTGTGTGTACAAAAAATATCCAAAAGGTAGTGTTAATCTACCTTATACGAAACAAATCACTGCATTTTAAATGAACTGAACTTTATTTGAAACAATATAAAACAATAAACATTCTCGGTCTACCAACTGGGCGTTTTCCCTCTGGCTTTCCTACAAGAAGCTTCCATGCACGTCTTTCATTCCCCATACGCGCAACATGCCCTGCCCATCGCAGTCTGAGTAAGCTCATTTGGATTTATTTTACAATGGACAAATGAACGAAAAAACGTTTATTAAAAAATAATTATTTAAATCCATTAATTGGAATTGAAATAAAACTGTGGGCGATGGAGAGATTCCGAATACATATTTGAAAACACGGTAAAAAACTGCATTAAGTACAACTATTGGTACTCATGAGACAAAAGATTCCGAATACATATTTGAAAACATGGTAAAAAACTGCATTAAGTACAACTATTGGTACTCATGAGACAAAAGATTCCGAATACATATTTGAAAACACGGTAAAAAACTGCATTAAGTACAACTATTGGTACTCATGAGACAAAAGATTCCGAATACATATTTGAAAACACGGTAAAAAACTGCATTAAGTACAACAACTATTGGTACTCATGAGACAAAAACCATGTTGACCAGTGTTGGTATTGGAAGTTATGACACTTGCACGACGTAATAACGCAAACCTGTATTAGATAACTATGCGCAGATTTCCAATTTAGGAAGTGCATGAAATGGCATTAATATCCTGTTCTGGTTGAAAGGAACAATGAATAATGTTTTACTATAATCATTATGTACATTTTTATTGGCAAGCGGAAATGTAAGCCGACAGCTAATTATGGCCTTTAAATTTATTTTATTCATTGCCGTAAGGCTCAATATAAAAGTCGACCTTTGGAATGTGGAAACACTAAAATAATATTCAAATCTCGAAATATTGTGATAGGTCTTGAACGAAATTTCAGTAAAATACTAATATCTTTTATTAACACATTAGGCAACTGGTTCTCAAATTCTTCGAATCTGGAATTCACATTGAACAAATTTTAGTTCCCAGGACTCATCAAGTACATTCTATATAATAACTAAGTAACTCAGGCACTATCGAACCAGTAGGTTCATGGCCGCGTGGACATAAGCTGTCCACACTTCCCTATCCTGAACTGTTTTCTAATCATTCCCTGTATAAAATACTTCCTTCAAATCATGGTTAATGTTTTTCTCCCATCTAGTTCTTGGCCTACCTGCTGGGTGCTTTCCCTCTGTTTTTCCTACAAGGAGTTTTCGTGCACCTCTTTCATTCCCCATTAGTGGCACATGTCCTGTCAATGACAGTGTACGAGACATAACTATTCTTATTAAATATGGTTCCTATAAAGATCATGTAGCGCACTGTTACGCAATCTTCTCCATTCACCTATCTATTCATCTCTTTTTTGTCCAAAAAAATTCATATGGATTTTTTTCTCAAGTGCTCGTAATCTTTTCTTCTCCTTTAAAGTGAGAGTCCAGTTTTGTATCCATATAACAGCCTAAATAATATATAATATATAAAAATGTTTTGTTCGTACTTTATGCGCGGCTATTCCGTTCATCCGATTGTGATGGGGTTTTATGCAAAATGTTCTGGAGATTCCCAGGATGAACATAGGCTATAAGGGAGTTGTGATATTCAACCCGTTCACTCCTAAAAATCACCCTTTGTAGTGAAAACGTGAAATACAGTCCCTATTTTGACGCTTAAATGGCTTACGCTGCTAAACCATAACAAATACACCAAATTAATGCACACAGAATTGAATATATATAAAAAACTCTACAAAAAAAGACCCCGACAGTATATGTTGATCTTTTACGGATAACTTACAATAACCATTTTTGTCTTTCATTGATGCCAAGATGATCGGGATAAGTAGATTCCCGGGCAAGCGTGCACTGCCATACCGTTCATCCGATTGAGATGGGGCTTTTTGAAAAATGTTTAGGAGATTCCGGGGATGAACATAGGCTATAAGAGAGTTGTAATACTCAACAACTCAAGGTTTTAACCGCGGGTAGCGGATGAGAATCCTCTATGAGGCAGTCTCATCAAAGGGTCTAGCGTCCCTTCCCTCGCGAGCTTCAGGTCACACTGGCCCGGTGTGTAGGACCTGATCGAAGGGTCCCTTGCACAGGGTAACGTATGAAGACCTCAAAGGACAGAAACAAATATGCGGAGGAGGCACTCTTTCTCCAGGGAAAAATTTGGAGCAAGTGAATTTGGGAACAAGTGAGAAGTCCTCAACGGTCTATAAGGAGCGGAAGAGGCAGCCCTCCATTTGGGGTTCATACAACTGGGGCTATGTTGTCTAGCCTTAAGATGGCAATCCCATTGTACATCTCACTCTGCGGAACGCCAGATAACGTACCTAGAGGAAATATTTCATTTCTAAAAGTCTTATAGATAATGGAAACAGGACTGTCCCAACGTTGACCAGCTTGGCTATAAACATGAACAAAGATTTAGGCAGAAATGAAATAATGAAAATAGGAGTTTGAAATCCCAGAGGTATCACAAATAAAGAAATAGAGCTGGAAAATGAACTAGATACAATTAGAAATGAGCTAAATTTTTTAAACTTTTAGATAAAATAAAATAATGTAGAAAAAACTGGAAAGAACATGTTCAAAAAATGAAAGATGATCGGATTCCAAAAATTATACTTTATTACAAACCAAGAGGAGACAGGAATATTGGTAGACCGAAAAAGATATGGATTCAACTTTTTGAATGAGAATCTATGAGACCGGAACAAGCCACATGGACTTAATCCGTGATTGTTGATGAAGATGACCAAAAATATTCAATTATTAGAATATTAGTGTTCCAAAATCGCCCACTGCGCTTTTCATGTTTCAGTTTTTTATTAATATGTGTGTGTGTGTGTGTGTGGGTGTGTGTGTATGTATATCCAATATGTCCCACTTGAGGACATGGATGCTCGCTAGAGAGAGTTTCTTAACCAAGCTAATTAAGTTGCGCTTATTTACCTACATATATCAACGAGAGACATGTGGTTAGCACATCGCCTCAATCAGACATCTTAGTAGACAAATGAGGTATTACTTTGATGGATGAATGTCGATTAAATTTTGCACAGATACTTTTTTATTCAGGCTTGTTGTTCTTTTACGAGCCTGAAATTCTTCAGGCGGATATTATTATATGTATACTTCACAATAACGAATTTTGTCTTTTAGCTCATTTATACCCAAAAGATCGAGATAAGTAGATTTCCTGGCAACACCGGGTAATCAGCACGGGGAATCTTAAAATAATTACGATAAGTAAAGTAAAGTAAGTAAAGTGATCCCACAACAGGCCCGGAGGCCCTTGGGGTAGTAGGAGGTTAAGGCTCCTACTTTTTCTAGACAATCGGCACTTTATGTCAGCCGGGTTGTCAGCCCTGCGTGACGGCCGCCTTTACCCCCAGAACAAGCGTCTGGTACTCATTTCAGTTAGAGGCTGAGTCGACCCCAGGACCATGGTGCCGCCAGAGGGTTTGGGTCAGAAAATAATTACGATATACATTTATAATTTTTCATTTTACTTATTCAACTAATCATAAAAAGTACATTAATTTTTGTCTTTCAGCTCATTTATGCCAAGAAATCGTAATGATTCCCGGGCAACGCCGGGTATCAGCACGGGGTATCTAAAATATATATAAATTTATAGTTATATTTCCTCACACTTATTGAACTAAACATAAAAGCACATTAATTTTCATTTATTTAGGCGTAGCAGCTCACGCCGGGCATTATCTACTATCTTATATGATATACTATTGAATATTTAATTTTAATTTTTTTTCTCTCGTATGACTTTATAATTTTGAACATCTTGCTGCTTTCCTTTAATTTATAATTCTATTGGTCCGTTCGCATCTCCGACGAATTTAATATTTCTTCTTGTCTTGTAAGCCCATGTTTCCCTTAACCATACTAATTTAGTTACACTTGTTTTCGTACAGATGTCATTTGAGTGGTCCGTGGTCTTCATTCCGCCTCTTACTGACATCTAGGACAGGAAAATTCGGTAAATTTTGCTTAGAGGCCTTTTCATTCAGGCTTAAGGATCTTTTACGAGCCTGAAAATCTTCAGACTCGGGACCCACGGCTTAAAGTCCCTCCCGGAGTCCTCCTAAAAAATCCATCGACCCCGGCCGGGTTTGAACCCGCGACCCTCGGGACCAGAGGCAAGGAGGATAACCAGCAGTCCACAGCGGCCGTTATTAAAATTGTATATACAATAAATGCTCCTTATTCATGGGGGATATGTTCCACAAACATGCAGCGAATACAGACACCGTGAATATGGAATGGTAATTTGTATTGGGTATATAGGGAATACGTTCCAGGGTTCCAAAATAAAATAAAAATTATCAAAATAAAATCAATGTAATGAGAGATTTCGAACATTTTTTAAATTATTTTTTTATTAAGAGCCCCACCACCATCCCCCTGGGTTTACTCGGGCTTAATGCCCATATCCCCAGATCTGCTCTTGTCCCTAATTACTCTCTGCTGTTTTTATTTTGTTCATTTGCAGAGATTTTGAACAATGCCTATTAATTATTATTGTCAGGTTTAGGCAAGGGCTTAAAGCACTTAGTATTTTTTTCCTGTTTTGCTGCTTAAACGATTCGCCAACTCATAAACGTTCAAGCATTTATATTTTTACTTTAAGCGACAATCCTAATTTTTCTGCTTCGGAACTAATTTTTCTTTCCTTTTCCCCGGCACAAATTGGGAACAAAGCAGAAGAGATAACGTGTTATTCAAACAAAATTATTGCAACGTATGACAAGTTGAAACAATAAAACACCGATCATGGCGAGGGTGGCATTTATCAAAGGACGTAGCGGCACGTGAAATACAGCGGCGGCGATCTTTAGGCTTAGTGACAACAAGGTTTATTTTATTTTGATATTTATTTGTCTGTTTGGTTTGAAAGCCATCTTGCAGTAAAAAAAAAGTTGCCGATACGTTAGTAAAATATATCTAATCTTTCTAATACACCGACTGGATCCGCGAATAAAACAATTTTAGCCGCGAATACAGGAACTATGTCGCAATTTCATCATCATCATCATCATCATCATCATCATCATCATCACCATCATCATCATCATCATCAACAACAACAAGGATTAAGCCCAGTGGCCTATTCCGATCTCATTATAGGTCGAATTGGTCCTTCCATCTCTTCAATGGTCTTCCCAACATTCTTCTCCCTTTTGGTTTATAATTATACATTCTTCTTGGTATGCGCTGTTAATTCATTCGTAATACATGCTGAAGGTAAGCATTTTGATATTATTTTATTCTTTCACAGAGATTAAATATATTAAGTTCTGTTCTTATATCTTCGTTTTTCTTTTTATCGGTCCTTTGGTATCCTGCTATTGCTCTCAACATCTTCATTTCAGCAGCCTCTATTTGTTTACTATCTGCCTTTGTTAATGTCCAGGTTTCACATCCAGAGATAAGAGATGGAACTGCCAATACTTTTTAAAACTTCAAAATAATTTCTTTTCTAGTCTTATTCAATAAAGTGCGTTTAATTGTGCCACATAGATAATTGAATTGTTGTATTTTAGTGTGTTTATCTAAATTTCTGTCATTGCCTAAATGACATCCCAAATAATTAAAATTCTGAACTTGATCTATAATTACATTGTTTATCATTATTTTTCTTCTTATTGCACATTTCCTTTCAGAGCTAATATTTTTGTTTTAGATGTAGATATTCTTAAATTGTATTTTTTAGCCGCGAATAACGGAAATCGGGTATTAGGAGCTTTTGCTCTATTTAGATTGTTTCTAATCTCTTCATTTCTATTCATGAAGATCGGCTGTTGCTCTCACATCTTTTCTATCTCTATTTTTCTTTTGGTAAATCGCGTTTAAATGAGAATTTGACTCATATAAAAAAAACTTGTATCCACATGACAAGAAAATCCAGTTTGACCAACCTTGAAGCCGCTATGTATATTAGCAACATTTAAATTATAATATTCTTATATTATAAAGAAGCTTGTTTTGCTGTAGCGAGGCGTGTTTCGGTTTCAAGATACAGACCTAAATGTGTTGGGACAATAATATTTATGTAGTGTGATTTGATCATGCGCAGAAGCAATATGCAAATACGATATAGTAGTAATGCTGTTATTTATTGTTGTATATAGCCTCTAAGTCGCCATATTTTATCTTTGTGAGTGAAGATATTATGATTTTAGTAACATAGCTGTTTAAATGGTTGTGAAAAATCATTATTTTAATAATTTTATGAATTAATGTAACATGCTTTTGAAACTAAGAGCTGTTGACTTTTAATTGCTTTGCATAATAAAATGAATCATAAATTTATTGCCAGAAGCTGGAATTGAATAATAGATTAGACATAATTTGTTGCTCAGGCATTTATAGAAGCTATTTATATTGCATTTGTTTGATAGTAAAATATCTTTTTAATTTGGAAAATTATTCAAATGGGAATTTTTAGTAGAGATTATTTGTAGACAGGGCTGTACTTCGATATTCTGCCTCCAGGAATAATCCGTTCCTTAAGAGATAAATTCTAATATAAACACTTTTCTTCTTTATACTTATTATAGATGCTTTAACATCTAAGGTAATATCACAACTGGAACTTTGTTTTATCAATAGATTGTATTTATCCTCTGTACTCTTGTGTTCTTGTATTTTTTATTATATGGAATGGTGATTAATGGGATGGAATGAGCCCAATGAAATTCCAACCAGGAATTTTCTTAATGACTGAGAAAAACCAGGAAAACAAAACTTTCATACTTACTTACTGGCACTATCGAACCCGTAGGTTCATGGCCGCGCGGACATAAGCACTCCTCCATACATCCCTATCTTGAGTTAATTTTTCCAATCATTCTCTGTATAATCTACTTCCCTCAAATCATAGTTAATCCTATTCTCCCACCTCATTCTTGGTCTACGAATTGGGCGTTTTCCCTCTGGCTTTTCTACAAAAAGCTTCGATTCACGTCTTTCATTCCCCATATGAGCAAAATGTCCTGCCCATCGCAGTCTACGAGACTTAACTGTTCTCATTATATCTGGCTTCCTATAAAGACCATGTAGTTCATTGTTAGATAATCTTCTCCATTCACCTGTCTGTTCATCTCTCTTTGGTCCAAAATTTTCCTAAGTCCTTTATTCTCAAATACTTGTAATCTCCTTTCCTCCCGTAAAGTAAGAGTCCATGTTTCGCATCCATATAATATCCATCCAATCCATAGTAATTCTGCCCGAAGGCAGGTCCTTCACTGCAACCATAGCATTTTCATGATATGCTTGCAGCTTTACTAAGGAATTGTAGGTGTGGTAGCTTTCCGTTACTTTCCACACCGGTGAAGGATGATGATGATAAGGATGATGATGATGACCATATGATTTCGGGGACCGTTTGGGCCTTAAAGTTTTCCTGACATTTGTCTTACAGGCGAGGAAAAACCCCGATAAAAACCTCACCAAGAAAACTGCCCCGACCGGGGATCGAACCCGGGCCCGCTGCGTGACAAGGCAGCACGCTACCTCGAGACCACAGCGGTGGACATATATAATAGCATATTACGATGCGAGGTTGGGAAGTGGTTTTTATAGAATCGAGCAAAAATATTTAAAAACCGAGCGACAGTGAGGTTTTTAATTTCCGATGTTTCGTAAAACACTTCACAAACGTGCGTTGTACATTATTTTTTGCGCGATGGTGTTTCAAAATAATAAATAATAGTAAAATAATAACAATTTTGTTGGAAATATTTGCGTTCATTATAAACAATTGACTATCGTTAACAGTGTGGGCAATGTTTATTAGTTGAAACAACAGGAGGCCTTGAGAACAATTATTGATAACATGGCCGCAAGTACGTATTTATTGTTTTATATTGTTTCAAATAAAGTTCAGTTCATTTAAAATGCAGTGATTTGTTTCGTATAATGTATATTAACACTACCTTTTGGATATGTTTTGTATAACTTATACATTGTATATACTTCCCGCACGTGGGTGTAAATGTAATATTACAATATAGTTATTTAGGATGACAACCCCGAAATGTAGGGAGTTGAACTTTCAATAATGGTCGTCATTGCTGTAAGTACGACAAAACGCACCATCGCGCAAAAAATATATACTCACACTTAAGAATACATTATATAATGGAAATGGACAGCTAATGACAGATGAGGGAAATTTGAAAGAAGTGACTGAATTCAAATTCCTAGGAACAATAATCACAAATAGAAATGAGATGCACAAGGAAATTAAACATAGGCTCAATACTGGAAATGCTTGGTACTATGTTACAGAGACTCTTGTCGTCCCAACTTCTCTTAAAAATCGTTAAACTGAAAATATGTAAAACTGTTATTCTCCCAGTTATATTGTATGGATGCGAAACATGGACTCTTACTTTAAGGGAGGAGAAAATATTACGAGTATTTGAGAATAAAGTTCTCAAGCAAATTTTTGGACCAAAGAGAGACGAACAGACAGGCGAATGGAGAAGACTACACAACGTGAGATACATGTTGTTTATAGGAAATCAGATATAATAATAGCAGTTAACTCTTGTAGACTGCGATGACCAGGACATTTGGGACGAATGGGGAATGGAAGAGGGGGATGGAAGCTTATTTTAGGAAAACCAGACGTAAAACGCCTAGTTGGTAGACCAAGAATGAGGTGGGAGAATAACGGGATGATTGGAAATCATTAACTCAGGATAGGGATGTATGGAGATCTTATGTCCGCGCAACCATGAACCTACGGGTTTGATAGTGCCAGTGAGTTAGTTAGTTAGTCTTAATATCTGATTATTGTAATATTTCTTTCTTTATTTACTCTATTTTTTCTGTTATTTACTGTGATCCAGCTAGTTCTAGGTCTATACATTTAAAAATTTGCTTATAGAATAATTTGGAACAAAAATATTACAAAGGAAATTAAAATGAAAATTTATAAGAGCATAATACAGAATATTTTATCATATGGAAGTTTAACTTGGTCTTTGACGGAATTACAAAAGAATAAAATTGGAACAGTTGAATTTAATTATTTTAGAAGAAACCTCCAAAAAACAAGACAGGATAAAATAAGAAATGAATTTTTTTGGAGAAAAATGAATGTCACCACATCTGTTGTTAAGAGGATTGAAAATCAAACGTTTAAATGGTATGGCCACGTACAAAGAATAGAAAATGAAAGATGGCCAAAACATATATACCAATGGTCACCCCCTGGAAGAAATAAACGTGGCAGACCAAGATGGAAATGGAAAACCTACGTCAGAACTATAATGGATGATAGGAATTTGGAAGAGCGAGATTAGAATGATAGAAAAATATATATGCAGTCAATATGCCCATTTCACCAAATAATGTTTTAAAATGGTCAACAAGTTTCTACAGCCAAGCTATCATTCTCAAGACCAGATATTGAGTCAATATCTGGTCTTGAGAATGACAGCTTGGCTGTAGAAACTTGTTGACCATTTTAAAACATTAATTGGTGAAATGGGCATATTGACTGCATATATATTTTAATATTTTATCACCAAGAAGATCACTTGTGTATTAAATAGAATGATAGAGATAAATGGAAACTGAAGACGGCAAACCTACAAGTGGGGGAAAGCCGAAGAAGAAGAAATGTTATTGAAAATGTCTGTCATGCTTTCTAAGACGGTACCATAATTCCTTCTGACTAACTGGTCCGGAATCGATAAACGTTGACGGCGGTGCTATAAGATATTAAACTTTGGAGGCCTCCATATTGGAATAACTTGAAGAAGTTTAATAACTTAGCTGAGGACGACTGACTTACCAGGTAAAAACATTATATAATTAACATCTTATTACATAACCTCAACGGTGTTTTAATATGAATTTCAAAGGCGGTGCTATATTGTGTAACAGTGCCTGGATTAAAATTCCAAAATACTCCACAGTAAATGTGTTGAGAAGGCACATGGTACTCTTGAAAGCGATTCGTTGCTAATTATCTTCATGATCTGCCTAACACAACACAGTTACACTAAAACACACACTCAACCTCTATTCCTCTCTGTCAGGATTCGAGGTATCCATTATCTGCGTAACGGGTTCTTCCGCACTGGGGCGTTAATTGAAAATGGATCAAATAAACGCTATCTATCGAATAAGACCGGGTTGCCTCTTACGACATTTCCGTTTTTCTTCTCTGGCATTGGTGGAATCGTAATATATTTCTTAGTTGGGGCACCTATAAGGCGATGATATGATGGGTGATAAATGATAATGAAACGCCAGGGAGTTCTTAACCTAAATTCCACACCATGGGCAGCCACAGGAATCATCATCATCATCATCATCAACAACAAGGATTAAGCCCAATGGCCTGTTCCGATCTCATTATAGGTCGAAATGGTCCTTCCGTACTTTCAATGGTCTTCCCAACAATCTTCTCCCTTGTGGTTTATAATTATACATTCTTCTTGGTATGCGCTGTTCATTCATTCGTAATACATGCTGAAGGTAAGCATTTTGATAATATTTTATTCTTTCACAGATATTAAATATATTAAGTTCTGTTCTTATATCTTAGTTTTTCTTTTTATCGGTCCTTTGGTATCCTGCTATTGCTCTCAACATCTTCATTTCTGCAGCCTCTATTTGTTTACTATCTGCCTTTGTTAATGTCCAGGTTTCACATCCATAGATAAGAGATGGAACTGTCAATATTTTGTAAACTTTTAAATAATAATTCCCTTTAAGGAAACATTCCTATGATTTGACAGGGAATCGAATCCGGAACTTAATGAACTGTAGTTAGAAACGCTGACCAACTAGCTCATGAGCCTGGAATTGTAGCGGTTTGGCATTGTAAAACACAACAATAGCATGTAAAAGTGTACATTTTTAACCGAAGATATTTTTAAATTAATTGAAAATATCGATGCATATTTGCATTTTTCTTATTTTTTTATACAATTCAAGTCTAAATATGTTTTTGTGGTTTATATACAAATTGTAGTCTTTTTAAAGGTATGTGATCATAAAATACAATGTTTAATGTGAAAATAATGGAGATTGTTAGTCTTACACGAAATTGTAAACTGATCTTTATGGGAATCCAGATGTAATTAGAACAGTTAAGTTTCGTAGACTTCGAAGGGCAGGACATGTTTTACTTTCAAAAGTGATCATCTAGACCTTCGTTTTCCAACCTGTGGTTCGCGAACCCCCCGAGGTTCGCAAAATATTTCAAGGGGTTCACCAAAACTTTTCCGTAATGGCGCGTTTCGAGGTTGAGCCTATAATTGTTTCCTTCATTTCTGCGGCATTGTCACACTAGTAGTAGTAGTAGTAGTAATAATAATAATAATAATAATAATAATAATTATTATTATTATTATTAGTATTATTATGATTTAATTAAATTAACCCTATAATACCTCTTGTTTCATATGTGTAATATCGGGAATTTATCACATTATTTCCACAATAAATTAATATTTACAGCGAATGCCTGATTTACAGATATGTAACAACGTTAGGCATGCATTTGATTTCGCTGCAACTAGGTCTACACATTGTGTAACTTTTAAGCCGTAACTAGAGTAAATTTAGATTTTAACCGTTAAGGGTTAAGTTAATTTAAGATTATTAAACCTTTTGCTTGGAATTAAATTTTATGCATGTCTACTGTATGTATATTTAAAAGTCAGTGGTTCACCCAACTCAGATCGCTGTTGAAGGGGTTCACGAGTCGAAAAAGGTTGGGGACCGCTGATCTAGACTGAAAGTATGGGAAGGCAAAGTAAAGTGATGCAAAATAGTTATAATAAACATGGATCCAAAAGTTAACCAGTTACGAGACGGCAATTTTTTGCTGGTTGGGGCTCCGAACATTTAGTACTAATTCGAACAAATTGTACTGCAAGATGGGAAGAGCGTTACTGGATATGCGTAAATAAAACAAGGAGTATATCTCTAAACTTTACAGCTGAACTACCAGGCGCTTGTAAACTAGTAGATCCCATGATTAACTACCCATTAAGTTAATTTGTAGACCAATGTTTATTGGAGCTTTGGTGGTTGTTTCTGTTTGCACTTGAATACTATTCGTGTCTGAATTTATCGATTTACATTAACTGGAAGCTTTTGCTTCTCTTAATAGCTATTCTCATCCTTGTATTTTGGACTTTTGATACATACTGCAAATGATTTTTATTGATGCAAATCTTGTGTAAAATGTAATTTAATATAATGCGGGTGGAGAAAATCTTAGCAACGTTGTTTTTTATTATATAAAACTCTCCTCATTAGGGGATTGCCACAAAGACAAAGTGATACAGTTAGTTTTTGAAATTGATGAAATATATTTTGTAAATACATTTAAAAAATTCGAATTGTAAATTAAGTATATTCTATAAAGTAGAAATTTTGTAAATATGGTTTTCTAAAATGGAAATTGACCCTCTAATAGCAGCGATGGCAATTTTAGAAAGATACACCCTGTCCAAATCTAAGGAATTCCAAAATTTAGCTAAGAATCCTGGTATAGTACCTCTTCTCCACATCATTAATCCTGTGACAGTTATACTATCTAATTGGAAAGGTTTATTTAATTTTAATATACATCTTATATATCTTTCTTAACAACCATGTAAACGAATTAATATATAAATAACCTCCAGATTATTTTATTTAATTGGCCGCGGTGGGCTAGTGGTTTTGTTCCTAGCTTCTTTTTCCGATGGACTCTGGTGATAGATTAATTTTTAAGCTGGGAAAATCTAAAAGACAAGTCCTCCTGGAGGGACGTTAAGTCGTAGATCCAGAGTCTGAAGATTTTCAGTCTCGTAAAAGAAGCAAAAGCCTGAATAAAAACGCCTCTGTGCAAAATTTACTGACCGATTCCCATCCAGTAATACCTTAGTTACCCACTAGACGTCTCATCGAGGCGCTAGAATGACCCCCTATCACTTGCTGACATCTATTGGTAAATGAGGTTAACTAAATTAACTTGGTCAATAAGTTTCTATTCGAGAGGGCCCTAATCCCGGAACAGAGAAGAAAAGGGCTTAAGAAGAATACATTTTAAATTAAATAATAGGCCTACTACAATGTTTATAATTCTGGAATATAGAAGTTAGAAAACTAGTTTTATAAAATAATTTGATTAAAAAAATTACAAAACTTGTTAAAGTTTTTTCAGTTTTTATTTTAAAATTACTATGTTTGAATACTGTATTAAAACAAATGTTAAATTAATATTTTACGTAATAATAATGAATTATTTCAGTAGTGCTAACAGCAGAAAATTGACTAAGAGAATTCATCCATAGTGTTCTGCTCAGGAGCAGGTCTTTCACTGCAAACTCAGCATTCTCCACTCTTTCCTTAACTCAGCTTTCCTTTTTGTATCTGCATACAAACGACTAAGAGAATAATACACTTAAAATCATCGTTAATCGCTTGTATAAAATATATAATAAATATGAAAATCAAATAAAACTAAGTTTTATCTTTATTTAATTAATAATTTAAGAGAGCTTATTTTAATGTCGAAAAGGGTTAAGTTTCAGAAAAATCGAATTATCAATTTCTAAACTGATTAAGTTGAAAAAATTGCCTGATATGGATCTTGTAACGAGACCTAAGATAATGCACGCATATGAAGTAGATAATTTTAATTAATCAGGAACATAACATTTTGTAGTTAAAAATTATTTTAGCTTTTGATATACAGGGCAAGTCAAAATGTTGTGCAGGTTTTCAGAAATTTATTATGTGAAATGTAATGAACATATAATATTGTGAGACATATTGTATGAAAGGTAAACTCTCAAAGTTTTTTTTTTAAATATTCACAGATGTTCTATGTGAGCGCCTTTTGTTACACGACAGATGTCAAGCCGATATTCAATCTCCTGCCAAACTTTCTGTAGCAGTCCGCGGTCGATATCAGCAATGGCTGCTGTGATGCGGGCACGCAGTTCATGCAGTGTTGTTGGAAGTGGTGGTACGTAAATATGATCCTTTACAAGACCCCACATGAAGAAATCACACGGGGTTAGATCGGGTGAACGAGGTGGCCAATGAATGAGTTGTTGATCACCCTGAGATGCACGGCCTATCCAGCGTTGTGGTAAAGCCGTATTCAAATGGTCTCGAACACTGCCATGGTAATGTGGAGGGGCACCATCCAACTGCAGAATGAAATCTGGACTATCCGCTTCAAGCTGCGGAAGGAGCCATTGTTGTAGCATATCAAGGAAAACATGTCCGTTCACAGTACGTTCATGAAAGAAAAAGGGCCCATAAACCTTTGCATGTGCGAACGCGTTCGACTGTCTCTTCACTCGTCGACGGACGGCCAGTCGATTTTCGTTTACAGATACAGCCTGAATCCCTAAATTGTGTGTACCACTTACGAATGGATCTCCCATCCGGCGGGTCTTTATCGTATCTGGTACGGAAATGTCGTTGAACACTAGTCACAGAGTTGTTTACATGGTAATCAAGCACACAGAAAGACTTCTGATCCCCAGTCAACGCCATTTTCCTTTACTGCTCTGCTGTTGACATCTTGCGGGTGAACGCGGAACTTTAGAAGTGGACAACTAAACTTTGAGAGTTTACCTTTCATACAATATGTCTCACAATATTATATGTTCATTACATTTCACATAATAAATTTCTGAAAACCTGCACAACATTTTGACTTGCCCTGTATATATATATAGCAAATGCCCCAGGTTGTCTTTCGATATTCCTGGTGTTCTCTCCTGGCATGGCGTACTTGTAACCCACTTCTGAGGTTGAGGCTCCTGGAAGGCGGGGTTACGTTGCCCCGATGATATTATGGGTGATGATGACAGTGGTGCGCCAGCAGAGTCCCTAATCCTAAGCTTAATCTAAGATGAATATGAATGATGATGATTGTGATGGCCATATGATTTCGGGGACCGTTTGGGCCTTAAAGTTTTCCTGACATTTGTCTTAAAGGCGAGGAAAAACCCCGATAAAAACCTCACCAGAAAAACTGTCCCGACCGGGGATCGAACCCGGACGCTGCGTGACAAGGCAGCACCTCGAGACCACAGCGGTGGAAATAATGTACCTATATAAAATGATTGATTATAATGCACACTTTCAATTTGTTATAGTTTATAGTATACTTCCATTTTATTCTGTGGATGTATTGTATGAACAATAAAAATCGCACAGACGTAAAGCATTAACGTAATACGTTACAAGTAAATAAGTAAACAATAAGTATGTAATAAGTAAATAAGTGTCAAATTAATTAATTGTATTATATCGATTTTTCTACATCAAATACATAATTCAAATTCATTCACCTTCGCTTCTTAAAACTTCGTCGTACTTAAACTCTTAAGCTACCTTAAAATGTAGTTATATATCAACCTTTTCCACCTCAAAAGACACTCTTAAATAAAAAAAAATATTAATAATATAATTTTAATGTTTTTATAATAATGATATTTGAAAATAATTAGTTCTGCTTTTGGATTGCATTTCATAATTGCCAACAGTACTTTATTGAATTAGCTAAAAAGTTACAAGTTAAGGATATTGTTGGAAATGCGATAAATATGTAATTGATAAGTGCAATTAAACATTATTTAACGTATATTCGAATTAGTAAAAATATTCTATTTTGAAGCTAGTAAAGTAGAAATAAAGGTATATCCAACCAAAATAGTTAAATTTGGCAACACTGACTGTCGATTTCGACAACAATAATATATTATTTTTATTATGTAAATGCAGTTGAAATTGATAAAAGGTAGTAAAATGTGATTCTTTTTAGAACAAAAGAAAAACTTGATACATTTACATTTATTCATAACTAATAAAATTGGCAATTTTGAATTATTATTTTTGGTAGTATAAAGATAAGTGTTTAACAATATTAAATTTAGTCAAAACTGGTAAATGTGTACTCGAAATAATAAAAAAGAATCTTAATAATCTTCAGGCTAATGAAAACTGCCTTTCGTTTCAAATAAATATTTTTATTATTATTTTTCTTACATAATTCAAATGCCATTTAAAAAAAATAGTTGAATTAAACTTTGTCTTTGAGTAGCCTTCGATTTTGAGAAAACCAGGTAATTAATTAATTAATTAATATTTATTGAAACTGAGTTAAGTCTCGTAGACTGCGATGGGCAGGACATGTAGCACGAATGGGGAATGAAAGACATGCATGGAAACTTCTTGTAGGAAAGCCAGAGGGAAAACGTTCAGTTCGTAGACCAAGAATCAGGTGGGAGAATAACATTAAATATGATTTGAGGGAAGTACATTATACAAGGAATGACTGGAAAGCATTAGGATGTATGGAGAGCTTATGTCCGCGCGGGCATGAACCTACGGGTTCTATAGTGCCAGTTAGTTAGTTAGCTAGTTAGTTACTTAGTTGAACAGTTATTATTGTTTAAGACTAGAGTTGGCAACACTGTTTTGATACGGTGCAAAATAAGCACTAATTCAAATTCAAACTGCATTCGATAGAGAATAAAAATGTAGACAATACAATGAAAATAGACTAGTTCACAAGAAATGTAGTTACGTAAATCAAGTTAAAAAAAAGTTGTCCGTCGTGATAATGGAAGTTGTAGTCTCTCTTGTAGCCAAGTCTTCTTTTCAAACACTCACTAGTTCGATTCCAAGTACACATATTCCACTCAAAAACTTGTAATCAATTTTTACCCGATAAAAATATATACGTTGACATTTAAAATGTATTACATAACCTACCTTAAATATATGCATGGCTGATACTTGTAGGCTAACTTGAAATCTACACACAAACTGACAAGAGATCTACGACCACGTTCACATTTATATACTGGTTAGTGTGTTTTAGCCCCCAACCCTGTAAAGTATCCCCCACCTTGCTAAGAGAAAGATGGAGAGAATTGTTTGTAGTCTAGATTAGTAGCATTGGACCATAATGAGAGTGAGAGAGTGGCTTTGGAGTGGGGGACGTGTGGAAGGGAGGGGTAGAAAACCTATCGCTGAAATTCTCTTTCTTTTTAAAGAACTTTTAGAGTATGCAATGTTATTAATATGTTCATGCGGGAACATTATGTGAATATTTAATGAGCTGTTTGTTATGTGATTTACTTTTGCCAATTATTTCACAATTATACAGCGTGTTCATCAAAACAACCTTTAATCAACTATATAATTTGCATTCCTGTCGTTTCAGGTATTTTATTTTGAATATCGTTTCTGCCACGTATTTTTTAGTCCTGTCTACCTAAATTTTATTCCTAAAAACATGTTTGAATATTTTCACAATAATTAATAATAATAATAATAACAATAATATTAGAGAGATGAACAGACAGGTGAATGGAGAAGACTACATAACAATGAACTACATGGTCTTTACAGGAAGCCAGATATAATAAGAATAGTTAAGTCTCGTAGACTGCGATGGGCAGGACATGTTGCACGTATGGGGAATGAAAGACTTGCATGGAAGCTTCTTGTAGGAAAGCCAGAGGGAAAACGCCCAGTTGGTAGACCAAGAATGAGGTGGGAGAATAACATTAACTATGATTTGAGGGAAGTAGATTATACAGGGAATGATTGGAAAGCATTAGCTCAGGATAGGGATGTATGGAGAGCTTATGTCCGTGCGGCCATGAACCTACGGGTTCGATAGTGCCAGTGAGTAAGTAAGTAAGTAATAACAATAATATTAATAGTAGTAACTAACAGACTGGCACTAATGAGTCCGGAGATTCATGTTTGCGGAGAAATAAGCTGTCCATATATGCCTGTCCTGAGCTAACGTCTTTCAGTATCTCCCTGTATAATCCATCTCCCAATAGCAGTAATATAATAATAATAATAATAATAATAATAATAATAATAGTCATTTATTGTTATATATAACTTTCCTCATTAGAGGATTGCCTCAAGGACAAAGCGATACAGACAATTAATTTTTGGAATTGATGAAACACATTTTGTAAATACATTTAAAAAAATTCAAATTGTAGGCCTAATTGAAGTATACATGCTATAAAGTAGACATTTTGTAAATATGGTTTCTTAAAATTGAAATTGATCCTCTAATGCCAGCGATGGCAATTTTAGAAAGATACACCCTGTCCAAATCTAAGGAATTCCATAATTTGGCTAAGAATCCTGGTATAGTACCTCTTGCGAGTAAGTAATAATAACATTGAGCAACAAAAAATAAACTTTTTTTTGTCTCAGAAAGAAAAATATGTGATTCTGATAGTATTTTTTCTCCTGAATTCAAATATGATATCGGTTTTTCTCCATCACGCAAGGTTTCCGAGAGACAGGAATTTATAATTTCAAACACTTTAATATTTTATACATTCGTAACTACACATTATTCGAACATTCGGACTCACCTTGAAAGTAATAAATGACGATTTTCTGCTATATTTCGCCTGTGGAGTATCTCTCTTGATAGTCCAACAAAAATCGGCTAGCATTCCATTAGCCTTGATATCTCTTTTCCATTGCTGAAATCTCCTGATGAAAGTGTTCCCCGTTTTATTATACATTGGACAAATGGACGAAAAAAAGTCTATTAAGAAATAGTTATTTAAATCCATTAATTGAAATTAAAAATCTGTGGGTGATGGAGAAATTTCGAATACATATTTGAAAACACTATAAAAACTGCATCAAGTACAACTATTGGTACTCATGAGACAAAAATCATGTTGACCAGTGTTACATAATAATTTGGCAAATTGTTACCATTAAGCAGATTCATACAGCATTTTCCATTTTTTTTTTCCAATACCACAGGTTGCCGTTTCGACATTTCTGGTGTCCTTTCTGGAATGGCGTACTTGTAATCCACTTCTGAGATTGGGGCTCTTGGAAGGGGGGTTACTCTGCCCCGATGATATGAGAGTTGATGATGATGGTAATGATGCATCAGGAGAGGCCTTAAACTAAACTTAATATAATCAATTGAGTTGGTGTTTACTTGATGAAAATCCATATTTATTAATTAAATAAAAATAAAACGTAGTTTTATTTGATTTTCATATTTATTATATAATTCAGTGACAGCTGTTTTGGTACACTGTACCTTCTTCAGACATGTTAACAAATTATAAACTTAATATAATTAGGCGAATGTGATATTGATGATAATCATGGCCAGATGGTGTTCGCACCGTTTGGGTCTTAAAATGTGCTGTCATTTATGTGACAGGTCAGGAAAAACCCCGAAAAAGAAAAACCTCACTTAGGAAACTTGTCCCGAGCGGGGATCGAATCCTGGCCCGCTGTGTGACAAGGCAGCACGCTACTTCGAGACCACAAAGTTTGAATTACAAATAAGCTAATAAGCGAAATAGAAAATTGACTTCATTATATAAAACCAGGGAAGTAAGAATTATAAAATGTGATTTGTAGAATTTAGATACCTAAGTTCCTAGCTTAGAATGGTTTTTAACATACTAAGGAAATAATTTTGTATTATAACAAACATGAAATATGAAATGCACAAAATATTATCACAAATAATGCAAAGGGCCATGCTTAATAAATTGCTTTATATATATATGGTATGATAAGAAAAATAAATGTCTGGACGGGATTCGAACCCGGATATATATATATATACACACACAATTGAAATTATATAAGAATCCCCAATAAAGGCTTGAATTTTATAGAAAAGCGTCAAGGTAATCTAGGCCAAAATTAAAGCAAACAGGCCTATGCTATTTTAAGTCGACTAGAACATGATTTCTTATGGTATAAAATTATTTGGTTTCCAATAGTATATTACGATGCAAGGTTGGGAAGTGGTGTTTTACAGAATCGAGGAAAAATGTTTAAAAACCATGCGATAGCGAGTTTATTAATTTTCGAGATTCTGTAAAACACTTCACAAACATGCGTTGTACATTATTTTTTCGCGCGATGGTGTTTACAAAATAATATATAATAGTAAAATAATAAAATTTTTGTTGGAAATATTTGCGTTCATTATAAACAATTGACTAATGTTAACAGTGTGGGCAATGTTTATTAATTGAAAAAACAGGAGGCCTTGAGAACAATTATTGATAACATGGCCGCAAGTACGTATTTATTGTTGTATATTGTTTCAAATAAAGTTCAGTTCATTTAAAATGCAGTGATTTGATTCGTATAATGTATATTAACACTACCTTTTGGATATTTTCTGTATATATATATATATATATATATATATATATATATTTACGTAGTATACGTAGAGGGCAGTGGTTTTACTTCCCGCACGTGGGTGTGAATGTGATATTACAGCATAGTTATTTAGGTTGGCAACCCCGAAATTTAGGAAGTTGAACTTCCAATAATGGTCGCTATTGCTGGCAAGTATGACAAAACGCACTATCGCGCAAAAACTTATTTTATAATAGCGGTATAATACATATTTAGTTATGTTGGACAAAATCGACTCGTCACTAATGTTAAATATTAAGATATTTGATAGTTATATTTTGTAGACGTTATATCGGCAATGCTAGTGATCTGATGATCCATATTCTTATCAATTATTTGCTAGGATTTCAGGAATTATTAATATTCTGAAAGGTATTATTAATATTTATTCAGATTACATACATATTTTATTATTAAGTAAAATGTTATGGGGAACTTTGTAGACAATTCTAACATTACCAAAAGATTAATAGAAGCTATAAGAGCATTATATAAAAGGATCTATTTCGAAAAAAGTTGAAAATCATATAACAGAGGGATTTACTAATGCAAAAGGTTTAAGGCAAGGTTGCAGTATATCTCCAAATCTATTCAAAATTTATTTTGAAAGAGTACT
Source organism: Diploptera punctata (assembly GCA_030220185.1). Lineage (NCBI taxonomy): Eukaryota > Metazoa > Arthropoda > Insecta > Blattodea > Blaberidae > Diploptera > Diploptera punctata. The sequence goes on along the minus strand of JASPKZ010003887.1, from coordinate 892,830 downwards.
AAGAGACTGGAGGAAAAATGTCAAAAATAGGCATACCAATCCAAAATACACATGTATATTCACTCAATTTTGCAGACGATCAGGTATTAATAGCATAAGACCACGATGACATAAAACATATGGCAAAGAAACTACAAGAAGAATATGAAAAATGGGGACTTTATATAAATATTGACAAAACTAAATATCTGTGTACAGATGAAGAAATGGAAAATATAAATTTCAACAATGGAGAAGAACTAAATCCTAGTATTAAATTCTCCTATTTAGGAAACAAATTAGACCATTCAGGCGACAACACAGTGGAAATTAAAAATAGAATCGCACAAACAAAACAAGCAATAAATGCTTTAAACTCTGTTTGGTGGAGCAAGAATATTACAAAAAATAGAAAATTACAAATATATCAAACCATAATTCAGAGCATTTTAACATATGGTGCTGAAGTCTGGCAAATTCCTACCAGGGAAATGAAAAGAATTTTAAGTACAGAAATGGATGTTTTAAGAAGATCAGCTGGAAAATCTAGAATGGATACAATACCAAATAAAGAAATATGGGAAATTATGGGTGTACAAGAGGAGCTGGACATCATAGACATTATAGAAAAGTAAAGATTACAGTGGTATGGTCATGTCAAATGATGCCAGAGCAAAGATTGCCTAAAATTGTTATGGAATGGATCCCAATACAAAAGAGGAAGAGGGTGAAGACCGAAGAAAACTTGGAAAGAAGGGGTACAAGCGGCTATGAATATCAGAGTATTGGAGGAAGATTAATGGATGGGCAGAGAGGAATGGCGTTTGGTTTCCCTAAGACGGCGGCAGCTGCCATGATACCGGATGATGATGGTAATGATTAAGTATAAACATATTTAGATTAAATTATTGCTAAATTTTGTTTAATGGTAATCTTTTAACTTATTTCAATCATCTATTACATACGATTTCATAAGATGAAGGTGGAAATGTATAGTAATTAAATATAATGATGTTTTTATTATTAATTTAACATTTCTCAATGAAAGATAAATTAAATTTGAAGAGAAAAATTTACAACGTATATAAGAGAAAAATTTGCGTCTAGATCGTAACTCGCCTCGGTAGCTCAGTTGGTAGAGCACTTGGCCCGGAAAGCCAAGGGTCCAGGGTTCGAGTCCCGGTCTAGACGAAAATTTTTTTCTTCAAATTTAATTAAATTTAAGCTGAGGTCAGTGCACTTTTTGTGTTTCATTATTTTCTAATTACGTTGGAATATTTATAGTTGAATCGGCATATATTGATTGTTCCACTATTATTTAAATATAGATTACATTAATGTATGCAGAAATGACATTTTTAATACCTGCCGGCTACAGTTTCTGAGACCTAAATGAAATGATCAGATCACCAGAATTAGTAGTAGTAGTAGTAGGACTTTATTAGACAAAAAGTAAGATATTTACAATATTATTTACAAATATGGGTCGCACGGGCAGTAAGCCGTACGTGCTGTTGACAGTCCGTTACAATAAAGTAATAATTGGTAATAGCATAAAAAAAAAGCAAAAATAAAATAATAATATTACAGTTACATAAAGAAAACACAATTTTTGAACCTCTACTGTAATTTAAGTAATTGCGTTGTGTTAATGTGTTGTCTCTTGGTAATACAACAGACAAAAGTGTTTGTTGGTTTAATTAATTTGTCGCCAGAGAAATCTTCCTCTACCGGTTTAAATAATCCTCATAGGAAAAAATGACATTAGGGAAAAATATTTGTTTTGGTGTCCCTTACAACCTCCCAGAGTTTGTCGGTTTAAATAATTTTCACTCTGTATATATTAAGAAATTAGGACTGGAAGTAAATATAAATAAAACTAAATATATGGTCACACGTAGAAATAAATTATATAATGGATATGGACAGCTAATGACAAATGAGGGAAATTTTGAGGAAGTGGCTGAATTCAAATACCTAGGAACAATAATCACAAATAGGAATGAGATGCACAAAGAAATTAAACATAGGCTTAATTCTGGAAATGCGTGCTATTATGCATTGCAGAGACTCTTGATGTCCCATCTCCTTTCAAAAAATGTTAAACTGAAAATATATAAAACTATTATTCTACCAGTTATATTATATGGGTGCGAAACATGGACTCTTACTTTAAGGGAGGAAAGAAGATTACAAGTATTTGAGAATAAAGTACTTAGGAAAATTTTTGGACCAAAGAGAGATGAACAGACAGGTGAATTGAGAAGACTACATAACAATGAACTACATGGTCTTTATAGGAAGCCAGATATAATAAGAACAATTAAGTCTCGTAGACTGTGATGGGCAGGACATGTTGTACGTATGGGGAATGAAAGACTTGCATGGAAGCTTCTTGTAGGAAAGCCAGAAGGAAAACGCCCAATTGGTAGACCAAGAATGAGGTGGGAGAATAACATTAACTATGATTTGAGGGAAGTAGATTATACAGGGAATGATTGGAAAGCATTAGCTCAGGATAGGGATGTATGGAGAGCTTATGTCCGCGCGGCCATGTACCTACGGGTTCGATAGTGCCAGTGAGTAAGTAAGTAAGAGTAAGTAAGTATATATAGTGCACGAATGTAAACAGATACCGCACGGGTTCTATAGTGCCAGAGAGTTAGTTAACTTTATAGACATGCTAGATAACATGTATTTTTATTTTCATTTTCATTTTTTGAGTGTTAGAGAGCGAATTACATTTATTACAAGCTCAAAATAAAACCGTTATTCGACCAATGGAAATGCAGTCCTACATTTGCTTTGTTTACGATGCGATGTTATAGTTTGACAGTCTCTGACATAGGATGGACGTTATAAGACGCTATATGCCCTTGGATATTAAATCGTCTGTATATAAATAAAAATAAAAACTATTAATTAATCACTAGCGTAAAATATCGTCACGCGTCGTAGCTGAGTGGTTAAGGCAAGAAGCTCTCGAGCAGAGCTATGGGACTTCTGCTGGTTCGAGTCCCCATGGGGGAAGAAATTTTACATTGTCAAAAATGTATTCTGGTTAATAAATACATGTACACTAAATATATCTATAAAATTGAGTGAGGGAAGAAACATTTTATTGTAATTCTTTAGGGATCTAATTAGGGGGTCCCGACAAGAAATTGCCAAGTCACATTTTTGGTAAAATTTAACTAGTCATGCCATCTTGTAGGTATTATTTTTTAATAGTCTAGTGTCAAGTGTTTCTGCAGTAAACTCAACATATGATATTGTATTAAGTTTTTTTCCTTGCCCTAATCTTTCAAGCATCTTCCATAACTGCAAGACAGTGTCAAGCAACAAAGGGAATATGTGGAAAATAGCCTGCAGAAATAAATTGTAGTTTTATAGTGAATTAAATGATGGAGATAGTGATAACAGCTCTGATTCTGAGTATTTGCCACACTCTGAGTAAGAAATAACGTCAGAAACTGAAATACAAGCAAGTGTTGCTTGGCATTGTATTGCCCCCATAGATGTCAAGTAGATTTGTTGGTTAGAGAAATTATATGAATTAATTTTTTAAATTATTTTTCTGGTCACATTTTAATTTTCTATTATATGCCATGATGCTCAATGTGCATTTAGAAGAAACAGGTCTACAACAGATCAGATTTTTAGTGTAAGACAGATTTTAGAAAAGAAATGGGAATATAATGGTACTGTACATCAACTATATGTAGACTTCAAAAAAGCATATGATTTAATTAAGAGGGAGAAGTTATATAGTATCCTGCTGGAGTTCGGAATTCCTAAAAAGTTAGACTTATACGAATGTGTCTAATTGGCACAAAGAGTAGGGTGCGTGTAGGCAAATAGTTTTCGGATACTTTTGAAATCCACAATGGGTTGAAGCAAGGAGGTGCACTATCTCCTCTACTATTTAATTTTGTACTAGAGCATGCCATTAAATCTTTAGAGAATGAGGAAGGCTTACAACTGAATGGTATTAATAAGCTGTTAGTTTATGCTGATGATGTAGTATTGTTGGCCGATAGCGAGGAGATACTAAAGGACAATACGCACACACTGTTGAGTAACACCAAGAAATTAGGATTGGAAGTAAATATCAATAAAACTAAATATATGGTCACACGTAGAAACACATTACATAATGGAAATGGACAGCTAATGACAAATGAGGGAAATTTTGAGGAAGTGGCTGAATTCAAATACCTAGGAACAATAATCACAAATAGGAATGAGATGCACAAAGAAATTAAACATAGGCTCAATTCTGGAAATGCGTGCTATTATGCATTGCAGAGACTCTTGATGTCCCAACTCCTTTCAAAAAACGTTAAACTGAACATATATAAAACTATTATTCTACCAGTTATATTATATGGATGCGAAACATGGACTCTTACTTTAAGGGAGGAAAGAAGATTACAAGTATTTGAGAATAAAGTACTTAGGAAAATTTTTGGACCAAAGAGAGATGAAGAAACAGGTGAATGGAGAAGACTACATAACAATGAACTACATGGTCTTTATAGGAAGCCAGATATAATAAGAACAATTAAGTCTCGTAGACTGCGATGGGCAGGACATGTTGCGCGTATGGGGAATGAACGACTTGCATGGAAGCTTCTTGTAGGGAAGCCAGAGGGAAAACGCCCAGTTGGTAAACCAAGAATGAGATGGGAGAATAATATAAACTATAATTTGAGGGAAGTAGATTATACAGGGAATGATTGGAAAGCATTAGCTCAAGATAGGGATGTATGGAGAGCCTATGTCCGCACGGCCATGAACCTACGGGTTCGATAGTGCCAGTGAGTAAGTAAGTAAGTATGTCATGATGCTAACATTTAATGTCTAAAGTAATGTTACTTTTATTATCTTATATAGTCTAAATTATTGCTTAATTAATAATTGTTGCTTGGCATTCTATTGCCCTAAAAATCCAATATGCATATGTGTGTATAATATAAATTACCATTAATGTTAATTAACTCTCTGATACGAGTAGTATAAACATAATAAACTACTACTAACTCACTGGGTTCATGGCCGCGCGGACATAAGCTCTCCATACATCCCTGTCCTGAGCTAATGTTTTCCGATTATCCCCTGTATAATCTACTTCCCTCAAATCACTGTATTATATTATATTATATTACTGGAATTAAAAATCTTTTTCAGGTTATACAAATTTAATACGCCTATGTCAATAATATACAGGGTGTAAATGAATTATACTACAAAAAAAACTGCTTACAGAGGGGTATTATACAAATAATTTGAGATAGGGAACCAATGGTCTACGAGGGAAAATGGGCGAGTTATAGGGAATCAAAGTAATCGGTATTTGATACAGATATATCAACAGGAGAACAAAGTAGGAGAGAAAATTATATTAGAACAATTTCAGATCTTAGTATTAAGTCCGAGATATATCAACAGCGTTTTTGAAATATTGGGTTATCAAATTCCTTAAAATGTCGAACTTAGCAGATGATTGCACGCCACTGTACTATTTAGAATAGAATCGGTACGCGATGAGACCCTTAACTCAGAGTAAAACACGCAGACTCTGAGTAGTTAACATATGGCTTAATGGTTAAAGCGATGTATTTGAGATTCGAACACTGATGGTTCAAATCACGGCAGGCCACCTGTTTTTATTTATTTATTTACTTTACGTGTGTATCGTGATATGTTAACACGGACATTATTCAATGTGCGCATGCGCAAAATACCTATTCCCGTATTGGTGATTACGTTAACATCTGATCAGAAGTTACTTCACTATCAGTCGCAATACATGAAAGCATCATGGAACATCTTAAGACTTATGCTGAACTTCTGATATGCAACTGATTTATGGTGCAGCACGAAGTAATGGTTCAGAAGCTGCTGTCATGTACGCGGAGCGGTATCCAAATGAACGCTATGCTCAACGAACTACCATCGAGTCTGTTGATAGGCGTTAGCATGAGCATGAGACGTTGAAGATAAACAGTAGACGCCAGTTCAACAAGTATGGTCCTTCTATTCTCTCAACAACGCATGCGCACATACGCACACAACACAGGCATATTATGCTAATATTAACACACTCACGTGAACATACGCGCACACGCACGCACACACACAACATTCTTTCACATTGTAACCTAACAGAACCGACCCGAACCAAATCTAATCAAACCGAACCGAACCTAACCTAACCTCACATAACCTAACCTAACCTAACATAACCTAACCTAACCTAACCTAACATAACCTAACCTAACCTAACCTAACCTAACCTCACCGAACCTAAACCTAAACCAACCTAACCCCAAGTGGCTCCGAAGGCCTAACCTAATCCTAGGTGGCCGCCAAGGCCCTTACCTAACCAAAAGTGGCCCCAGAGGGCCTAACCTAACCCAAAGTGGCCCCCGAAGGCCTAACCTAACCCAAAGTGGCCCCCGATGGCCAAACCTAACCCAAAGTGGCCCCCGAAAGCCTAACCTAACCCAAAGTGGCCACCGAGGGCCTAACATAACACAAAGTGGCCCCGATGGCCTAATCTAATCCAAAGTGGTCCCGAAGGCCTAACCTAACACCAAGTGGCCTCCGAGGACCAAACTAACCCAAGTGGCTCCAGAGGGCCTAACATAACCAAAGTAGACCCAGATTGGCTAACCTAACCTCAAGTGGCTCTCGAAGGCCTAACTTAACACCATGTGGCCCCCGAGGGCTAACCTAACCCTAAGTGGCCCCGAGGGCCTAACCTAACCCAAAGTGGCCCCCGAAGGCCTAACCAAACCCAAAGTGGTCCCGAAGGCCTAACCTAACACCAAGTGGCCTCCGAGGACCAAACTAACATAAATGGCCCCAGAGGGCCTAACATAACCAAAGTAGACCCAGATTGGCTAACCTAACCTCAAGTGGCTCTCGAAGGCCTAACTTAACACCATGTGGCCCCCGAGGGCTAACCTAACCCTAAGTGGCCCCCGAGGGCCTAACCTAACCCAAAGTGGCCCCCGAAGGCCTAACCAAACCCAAAGTGGTCCCGAAGGCCTAACCTAACACCAAGTGGCCTCCGAGGACCAAAGTAACACAAGTGGCCCCATAGGGCCTAACATAACCCAAAGTAGACCCCGATTGGCTAACGTAACCTCAAGTGGCTCCCGAAGGCCTAACTTAACACCATGTGGCCCCCGAGGACTAACCTAACCCTAAGTGGCCCCAGAGGGCCTAACATAACCCAAAGTAGACCCCGATTGGCTAACCTAACCTCAAGTGGCTCCCGAAGGCCTAACTTAACACCATGTAGCCCCCGAAGACTAACCTAACCTTAAGTGGCCCCCGAGGGCCTAACCTAACCCAAAGTGGCTCCCAAAGGCCTAATCTAATCCAAAGTGGTCCCGAAGGCCTAACCTAACACCAAGTGGCCTCCGAGGACCAAACTAACCCAAGTGGCCCCAGAGGGCCTAACATAACCCAAAGTAGACCCCGACTGGCTAAACTAACCTCAAGTGGCTCTCGAAGGCCTAACTTAACATCATGTGGCCCCCGAGGGCTAACCTAACCCAAAGTGCCCCCGATGGCCTAACCTAACCGAAAGTGGCCCCCGAAGGCCTAATCTAATCCAAAGTGGTCCCGAAGGCCTAACTTAACACCAAGTGGCCTCCGAGGACCAAACTAACCCAAGTGGCCCCAGAGGGCCTAACATAACCCAAAGTAGACCCCGATTGGCTAACGTAACCTCAAGTGGCTCCCAAAGGCCTAACTTAACACCATGTGGCCCCCGGGGGCTAACCTAACCCAAAGTGGCCCCCGAGGGCCTAACCTAACCGAAAGTGGCCCCGAAGGCCTAATCTAATCCAAAGTGGTCCCGAAGGCCTAACCTAACACCAAGTGGCCTCCGAGGACCAAACAAAACCAAGTGGCCCCAGAGGGCCTAACATAACCCAAAGTAGACCCCGATTGGCTAAACTAACCTCAAGTGGCTCTCGAAGGCCTAACTTAACATCATGTGGCCCCCGAGGGCTAACCTAACCCAAAGTGGCCCCCGAGGGCCTAACCTAACCGAAAGTGGCCCCCGAAGGCCTAATCTAATCCAAAGTGGTCCCGAAGGCCTAACCTAACACCAAGTGGCCTCCGAGGACCAAACTAACCCAAGTGACCCCAGAGGGCCTAACATAACCCAAAGTAGACCCGATTGGCTAACGTAACCTCAAGTGGCTCCCGAAGGCCTAACTTAACACCATGTGGCCCCCGAGGGCTAACAAAACCTAAAGTGGTCCAAGGTGTATCCTAATATCAAGTGGCCTCCGAAGGCCTAACCCAACCGCAAGTGGATCCCGAGGGCCTAACCTAAACCAAAGTGGCCCCTGAGAGCTTAACCTATCCAAAGTTGCCACTAGGGCTAAACACAACTCCAACTGGCCTCGGAGGACCTAAACAAACCGTAAGTGGCCTCCGGAAGCCTAATCTAATCCAAAGTGGCCCCCGATGGCCTAATCTAACCCCAAATGACCCACGAATGCCTATCATAACCCAAAGTGGTCCAGAGAGCCTAACCTAACACCAAGTGGCCCCAGAGGGTCTAGTCTAACCCCAAGTAGCCCTCGAGGGCCTCAGAGAGCCAAAACTAACCCAAGTGGCCGACGAGGGCCTAACTGCCCAATATGGCTTCTGATGGACTAACCTGACCCAAAGTGCCTCCGATGGCCTAATCTGACCCAAAGTGACCTCTGAGGGCCTAATCCGACCCAAAGTGGCCTCCGAGGGCCTAACATTACCCAACGTGGCCTCCAAGGGCCTAACCTATCCCAATGTGGCCTGCAACATCCATTCTTAACGACAGAACCGGCCTGAAACTATTGAACTGGCATAGTAAAGGAAGAAATGAAAAATAATGTACTCAAACTATAAGTAGTTTTGAACGTGATGCATCAATCTTACATTTGCGTCGATAGTAAGACCGCTATTAACCACTGAGCTAAAGGTGCATACATGTTGCCAGTTATTGTCTCTATGTCATATTATTTCCATTTGAATTTGAAATATTCAGTGGCGTGCCAACCATTTTACAAATTTAATCATAACTTGGAAATTATTCGTTGACCATTTGTTCATTATCTCAAGCTGCTTATATAATACCCCTCTATACACATTTAAATTTTCGCGGTAAATTCATTTACACTCTGTATATGGGTACATGCTGTATGGAATGAGAGTATTGCGGGACATGGGAGCAATGAGACTCGAAGCTGCATCCTGAAATACATATAAACTATATTCATTTGTTCGGGAGCACGCCGTAGCGTAGTGGTTAAGGCATTGCGCTGCAAGCCGGAAGGTCGAGGGTTCGAGTCCCGGTGGGGTCAGGATTTTTAAACTGACTCAAACCCTCTGCTGGCACCATGGCCCTGGGGTCGACTCAGCCTCTAACGGAAATGAGTACCAGACGCTTGTTCTGGGGGTAAAGACGGCCGTCACGCAGAGTTGACAATCCGGCACACATGAAGTGCCGATTGTCCAGAAAAAGTGGGAGCCTTAACCTCCTACTACCCCAAGGGCCTCCTGAGGCCTGTTGTGGGATCACTTATACATTTGTTCAAAGAAATTGGTTTATGTTTTCTGACAAATGTCTGGAAGGGAAGGCCTTATGGCCTCAACTCTGCAGAATAAATAAAACATTATTATTATTTTATTATTTTCCAAATGCCCCAGGTTTGTCTTTCGACATTCCTGGTTTCTATCCTGGCATGGCGTAATTGTAACCCACTTCTGAGGTTGTGGCGCCTGGAAGGCGGGGTTACGTTGCCCAGATGATATGATGGGTGGTGATGATGATAGTGGTGCGCATTATTATTATTATTATTATTATTATTATTATTATTATTAATTTTATTATTATTATTATTATTATTATTATTATTATCGGCCGCGGTGGACTACTGGTTATGCTCCTCGCCTCTGGTCCCGAGGGTCGCGGGTTCAAACCCGGCCGGGGTCGATGGATTTTTTAGGACGGAAAAATCCAATGAGCAAGTCCCTCGGGAGGGACTTTAAGCCATGGGTCCCGAGTCTGAAGATTTTCAGGCTCGTAAAAAAATCCTTAAGCCTGAATGAAAAAGCCTCTAAGCAAAATTTACCGAATTTTCCCGTTCTAGTACTACCTTGGTTTCCTAGATGTCAGTATGAGGCGGAACGCTGACCACGTACCACTCAAAATTACATGTATACGAAAACAAGTGTAACTAAATTAATATGGTTCAAATTCTTCCCTGTAGGGGGACAGCGCCTTAAATCTCTGTAAAGAGAAAACATGGGCTTACAATACAATTATGTATTCCCATACATTTTAAATGAACTGAATTTTATTTGAAACAATATAAAACAATAAATACGTACTTGCGGCCATACTTACCTTCTGATGTTAAAATAAAAATAATCCTGTACATGGGTGTGTAATATCACTATATTAACGAGACGGAAATTAACTAGAGTCCCTTGTAAATCACTTTTAAGTAGAATAGGTTGTCTTTATTTGTATTATCTTAGCAAAGCAATAAATAATCACTGAAATATAATTACCCCGAGGTTAGCACTTCGTGGCGTTGTAAATTAGCTTTTAGTTAAAGATCTGGGACTCATTCACGCGTAAAATTAAAGTCGCATATGCACCCGAGGCAGTTATCATGATTGTTTGATCATACATCTCGGTACAACTAAGGAAGCCATTTTGTTGAGAGTTTATTATTGAAATCTGATGCTCATTTATCTTGAATTTGTCAATTTCGCATGGCCACGGCCGCCTGGTTATTATTGAAATGGATTAAAACTCATATAACATTGGTCTACAAAAATTAACTTTTTTTTTTCTTTCGCAATAAAAAATATGAGATTTTAGAAGTATTTTTCATAAGTAATGCCACGAGTGATTTCCAAATTATCGATAAATTCACGACTCACGAAGTGAGGAGTGAATTTATCTAGAGAATTTGGAAATCAAGAGTGGCATTTGTTAGGACTATTTAACGAATAAAATTAAGATGTTTACTCACAAATCATTATTTAACTATAGTTATTTTAAAATATTTATATATTTAATGTAAACGGCGATGTTTGATAACAAATGAGAAACGATAGGTACGCTTCTACTGCTTCTTTTGTTTATCACTGCAACGAGATCATACTATTTATTGCCAAAGGAACGCAATATTGTAAGGAGGAGCTTTCTTTAATATGGTAATTATAACACTGATAAATATTTAGTGAAACACGACTCTGATTGGTTGTAAAACAGAAATAATTGAAACGTGATTGGTCATTGACTCCCATTTGGGGCATGAGTTAAATAGTCATCATGAATTTAAATATCATTTTAGTAATCAATTGAGTTGGTGTTTACTGTTGAAAATCCATACTTATTAATTAAATAACTACGTTTTATTTTTATTTAATTAATATCATTTTAGTTTTTTTATCGGCCGCGGTGGGCTAGTGGTTATACTCCTTGCCTCTGGTCCCGAGGGTCGCGGGTTCAAACACGGCCGGGGTCGATGGATTTTTTTAGGATGCAAAAATCCAAGTCCTCCGGGAGAGACTTTAAGCCGTGGGTCCCGAGTCTGAAGATTTTCAGGCTCGTAAAAGATCCTTAACTCTGAATGAAAGGCCTCTAAGCAAAATTTACCGAATTTTCGCGTCCTAGTACTACCTTGGTTTCCTAGATGTCAGTATGACTACGGACCACTCAAATGACATCTATACGAAAACAAATGTAACTAAATTAGTAAGGTTCAAATTCTTCCCTGTAGGGGGAGAGTGCCTAAATCTCTGTATTAAGGGATTTTAGTTTTTCCCATCAGGCAGGAGGTTTTCTGTGATATTCATTTACATTTTTTATAATTTTTAATAAAATCCATCTAACTCTAACCTCATTCTGACTTACATAGAAAGTGGTAGATAGTGATTTTCGGGCATATTTTGCATCTGGAACATCTCTCTTCTTGACCCAACAGTAGTCAGCCAGCATATTAGAACTCCACTTGTCTTGGTACCTCTTTTCCACTGTGGAAATTTGCTGATGAAAACGCTCACCGTGCTCATCAGAGACAGTCCTTAAATACAGCTTCAATAAAATCGCTACATATAAGGTAAAGGTTCCTATGACAGGTCAAAGGGAATGCTAAAATCAATTTTAAAAAAGTAGCTGTCACAATAAAACTGTGCTTGAAAAGGTGTAGTGGACTGCACACTAGTCTGGAGAACTAGAGGTCCACTGTTCGATTTCTGGTTCACACATTAATATTTCTTTTTACAATATCATTATGAGTTCACCGCTGTGGTCTCGAGGTAGCGTGCTGCCTTGTCACGCAGCGGACCCGGGTTAATTCCTCGGTCGGGGCAGTTTTTCTGGGTGAGGTTTTTATCGGTTTTTTTCCTCACTTGTAAGATAAATGTCAGGAAAAACTTTAAGGCCCAAACGGTCCTCGAAACCATATGGCCATCATCATCACATCATCATCCTTATCATCATCATCATCATCATCCTTCACCGGTGTGGAAAGAAAGCAACGGGAAGCTACCACACCCACAATTCCCTAATAAAGCTGCAATCATAGCATGAAAATGCTATGATTGCAGTGAAGGGCCTGCATTCGGGCAGAATTACTATGGATGCAATATCATTATAATATGATCCATTATTGGAACTGTGTTAAAATAACAGTATTGGAAAATGTTAAATAACATAGTTTACTGCTTATAAAAGTGTTGGTGTAAAATTCTCAAATATAGGCCTAGATACTTCTAAACGAAGCCGGACGTTGGCGATGGTAGTGTCATCTACCTGACAGCGGACGAAACGAGAATTATAGATTTGTATATGTGGAAAGAATTGTTAGTGTTTGTGCCAGGTGTGGAATGGTGTAGTGGGCTGCACACTAGTCTGGAGAACTAGAGGTCCACGGTTCGATTCATGGTTCACACATTAATTTTTCTTTTCACAATATCATTATAATATTATAATGTTAAAAAATGCAATAACAAATGGCTGAGACATTGAATTTGAAAGCAAGAACAAGAGCCAAATTACTTTCAATATAAACGGACGTCTGGCAACAATTTCCTATGAAATTTTAAATAATTAAATGAAATGTTTACATCATTGTCTATAGAAAATGTCTTATATAGGCCTAATTATAAAAGTCGTCTTACTTGCTCGCCATGGATCAAGCCAGACGAGATGGAATTATTTTTTCAGGGGATAAATTCCTGAGTTGAAGAAGTAATTCTTTACCCACGTTGTGGTGACATTTTGAAGTAGTAATTCTCTTCATGCACGATGTTGTAACATTTTGAAGGATTGGTGTCCCAAAACGAATTACTGGTTCAGGTTGGGTTTAATTTTCGGTAGAGCTGGATTCTCTTCTTAGGGTCGGAAGTTGGTAAACTGGATAGGAAAACACTTTAAAAATCACTAAAAAAACAGTTTCTTGTAGAAATAATTTCACATTTATTCACTTTGTAGGTTCCCAGCAGATTAAGTAAATATAGGTGGTATTATTCTTCACCGTCAATTAAAATAAAATTATTTTCTTTTCTGGAATCAATTATTCTTGTATTAATTATTACATTTTATCTTGAGAATTCTTCTTGCTTCTATGTTCGTTGAAAGTTGTATGCAGAATGACTAGTGTAATTCTTTTATAATTTTAAAGAACATTATTACATCACAAGATGGTAATTTTAAATTCTATTGGTTAATAGTCCATTAATACAGCGTTTAAATTTGATTTGTTAAATCAAAAAGTTAATTGTTTTAACATCCAATCAGAATTTAGTTTACTTTAGTTTAAAAATATGAAGTTAAGCAGGTGTTCTTATAACAGTTATAACAGAAAGCTTTATAATTCTGACAACAATGACTTAAAACAATTTTTAAAAGCATTATTTAGAAAGACTGTTATGTAATACAATTTCTTTAATTGTTACTGAGATATTTTTATTCAACAATGAACAAAAATTAATTATTTAGATGTTTTTCTTTATTTAAGTTATATTTAAATTGTAAGAGGTAGTGATGTGCATTCTATAACCTCTCCTACCTAATTCTCAACCTCACCTGCACGTCGTACATCCTGCTTTTAACTAACGAGGTAATGGGGACCGAGTCACGGCGGTATAACCGTTCCATCGAATATGGAGGAAATTCCATATTTTGAACGCCTGACTAGAGGCTATAAGGTAGCAGCCCTACCACTAGTCTTGCTCTGCGGATGGCTGGTAACCAACCCAGGGGACTTCCTACTACTCGAAGAAACTTAAGCAAAGACTGGAATGATCACACTGATGACGACAAAGCAAGAAATAGGTTAATGATTAAGTTGCAACATGGAATGTGAGAGGAATAACACATAAAGAAGAAGAGTTAGAAGTAGAGTTAGACAAAAGAAAAATTGACATTGCCATTATTTCGGAAACAAAAAAGAAGAACAAAGGATCAGAAGAATTAGGAAAATATGTAATGATTTATTCTGGAGTTCCAGCAGAGAACTGGGCATCATCAGGAGTCGCAATTTTAATAAGGAAAAATTTGCAACACAACATTTTATATTACCAATGGATTTCCCCAAAAATTGTAACAGTTAGAATAAAAATTTTAGGACATAATTTGAATATAATTGGAATTTATGCCCCTGTAGAAGGAAACGATTCAGAAACCATAGAATTTATGATATTTTACAAGAAACCATTGACAAAGTAATAATAAACAAGATTATCTCATAATTGCTGGTGATTTTAATGCAAGAGTCGGAAATCAACCGATAAGAGAATGCATTGGATCAGAAGGAGAACCAACTTGCAACAATAATGGTAACTGCTAATAGATTTTTGCATATTCAATAATTTAAGAATCACAAACTCCTTCTTTAGACACAAGAAAATAACACAAATATACATGGGCAGCAAGGGGATCAAAGTCTATAATAGATTATGTACTAATTAATAATAAATTTAAAAAGTCTGTAAATGATACTAGAGTATACAGAGGAAGTGAAATTGATAGTGACCATTTCTTGTTGAAAGCAAAATAAAATTATATCACAAACACATCAGCACAAGAAAATACAAGCAGACAGTACAAAATAAGATACCAAAAAAGTTTAAAATTCACTTATTGGAAGACCAAAGTACACAAATATTATATCAAACTAGAATAAAGAATAAACTTAAAACAACGCGGGCGGGCGATATTGAAGAGGACTGGATAAATCTAAAACAAGCAATCATGGAAGCAGCATGTGAGAGTCTCGGATATAAACAAATCAAAAACAAAAAGAGATTACGAACTTGGAATCCCGAATTAAAAGAAAATATTGAACAAAAGAAAAAAGCCTATAAAGTGTATTTACAAACTAAACAAGAGGAACATTATACAGAATATAAAAAACGCAGAGCTAAGGTTCGTAAATTGTCTAGAAAATACAGAAGGGATGATTGGGATAAATTTGTAAAATCCTTAGAACGTGATATTACAGGAGCACAAAGACAGGGATTTAAAATATTCAAAAAACTACAGATGGAAACAAAAGACAAAATTAATGTTAATCTGATACCAAAACAAAGACTGGATTACTTACTACAAAAATCTTTGGTCAGAACCGAACACTCACACTGAAAAAATTACTTCGAATTTGACTTGTGAAAATGAAATAGAAAAACCAGAGATAACAATGGACGAACTAGAAGAAGTTTTTAAAGAAGGCCAAGAACAGGAAAAGTCCAGGTTTAGATGATTTAAATTTAGAACTTTTTAAGTATGGAGGAACTGCCTTGAAAGAGAAACTATTAGAACTTTTTAACAATATTTGGCATTGTCTTAATATTCCAACGGATTGGGAAACGGGTCTAGTAATTAATATACATAAAAAGGTCAGAAAAACAAATGTGATAACTACCGAGGCATTACCTTACTCCCAACTGCATCTAAATTATATGCCAACATAATTAAAAATAAGTTATCAGTAAGTACTGAAACATTTTTGGAAGAAGAACAATGTGGATTTAGAAAAGGGAGGAGCACTATAGATGCAATATTTACCCTGCAACAAATTATGGAAAAAAAGGAGAGAATTTAATCTCCCACTGTACATACTATTTATAGATTATGAAAAGGCATATGATAATGTAAACCGAGATAAACTTTGGCAGATACTGCATGAAGAACATATACACTCACATGTAATACGAGCCATACAAAGCTTATATCAAAATTCTAAAATCAAAATTAAATTACCAGATGGAGAAATAACAGAACACAAAACACAGGCAAAGGTGTTCGACAAGGATGTGGACTATCTCCACTCTTATTTAATATATATATTAACAGAATAGTGCAAGAATGGAAAAAAACAGTAAACAGTGGAATTTCAATAACTAGGAATAAAATAATTCAAACAATATTATATGCTGATGATCAAATAATATTATCAGATTCCGAAGATAGCTTACAAATAGCAGCATATCAATTATTCAAAATTGCCAGCAAATATAATATGAAAATTTCCACATCAAATCCAAAACAATGGCAATGTGTGGAAAAAACATACAAAGGGTGAAAATTGAGATTGATGGAAAAATTATAGAACAAGTGTCAGATTTCTCTTACTTAGGAAGTGTATTTGCAGAGTATAAGAGTGACATTGATTCAAAATTACAAAAATATAATAAAATGAATGGGGTAATACGAAGACATTTTGGTAAACAGATGAGGACAGAGACAAAAACTAAGATTACATAACGTCACATCAAAAGCTGCCCTAAAATATGGAAGTGAAATTTGGATTTTAAATAAAAGAAACTCTCATAAACTTCAAGTAAGCCAAATGCGCTTCTTACGATCATTGTTAGGAGTTAATAGACTGGATCACCAAAGGAACACTACTATCAGAGGAAAACTTGGAGTAGCAAGTTTAAATGAAGATATACAAAGATACCAACAAGAATGGAAAAATCATCTGAGAAGAATGGCAAGAAATAGACTTCCAAAATTGGCATTCCAATATACCCCAACTGGACATAGGGACCAAGGAAGACCAAAACATCGGTGGAAAGATCAAGACCATCTTCGCTAGGTTTACCGTACAGGCCACATGGCCTAAAACGAATTTGTTCATGATGATGATTAAATATTAAAACAATTTTAAAGTATAAAATTATTAACTTTAACTTCCATATTTACTATTATATTAAAATCCTGCTTTATAGTACGATTTCCTTCGGAGTGGAAATCTCGTTTTAGATTTATTAAGAAGTCTAAAGAAATTCAATGCCGAAATAATAAGTTTCTGAGCAAAATACATTGGAATTTTTATGTTGCCAAGATACTGTAATATTACATATTCCAAACACACGTGTGGGAAGTAAAACCACTACTGTATACTACGTACAATGTATATACAAAAAATATCCAAAAGGTAATGTTAATATACATTATACGAAACAAATCACTGCATTTTAAATGAACTGAACTTTATTTGAAACAATATAAAACAATAAATACGTACTTGCGGCCATGTTATCAACAATTGTTCTCAAGGCCTCCTGTTGTTTCAACTAATAAACATTGCCCACACTGTTAACGTTAGTCAGTTGTTTATAATGAACGCAAATATTTGCAATAATGCCCACCGCTGTGGTCTCGGGGTAGCGGGCTGCCTTGTCACGCAGCGGGACCGGGTTCGATCCCCGGTCGGGACAGTTTTTCTGGGTGAGGTTTTTATCGGGGTTTTTCCTCATCTGTAAGACAAATGTCAGGAAAACTTTAAGGCCCAAACGGTCCCGAAATCATATGGCCATCGCAATCATCATCATTCATATTCATCTTAGATTAAGCTTAGGATTAGGGATTCTCCTGGCGCACCATTATCATCATCACCCATCATATCACCGGGGCATTGTAACCCCGCAAGGGGGCACGCCGTAGCGTAGTGGTTAAGGCACTGAGCTACAAGCCGGAAGGTCGAGGGTTCGAGTCCCGGTGGGGTCAGGATTTTTAAACTGACCCAAACCTTCTACCGGCACTATGGCCCTGGGGTCGACTCAGCCTCTAACTGAAATGAGTACCAGACGCTTGTTCTGGGGTAAAGGCGGCCGTCACGCAGGGCTGACAACCCGGCTGACATCAAGTGCCGATTGTCAAGAAAAAGTGGGAGCCTTAACCTCCTACTACCCCAAGGGCCTCCCGAGGCCTGTAGTGGGATCACTTTACCTATTGTAACCCCGCATTCCAGGCGCCCCAACCTCGGAAGTGGGTTACAAGTATGCCATTCCAGGAGAGAACCAGGAATGTCAAAAGACAAACCTGGGGCATTTGAAAAAAAATTTCCAACAAATATGTTATTATTTTACTGTTGAACACACCATCGTGCAAAAAATAATGTACATCGCACATTTGTAAAGTGTTCTACAGAATCTCGAAAATTAAAAACCTCGCTATCGTTCGGTTTTAAACATTTTCCTCGCATGTGTAAAAACCTCGCATCGTAATACTATTGTCTTGTGTCTCATATATTAAATGATTGACTGTTTGTTCTCCTGTATTGAATGTAGGCCTACATGGTGGGTCATCATGTCATCAATGATATGGAATCTATGTAGATATGATATTGTTTTGCAATGTCCTGTGACTATTGCAGTGAAGGTTGGTCATTTTAACTTTAGTCTTTTCTTAATTGATGGGAAGAAACCTTTACTTATTCTTCCTTTTTTTGGTACTATCCCATCTCTTCTGCCATTTCTCAAGTCCTATTTCATTTTGTTCTGTTATGAGAGCTGATTTCGGTTAAGGCAGGAAGCCTTGGCGCAGAGCTACGGGACTTGCGCTGGTTCGAGTCTCCATGGGGGAAGACATTTTCTCATGGTATTTCGGTCAGTATGGGACCGGTGCCCACCCAGCATCGTGAGGCAATTGGGTAGCTACAATAAGTAGCGGCTCCAGGTTGAGGAACCAGCGATAACGGCTGGGGGACTCGACATGCTAACACATGTCACCCCTACACTGGCTGTTGATCATCTACCTCTGTGATTGACACATGTGGATGTGAAGGGCCAGCAGCCGGCTGGTAAAAGGGCAACCGCTGAAAAAGTGGAAACACCCTCAATCGGAAATCGGAGTTTCTTTATCTTCTACTCCTTCTTTAGCCAATTTGTCAGCCATAATATCCATTCATAATAATTCTGCCAGAGGGCAGGTCTTGCACTGCAATCATAGCATTTTCATGCTATGCTTTGCAGCTTTACTAGGGAATTATAGGTGTGGTAGCTTCCCGTTGCTTTCCACACCGGTGAAGGATGATGATTTTGGCCAGATGTTTTTCAGGGACCATTGGGCCCTAAGCTTCCAGACATTTGTCATACAGGTGAGGAAAACCCCCGAAAAAAACCTCACCCAGGAGCCTGTACCGACCGGGAATCGATCCCGGGCCCGCTGCGTGACAAGGCAGCACGCTACCCCGAGATCTCAGCGGTGGACATTAATAATAATAATAATAATAATAATAATAATAATAATAATAATAATAAAATATGAAATGCGCACAACGTGCAAAGAAGATTGTTCTTAGTCACCAGAGTTTCAGCAACGATTCTGATGTCATCCTACAGTTTAACACATGATATTTCTTGCACTGTTCGCCACATCTTGAACACACGCAGTCTGGGCCGGGCTCTGGTTGCTGCACAGCTTGTGGTGAAATCCATGCACAGCGAGTCTGGTCACTGTGTGGCGCAATTCATATCCTCCCTGAGTCCATTCACGGTTTGTCATGGCGTCAGTAATGTAGAATTCTTCCCATATTTTGCGTTTCCTCTCGTGGGGTTCTTGCAGGAGGTCCTGGTAAGCTGGTGTCACTGGTAGTAGGAACTTTAGCCTCAGCTCTTCTACGTAGAAGTTCTCTGGAGAGTTCATATACAAGTCGCGAGAGTGTGTATGCAATAAATAAATGAATATATGCAGCATTTTGATAAAGAATATGAATAATTCCTCTTGCTATTATGAATAAGTTATTATCGTATAAAATGTTGTTTGTACATGAAATTTACATTGCTACATTTAATGTATCTTTAACTGTTTATAATTAGTATAGTGTATATCTATATTTGTCAAATATTTATTTGTATTTGTGCTGGTTGAGTGGAAGGGAAAGGATTATGGCCTTAACTCTTCCAGAATAAATAAAACATTATTATTATTATTATTATTATTATTATTATTATTATTATTATTATTATTATTATTCTGCTACAAGGTTTAGGCTATGCAGCCTGTTCCGGCGAAGTTAAAAGTGGAGTCCATCTTCTACGTGGTCGGTCAACATCTCTTGTTCCTCTGGGATTATACAGGAAGGTTCTTTTTGGTATTCTTTCATTGTTCATTCTCATTAAGTGTTCTGTCCATTTCTTATTATTTTCGCTGATTTTATCTTCAATTTTATATATATTTAATTCTTCTCGTATAGTTTCATTCCTTATTCTATCCGCTCTTGTGTATCCTTTCACATTACGTAAAAACAGCATTTCCGCAGTATGTATCCTGCTTTTATCCCTTGATTCCATTATCCAATTTTCACTTCCATACAACAACAAAGGAACAGCCATTGTTTTATATAATTTAAGTTTCGTATCTTTCCTTTTTTCCGACCTAAGGTTCTTTTTATGGTTCCACAAATAGCCTGAAATTTATTTACTTTATTTTCTCTATAAGTTATATCACATCCTAAATATTGGAAATGTGATACTTGTTCTATTATTTTGTTATCCAGTACAATTTTTGATCTAATTCCATATTTACCAATAAATGCCATTACGTTTGACTTATTTATTGATATTTTACAATTATATCTATTGGCTATTAATTTAAATTTATATGCTAACATTTGGAGCTCATTTTCAGATTCTGCTAAAAGTACAACATCGTCAGCGAATAATAAAGCATTTATTTATTATTATTATTATTAGTATTATTATTATTATTATTAAGTTAATATTATGTAAGGTGAAACTAAATTATATTACAGGGACACACTATCGAAGGTTTGTCACACACATACACACACAGGTACGGACACACACATATATATTTCCATTATTGAGCATTTTGATAAATGACAACACAGTAATTTTGTGCTGATATGTCAAAAATATGTTTAGGCCTAGGCACTGCATGTCATGATATTATCTGTTAATAAGATTGCGTGTATATTTCACCATTACATGAACAACTTTACTCGGGATATATCTTTACAAACTAATAGTTCACTATCTTTGTTTAATACAGTAGTTTGTAGTAAAACAGAATATACAGACATCTACTACAAATTAGGATGGAAAATTTTATGAATTTCTAATGCTTTATTCTAGAACAAAATCCTCGGAAGAAATCTCATTTTTATTCAGTTCCATTTTTCCTTGCCCCTTCCTCCAATCCTCTTTCTTCGTAGTACTATCATCATCATCATCACTCCAGGGATTAGGCAATTGCCCGTTCCGACTTCATAATGCATCAGCCCAACGTCTTCTAGGTCTTCCAACATCACGTCTTCCTCTTGCTTGATAATTTCATGCTAACAATGGATATCTCTCCTTACTCATTCCATCCATGTGATCAATCCATTTCTGTCTGTAATTCGTGACTTTATCCAATAAAGCTGTACTTTCAATTCTTCTCTTATATCCTCATTTCTTATTCTATCAAGTCTTGTACATCCTTTTACTTGTCTTAGGAACCTCATCTCCGGCATCTGTATTCTATCCTTCTGTTTTTTCACTGGAGCCCAAGTTTCACATCCATACAATATTGTGGGAACCGCCATAACATTATACATTTTTATCTTGGTTTCTTTTCTAATTTTATTTTTGAATGTTCTCTGTATTGTTCCACACACCGTCTGAAATTTATTTATTTTGGAGTCAATATCTCTTTCCACATTGTAGCCAACATCACAGCCCAAATATTTGAAACTACACACCTGTTCTATACTTTGATTTTCTAAAATAATTTTGGATCTCACTGGATCTAAAAGCCATGGTCTTCGTAATACTAAATCCGTCAAATGTGTCCGACCTAAGGACAAGAATTAATATCGGAAGTTATGGATTCTTTGTATAAAAGCATTTTGCGAATATACCTGAACATTTTGAAGTTTCTTAACTGTAATAATTTTAATTCTATAAAAATTCAATTCCATTAATTTAGTCTAACCTCTCTCCTTGTATATAAGCTACTTCTTTCTTCTGTAAATTACATAAGCACTCAATCTCTGTACAGTGTATCCCCCTGGAACAACTTTGATCTTTTCAAATGCTGTTCTGAAAAATTGTCTGTTTATAATTTTCTCACTTGTTCAATTACTAGCTTGTTGTAGATTCATGACGTCAGACAAGTAGTGCCTCCTGCGTAATGACATGTTATTTTGTGTTTGAAGAGAGGTGAATTGATTCAGTTTCTCAGATCGTAAAGCATATTTTTTGTCTTGCATAATTCATTCTGCTAAATGAATGCAATTTAAGGACATAAATCAAACGTTGCTTGGATTGTTCATAACTCCGCGAAATTTGCGCACGAAGATCGCTCATTATGTACATCTAGGGATATACAAAATTCTTTGAACATCTAATACTCTTAGGATTTATCATCGAAAAATAAATAATATGTAAAGTGGAAAGGATTGGCGAACAGACTCTTATACTTTTTGGCTAAGAGTATTAAATGAGAAAATAGTACAGAGTGATTGAGAAAATAGTACAGAGTGATTCAGAAATATGGCTATACGTTTGATCGCATTTTGTGACGAAACTATTATCATTAAAGGAAATATGATGTTATCATTGGAAAGGGAATCCTTCAAATTACAACAATAAAACAAAACAAAAAAAATCACTGCTCACGTGCAGCTTGGCGGGTTGATTTTTGTGGGCTAGCGTCGAACGCCTCCTCTATTCTCTTCGTTGTTTCTGCATCCGTGCTAATGCGAGGCCCTCCAGGAGGTTTCATTTTCTGCATCCTTCCCGTTTCCAGCAGTCGTTTTCTCCACTTCCCCACAGTCGACGGCTGCAATGCTACGTTAAACTCACATCTTGCCCGTCTTGCGGCCTCACGATCATTAGCATACGTTATTGCCCATGCAGCAATTGTAATTTGCTGTTGCATATTCAACGCCATTTTGACTAATGACGTAAGTTCTACGCTGTTTTGTTTTATTCCATTGTTGTAATTTGAATAATTGCCTTTGCAACGGTAATTTTATATTTCCTGTAATTGTAATATTTTCATCACACAACGCGATCAAACGTATAGCCATCTTTATGATTCACCCCGTACTCTAACAAAAATATTTTTTAAATGGCATCGAATTCGCGAGTTTGCAGTCCATAACCTAACTCGTAGCTGTCTCTGCAGCTTAACAAAATGCATGTGCTATCACATTAAGTTGTATAGTGTTATCACATTGTACCGATACTTTTTTATTTATAGTGTTCTACCGTAGGACAGGTCTTACACTGCAATCATAGCATTTTCATGCTATGCTTTGCAGCTTTACTTGGGAATTATAAGTGTGTAGCTTCCCGTTGCTTTCCACACCGGAGAAGGATGATGAAGAAAATGGTGATGATGGTGGCCGGATGATTTTCGGGAACCTTTTGTGCCACAAAGCTACCTGACATTTTGTCTTACAGGTGAGGAAAACCCCCGGAAAAAACCTCACCCAGGAAGCTTGTCCCGACCGGGAATCGGACTCGGGCCCGCTGCGTGACATGGCAGCGCGCTACCTCGAGACCACAGCGGGAACCAATATTAAATCTCCAAATAATATATATATATATATATATATATATATATATATATATATATATACTAGCTGGCCCGGCGAACGTCGTATCGCCTTTAAATATTTTTACGTTAATTTTTCCGATGTTTTAATAGTTATCTGCTATTCGGGGCGGAAACAAAATCCAACACATCAAAGATCATAAAAATCGGTTCAGCCGTTCTTGAATTATAAATAGTGTAACTAATCCGACTTTGTTTTATATATATAAGTCCCGGCCACGCGTTGCTGTGGCTAAGTTATACGTTAAATTATGTTGTAGTAAACTAAGTAACAAATCTGAATCAGAAAGTTTTTGTTTTACACATTTTTTTAGTTCTGCCACGTTAACTACACCCGGTATAAATATGGCTGGTGGTTTATGTGGAAGTGGTTTTGTTGATTGAGATGAATTTAGGTTGTCTGCATTCTCAGTATCATCCATAAGTGTATCATGATGATTATATACATTTTTTGATGGAATATTTTGAGAAGGCTTGATGATTTCTTTATACTTTCGTTTTTTTCTACTAACTTGTTGGCAGTTTGGATTCTCATCATCATCAAGAAGTCTCTGTATAGTAATATCATCTTGTGATATATTATAGTCATCTTGTTTTTCATTTAATTGAGGCATGGAGATTGTTTCTGTGATATTAGGCATATTATTATAACTAACAGACTTACAATTCTGTTATTCCGTGCCTTAGGACCTTCATATGTTTTTAAATTGGTCTTCTTAAATGTATAATTACACACGAAATTGATATTATTATCAATATATTGAAAATGAGATAACACAAACACACTTAAATTATGAAATCAATATTATTATTCAATTGAAATTCGCGGTTGCAACAAAAAGCACAGCCACCTGGTTAAATAATAAACCAATTAGCTTACAGCGTCATCTTTTAGAATCGTATGGAACTCACAGATAATTATAATTCTTTGTTAAATAATAAACAAATAATTTTCAATAAAAATGCGACTATAAATTTAGTTATAAACAACCGTAGGTCTCAAGTTGGATCAAACAGCACACAGTGTTCAAAATTTTATTAAAATCGGTTCAGTAGTTTAGGATTCCATCGCGGACAAACAACGTGACACGAAATGTTTATATATTAAGATATAAACTTACAGAATATTTGAAGGAACAATAATTGCATTATTTTCTCTAGAGATTTTTTTTTGTCTAATGCCACCAGATTGTCTTTTATGACATTTCTGGCTTTCTCCTGGCACTGGTAGAATTGTAATCCATTTCTTAGGTTGGGGCACCTGGAAGACGGAGTTCGTTACCCCGATGATATGATGGGTGATAAATGATGATGAAGCGCCAGGAGAGTTCTTAACCTAAACTTAACCTAAATTCCAGATCATGGGCAACCACAGGAATAATTCCCTTTAAGGAAAAATTCCTATGGTTTGACCGGGAATCGAACCCGGGACCTCATGAACAGTAGTCAGGAACGCTGACCTCTAGCCATGAACATATGTGTTCGATTGTGCCAGTGAGTTCGTTAGTTAATAGTTGGACAAAATAAATGTGATATATTTATTGTGAGACTGTACATGATCATGGATAAAGTAGGCTTAAAACTGAAGAGAAATTAATGTGCATAAAATTGTAACTAATTTCAGGATCTGAGAACAGAAGAGACACTAAATTCTCACGTCTAATTTTTAAACGAGATGAAATAAACTGAGCATTATTATAACGGGCTTCCAATATAAAACCGGACCGGCCTCACGGAGTTTCACCCGGCACGCAGTGCTGTCTCTTCCTCCCGCAATTCACCAGCCTGCCACCCGTCCTTGAACTGTTTCTTACCTTATAGAAAATGCTGGAAATATTGTCCTCCCGCAGTTAAACAGGCATTATACCGAGTAAACACATTTAGATTGACACGCTGTAGTTCGTTGTTGTGCTAATTTCAGTAATGATTTTTGTGGTGAACGTTCCAAATTTTCGCCAATTTCGTCTAATTTTTCTTCGGTGAGAACCGTACGCCTTCGCGTGTGTTTCTTATTTTGTACTGAACCAGTGGTCTCAAATTTAGTCACAAGATCGTGGATTGTCGATCTGGAAGGAGGTAATTGTCCAGGGAAGTTCCGAATAAATTCCTCGCGAACGCGACGAGCTGATTCGTATTTATAATAACATTTACACACATAAATGCGCTGCTCTAATGTCAGCTGACGTCTCATCTTGTCGAACGATAGTAAACTGACTAGTTCAAGGACGAGCGGCTGGCAGAGTGAAATGCGGACGAGGAGAGAGCGCTGCCTGACGGATGAAACCCCGTGAGGCCGGTCCGGGTTTATATTGGAAGCCCGGTATTTTTTGAGTTCGGTAACTTATGACAGTTGTAAAAGCAATCTTATTTCATCATCATTATCCTTTCAAGTATTAGGCCCAGTGGCCCTTTACTTGAAAGGATGATGATGATGATGAAATAAGATTGCTTTTACAACTGTCATAAGTTACCGAACTCAAAAAATATAATAATGCTCAGTTTATTTCATCTCGTTTAAAAATTAGACGTGAGAATTTAGTGTCTCTTCTGTATCTCAGATCCTGAAATTAGTTACAATCTTATTTAAAGAAGTGAAGTGGAACTTTGAATGGAAAGGTTTTAAGATTTTATATAATAGTGCAAATGTAGTTCATACTTTTCAGAGTCTGAGGTATTTTAAAACTATTTTGTGCAACACATACAAAGTTCATATAACTAACTAACTCACTGGCACTATCGAACCCGTAGGTTCATGGCCGCGCGGACATAAGCTCTCCATACATCCTTATCCTGATCCAATGTTTTCCAATTATTCCCTGTATAATCTACTTCCCTCAAATCATAGTTAATATTATTCTCCCACCTCATTCTTGGTCGACCAACTGGGCGTTTTCCCTCTGGTTTTCCCACAAGAAGTTTCCATGCATGCCTTTCATTTCCCATTCGTGCCACATGTCCTGCCCATCGCAGTCTACGAGACTTAACTCTTCTCATTATATCTGGCTTCCTATAAAGATCATGTAATTCATTGTTAAGCAGTCTTCTCCATTCACCTGTCTGTTCATTCCTCTCTGGTCCAAAAATTTCCTAACAACTTTATTCTCAAATACTCGTAATCTCCTTTCCCCCCTCAAAGTAAGAGTCTATGTTTCGCACCCATATAATATAACTGGTAGAATAATAGTTTTATATATTTTCAGTTTAACGTTTTTTGAAAGGAGTTGGGACATCAAGAGTCTCTGCAATGCATAATAGCACGCATTTCCACAATTGAGCCTATGTTTAATTTATTTGTGCATCTCATTCCTGTTTGTGATTATTGTTCCTAGGTATTTGAATTCAGCCACTTCCTCAAAATTTCCCTCATTTGTCATTAGCTGTCAATTTCCATTATATAATGTATTTCTATGTGTGACCATATATTTAGTTTTATTGATATTTACTTCCAGTCCCAATTTCTTAGTGTTGCTCAGTAGTGTGTGCGTGTCGGCCTTTAGTATCTCCTCGCTACCGCCCAGTTGATATATATATATATATATATATATATATAGAGAGAGAGAGAGAGAGAGAGAGAGAGAGAGAGAGAGCATATATTTTCATAACTAAGAGCTGTTATATATATAATGTGGCAATTTAGTTGATTTTTACCTGTTTCAAATGGAATAAGTAAGGCACTTTATTAAATATTAGTTTAAAAGGAATCTTTTAAAAACAGGTTTTACCTCTGAAAGATTTTAGAATATTACCAAACATTTATAAATGACTAGTGAAATTTTAAATAATTAAATGAAATGTTTATATCATTGTCTGTAGAAAATGTCTTATATAGGCCTACTTTTAAAAGTGGTCCTACCTTGCTCGCCATGGATCAAGCCAGACGAGATGGAATCATTTTTTCAGGGGATAAATTCCTGAGTACGATTTCCTTCGGAGTTGAAATCTCGTTTTAGATTTATCAAACAGCCTATATGGTGGGATAAGCATGTTTGGAAAGACACAAAAAAATATATTGGTAAAATATTGGTGGAATCTGTTGCAATGTATGGAAGTGAGGTATGGACAATCAATAAGTACTACAAGAATAGACTAATAGCTCTAGAAATGGATTATTTACGAAGAAGTGCCAGAAAGTCTAAATTAGAACATGTTACAAATAAGGAAATTAGAAACATAATGTAAGCAGAAGAAAACATAATTGAAAGAATTGAGGAGAAGGAATTAAAATTGTTAGGACATGTTTTAAGAATGGAAGATGAGTGATGGCCGAAGCAACTATATGAATGGCATCCGAACAGAAAGAAGAAAAGAGGGAGACCAAAATTAACATGGAAGGAAAACATGAAGACAGTAATGCAAGCTAGAGGGCTAAGCATCGAAGATGCCCAAGACCGTAGGCTTTGGACGTTTGGGACGGGAAGACGGCAGCAACTGTAAAAACCCGAAGATAGATAGAAAAAGTCTAAAGAAATTCAATGCCGAAGTAATATGTTTCTGACCAAAATATGTTGGAATTTTTATGTTCAAACTTCAATCATAATATGAGTGACCTTGAACACTAAAGAGCATCTTTTTTTTTTTTAATTTTACCATGTTTTCCCGTTTATACTGGTTTTCCTTCTTGTTTTACTTTTTATTTTTGTTTTACCTGTTTGTTAACTTTCTTTATTTCTCACATAGACACAAGGACAAGACACACACACACCCAGACCCAAGCTGGATATTTTAAAATCCCCTACCCCGCCAGGAATCGAACCCGGGTCGCCGGAGTGGAAGGTAGGGACTCTACCGTCTACGCCACGGCGACGGACTTTGTTAAATACCTACCTTTGTGAGTAGGGCCTATAGTCAAAATGATTATGGCTAAAATTAAAATTTGCCATAAGAAAATTTATCTACAAAACAAATTATTTAAGATAATTACCTGGAAATTAGTTAACATAATTATTACTTGAAAGGCAATTCTACGCGAGGAAGAAACATTTCAGAGTTTAGATATTGTTTAAAAACATTTAGAAAGAATGAGTAATACTAAAATCCCAAAGGCAATTTATAAATATGTACCACACGGCCGTCCAGCTGAGAGATGGCGTGAAAATTTTATGTGAGACCGTAACAGGCCTTGTGGCCTAATACTTGTCAGGCAGAAGAAGAAGATTTTGTTTAAAGATATTCAAGGTCAAAATAATATATATATATATATATATATGTTATATTACAGTTTTTCGCGAATATAAGTTATTTATTTATTTATTTAGCCAGGTGGAGTTAAGGCCATGTGGCCTTCTCTTCCACTCACCAGGACAAACATATATTACATAAGAATATAACAATCTTAATTAACTCTAATATTAAACACTAAGTAAAAATTTGATCAAAAGATAATATCTAATATACATATTACGATCTATAATACAACCAGTTAATATTAGTTAAAATTAAGACTAAAACTAATAATAAAATGTATACAAGCAAGACATATTAAATTGTCCCTGTCTATAATATGAAAGTTTTCTTGGGTTTTCCGCGTCTTGGATTCAAGTTCGGCCTCTGGCCACTGATTCCGACGTTTCGGCATGATCCCACATGCCATTATCAAGGAATGATAAGTTCCAGTCACAGATTTAGGTCTTATATAATAAAATACATTGAGTTTTCACTGTGGTCCGTTTCCGAATACCTACATCCATCCAAGGTTTAGTTCTTATGTTGTTAAATACCTTCAGTTTTCAGTTTGGTCCATTTCGGAAGCCGTACACCCATCCTAGCGTCGACCACACTCCATGTTGCCCAACTGTGGTTTTCTTCATATCTTCTTCGCTGTTCTGGGGATGACATGGTGGGCAGCGAGAGCAGTTTTTCATGTAGATGGTAATCTTTGGGCATCATCTCGGGTGTTCATAGAATGTAGCCTTTTCCCAATCTCTATTGCTTCTCTGCAGATTCTTGATTTTTCATGATCTATTTTAGCCAACGTTCTAGATCATGTGAGGTTGATCTTGTGACCCCTCTGTTTCATATGTTGCACCAGAGTTGACCATGTCATCCCCAGAACAGCGAAGGAAATATGAAGAAAACCACGGTTGGGCAACATGGAGTGTGGTCGACGCTAGGATGGGTGTACGGCTTCCTAAACGGACCACACTGAAAGCTGAAGATGTTTAACTACAGTTATCTATGTCTTCCCAATCACCCTCCTTGAGCCCTCATTTTCATCTGTATACAGTGACTCTGTCGTAGTCTAAAATAACTGAAGAGTGTCCTAAAATGTTCTATTTCATTACATTCTGAAATAATTCCAACTGCTTTCTTCTGAAAAGCAAATATTTTACTTTTTACCTTAGAAATTCAATAGTGTCAGATACCATGAACGAAAGGACCCTGAAAAGGCAGTAACAAACTTTTAATAGCACATTTTATCTATGACTAGCTAATACCCGGCGTGCGCTGCTACGCCTAAATAAATGAAAATTAATGCGCTTTTATGTTTAGTTGAATAAGTGTAAGGAAAAATAATTATAAATTTATATTTCTTAGATATCCCGTGCTGATTACCCGGCGTTACCCGGGAATCTACTTATCCCAATCTTCTTGACATAAATGAGCTGAAATACGAAAATTAATGTGTTTTACGTTTAATTAAATAAGTAAATGGAAAAATTTATATCGTAATTATTTTTAGATACCCCGTGCTGTTTACCTGGCGTTGTCCAGGAATCTACTCATCCCGATCTTCTTGGCATAAATGAGCTGAAAGACAAACATTAATGTACTTCTTATGATTAGTTGAATAAGTAAAATTAAAAATAATTATAAATGTATATAGTAATTATTTTAGGATTCCCCGTACTGATTACCCGGTGTTGCCCGGGAATCTATTTATGTCGATCTTCTTGGCATAAATCAGTTAAAAGACAAAATTCGTTATTGTGAATTATCCGTAAAAGGATACGCACCATGGGCTGCTATGTTTGTACAGGAATCTACATAATTGTCTCGATCTTCTTGGCATCAATGAAAGACAAAAATGGTTATTGTGAGTTATCCGTAAGAGATAAACATATGCTGTCGCGGACTTTTTTTGTAGAGCTTTTGAGATATTCAATTCTGTGGAAAATAATTTTGTGTATTTATTATGATTTAGGGAGCGTAAGCCATTTAAGCGTCCAAAGAGCTACTTTTTTCACGTTTTCTACTACAAAGGATGTTTTTTAAAGGTGTAGGAGTTGAGTATCACAACTCTCTTATAGCCTATGTTCATCCCAGGAATCTCCTGAACATTATGCAAAAAGCCCCATCACAACCGGATCAACAGTATGGCCGAGCATAAAGTACGAACAAACAAAAAAACATTCATATTTATATATAAGACTGATTTTATCCCGAAAATAAACATTTTGATACTTTTCCTGTCAATCCATCGGTATAAATATTGTAGTTCAACTTACTAATTTAGTAGATTCTTTAAAATTGCAGGCCTACCAACCTCTCTGAATTTTTACCTAGTTTTCCCTTGTCTTAAAAGCAATTGCAGGCTTGGAGTTTCATTGTCAGGAACCATTTCATCATTAATCGCCATTTTATAATATCATTAAAAATAAGGGGGGGTGATGGGTGAAATTTCTATTTTCTACAGTTTTTAAGCTACATACTTGATGTTATGTACACACATTCATGTCATAACAGGTAATACTATATTAAAGTTTCATCCTTCTAGGCTTAAAGGTTTTTGAGTTATTGAAGAAAATCCATTAACAAATTTGCATATTTAAATTTTTAATAAGTCCCATAATGTTTGAGTAAACTTTTTGAATGTTTTTCTACAAGATCACTGACTTATTTAGAACAACACTATGCATTAACTTTTCTATATCATTATAATAAAGGAAGAGAAAAATATATACATCCTCTGTATATTAATTTTTTTAAAAATTACTACACATTTTATTTTTTATTTAAAAAAACTATCAACGTTATTAATTAAATAAAAATAAAACGTAGTTTTATTTGATTTTCATATTTATTATATAATTCAGTGACAGCTGTTTCGGTACACTGTACCTTCTTCAGACATGTTATTTGATTTTCATATTTATTATATAATTCAGTGACAGCTGTTTCGGTACACTGTACCTTCTTCAGACATGTTAACAAATTATGAATTGTGTTCCAACTGATCTAAGCAACAATACAACAATATTTATTTAAATTTTTAAAATAAATTACAGTTAATTTTTTTTAATTTAAATAAATATTGTTGTATTGTTGCTTAGATCAGTTGGAACACAATTCATAATTTGTTAACATGTCTGAAGAAGGTACAGTGTACCGAAACAGCTGTCACTGAATTATATAATAAATACGAAAATCAAATAAAACTACGTTTTATTTTTATTTAATTAATATATATGGATTTTCATCAAGTAAACACCAACTCAATTGACTATCAACGTTGTTTCAAAATCCATGCATAGAATTATTAACCATAGTGTGTGGGGCATGCAGTTAAAATTTCATGCTTCTATCATTAAATTTATCAATGCTATTTTGATTTGAACATATTGAAATGCAAAGAAAATAAAAGTGTGGAAAAGCCAATTTGAAAGTTTGCATGCAGTTAAATTAGAATGTAGCATACATGCCTTCCTACAGTCATTAGGGAGACTTACAAGCGCCATAGGACACTGTAACTTCGCCAACTTGTACTTTAAGGTACGTAATATTTTTTAATACAAAAAACAAAAAATGCTACATTTGACCGAAAATGTCAAAAATTTCACCCATCACCCCCTTAAACAATTGGAACTCTGCAGGAAATTTATGTACAAACAATAGGTCACATGTTACTGTTAACAACGATACTGTAGGCATGATATGACATAGATGTTAAAGCGTCTATAACTAAGAATGGAATAAAACGAGTAGCAGATGCTAGTTCCACAATGTTAATTTGAAAATTACATTTCTTTTGTATTGTAATTTATTATTATTATGAAAAGCATAGATATTAAATCAAGAAATAACATTGATTTGGTAAGCCCTGTTACGCTGTTAAGGCAGACGTTAATGTTACGTACTGTATAAGCAGGAAGCTCCATGCACGGCCACGCCTTTGCGCACTCACCAATTGGTCAATCAGAAACCCTCCCCCCCTACCCTATTTGTGAAATAATTAATGGACTATTAAGTAACGCTGTTATGAACAAGGAATGCGGCTTTCTTTCTTATCAGAATGCCTCACTTTTTGCAGTTCACCAAAACACACCATCGCATTTTGTGCATTTTTTAGAAACACATGATATCTAAATACTCTGAATCTCAAATAGAAATGAATATTTCAAAGTTTATACTTACTTACTTACTCACTGGCACTATCGAACCCGTAGGTTCATGGCCGCACGGGCATAAGCTCTCCAAACATCCCTATCCTTAATTTTATATTTTAATTTTTAGATAAAGAGGATAAACAATAAATTGATATTAAGAACAGAATACATATACATCGATCAATAACAGCAATGATGAATGCAGTCTTATGGAACAGACATATAACCAGGAAAAATAAGTTACAAATATATAATTCAATAGTGAGAATTCATATGGAGCAGAAGTTTGGAAATTCAACAAAAACTTAGAACAGAAACTTATGTCAATGGAAATGGATTTCATAAGGAGAGCAGCAAGATGTTCAAAAGTAGAAAAAATAAGAAATACTGTCATACGAGGAAAAATGAATATTGAATAATAAATAGTAGATTATATAAGACACAAGCAATTAAATTGGTATGGGTACGTAGGGCGAATGCAAGATGAAAGGTTACCCATGAAAACATTGGAATGGTGTCCATCTGGAAGAAGAAGGAAAGGAAGACCTCGAAACTCGTGGATGGAAGAAATAAGTTCTGGAATGAGAACAAGAGGACTGGTGGGCGTGGAGTGGATGGATAGAGACGAGTGGAGAAAGAAAATAAAACTTTAGGCACAGAAAGATAACTAGAAATCTGTATATAAATAAAAATAAATATTGCTTTTTAATTTTGTATTCAATACCACCAGGTTGTCATTTCGACATTCTGGTATTCCGTCCTGACATTGGCGATATTGTAACCCACTTCTGAGATTGGGGCGCCTGGAAGGCGGAGTTACGTTGCCCCTATGATGTATGATAAGCGACGATGATGGCAACGATGCGCCAGGAAAGGCCTTAATCCTAAACCTAATCTAATGAGATGAATATGGTAATGATGGCCAGATGTATTCGGGGATAGTTTGGGCTTTAAAGCTTTCTGGCATTTGTCTTACAGGTGAGGAAAACTTCCGAAAAAACCGTACCCAAGAAACTTGTTCCGATCGAGGATCGGACTCGTTCCAGCTGCGTGAAATAATTAATGGACTACTTTGAGACCATAACGTTGGACGCAATTATATATATACATAGAATATATGGCTAAAACCTAAAAGAAGAATATGAAAAATGGGGACTTTATATAAACATCGAAAAAACTAAATATCTATATATAGGAGAAGAAATGGAAAATATAAATTTCAACAATGTAGATGAACTAAAACCTAGTATTGAATTCACTTATTTAGAAACAAAATTAGACCATTCAGGTGATAACACAGTGGAAATTAAAAATAGAATCGCGCAAAGAAACAAACAAGCAATAATTGCTTTAAACTCTGTTTGGTGGATCAAAAATATTACAAAAAATAGAAAATTACAAATATATCAAACCATAACATATGATGCTGAAGTCTGGCAAATTCCTACCAGGGAAATGAAAAGAATTTTAAGTACAGAAATGGATGTTTTAAGAAGATCAGCTGGAAAATATAGAATGGATAGAATACGATATAAAGAAATAAAGGAAATTATTGGTGTGCAAGAGGAGCCGAACATCATAGACATTATAGAAAAGAAAAGATTACAGTGGTATGGCCATGTCAAAAGAATGCCAAGAGCAAAGTTTATGGAATGGATCCCAATAGAAAGGAGAAAGAGGGGAAGACGGAATAAAACTTGGATAGAAGGGGTACAAGTGGCTATGAATATCAGAGAATTGGAGGAAGATCAATGGGTGGTCAGAGAGGAATGGCGTTTGGTTTCCGGAAGACGGCGACACCTGCCATGATACCGGATGATGATGATGATGATATATGACCTTTAATAAAATTCATATATATCATACATGGTGTTCATGAAGTCTTTCCAACATTACAAGTTCCTATAAGATGGAAACTATATAAAAGTTAGAGTTGTGTGGTTTGTGCAGATGCAAGACAAACTCTCGAAGTTTTTTTTGTTTGTTTTAGGTATAAAATATAATGACGTGAAACCAGGAGAAAGTGCAATGTGTTTTATGGTACCATGAGACACCGTCACCAACTACCATGCAGATCAATTTTAGGAAGGAATATGGACGACGCCACTCGATTACAAAAGTATAGTTGGTTGGTTCACAAAGTTTAAGAAGACTGGAAGTGTAACCTCCCGTCCACGGTCAGGACGTCCTTCCATAACAGAAGAGAGAGTTGATATTGTGCAGGAAACATTTCAAAGAAACCCTTCCAAGTCTACTCGTCATGCATCTCCACAACAGAAGAGAGAGTTGATATTGTGCAGGAAACATTTCAAAGAAACCCTTCCAAGTCTACTCGTCATGCATCTCCACAACAGAAGAGAGAGTTGATATTGTGCAGGAAACATTTCAAAGAAACCCTTCCAAGTCTACTCGTCATGCATCTCCACAACAGAAGAGAGAGTTGATATTGTGCAGGAAACATTTCAAAGAAACCCTTCCAAGTCTACTCGTCATGCATCTCGTGAACTCAGAATCCCACCGGTCCACAGTACATAAAATGTTACATAAACGACTTCATCTCTATGCTTATAAAGTTCAGATAACACAAGCTTCAGACCCAGATGGCCACCTTCACCGTGCTGCTTTTGCAACATAATTTTTGGGCGGGATGGTCCAACATCTTGGCCACCGCAATCCCCAGACATAACTCCCCTAGATTTATTTATTTGATGTTATGTAAAGGACAGGATATATGCAACACATGTAGCTGATTTGAACACTTTGAGAAGAAGGATAACTGATGCTGTTGTTAGCATCACCCAAGAAATGCTGCATCATGTATGGAGAGAAGCTGAATATCGCTTAGATGCTTTGTGGGCGACAAGAGGTGCACATGTGGAAGTACACTGACATTGCTATACAAACTTTGAGAGTTTTTCTTTCATCTGCAACAAACCACACAACTCCAACTTTTACAGTTTACTTCGTATAGCAAGTTGTAATAGTGGAAAGACTTTATGGACACGGTGTACATTTATCACAATTTGTCATTTAATCATCGTTCATTACTATTCATTAGGTTTAATAAGAAATAACTATCTATCTATCTTCGGGGTTTTACATCTGCTGCCGTCTTCCCGTGCCAAACCTCCAAAGCCTACGATCTTGGGCATCTTCGATGCTTAGCCTTGTTGCTTGCATTAATGTCTTCATGTTTTCCTTCCATGTTAACTTTGGTCTCCCTCTTTTATTCTTTCTGGTCTGATGCCATTGGCCTATTCAACGAATGAAACCAAGGATCTCTTGAATGAACCTCTTAATTTAAGATGACTATTTAACTCATGCCACAAATGCTAGTCAATGACCAATCACGTTTCAATGAATGTTGTTTTACAACCAATGGCAGTCGTGTTTCACCTCGCTCTTTATCGATTTCCTTTATCAGCTCCTGCTTTTGTGATAAAGAATACTCCTCCTTTTTAATGTTCTGAACAGGTCAAACCATTATTTTTCTCCAACAAATATATTGAATATAGCAAATAATGAAAAGATTCCTTGATTTTACTGAGTTGTTTACTAAAAAAATAAATGAATAACCCGTAATGTTGATTATGATATATAGTTTGATGTGTTTCATTATTTCTCCACTTGGGTGCACTCTTACAATATTGCGATCTTATTTGGCAATAAATAATATTTGAAGAGAAAAATCATACGCTCAGACCGGGACTTGAACCCGGGACCCTTGGTTCTCTAGACCAAGTGCTCTACCAACTGAGCTACCTGAGCAAGTACCGATCTAAACGCAAATCTTTCTCCATATACATATACATTTTGCGTTTAGATCGGTACTTGCTCAGGTAGCTCAGTTGGTAGAGCACTTGGTCTAGAGAACCAAGGGTCCCGGGTTCAAGTCCCGGTCTGAGCGTATGATTTTTCTCTTCAAATATGATTTATCCTTCATTGAGATGTACGAAATCAATAATAATAAATAATATGACAAGCAGCAGTGAATGAACATAACCTCACATTTGTGATTTGTTTTCAAACATCATATAAATATATTAAAATAACTATAGTTGAACAATGATTTGTGAGTAAACATCTTAATTTTATTCGTTAAATAGTCCTAACAAATGCCACTCTTGATTTCCAAATTCTCTACATAAATTCACTCCTCACTTTGTGAGTCGTGAATTTATCGATAATTTGGAAATCACTCGTGGCGTTACTTATGATAATTAGTTTCGACCTAATCCTATGGTATTAACCTACCCTAATTCTTAATTGATTGAAACCAAAAATAGAGGTGTGTTACCGTTAATAATATAATTGAATAATCATTCCAGCCCATTGATATCGTTGCTTTGGCCATCGCTCATCTTCCATTCTTAAAACATGTCCTAACCACTTTAATTCCTTCTCCTCAATTTTTTCAAGAAATGACTATAAAAGAACATTATTCTCTGCATCGAAGTATATCGCCCTCACACAAGACACTTCTTTAGCCTCTTCTTTAACACTTGCGATCCCATGTAAGTCCTAGTTCAGTTCCCATCTGCATGTGGGGGTAAGAAGTAGTGAAAAGCAATATTTCTAAATGGACCGATATTAATATTGAATCCAAATTTTTCTAATTTCATTGATGACATTCAGATTACATTTAAGCCCAATTTTGACCCCTTGCATTCTTAAGGGGTAGAATGGTTGAAATACGAGGGCGGATCGGAAAGTAACGCACAACAATTTTTATCTGCCTTGGTATTGCAGCTAGAATGTTGAAATTTCACAGAGATATAGTTTGAAGTTTTCCCTACAGATGGTATTTTTTTCTCAGGTGCACCTCTTGCGAGAGAAGCTTGAACTATGCAACAAAGATGGCGCGCATGCTACAGTCGTCCACCTGTGAGGAACAGAGAAGTGTTGTTCGATTTTTGTGGGCCAAAGGGCATAAACCCAGTGAAATTCACAGGGGCATGCGTGGCGTGTATGGGGATGATTGTATGGACCGTAGCAATGTCTCCAGGTGGTGCACATTCTTCCAAGAGGGACGCGTGAACCTTAGTGATTCGCCACGCTCCGGCCGGCCGACAACAGCAGCAATCCCGCAGAATGTCAGAGGCATTGAGGCGGCAATTCTGAACGACCGGCGTGTGCAACTGCGAGCCTTATCGCAGAAGTTCAACATTTCCTATGGTGCGGTGTACGATATTGTTCATGAAAATTTGAAATTCCGTAAAGTTAGTGCTCGCTGGGTGCCTAAGAACCTGACAGACGACCACAAGGGCCAGCGAATGATGGCAAGCTTGGACCACTTAACGCGGTAACACCGCACAAGGACATGACTTTCTGGAAGGAATCGTCACAGGTGATGAGTCGTGGGCGTACCACTACACGCCCGAAACAAAGCAGGCATCAATGGAGTGGAAACATGCTGGTTCCCCAGTAAAGAAAAAATTCAAAGTGACTCAATCTGCCAGGAAAGTGCTTGTGACAGTGTTCTGGGATATGCATGGTGTTTTATTGGTGGACTTTGCTGAACACGGGACCACTGTGAATGCTGCGGCCTACATTAAAACTTTGGCGAAGTTGCGTCGTGCCATTCGTGACAAACGTCACAACATTAACGTTAAACTTCTTCATGACATTGCTCGGCCCCATGTTGCTGCTGTCGTTCGTCAGAAAATCGCCGAAGAATGGTTGGGAGGTGCTCCAGCATCCACCATACAGTCCGGATCTTGCACCATCGGACTTTCATCTGTTTGGTCCCATGAAGAAATTCCTGGCCGGCAAACGCTTTGAGACAGATGTGGAAGTGAATTCAGCAGTGCGCAGATGGCTACACTCCAACCAAACGGACTTCTACGAACAGGGCATATTGAAACTGGTAACACGATGGGAAAAATGTGTTCAGAAAGTTGGTGACTATGTCGAAAAGTAGGTAAAAGATGTAAGTTCATTTGTGATTTTTTTTCCTTTTTTTACTATTAAACTTTTTAAAAAACAATTATTGTGCGTTACTTTCCGATCCGCCCTCGTACAAGTATAGAATCTATAGTTTTCGGGGGATTGCTGAGTTGAATTGTTACACAGCTGATACAGATTATGTCCTAGCTCAGTCCCCAACAGGATGGGGGTGAGAAGGGGTGGAATATTAAAAGACATTTTTTTATAATAGTGTCGAATCCATAGATTTAGAGGGTCAGTAAATTAATTGATGACAAAAATATTGGGATAAATAATACCCGGGAAACGACGGTAATAAAATTCATTGCGTGTAGGTCTACATCGTAAAAAAATGTTTGTGATTTGCACTTTGATTTGTTCAGACGACGTTCATAAAAGTTTATTTTGTTTCAAGTTTTATTGAAACTTTTTTTATGTCATCAAGTTGTCTTTTATGACATTTCTGGCTTTTTCCCCTAGCATTGGAAGAATTGTAATTCATTTCTAAGGTTGCGTCACCAAAATTCTTTACACATGTGGAAAGAATGAATGTAACATGATTACCAAGAGCAGCATTCAACTACAAGCCAAGAGGTTCAAGGAATGTAGGAAGGCCAGTAAGAAGATGGACAGAACAACTGTGAGCCGGAACAGGCAATTTTTGCCTAGCCCGTGAAGTGAAGAAGAATAATAATAAGAAGAAGGTTGGGTCACCTGGAAGGTGGAGTTGCGTCACCCCGATGGTATGATGAGTGATAAATGATAATGAAGCGCCAGGAGAGTTCTTAACCTAAATTCCAGACCATTGTCAAACACAGGGATAATTTCCTTTAAAGAAACATTTGTGTGATCTGACCGAGGATCGAACCAGGGACTTCATGAACTGTATCAGAAACATTGACCACTAGCCCGTGAGGCTGAAACCTCATTATATTTTATTCAAACCATAATTTTATAAAATCACGATCCGGGATTTTGTAATTGGCTGATTCTATTCACGTTATTCCATGGATAAAATATTTCAAATTTACCGGATATGGATAAAAATATTTGGACAGTATTTGAAGAAAGTGTTTTCTCTAATGTGGAATGTTTTTGCATGAGCTCACAATGCGATTTGAATTTCGTAAGATTAGAACGTAAGCGAAATGGCTCGTAGCGAAATTTATAGCGCCGCCTATTCCATGCACTTCTTTGTTATTTAAGACGGTGTCAGATAGTGCGTGGGGCCTTTTATTTGAATGTATGTTACCTACCTGATTAATTGCTGATACACCTTTGAGTCTCTATTAGAATTCGACCATGGTTACGCCTTTTGTTGCGAACCTAAAGCGATCACGATGACTATTATAAGCTTAAGGACCGCGAACCCTATGTGGCCTTCACACCTGTCATATGAGACCACAACAATTAACACATGGCCTATTTCATGAAGGTGAACTTTTCTGGCTTGATCATACTCTCATTTTATTTCTGTATTTATGATGTGATACAAAGCGCAGAAATGAACTTCCTTAGAAGAACAAAAGGCTGCACAAGTTTGGATCGGATAAAGAATGAAGATATAAGAACAGAATTAAATATATATTCATTGAATGAGAAAATGAGAGAATATAGAGAGAAATGGTTTACACATGTGGAAAGAATGAATGTAACAAGATTACCAAGAGGTTCAAGGAATGTAGGAAGGCCAGTGAAAAGATGAACAGAACAACTGTGAGGCGGAACAAGCAATTTGCCTAGCCCGCGAAGTGAACAAGAAGAAGAAGAATGATGTGATTATTCTATTATATAAAATATATTAACTAAATAGATCCATCCATAGTAATTCTGCCCGACAGCTGGTCCTTCACTGCAATCATAGAATTTCCATGCTATGCTTTACAGCTTTACTAGGGAATTATAGGTGTAGTAGTTTCCCGTTGCTTTCCACACCGGTGAAAGATGATAATGATAATGATAATGATGATGCCGGATGATTTTCGGGGACCGTTGGGCCCTACGCTTCCTGACATTTGTCTTACAGGTGAGGAAAAACTCCGAAAAAAACCTCACCCAGGAGGTTGTCCCGACCAGGGATCGAACCCGGGCCCGCTGCGTGACAAGGCAGCACGCTACCTAACTAAATAGATTCTCATTTTATTTAACGTTGGTCTTTAATACATCAAATCATCAGCGCTACAATTCAAATCTGGGCGAGAAAGAATTGACAAATTTTGCTCAAAGGTATCTTATTTCAGGTTTTATTTGCTTTTACCTACCGAAAATATATGACATATACACACGAGTTTACTTTCCTCATTAAGGAAGTCATATTCAGGATTTTTAAGCCCTTAAAAATCCATCGATCCCATCCGGTATTGAACCGGCGAATCTCGAAACCAGATGTGACTAGCATGGTCACCTTTAGTCGCCTGGACTGGCACATTTATCAATACTATAGTTACAAAACAAATTACTTGATACAATTCTTGATTTCTGATCTGTATAGATTGGATTAGATTATATTAGATTTATTTAGCCTGGTGGATTTAAGGCCATGTGGCCTTCTCTTCCACTCACCAGGACAAACATATATTACATCAGAACATAACCCTCAGGGGTCCTCATCTAGAGGATATGTGGATGGCGACCACA
This sequence comes from Diploptera punctata, assembly GCA_030220185.1. Lineage (NCBI taxonomy): Eukaryota > Metazoa > Arthropoda > Insecta > Blattodea > Blaberidae > Diploptera > Diploptera punctata. The sequence continues at coordinate 851,082 of JASPKZ010003887.1, read as the reverse complement.
AGGTGCCCAAGCTGTGAAAAACATTTCTTCCACTTACTTGTGTTTTGCACTCTTTTAACTTTACTATCTAATCTCCCTTGGTTAACTCTTGTTTTTTCGACCCCGGCGCTATTAGGGCATCCGAGGGCTAGGGAGTCTTTCCTTTCTTCCATTTCTTCTTTCCTTTATTTTCTTTTCTTCTCCAGAAAAGCCTGACCAGAGGCTATAAAGATGGCAGCCCCATCACTGGTCTTGCCTTCTTTTGGCCAGCAACCAATCGAAGGGACTATTATTATGCTTTCAAATCTTATATGAGAATTTTCCGGAAGGATCAAACTATTTATGCTGGAGGGAAAATTTAACTATAGGATCGTAACAGGTCTTGGCCTAATACTTGGAAGGAAGAAGATATAACAATCTCAATTAACTCTAATATTAAAATACTAAATAAAAATTTGATCAAAAAGATAATATCTATTATATTACGGTCTATAATGCAACCAGTTAATGTTAGTTAAAATTAAGACTAAAACTAATAATAAAATGTATACAAGCAAGACATATTAAATTGTCCCTGTGTACTGTACATAAAAAACAAAGAAAAATAAAGAGATATTGAAAACTAATTTTACGATTATACAATATTTAAAACAAAACAAAAAAATATTTGTTAATCTTAATATTATTTTCATAAAGAATTAAATTTATTAATTGTTAAAAGAATACTATCAGTGAGGTGTATAAGTTAGTTTGTTATTAAATAATTATTTAGTTTGTTTTTGAAGGATGTTATAGTTTTGACAAACTTCGTACTAAAAATAAAGTGAGTTTCACTCGACTTACGGCCACTACCGTGGACACTGCGTGGGCAGCGCAAGTTGATGACTCAATCTGCACTCACATTTGTCGCTATCGACCGCAGGTCGAGTGAAATCCACTGTAATATGAACACTGGAGATTAGGCTAAAACTGAAATGATCTACTAACAGAGTTAAAGGAAGTTTACAGTTTTTCAATTAAAAAAATGTATTTATTCTTACAAGATATATATTTTTGCGGTGTAATTCAGAATAAAATACATATTTTTATAAGCAGAGTGATTAAAAGCAACCATGCCAACACTAGTATTTGTGCAGAACGGGAAGGAAAACTATTTTAACCCTTAAATTCGTAATGTATCCTTTTGGATACATCAGTTGGTTTAATTAATTTAATATTTTAAATAAATCATAAGAAAACGAACAAAAAGAAACCATTTAAATGTGTTTCTAATTAAACAATATACCTAATAATAACAGTTACACAATATTCCGTTTTCACTGCGGTCCGCCATATTCAAATAACTAACAGAAGAAATTTGTGTTTTGTCAATTTAAGGGTTAAGTACTGACTCTAATTTGGGTGCTCTGGGTAATTAAAGGTTATTAAGAAATTTGGGTCCCGCGCCGTAGCCGAGCGGTTAAGGTAGGAAGCCTTGGCGCAGAGCTACGGGACTTGCGCTGGTTCGAGTCTCCATGGGGGAAGAAATTTTCTCATGGTATTTCGGCCAGTATGGGACCGGTGCCCACCCAGCATCGTGAGACAATTGGGTAGCTACAATAAGTAGCGGCTCCAGGTTGAGGAACCAGCTATAACGGCTGGGGGACTCGACATGCTAACCACATGTCACCCCTAAACTGGCTGTTGATCATCTATCTCTGTGATTGACACATGTGGATGTGAAGGGCCAGCAGCCGGCTGGTAAAAGGGCAACCGCTGAAAAGTGGAAAGACCCTCAATCGGAATTAAGAAATTTGGTAGTTGTCATGTAAACCATTAGCCATCAGCACCTCACTGTCTATCGAGAAGTGGCAGCACTCCAAGTGTAACGAGAAGCGATATCATTCCAGAGTCTATGGTTCACATCCGGATTGCGTTACTTATGTCTTTGCTGTCGATATACGTTCCGTATGCAGGAAAACAATTATACTTTTTTTTCTAAAATTAAGACACGTCCTGTCCTTAATTGGTTCTGCCCTTGAACAGAAAATATTTTAACTTCTTCCCCTCATCATATTTTACGGGTTGAAGGCCAGTTTCATTTATTATTTGTGCGAAGAAGAGTTTATTTGTGATATCTATGAAAATTACCACTTTAAACGTTTTTTAAGCTAAGAATCAATTCTTAATTTCTGCTGTTGAATATTATAAAAATATATTATGTAGACGCTGTTTTAATATACTGACGGGTTTGGTTTGATATTATGTGACGTGGTGGCTGTATAAAATAATTAAACATAACAAAGGAATTCAGTTCATGTGGACCCCTCACGAGGTACCACGAATACGTATATTTTATCAATGAGGATGACATCCACTTAATTAATTGTATTTAATATCCTTGTAATTTACTAAATCCAAAGACCGTCGCTTTCTGTAGTTGAATGACGTGTGTATGTTACAGTTAACAATAATTTTTCAAAACATTAAATAAATATCAACGCTTTTTAATTATGACCAGTCATAAATATTTTCAGATTAATCTGTGCCTGTCTGTATAAATTAATAGAGTAAATAAACTTAAAAATATACCATAAGCTAAGGTGGACTTTGGGGTCCACTTTTATCCTAATATGGAGGTTAAAGTGGACCTTTCTTGTAATGTAAAAACGTTTTAAATTATGAAGATGTTTCCATATTTGAATAAAATAACAATGCTATTTCATAGTTACAACACTAATGATAATCACTGTAATTAAATAAAATTCAAATCCCTTAATTAAAAGAAGAAAAAACAACAAATTCAAAACAGGGGTCCAAATTACCCGAAATTTCTCCACTTAATGCTCTACTGTTATATTTTTATAGTACTTAGTATTACCAATTTTGGTTGATGTATTGAATCTGAAGGTGGTCGTATTCTGCTTCACATATCTAGTTTATCTAACTAACTAACTGGTACTATTAACCCGGAGGTTCATGGCCGGGCGGACATAAGCTCTTCATACATACATATCGTGAGCTAATATTTTCAAATATTTCTCTGTACAATTCAGCTTCCTTATATCATGGTTACCGTTATTCTTCTGTCTCATTCTTCATCTACCTATTGAGAGCTTTGTCTCTGGTTTTCCTAGAAGAAATTTCCTTACCCCTTTTTCATTTAAAATAATTCTACACGAAGAACTGCTGTGGGAACTCAACGAGAAGAGAGAACAGATATGGCCTGAGTTCTACGCAACGGATGCGATGATCTACAGGGAATGGACAGCAGCCAGATACGACCTCAGACACACCGTGACGAGAGTCGCGGTCTATGGTTTCCACCACAGGATATGCACAACAGTGAAGCGCCATAACCCAGAAGAAAAGTGCAAGTGCAAACTATGTGGGTCGCACTGCGACCGATATCACCTATTACAGTGTAAAAACATAGGAACATCGATAACAGACTTTTGTAAGACATGAAAACAGTTCTTTCTACGTGGCCATTGGCTGCAATGATACCTATTATTATAATTCTACACGTCTATCTCATACCAGTCTATTGTATATAATTTTTTATACTACATCTGGATAAGGAGTACAATTGGCGCTTTGACTAAAGAGCTCTTCTTTCCTACAGTACACCATAGGCTAAAGATAAAACATTTTATTCCAAATTTCATTTTAACACTATTTATGACTGGCCATGGAAAATTTGAAAGTTATTTTAGGAGATTTAATATTAACCCCGACAGTGATCATAGTTGTAAATGTCAAGAATCAATACAATCTGTAAAACATGTTTTATTTGATTGTCCTGTATTCGAAAGACAACGATTCTGGTTAAACTTACTTTTAAATGATGATGAGGCGTCTGCCTCAATGTGTGAAGTGATTTTTAAGAACCAAAATTATTATAAACATTTTATGAACTTCATAACACACATTCATAACAATATGTAGTATTTTCTAAGACACTTATAGAAGATTTATGTAATTCATAACACTCATTCAAAACCATAAGATAATATTTCTGTTTTACAATGTATAGTATAATATTGTTATAATAAGCTACAACCCTAACATGCCTTTGTGGCGAAATAGGGTTTCAAAATATTTGGAGATTGAATAATACATCTGGTTTCCCATACAACCAGAAGCCCACTCCCAAGTGGTTTCTCCCGTTCGCCTCTTTTTAGTACAAATATTTTCCTGAGGACTTTATTGTCAAATAAATTACTCGAATTCCTGTCTGCTCTCTTAAAGTAAAATGGCTTCCTACAATAAAACTATACAAATTTGAGAGTATGTTAGGGATGCTTGATTTTTAATTCCTCATAGCTTCCACTACTGGTAAGAATAATTTTCAACGTTCATGAAGCGTTCCTTGAGTTATATAATATTTAGTAAAATTTTCCAATTCCAATTACAGAAAGTGCAATGTTATGACATTGCATTTAGGGAAGTAACTGGATGTTACCGTAATTGCTAATGATAGTTACGGACTCAGGAAGTAAGTTAACTTGATGAAATAGGTAGTTAGCATTTAAAATGTATCAATGACCATAGAAACAAAATGTTTTCTACGATGGGCTTACTTCCATAGAAACAGTATAATAAAATACAATAGCTAAAAACTCGATTATTTGCTGATATTAACTATTACTGAATTGATTAATTAAATAAAAATAAAACGTAGTTTTATTTGATTTTCATATTTATTATATAATTCAGTGACAGCTATTTCGGTAATTTGTTAACATGTATGAAGAAGGTACAGTGTACCGAAACAGCTGTCACTGAATTATATAATAAATATGAAAATCAAATAAAACTACGTTTTATTTTTATTTAATTAATAGATATGGATTTTCATCAAGTAAACACCAACTCAATTGATTAATACTGAATTTATTAAGATACTGAACGAGATAGTTCATACGGCAATATTTGAGACTCATTTGGATTGTTTTGAGTTTAGAACTTCGGGCCGGATCAATTTGACTGAGTTTCATCACTTCGTCCTAAATTGTCAATGCAACTTCATTATCTATCACGTTGTCTATCATTTCAAGCAATCACAATTTCACATATATTTAAATTAGTTTTCATAGAATTTTTGCTAGATACAAAATATCTGCAAGAGTCATTAAGCTTAAATATATATATATATATATATATATATATGTGTGTGTGTGTAAATGATAAGAAAACAGTAAAAATGACCTTCAGGAAAGGAGGAAGACTCGCAGCGAATGACTGCATCCGGTATAAGGGAGACCCACTGCAAAATATAAACCAGTTCAAATATCACACTGCAGAGCCGAGGTGATACCTTCGACAAGCACATCAATGAACGCGCCTTAGCGGCCAGAACAACATCGAACAGTATTAAAAACCCGATTAAACTATCCCTGGAGACAGCAATGGCCATCTTCCGCTTAAAAATCGCACCAATCATGACCTATGGACTAGAAGTGATTTGGAAGAACATAAATAAGGCAAACCTAGAAGAAATAGAGAAAGTCAAAGCACAATTTTTAAAGACAGCGCTTAGCGTATCAAGATACACGCCTTCACGCCTCACATACATACTGACATAGGAACCATTCTTCATAGAAGAGCTCCACCTGGACCTTCTCGTGCCGGCAACAGATGCCTACAAAGAACTGCTGTGGGAACTCAACGAGAAGAGAGAACATATATGGCCTGAGTTCTACGCAACAGATGCGATGATCTACAGGGAATGGACAGCAGCCAGATACGACCTCAGACACACCGTGACGAGAGTCGCGGTCCATGGTTTCCACCACAGGATATGCACAACAGTGAAGCGCCACAATCCACCTATTACAGTGTAAAAACATAGGGACATCGATAACAGACTTCTGTAAGACACGAAAACAATTCTTTCTACATGGCCATTGGCTGTAATAATACCTATTATAATATATATATATATATATATATATATATATATATATATATATATATATATATCTGTCGTCGGGTTTTTACGCTGCTGCCGTCTTCCCGTGCCAAACCTCTAAAGCCTACGGTCTTGGGCATCTTCGATGCTTAGTCCTCTAGCTTGCATTATTGTCTTCATGTTTTCGTTCCATGTTAACCTTGGTCTCCCTCTTTTCTTCTTTATGTTCGGAAGCCATTCATATAGTTGCTTCGGCCATCGATCATCTTCCATTCTTAAGACATGCCCTAACCACTTTAATTCCTTCTCCTCAATTCTTTCAATTATGCTTTCTTCTGCTTCCATTATGTTTCTAATTTCCTTATTTGTGACATGTTCTAATCTAGACTTTCTGGCACTTCTTCGTAAATAATACATTTCTAGAGCTATTAGTCTATTCTTGCAGTATTTATTGATTGTCCATACCTAACTTCCTTACATTGCAACAGATTCCACCAATGTTTTACCAATATATTTTTTTTTGTCTTTCCAAATATCCTTATCCCACCATATGGAATTTAACGATGATATTATTTTGCTACTCAATTCAATTCTATGTTTTATGTTCTCTTTGCCTATACCTTCAATGTTATCCGTAATTATTCCCAAATATTTAGTTTGTTTCGCTTGCTTTATTTGGATTCCTTCTTCCAATATTAAATTTTCTCGTTCATTGCTATTTATTGCCAGATATTCTGTTTTTTTTGTAAATTTACTGTGAGACCCCATGATTCATATGTGTTTTTCAACCTTTTTATCATGAATTCCATATCAAATTTGTCTTGCGCTAAAACCAGTTGATCATCGGCAAATTGTAATGTCAGCAAAAATCTGTTGCCTATTGGGATCCCCATACCTTTGCAGCTTTGTTTCCATTTCTATAATATAAATTCTACATAAATATTAAATAAAATTGGTGATAGACTGCAACCTTGTTTCAATCCCTTTGTGGTTTTTATAGGATTAGACATTCTATTTCCAATTATATATATATATATATATATATATATATTCATATAAGCCATGCATTTAGCATGCATTTATTGGCATACAATAAATATATCTTAACAGTAGATTTTCTGGTGTATTATTGGGTTATAGATTAACGTTAGAATTAATTAATTTAATGTATTATACAGTATTGATTATATGTTTTTATTATTCATAAGTAATGCCACGAGTGATTTCCAAATTATCGATAAATTCACGACTCACGAAGTGAGGAGTGAATTTATCTAGAGAATTTGGAAATCAAGAGTGGCATTTGTCAGGACTATTTAACGAATAAAATTAAGCTGTTTACTCACAAATCATTATTTAACTATAGTTATTTTAAAATATTTATATATTTAATGTAAACGGCGATGTTTGAAAACGAATGAGAAACGATAGGTACGCTTCTACTGCTTCATTTGTTTATCACTGCAACCAGATCATACTATTTATTGCCAAAGGAACGCAATATTGTAAGGAGGAGCTTTCTTTAATATGGTAATCATAACACTGATAAATATTTGGTGAAACACGACTCTGATTGGTTGTAAAACAGAAATCATTGAAACGTGATTGGTCATTGACTCCCATTTGGGGCATGAGTTAAATAGTCACTATGATTATATTCGAGTATAATATTTAGTTATATTTGAGAAATGTAAATGGACTGGCGTACCTAATCATATAACTGTAACAATTTCCTACCGATTTCCCGGTCTTGCTCGGATGTTTATCCAACCTTCTTGACACGAATGAGCTTAGTGATCTCGGAAATTATGGATTCGACACAATTCTCGGTCAATTTGGGCTTTTTTCACCCCTTTTTACCCCCCATGCAGTTGGGACAGACTTCGGGACAGTCGTTATTCAACTAAGTGGCACCGAAAAGTAGAATTGGACACTAATATCGGTCCTTTATGATTATTTCTACGTATATCTCACCCCTTTCATCCAGTTAAGGCATAAAACTGTGGCTTAAATGTAATCGGAACTTTGACCAATGAGTTCAACGGTCCCCAAAACCTGTGAACTCGAAATCAACCTCGGTCACTTTTTTAAATTTTATTTTTGTACCTTACCATCCCCCAAATCTCCCTAGGGAGGCTAAGGCTCAAATTTAGGCTTAAATGTAATCGATATTGTGATCAATGAGTTTGTGGACTTCAAAAACTGTGGATTACACTGGTCAACATGATTTTTGTCTCATGAGTACCAATAGTTGTACTTAATGCAGTTTTTATCGTGTTTTCAAATATTCGAAATTTTTCCATCACTCACAGTTTTTTATTTCAATTTCAATTAATGGATTTAAATAATTATTTTTTAATAAACGTTTTTTCACCATTTGTGCATTGTAAAATAAAAAAAAATCAGCTAACTCAGGAGATTTCAGCTATGGAAAAGATATATCAAGGCAAATGGAATGCTAATATGCTGGCCGATTATTGTTGGACCAATCAAGAGGGATGCTCCACAGGCGAAATATAGCAGAAAATCGTCATTTTGTAGTTTCTAGGTGAGTCCGAATGTTTGAATATTGTGTAGTTACGAATGTAGAAAATATTAAAGTGTTTGAAATTATAAATTTCTGTCTCTTGGAAACCATGCGTGATGGAGAAAAACCGATATCATATTTGAATTCATGAGAAAAAATACTATCAGAATCGCATATGTTTCATTGTGATACAAAAAAAAAGTTCCTTTTTTGTTGCTCAGTGTTATATATTAATAACGGCCATTTTAGACGTATTACTTTTCTTCCCTCTAACCCCGTAAGGTAACTTGGGCTTAACCTGTCATCTGAATTCCCAACAACTATCTTAGCTATCCCCCCCCCAAAAATAAATTCGACTCTAAATCTCGTGATCACTGTTGTTAATTTATTCTTCATTCCTTCATGAGTTTAAACGTTATCGATACCTATGATTTGAAAACATTAGCTCAGGATAAGGATGTATGGAGAGATTATGTCCGCGTGGCCATGAACCTAGGCTTAATAATAATAATAATAATGGATAGAACACGAAATAAAGAAATAAGGGGAATTATTGGTGTGCAAGAGGAAAAGAAAAGATTAGAGTGGTATGGCCATGTCAAAAGAATGCCAGAGCAAAGATTGCCTAAATTTGTTATGGAATGGATCCCAATGAAAATGAACAAGAGAGGTAGACCGAAGAAAACTTGGATACAAGGGGTACAAGCGGCTATGAATATCAGAGGATTGGAGGAAGACCAATGGATAGACAAAAAGGAATGGCGTTTGGTTTCTGGAAGACGGCGGCGGCTGCCATGATACCGGATGATTAATACTAATAATAATAATAATAATAATTAAAGACAATGACTACATTTACTTAAATATTTAACATTAAGCTTCTTGTAGTAAACCAGAGGGAAAACGCCCAGTTGGTAGACCAAGAATGAGGTGGAAGAGTAACATTAACTATGATTTGAGGGAAGTAGATTATACAGGGAATGATTGGAAAGCATTAGCTCAGGATAGGGATGTATGGAGAGCTTATGTTCGTGCGGCGATGAACCTACGGGTTCGATAGTGCCAGTGAGTAAGTAAGTATTAACATTAAAATATAAACTGTTAACTTAGGGAACAGTGTCATCTACTGATGTGGTTACCCTATGTTTTTGCGGACGTACGATTTAATGTAATTATCTACTTGAGATGTGATTTGTTGCTATACATTTAATCGGTTACTGCTCTGTTCTGGGCGTGCCTAGAAGCCTCGTGTCCACCTACTGAATTTTGTCGCACCACATTAATAAGCTAAACAAATATGTGCTATACCTGCCTACACTGCATGCGAAATCCAGTCTATTCATCACTTCACATATTGTTTCTACTTTGTCTTCAAGTATATTATATAAAATAAAACTTTAATATTGGTGTAATACATTTCTTTGTTACAAACATTTGATGCCATACACATAACGACTGGTTCTTGCCAAACGCTCAGACAACCTTTCTGAATTGTATTTGGAACTTCAAAACACATGACTGACTATTTTAATTGGGTATTTTTTCCCCCTTCATTTACATTTACTGATATGAATTACAATAGAAGCTCCTTATTCTTGGGGGATTAATTAATTAATACTTACTTACTTACTCACTGGCACTATTGAACCCGTAGGTTCATGACCGCGCAGACACAAGCTCTCCACACATCCCTATCCTGAGCCAATGCTTTCCAATCATTCCCTGTATAATCCACTTCCCTCAAATCACAGTTAATGTTGTTCTCCCACCTCATTCTTGGTCTACCAACTGGGCGTTTTCCTTCTGGCTTTCCTACAAGACGTTTCCATGCACATCTTTCATTCCCCATACGCGCAACATGTCCCGCCCATCGCAGTCTACGAGACTTAACTGTTCTTATTATATCTGGCTTCCTATAAAGACCATGTAGTTCATTGTTATGTAGTCTTCTCCATTCACCTGTCCGTTCATCTCTATTTGGTACAAAAATTTTCCTAAGAACTTTATTCTCAAATACTCGTAATCTCCTTTCCTCCCTTAAAGTAAGAGTCCATGTTTCGCATCCGTATAATATAACTGGTAGAATAATAGTTTTATATATTCTCAGCTTAACGTTTTTGAAAGGAGTTGGGACATCAAAAGTCTCTGCAATGCATAATAGCATGCATTTCCAGAATTGAGCCTATGTTTAATTTCTTTGTGCATCTCATTCCTATTTGTGATTATTGTTCCTAGGTATTTGAATTCAGTCACTTCCTCAAAATTTCCATCATTTGTCATTAGCTATCCATTTCCATTATATACTGGATTTCTACGTGTGACCATATATTTAGTTTTACTGATATTTACTTCCAGTCCTAATTTCTTAGTTTAATTAATAAATAAATTAATAATAATAATAGTAATAATAATAATAATAATAAAAATATAGAATACGAAATAAAGAAATAAGGGTAATTATGGGTGTACAAGAGGAGCCGGACATCATAGACATTATAGAAAAGAAAAGATTACAGTGGTATGGTCATGTCAAACGAATGCCAGAGCAAAGATTGCCAAAAATTGTTATGGAATGGATCCCAATGGAAAGGAGGAAGAGAGGAAGACCGAAGTAAACTTGGATAGAAGGGGTACAAGCAGCTATGCATATCAGAGGAATGGAGGAAGATCAATGGATGGATAGAGAGGAATGGGGTTTGTTTTCCGGAAGACGGCGGCAGCTGCCATGATACCGGATGAATAATAATAATAATAATAATAATAATAATAATATAATAATATAATAATAATAATAATAATAATAATAATAGTCCAAAAGCATTCAAGACTAAAAGTGTATAAAACACTAGCTCTTCTAACTCTTTTGTATGGTAGCGAAGTATGGCCGTTGAAACAGAAGGATATACAGAGACTTAGATTTGCTGAAATGAGATACCTTCGGAGGACTGCAGGATACACACTACTAGTTCACAAAAAAAGGAAGACATCTTAGAAGAATTACACATGGAACCTTTAGAAAACAAAATTTCTGATTATAAGTCAAGATGGATGCTACATGTTCATCGAATGGAAGATCACAGAATACCCAAACAAATGTTAAGATATCAACCTGCAGGAAGAAGAAGACCAGAACGTCCACTCAAAAGACTTTTGGATGGTGTTTCTCTTGAGGCCGAAACAGGTCAACAAATGGCCTAAATTCGTGAATGTACTATGATGGTGATCATGATGATGATGATGATAATAATAATAATAATAATAATAATAATAATAATAATAATAATAATAATAATAATAATAATAATAATAATAATAATAATGTTTTATTTATTCTGGTAGAGTTAAGGCCATAAGACCTTCTCTTCCACTAAACCAGCACAAATACAAATAAATATTTGACAAATATAGATATACACTATACTAATTATAAACAGTTAAAGATACATTAAATGTAAAGTAAAGTAAAGTGATCCCACAACAGGCCCGGAGGCCCTTGGGGTAGTAGGAGGTTAAGGCTCCCACTTTTTCTAGACAATCGGCACTTTATGTCAGCCGGGTTGTCAGCCCTGCGTGACGGCCGCCTTTACCCCCAGAACAAGCGTCTGGTACTCATTTCCGTTAGAGGCTGAGTCGACCCCAGGACCATAGTGACGCCAGAGGGTTTGGGTCAGTTTAAAAATCCTGACCCCAACGGGACTTGAACCCTCGACCCTCTGGCTTGTAGCTCAGTGCCTTATAGCAATGTAAATTTCATGCACAAACATCATTTTATAGGATAATAACAATAATAATACTTAGGATAATAATAATAATAATAATAATAATAATAATAATATAATGATAATAATATAATAATGATAATAATAATATAATGATGATGATGATAATAATAATAATAATTATAATAAGAGTATAAATACGATAAATTATAGTGTTCTGCTCAAGAGCAGGTCTTTCACTGCAAACTCAGCATTCTCCATTCTTTCCTTAAATCAGCTTTCCTTTTTGTATCCTCATACAAACCATTTATTTTAATATTGTCTATCATCTGATGTCGTTTTCTGCCTCTAACTTTCTTTCCGTTGACCGTTCCTTCTAGAGCATCCTTCAGCAGGCAGTTTCTTCTTAGCCAGTGGCCAATCCAATTTCTTTTCCTCTTCTTTATGAGTTCCAGCATTGTTCTTCTTTCACCCACTCTGTCTAGCACATCTTATTTCTTACTTTGCCTGTCCATTTTATACGTTCCATTCTTCTCCATATCCACATCTCAAAAGCTTGGATATCTTCAGTAAATATGCCGCGAATACAGAAACCGTAAATATGGAATGGTATGTTGCATGGATATATAGGGGATTCGTATAAAGGTTAAAAAATACAATAACAATTATCGTAAGTAATGCACGAGTGATTTCCAAATTATCGATAAATTAACGACTCACGAAGTGAGGAGTGAATTTATCTAGAGAATTTGAAAATCAAGAGTGACATTTGTTAGGACTATTTAACGAATAAATTTAAGCTCTTTACTAAAAAATAATTATTTGAATATAGTTACCGGTGTTTTAAAATATTTATATAGTTAATGTAAACGGCGATGTTTGAAAACAAATTAGAAATGTGAGGTTATGTATATTCACTGCAACTCGATCATATTATTTATTGCCAAATAGGATCGCAATATTGTAAGAATGCATTCTAGTGGACAAATAATGAAACACATCAAACTATTATAATCAATATTATAGTTTAATCATTTATATATTGAATAAACAACTCAGTAAAATCACTGAATCTATTCGTTATTTGCTATATTCAATGTATTTGTTGGAGAAAAATGATGGTCTAACCTGTTCAGAATATTAAAAAAGGAGGAGCTTTCTTTATCACAAAAGCAGGAGCTGATAAAGAGAAATCGATAAAGAGCGAGGCGAAACACAACTGTCATAGGTGTAAGACAGAATTCATTGAAGCGTGATTGGTCATTGACTACAATTTGCGACATGAGTTAAATAGTCATAAGTAATGTCACGAGTGGTTTCCATATTATCGATAAATTCACGATATTACGAAGTGACCAGTGAATTTATCTACAGAATTTGGAAATCATAAGTGGCATTTGGTAGGACTATTTAACGAAAAAATTAAGCTGTTTACTCACAAATCATTATTTAAATATCCATCCATAATAATTTTGTCCGAAGGCAGGTCTTTCACTCCAATCATAGCATTTTCATGCTATGCTTTGCAGTTTTACTAGGGAATTATAGGTGTGGTAGCTTCCCGTTGCTTTCCACTCCGGTGAAGTATGGTGATGATAATGATAAAGATGATGATGATGGTCGGATGATTTTCGGAGACCGTTGGGCCCTAAGCTTCCTGAGGTTCGTCTTACAGGTGAGGAAAAACCCCGAAAAAACCTCACCCAGGAGCCTGTCCCGACCGGGAATCGAACCCAAACTCCTGCGTGACAAGGCGTATTTAAATATAGTTAAAATATTTATATATTTAATGTAAACGGCGATGTTTGAAAACAAATGATTGTAAGAATGCACTCTAGTGGAGAAAAAATGAAACACATCAAACTGTATATTAATTAATTTCTGATGTAAATATGGCAATTATATTTTTCTGTGAAAAAATACATTTAAGAAAGTGCAAACAGTGGTTTCTTTCTTTGGTGGTATAATCAATTGCTACAAATGTTTTTATATTAACTCCCGCATGCGGTATGTGTTGACATTCAAGCACTATATATACAATCTGTTAGCCGTATTTCTTGGAGGGTCAGTCACTGCAAAATAATGCTATGACCTATTCAGAATGTTAAAAAGGAGATGTTTTATTTATTATGATAAGCTTTAGTTGGTAAATTCTAGGCGAAACACGACTGTGATTGGCTGTAAATAAAAAAAGCATTGTAACGTGATTGGTCATTGACTCCAATTTGGGGCATGAGTTAAATAGTCCTTCTAATATACCGACTGGATCCGCGAATAAATACATTTTTAGCCGGGAACACAGGAACTATGTCGCAATTTTTTAACTCGCGAATAATGAAAATGCTAATAACGGAACCGTGAAGACGGAGATTTTATTGCACTTCAAAACCTATGGCTGACTGCTTTTGCTTCTAGAAGTCACTCCAAGTTATTAATATAGGCTATTATATTACATAAGTAGTTCCTACTTGATTATATCAATAGAATAAAGCTTGATATACTAGTGCTCAGCATCTTCGTCCCTGATTCCAAAGGCTGGGTCATTGCATTCTTCTACTTCTTCTTCTTTCTTCCAAGTATTAGGCCAAGGCCTGTTACGATCCTATAGAAAATTTCCCCTTCAGCCTTTCATAGGACGGCCCAGAGATCTTCGTCCTCTTGGTATATAATTATAAACAGCTTTGGCGATCCGATTTGAACTCATTCTTTCAAGATGGTGTTTCCAATTTAGTTGGTACTGTTTAATATATTCCAAAATTGGCATAGTCTTCAATTCTTTTAAGATACCGGTGTTCCTTTTCCGATTCCGTCTGGTGTAACCCGCTGTTCTGCGCATGAATCTCATTTCACAAGCCGTTATTCTGCTTTCATGTTGTCTTTTTAGTGTCCATGCTTCACTACCATAGGTCAACACTGGTCTAGCCAAAGTGTTATATAAACGTAATCTGGCGTGTTTTTGTACAAGGGATGGTTTCATAACTGATTAATAATTTCCAAACTTTTATTATAACTAGTAATTTTTTCAGGGATATCCTTTTCATCCAAGATAGAGAGATAATATCCGATCCGATTGAGGGTCTTTCCACTTTTCAGTGGTTGCCCTTTCACCAGCCGGCTGATGGCCCTTCACATCCACATGTGTCAATCACAGAGGTAGATGATCAACAGCCAGTGTAGAGATGACATGTGGTTAGCATGTCGAGTCCCCCAGCCGTTATAGCTGGTTCCTCAACCTGGAGCCGCTACTTATTGTAGCTACCCAATTGCATCACGATGCTGGGTGGGCACCGGTCCCATATTGGCCGAAATACCATGAGAAAATTTCTTCCCCCATGCTGACTCGAACCAGCGCAAGTCCCGTAGCTCTGCGCCAAGGCTTCCTACCTTAACCGCTCGGCTACGGCGCGGGACGAGATAATATCCAAGATGTTTAAATTGATTAGATCTTATACGATGCATTATTTCAATAGTATATTACTTTGACACTAGACCCCTCTGAGCAAAATTTGTTGTTTACATGGCTAGCATTGAATGACCATGCTAAGATGTTAAAGAGTGTCATTAAACAATAGTATATTACGATGCGAGGTTGGGAAGTGGTTTTTACAGAAGGGAGGAAAATGTTTAAAAACCGATCTATAGCGAGGTTTTTAATATCCGAGTTTCTGTAAAACACTTCAAAAACGTGCGTTGTACATTATTTTTTGTGCGATGGTGTTTTCAAAATAATAAATAATATCAAAATAATAACATCTTTGTTGGAAATATTTGCGTTCATTATAGACAACTGACTAACGTTAACAGTGTAGGCAATGTTTATTAGTTAAAATTACAGGAAGCCGTGACACCAATCAGTTATAAAATAGCGGCAAGTATTTATTGTTTTATATTGTTTCAAATAAAGTTCAGTTCATTTAAAATGCTGTGATTTGTTTAGTATAATGTATATTAACACTACCTTTTGGATATATTTTTGTATATACATTGTACGTAGTATACATAAATACTTCCCACACGCGGTTTGTAATAAGTAATGTATCAGCATAGTTATATTATTACAGTATAGTTACTTAGGTTGGCAACCCTGATGTAGGAAGTTGAACTTTCAATCATGGTCGCCTTGCTGTAAGTACGACAAAACGTACAATCGCGCAAAAAACGCTGCTACTATTATTATTATTACTAATAATAAGAATATAATTGCCTGAGAACTACAGGAGAGATATAAGACAGGAAATGCAAAGATAAGGTGAAAAGATGGGGTAGAAAGATGACAAAAAGAAAAAGTTGGAAGAGAGATAATGGCTGTTTTTTTGTTGAATTTTTATATTTATTATTTTGAATATCTTGTAGGATATTTAAGACATGAAAAAAAAGTCTAATTAAATTACCATGTTGAAATATTAACTTAATACAAGTTTTTGTTTGCATGATATCCGATATATTTTTTTCTATCCGGTACAAACTACCGTTTTGTTTTCTGCTCATAGTACAAGAAATTTCTCAGTTGTCTTTTTGTAGGATTACAGGATGTACAGTCTTTGAAAAAAATGATGGCGCAACTCTTGATGGTGGAAAGTTAAAAGTTTTGAAGAGCGATTCACACAAGTAAGTTGTTACACGTGTTGTCTCCTTTGAGGTCAAATCCTGCGGCATAAGGGGCCAATCATATATTTATACCAATCGTTATTGAAAGAATTTCAACAAATAAATTTATTAATTGAATTTCTAAGTTAAGAGAGTTATCAGGTGACTAAAAGCAAGTAATGGACTCTTAAACCAATCAATAGTAAATTAGTGCTTACCTCTGAAGCAGTATTTGTATCGTTGGCTTCAGTAGAGCAGTCGGTAAGATGATTTTTTTAAAATAACGACGTTATTTTTTATAATGCCTACACGTTACCAGGCTATGTTATATAAATAAATTTGTATATGTAAGGAAATTAATTAATTAATGGAAACAGCTCATATATATAACATAATCATCATCCGGTATCATGGCAGCTGCCGCCGTCTTCCGGAAACCAAACGCCATTCCTCTCTATCCATCCATTGATCTTCCTCCATTCCTCTGATATTCATAGCTGCTTGTACCCCTTCTATCCAAGTTTTCTTCGGTCTTCCTTTCTTCCTCCTTTCCATTGGGATCCATTCCATAATAATTTTTGGCAATATATATATATATATATATACAAGGTTTAATTATAATATATATATTATATATATATATTAATAATTGGTAATAGTATAAAGAAAAACAAAAAAAACAATAACATTACAATTACATAAAGAAAACACAATAATATTACAATTACATGATAATACAATAGCATTATACACTAATTAAGTTATGTATAATTGTTAAGAATTAATGGTATTGCATTTTGATAACATGTATTTATTCATGAATGAGTGTTGTTCTTATTTTCCGCGTTTTGTCCAGAAATTTACCCAAGTTTATCCAATTTTCTGGATTTACCAATAACTCGTAGCATGCCAATCTTTCCCGATTTGAATTTAGAAATCTTTCCGGTAATAAGTGATGCCTCCAATATTCTAAATCATCACATTTTCCTAATATATGTATCTCATCTTCAAAGTTCCCACACATTGGACATATTCGCATATCGTGATCGTCGCTAATTTTTAGAAATTTCCATGTCCCTAGCCTAAACCAAGCAAGCCCTTATATATATATTATATATATATATATATATATATATATATATATACAGACTCAGAGATCCGGGTTCGAATCCCGTCCAGGCATTTATTTTTCTTATCATACCATATATATAATGAATAACGATTGTAAAATCTAGTTACTTTGTTTAAAAACACAAGACATAACAAGATTGTTTATTTCCACTACTAATGTAAAATGCATCTGATTAATTTGAATTAAGACAAGTTAATATATAATTTCATTATACAAGTCAGTCCTGGAGTATTGCATCGCTTCATACAGACAGTTTCTAGCAGGGAACGTTTGTGGTATAGTGGAGGGAGCTTCTATTTCCCATGCAGGAGGTCGCTTGTTCGATCACGCTGTCATGCTTTTTTCTGTCTCTCTCGTCCTTATCTCAATTAATTTTCTTTGTTTTGTTTTATTAATTTTTTGCTTTGTTTTATTTACAGAATTTACCGCACTACTTACATACGCGAAATTATTTTCCATTGCACGACATGCAACAAAATTGAACGGATTTTAGTTTCTCAAATAGTTCTGCGCCGTAGCCGAGCAGTTAAGGTAGGAAGCCTTGGCGCAGAGCTACGGGACTTGCGCTGGTTCGAGTCTCCATGGGGGAAGAAATTTTCTTATGGTATTTCGGCCAGTATGGGACCGGTGCCCACCCAGCATCGTGAGGCAATTGGGTAGCTACAATAAGTAGCGGCTCCAGGTTGAGGAACCAGCTATAACGGCTGGGGGACTCGACATGCTAACCACATGTCACCCCTACACTGGCTGTTGATCATCTACCTCTGTGATTGACACATGTGGATGTGAAGGGCCAGCAGCCGGCCGGTAAAAGGGCAACCGCTGAAACGTGGAAAGACCCTCAATCGGATCGGAAATAGTTCTATACTTGTGAACCAAACAATTGACCTCTGATCATGCGCAGTGGCTTCGTTCTGGGACTTGAAAATTACCTATGCGCCAACAATTATTTCAAAGGCTGTACCTTAATCAGGTGGCAGATTTTAGCTCCGGGCGAGAATTCTAGTGATGTTCTCTTTATACTTTTTCTTGTTTGGAATTTCGTCAATTTAAAAATAGTCCAACATTAAACATGAATGATACAAGAGTTGTAAACTACTGTTATAAAATTAATTACTTTATCCTTTACCGGTATGTTAACTTTTTCTGTTGTTCATTATTATTTGTAGATCCTTTAACAACTAGATCGCATAGCGTTTAGATGTTTATGTATATCTACGTCAGGACAGGGATTTTATTTACTTATAGGGTTTAGGTCACACATATATTAACATGAAAATAGTAGGTATATTACGATACAAGTGAGGTAAGCGCTTGTTACTGATCGAGAAAAAGTTTGAAAAAAACGAGGGGCTTATGCCGAGTTTTTTCAATTTTCGAGATCTGTTATGTGCTTACCTCATGTCTATTGCATACTATTTTTTTATCGATGTGACTATTTTTATTAAATATAGTAATAAATGAATTAAAATGTTGGTTGGATGTAAATGACTTCTATGAGAAAGAAACATTTGGTGATCGTTGCTATGTAGCTTTTCATTTGTTTTATTATAAGCAAAGATTGTTGGCTTTGGAGACATTTTTATATGTAGTACCGTGATTAGAATCTGTTTGATAATTTTATTATGGAAGGAGTCATGGTAGATGATAGAGAAATTGAAGAAGCCTGGAGAGTGGGATGTTCTGCATTAATTCCGGAAAAGTCTAAAGAAAGGTACGAGTTAGTGTACAAAACATTCAAGAAATGTTTTATTTTACTTACCGAACGTGTGCTTTTTGAGTTCATATCAGCATTGCGATTTCTTTTGTTTGCATATCAACCAGGTTAGATGTGGGAACCGTGACTTACTTCCAGTAACAACAATATTTGTCAGTATAAGAAATTAGTCACATCGACCAAAATATATTATACACTTACAGTAATCACTGAGCCGGGGCTAATGGCTTTTAGGGCAGGAACTCGTAACCTTCAGCGAAGGACATAGATCACCAAACTCTACTTTGTCATCCCTCTACTGCTTTAATATAATAATATACAAATATTATAAGCTAATAAGATCAGAGATTGAAGAAAAATTGACTGATAACAACATTAATAAATAATGGTGAACTATGATTAAAATCATAGTTAAGACGCTAGACGCTGCAGGTCCTGGTGTGTCTCCATTTCCTACGACTACAGCGTCTTAACTACTAGTAGCGCATATTCGTCCTGCTGATGATGCAAGTTAACGTTCGAAAGGCCTACAGTTAATATTTTACATACATCATTTTAACAAAATTGAGGGCGACAGCACCTGCCAACAGGTACATTTTCATTTTTATCTTATAGGTACAGGTATAAATTAATATTTACCTACATTTATTATATAATAGAATTACTATTGAAGAAAAAATTAAGCTGCTGAAATAAGGTTTCTGAGATTTCTAGCCGGCTATACATTATTTGATAAAGAGAGAAGCGAAGACATTAGATCAGAAGTAAAAGTACACAACATTTTAGACATAAGACACCAAGTAAACTGGAGGGAGCACTTACAACGCATGTCAAAAACATCAATTACTACACTGCAGCCATACCGTTTCCACGACAGTGTTGCCGATATGGATATTCAGTGGGAGTGGCCGCTTTATGTATGCGGTTAGCAGACATACAGCTGGCAACATCTCAGCAATATCAAACCTTACTAGCGCGCTATAGCTGTATCAAGAGCAGTGATTGGTTGTGGCAAAGTTCACTCTCACTACAACCATTTTCTTATTGGCAGTAGAGCGCGAGTTCTCCCTTTACCCCTCGTACAACCTAAACTTGAGAGCCGGAGAATCGGCGACTCGGGTATAGAACAATATACAACTATGATCCTCGCGGAAGAAGAAACCCAGTAGGCCTACTAATAGATGGGGAGACCATTTTGATTGCAGCTGGAACGGATCATATGGCACATCCATAATGCAGAAGATGACGATGATGACACAAGTCCATAGATACGGTTTATTAATTTCAAACAATCATCATCATCATCATTCGGTAACATGGCAGCTGCCGCCGTCTTCCGGAAACCAAACGCCATTCCTCGCTGTCCATCCATTGATCTTCCTCCAATTCTCTGATATTCATAGCCGCTTCTACCCTTTCTATCCGTTTTCTTCGGTCTACCTCTCTTCCTCTTTTCCATTGGGATCTATTCCATAACTAAGTGAGACAAGATAAAGTGTGAAAATTATAGAGGCATATCAGTAACAAGTATGTTACGTAGAATTTATGGACGTATACTAAGTAAAATGGTTGATTTAGAATACCAAGATAAAGAAATGGAAGAACAAGCTAGTTTTAGAAGTGGTAGATCATGCACAGATAACATAAAAATTGCATAACGCAAATGATAGAAAAAAAAAGAGCTACTAACAAATATATACATTTACGTTTTGTCGAATTAGCTAAAGCATATTATGATAATATTCCTTAAAATGTTATTGGAAACTTTAGACAATTCCAACATTACTAAAATATTAATAGAAGCTATAAAGGCATTATAATTTGAAACAATACATATATAAAATCCTCCGAAATACCGATGTGAATCGAGAGTGAATACCTGTTTCTATTGTGCTAATATGCTTAATAATTTCTTCTTCTTCTACGATCCTATAGAAAATTTTCCCTCCAGCGTTTCATAGGACGGCCCAGAGATCTTCGTCCTCTTGGTATATAATTATAAACAGCTTTGGGAATCCGATTTGAACTCATTCTTTCAAGATGGTGTTTCCAATTTAGTTGGTACTGTTTAATATATTCCAAAATTGGCGTAGTCTTCAATTCTTTTAAGATATCGGTGTTCCTTTTCCGATCCCAACGGGTGTAGCCCGCTGTTCTGCGCATGAATCTCATTTCACAAGTCGTTATTCTGCTTTCATGTTGTCATTTTAGTGTCCATGCTTCACTACCATAGGTCAACACTGGTCTAGCCAAAGTGTTATATAAACGTAATCTGGTGTTTTTTGTACTTGATTAATAATTCCCAAACTTTTATTATAACTAGTAACTTTTTCAGGGATATCCTTTTCATCCCAGATAAAGAGATCATATCCAAGATATTTAAATTGATTAGATCTCTCTAAAATTTTATTCTGGAGACAGATATAATAATTTACCATATACTAGTATTCCTTACCTGATTAATCCATAGGCCTTTTCATAGGATGAGTGAAATTGTGGAATGGGATTTTAATATAAAGTCCATTCACTGAAATTCAATTTATTTTTATAAGGGAATTATTGAATGGCTGAGGAAATTTTAATTAAAAAAAATGAATTTCAAATTTTGAATTCACATAAAAACAATATGTATATTTGCACGAACCTTAATGCTATGAAAGGTGTACAGTGGCTCCTGTGTTTGACGGGGTGTGAAAAGAGAAGGTATTTTACACACTCTATTAGCGTCGTTTGTCACGGTTAACAAATTCTGCATTTACTTTCCTCGCATGTGAAAAATGCACTTACGTATATCGTGTGTGTTAAGTTCTAACATGTTACGTAATATTTTGCAAAGTGTTTTACCTATTTAATGCTAGCAGCGTATATGACAAAAGCCAAGACATACTAAAGGTTAACACGCACACACTATTGAGTAACACTAAGAAATTGGGACTGGAAGTAAATATCAATAAAACTAAATATATGGTCACAAATAAAAATACATTATATAATGGAAATGGACAGCTAGTGAAAATGAGGGAAATGTTGAGGGAGTGACCGAATTCAAATACCTAGGAACAATAATCACAAACAGGAATGAGATGCACAAGGAAATTAAACATAGGCTCAATTCTGGAAGTGCGTGCTATTATGCATTGCAGAGACTCTTGACTTCCCAACTCCTTTAAAAAAAAACGTTAAACTGAAAATATATAAAACTATTATTCTACCAGTTATATTATATGGTTGCGAAACATACTTTAAGGGAGGAAAGGAGATTACGAGTATTTGAGAATAAAGTTCTTAGGAAAATGTTTGGACCAAAGAGAGATGAACAGACAGGTTAATGGAGAAGACTGCATAACAGTGAATTACATAGTCTTTATAGGAAGCCAGATATAATGAGAACAGTTAAGTCTCGTAGACTCCTATGGGCAGGACATGTTGCGCGTATGGGGAATGAAAGACGTGCATGGAAGCTTCTTGTAGGAATACCAGAGGGAAAATGCCCAGTTGATAGACCAAGAATGGGAGAATAACATTAACTATGATTTGAGGGAAATAGATTATACAGGGAATGATTGGAAAACATTAGGTCAGGATAGGGATATGTGGAGGGCTTATGTCTGCGCGGCCATGAACCTACGGGTTCTATAGTGCCAGTGAGTTAGTTATAATAATAATAATAATAATAATAATAATAATAATAATAATAATAATAATAATAATAATAATAATAATCATCATCATCACCATCATCATCATTATTATCTTCTTCCTTTCATGTGATAGACCTAGCGGTCGGGTTACGGTCTCAATCCAACGTTTGAAGGGTCTGCCCAAAGATCTATTGCCTGGTGGCTGGTAATTTAAGATTTGACGTGGTATTCTTGTTCTGCACATTCTTCTTACGGTAAGATTTCCAGTTGTTTCTGTATTTTTGTACATATTCCATGACTGATTCTGTTTGTAATTCTTTGAGAATCTGAGAATTCCTTTTATGGTCTGTTCTTGAGATTATTATTATTATTATTATTATTATTATTATTATTATTATTATTATTATTATTAGTGGAAAATGTTTTGCGAATCTAAAATTGTCCTCAATTTGAAGTTTATGGTGTGGTAAGCTTGTAAGAGCAAGCTAACTGGTATTTTTATTCTGCACAATTTAGATGAGAAAAGCACCCGAAGGTATCACGCCTAACCTGTCTCTAAATGACATTTCGCGTGACGGAGCTTGTACTGCATATTATCAAGACATTCATAGGGAAAGCTGGCTATCAATTTAAATGTGACACCAAAACTACAATTACTTACAATTTGCAGCGGAGATATATATATTTTTATGTTCTTGTTACGAAGGCCAACAGGTTAGGCATCCGCTCCGCTTTGAAAATATGTAGATGACAGGTAAATTTTGTTTTTTTGCAGTCTGTATTGCAACTGGGCTAAGGCGAGTTACATTTACTGCGGAAGAAAAGGGAAATTTCATTACTAATTGCTCTAATACGAGCTCTGTATACTTATCAAGTATAATGTATTACATTTAAATCTTTGACATTAACTTACATAACACATGATTGAAGTTGCTTATTTTGATAGTCTCTGAGGTTTTTGTGATTAATCCAATTATGAAGACCAGACAAGACGAAGTGTTATCAGGGCCTACTGGATAACATACTTTTTCTACTGCAACAATTACCAATTATTACTGTATTGTAACGGACTGTCAACAGCACGTACGGCTTGCTGCCCGTGTGATCCATATTTGTAAATAACATTGTATATATCTTAATTTTATTCTAATAAAGTCCTATTACTACTACTTTTTCTACAAATATATCTCGGTACAGTTTAGTGAAGTTTTAAAATTTATCATAAGTAATGCCACGAGTGATTTCCAAATTATCGATAAATTCACGACTCACGAAGTGAGGAGTGAATTTATGTAGAGAATTTGGAAATTAAGAGTGGCATTTGTTAGGACTATTTAACGAATACAATTAAGCTGTTTACTTACAAATCATTATTTAACTATAGTTATTTTAAAATATTTGTCTGATTCATCCGAGGCTTGGTTTGAGACTCATCATGTCATTGGTACCACGCCAAGGTTATAATCCACAGGAAGGTATGAACATTTAAAAGCAAAATTAAAATAATTTCAGTAGAATCTTTTTAAATTTGCAATACGCTATACAGATTGATTCTGTAAGAGTGTGAAAAAATTAAACAGGGAATATAGGATGCTCCACTGAACAATTTGAGGTAGGGAACCTAGGGTCGGAGAAGCCAGCCTATGGGAATATTGAATAAACTTATCTAACACATTGCGAATGTGTCTAAATGGCACAAAGAGTAGGGTGCGTGTAGGCAAACAGTTTTCAGACACTTTTGAAATCCAGAATGGGTTGAAGCAAGGAGATGTACTATCTCCTCTACTATTTGATTTTGTACTAGAGCATGCCATTAAATCTTTAGAGAATGAGGAAGGTTTACAACTCAATGGTATTAATAAGCTGTTAGTTTATGCTGATGATGTAGTACTACTGGCCGATAGCGAGGAGATACTAAAGGCCAACACGCACACACTACTGAGTAACCCTAAGAAATTAGGACTGGAAGTAAATATCAGTAAAACTAAATATATGGTCACACTTAGAAATTCAGTATATAATGGAAATGGACAACTAATGACAAATGAGGGAAATTTTGAGGAAGTGGCTGAATTCAAGTACCTAGGAACAATAATCACAAATAGGAATGAGATGCACAAAGAAATTAAACATAGGCTCAATTCTGGAAATGCATGCTATTATGCATTGCAGAGACTTTTGATGTCCCAACTCCTTTCAAAAAACGTTAAGCTGAAAATTTATAAAACTATTATTCTACCAGTTATATTATATGGGTGCGAAACATGGACTCTTACTTTAAGGGAGGAAAGGAGATTACGAGTATTTGAGAATAAAGTTCTTAGCAAAATTTTTGGACCAAAGAGAGATGAACAGACAGGTGAATGGAGAAGACTCCATAACAATTAACTACATGGTCTTTATAGGAAGCCAGATATAATAAGAACAGTTAAGTCTCTTAAGATTCGATGGGCAGGACATGTTGCACGTATGGGAAATGAAAGACTTGCATGGAAGCTTCTTGTAGGAAAGCCAGAGGGAAAACGCCCAGTTGGTAGACCAAGAATGAGGTGGGAGGATAACAATAACTATGATTTGAGGGAAGTAGATTATACAGGGAATGATTGGAAAGCATAAGCTCAGGATAAGGATGTATGGGGAGCTTATTTCCGTGCGGCCATGAACCTACGGGTTCGATAGTGCCAATGAGTAAGTAAGTAATTAAGTAACACATTGCCTAGCTTTAGTGCTTTCCAGCTGACTGTTCGTATACCAAATTTGACGTTAATTATGTAGGCCTTACTACATTAAATATGCGGTAAAAGTGTCTGTTTATTTTAAAGGGGGTATCTACACCTTTAGCCATTAAAAAATATGGCATGTTGTTATTTTTTTCTCAGCAAAATGCGGGTTACAGAAATGAAATTTGGTTTTTTTGAGTTCTATATTACGTAATAGTCGTTTGTATGGGTTGGTAGTCGACGTTTAAGGGACGTTGAATACAGAAGGATATACAGAGACTTAGATCTGCTGAATGTGAGTTGATACCTTCGGAGGACTGCAGGATACATACTACTAGACCACATAAAAAAAATGAATGAATAAACATCTTAGAAGAATTAGTACACAAGTGAATATTTAGAAAAACAAAATTTCTGATTATAAGTCAAGATGGATGCAACATGTTCATCGAATGGAGGATCACAGAATACCCAAACAAATGTTAAGATATCAACCTGCAGGAAGAAGAAGACCAGGACGTCCACTCAAAAGACTTTTGGATGGTGTTTCTCTTGAGACCGAAACAGGTCAACAAATGGCCTAAATTCGTGAATGTACTATGATGATGATGATGATAATACAAAGTGAGGCTATTTGTTTACTTAAGTACAATCTAACTTCAGTCGTTTTGGTTAATTAAATATTTAAAATGTCAGCTGAAAATGTTACCTTGTCTTGCCGTTTCCCGATAATTTTCCTAAATTTCAATGTATTTGAATGATTCTTGTTTTATTTACTCATTAATGCTGTAACTACAACAGATGCTACATCTGTTTAATTATGTAGAGTGTAAATATTTTATTTTGCATTTTAAATTGATGCATACTCGTTTTTGTTAAAATTTGCATTACATTAAAAAAATTAAATACGATAGGTACATAACTAATTATAGTATATTTTGTTCATCTCTGTAAACTATATATACATGCAAATTTTCATCTCAATATCTTGTAAACGTCGGGAGTTATCATAAGTAATGCCACGAGTGATTTCCAAATTATCGATAAAAAATATGGAAATCAAGAGTGGCATTTGTTAGGACTATTTAACGAATAAAATTAAGCTGTTTACTCACAGATCATTGTTTAACTATAGTTATTTTAAAATATTTATATATTTAATGTAAACGGCGATGTTTGAAAACAAATGTGAAACGATTGGTACGCTTCATTTGTTCTCACTGCAACCTGATCATATTATTTATTGCCAAAGGATCGTAATGTTGTAAGAAGAGAAATTTATAACCAACGTTATAGGTTTCTCATGTCCTATGATGTAAATATGTCAATTATATTTTTCTGTAACGTCATTTCCTGGAAAATAATTCGTTTAAGGAAGTGCAAACAGTAGTTTCTTTTTTTTTGTGGTATAATCAATTGTTACAAATGTTTTTATATTATCTCTCGCATTCGCTTTCTGTTGACATTCATGCACTATATATACAATCTAGTAGCCTATTTCAGAGAGTCACTGCAACAAATGCTATGACCTATTCAGAATGTTAAAAAGGAGGTGCTTTGTTTATTATGATAAACTTTAGTTGGTAAATTTTAGGTGAAACACGACTGTGATTGGTTGTAAATAAAAAATCATTGAACTGTGATTGGTCATTAACTCCCATTTGGGGCATGAGTTAAATAGTCAGGGAAACCGTATTGAAAAAATAAGTTACGGGAAAGAAGCGACAAACTTACCGAAGATGTAAGTACCTTCTAAAATTAAAGGGCTCACTCGAGTGACAGCGTTGCACAATTTTAAACACAACTCGAAAAATAATAGAGATATCAATGACTATTTAACTCATGCCCCAAATGGGAGTCAATGACCATTCACGTTTCAATGATTTCTGTTTTACAACCAATCAGAGTCGTGTTTCACCAAATATTTATCAGTGTTATAATTACCATATTAAAGAAAGCTCCTCCTTACAATATTGCGTTCCTTTGGCAATAAATAGTATGATCTGGTTGCAGTGATAAACAAAAGAAGCGGTAGAAGCGTACCTATCGTTTCTCATTTGTTTTCAAACATCGCCGTTTACATTAAATATATAAATATTTTAAAATAACTATCGTTAAATAATGATTTGTGAGTAAACAGCTTAATTTTATTCGTTAAATAGTCCTAACAAATGCCACTCTTGATTTCCAAATTCTCTAGATAAATTCACTCCTCACTTCGTGAGTCGTGAATTTATCGATAATTTGGAAATCACTCGTGGCATTACTTATGAAAATCTTTCACTAATTTAAAGACGAAGTTTCAATTCATATGAGAAAAAATAAATTGAAAAATGACTTGTTTTGATCCTCAAAGATATAGAGCCCCCTTAATAAATTGGTAGCGGTTGGTACCCTGTACACTGTCAACTAGCCGAAAACCAATGTGTTTTCTTTACATTTTTTCACTTTGATAAAACAGATTTTTCACTCTAACAAATAATTTCAATATGTACTCAAATTAAGGGCTATCGAAAGCAAAAAGATGTTATCTGCCTAAAGCAATGCAGCTACCTGTTTGCAACCACATAAAAATAGCGTGTGCTGACGGCACTCATTTGATTGGATAATAGAGAAAAATCGCCAACTAAGCATAAAAGATAACCATAATCAAGCTAAACTTGCATATGTATTATCCATAAACACTTGTGCTTGCGGTACTGCTAATAACAATGTTTCGCTCTTTAGTGCCACATACAGTATACGCCTGTGATTGATTGATTGATTGATTGGTTAATTAATCTCTGTTTGTCCCGTTCGGGACGTTTCTAGACAGTACTAATTTAGTTACGCTTATTTCCCTATATATATCAACAAGTGACATGTGGTTAGTGCATCGCCTCGAGGTGACATCTAGTAAGAAACTAAGGTATTACATGGATGGAAGAAGGTCGGTTAAATTTTTCTCAGAGGCCTCTTTATTCAGGTTTGAGGTCCTTTTACGAGCCAGAAAGTTTTATTCAGGTTTCAGGTCCTTTTACGAGCCAGAAAGTTTTATTCGGGTTTCAGGTCCTTTTACGAGCCAGAAAGTTTTATTCAGGTTTCAGGTCCTTTTACGAGCCAGAAAGTTTTATTCAGGTTTGAGGTCCTTTTACGAGTCAGAAAGTTTTATTCAGGTTTGAGGTCCTTTTACGAGTCAGAAAGTTTTATTCAGGTTTCAGGTCCTTTTACGAGCCAGAAAGTTTTATTCAAGTTTGAGGTCCTTTTACGAGCCAGAAAGTTTTAAATTAGAAATAGAAGGGAAAAGTATAGAACAGGTCATGAAATTCAAATATTTATAAATATAAATTAATAGCAGCAACAGAAGAATAGATCATGTTCTCCATCAAGCAAATAATATAAACAAAGTATTGGGATGTTCACACAGTCCTGTTTGGAAAAATAAAAAAATAAGAATAGAAGATACAAAAGTAAGAATTTATAAAACTGTCGTAAGACCAGTTTTAAGGAACGCTAAAATGTTCTTATAGTATAGATGGAAAGATTATAAAATTTGTTATAGTTCCAGATATTTTCATTATTCTTGTAAAGTTTTATTTTAAGGGGGGTAGAATTTAAGTTGGAACATATATCGTTTGAAATTATCAATAATTGCTGACATGTGGTTGCGAATGCCGAACAGAAACTAAAAAGAAAAAAAAACAAATGAATGAAACAACCGAAATGAAAGTTTTAAGGAAAATCGTAGGAAAATCGCTGAGAGAGAAAGTTGGCAGCTCTGTTATTAGAGAAGAATGTGAAATTGAACCTATAAACCTCTGGATAAATGATAGAAGACTAAATTGGAACGATCACATAGATAGAATGGAGAACAGTAGAAAGTACGTGACTGGACACCTCAGCAGAAAAGGCCTTTAGGAAGACCAACAACTACGATGGAAGGACGTCACCATACTCCGGACCTGTAGTGAATGAACACGCAACAACCTGCCAGCTTTCATGCGTAGAGGAAGAAGAGGAAGAAGAAGAACAACAAGAAGAGAAAGAAGAAAAATAAGATTCGGGACACTTGGCTTAAAGTCCCTGCCATAGGACTACATACAGTATACAATATTTAAAAAATCACGAGAAATTAACACATTTATTTTATGACAAATGCACCGCTACGCTAGTTTGGTTGATTCATTCCCAACAATTAGGGCCTACCTGCGCCTTGCTGGCTGACCGCTAACATTCTAACAAATAAGTCTCTCATTGGATGGCGAATACACTTGCTCCCATCTTTTTAACTGTCTCTAGCTAGCTCATATGTAGATCTCAGAATGTACAATGTAGGCATAATATTCCAGATTTATCCGTATTTCAGTATGCTCTTGCGAAAGCCATATAAATTGTTTGGAAATTTTCGGGACATCGAGTGATATTACGTAGTTAATATTTTGCGTTAAACTACTCAGAAAAATAAGAAAGAAACCTTATTCAGGTTGATGGATGCTAGTATATTTACTAAGAACCTTTCTAATATTAACTTTACCTAAATTGTGTCGCACCATTTTTGCTACAAAAATGTTTAATCAAGGATGTCACTTATCTACATCATCATCATCATCATCATAGTACATTCACGAATTTAGGCCATTTGTTGACCTGTTTCGGCCTCAAGAGAAACACCATCCAGAAGTCTTTTGAGTGGACGTCCTGGTATTCTTCTTCCTGTAGGTTGATATCTTAACATTTGTTTGGGTATCCTGTGATCTTCCATTCGACGAACATGTTGCATCCATCTTGACTTATAATCAGAAATTTTGTTTTCTAATGGTTCCATGTGTAATTCTTCTAAGAGTCTTCATTTTTTTGTGATCTAGTAGTATGTATCCTGCAGTCCTCCGAAGGTATCCCATTTCAGCAGATCTAAGTATCTGTATATCCTTCTGTTTCAACGTCCATACTTCGCTACCATACAAACGAGTTGGAAGAGCCAGTGTTTTATACACTTTTAGTCTTGAATGTTTTTGGACTGTGGCTTGAAAATTTATTAACCCTAGAATTTTTTAAAAATTAGATATTTTTTGCATTTACATCCTTTTCTTCTTCATATGAGATATTGCATCCTAGATATGTAAAATTATTCACCTGCTCCAAAATTGTATTGTCAAGTACAATTTTACGTCTGACAGGATCTACACGTTGAAATACCATAATTTTCGTTTTCTTCTGTAGATATCTTCAATCCCCATTCTTATGTCATTTATCTGTACTATAAATGATTGTAAATCAGGATAAAATTATTTAATAACCAAATTTATTTGCGTATTCCATATAACCATTTCACAGTAAGTAGAAAAAAAATGTACAGTGTTTTCAACATATGTGATACCTCCTATAATAGGCGGAGAAATAAGTACCGGTATTGGAAAACAAATCAGAAAGCAGGATTCCTAGAGGGCGTTTTCTTGTCACTACAGTATTTCCGTTTTCCTTTTCATAGGAAATGCGTCATTCAATACTTGACACTTAATATGTTTACTCAGCGAATGTTCCTAACTCATGCATTCAAGAGTAATAGCCAACGGTGGTGAAATTACTTTAATTTACACAAAATCTTCTAAC
The DNA here is from genome assembly GCA_030220185.1 of Diploptera punctata. Classification (NCBI taxonomy): domain Eukaryota; kingdom Metazoa; phylum Arthropoda; class Insecta; order Blattodea; family Blaberidae; genus Diploptera; species Diploptera punctata. The sequence continues at coordinate 819,578 of JASPKZ010003887.1, read as the reverse complement.
ATTAGAGGTAATTAACTGTACTGCTATGCTCGATCTATATTTAAGCAGAACATTGAACAATTTCGACAATACATGCTTTTTCAGTTACATAAAATTGTGAAAAAACTTCTGCTCATACGATGAGTCCTGTTACCTAATGCAGTCTATTAATAACAGAAGAAGTTTGTAAAATGCTAAAGATTTTTTTTTACTTTCGAATAAAAAAAACGTTTCTGTCTCTCTTGATCATATTGAAATTTTAATGAATTGTAAGTAAGATGACTAAGAAATCGTGGTAACAAAATTTCAGTATACATTTTTGGCCTTGGTGACTGGAGGAAACGAATAAAAGAAAAAACAGGTTTTATATCGAAATTTCTGAAAAAGATCTCAAACGGTACGTCGGATTCTACTCTTTAGATAATTGTTAAAATTTACAATACATTTTATTGAAACATCAGTGATTAGAAAATGTAAAATTAATTTCTGAATTGAAAAATAAAAATATTTTCTGTATCTGTTTTTGTATGTATGCAAAAGTTGGATATATATTTTTGTGCTTATGATTTAGAAATTTGTTACTTTAAACCCAATTATTAAGCGATATAAATACTCTAAAGCCACCTCCAGAAGACAACCCACAAATGTAGTCATTACCAAATTGAAGACGACGGATGTTGTTACCAGTTGTCTACAATAGAACATCGAACGACAACCACTTTGATGTAGACACAACAGGAATAGACGTTAGGTTAAAAATAGTTGAGTCCAAAACATTAAACCACAACAGAACCGGAATTTACGTACAAGAAAAGTCAAAGGCAGTTCAGATCGAAGTAAGAAGACTCGACACGGAATTTTATGTATTTGAGGCAGAACTCCTTGACGGAAGTTGTCCCCAGATCTACAATAGAACATCCAACGACAACCACATTGATATAGACACACCAGGAATAGACGTTAGGTTAAAAATAGTTGAGTCCAAAAGATTAAACCATGACAGAACCGGAATTTATGTAGAAGAAAAGTCGAAGACAGTTCAGATCGAAGTAAGAAGACTCGACACGGAATTTTTTGTATTTGAGGCAGAACTCCTTGACGGAAGTTGTCCCCAGATCTACAATAGAACATCGAACGACAACCACATTGATGTAGACACACCAGGAATAGACGTTAGGTTAAAAATAGTTGAGTCCAAAAGATTAAACCATGACAGAACCGGAATTTATGTAGAAGAAAAGTCGAAGACAGTTCAGATCGAAGTAAGAAGACTCGACACGGAATTTTATGTATTTGAGGCAGAACTCCTTGACGGAAGTTGTCCCCAGATCTACAATAGAACATCGAACGACAACCACATTGATGTAGACACACCAGGAATAGACGTTAGGTTAAAAATAGTTGAGTCCAAAAGATTAAACCACGACAGAACCGGAATTTGCGTAGAAGAATAGTCGAAGACAGTTCAGATCGAAGTAAGAAGACTCGACACGGAATTTTATGTATTTGAGGCAGAACTCCTTGACGGAAGTTGTCCCCAGATCTACAATAGAACATCGAACGACAACCACATTGATGTAGACACACCAGGAATAGACGTTAGGTTAAAAATAGTTGAGTCCAAAAGATTAAACCACGACAGAACCGGAATTTGCGTAGAAGAAAAGTCGAAGACAGTTCAGATCGAAGTAAGAAGACTCGACACGGAATTTTATGTATTTGAGGCAGAACTCCTTGACGGAAGTTGTCCCCAGATCTACAATAGAACATCGAACGACAACCACATTGATGTAGACACAACAGGAATAGACGTTAGGATAAAAATACTTGAGTCCAAAAGATTAAACCATGACAGAACCGGAGTTTATGTAGAAGAAAAGTCGAAGACAGTTCAGATCGAAGTAAGAAGACTCGACACGGAATTTTATGTATTTGAGGCAGAACTCCTTGACGGAAGTTGTCCCCAGATCTACAATAGAACATCGAACGACAACCACATTGATGTAGACACACCAGGAATAGACGTTAGGTTAAAAATAGTTGAGTCCAAAAGATTAAACCACGACAGAACCGGAATTTGCGTAGAAGAAAAGTCGAAGACAGTTCAGATCGAAGTAAGAAGACTCGACACGGAATTTTAAGTATTTGAGGCAGAACTCCTTGACGGAAGTTGTCCCCAGATCTACAATAGAACATCGAACGACAACCACATTCATGTAGACACAACAGGAATAGACGTTAGGTTAAAAATACTTGGGTCCAAAAGATTAAACCATGACAGAACCGGAGTTTATGTAGAAGAAAAGTCGAAGACAGTTCAGATCGAAGTAAGAAGACTCGACACGGAATTTTATGTATTTGAGGCAGAACTCCTTGACGGAAGTTGTCCCCAGATCTACAATAGAACATCGAACGACAACCACATTGATGTAGACACACCAGGAATAGACGTTAGGTTAAAAATAGGGGAGGCCCAAAAAGTAAACCACGACAGAACCGCAATTGGCGGAGAAGAAAAGTCGAAGGCAGTTCAGATCGAGGAAAAACGCACACGACACGGAAGTGTATGGAGTTGAGGCAGAACTCCTGGGCAGAGCCGCGCGGGAAGCTGGATAAAATAGCAGAGGAAACAAACATCCTATGACGATAATCGTAGATTCATTCAAAGCTACCGTAAAAAAATAACAAAAAAACTGTTGAATGCATGAAGACAGATTTTATCGATGTAAAAAAATATTCTTAACACTCTCCACTGGGTCAAAAGCCAATCAGGATTTCATGGAAACGAAATAGCTACCTAGCAAAATGAGAATAATTGATTACAAAGCATTTCTTTTGATTTGTGCCAAGCAACCATCGATATACTATCACACCAAAATGTGGAATACAACTTACACCAAATCCACGAACATCTCCGACATCTAAGTGTTCATTCCAAACATATCACATAGTCCCTCTATATCATTTTGGCCCAATTAAATTCTATAATAATTCCTGACAAACAATGGATACTTCCGTTCTTACTCATAGGGCCTACAAGATCAACAACTCAACTTCCCCACTATGGAATTGCCCTGAAAGACCACAAACGGCTCTTTGTCTCATGACTGAGTGAACCTTGTTTTAAAAAGTCAACCAGCAGTTCTAAAATCAGCATTCCTGCCAATAATACTGAAGCATCACATCGACATAGTCGGGCTATAAGACTACTCCAGAATAAAATTTTAGAGAGATTTAATCAATTTAAATATCTTGGATATTATCTCTCTATCTGGGATGAAAAGGATATCCCTGAAAAAAATTACTAGTTATAATAAAAGTTTGGGAATTATTTATCAAGTTATGAAACCATCCCTTGTACAAAAAAAAAGGACACCAAAAAGACAACATGAGAGCAGAATAACAGCTTGTGAAATGAGATTCATGCGCAGATCAGCGGGTTACACCAGATGGGATCGGAAAGGGAACACCGATATCTTAAAAGAATTGAAGACTACGCCAATTTTGGAATATATTAAAATGTACCAACTAAATTGGAAACACCATCTTGAATAAATGAGTTCAAATCGGATCCCCAAAGCTGTTTATAATTATATACGAAGAGGACAAGATCTCTGGGCCGTCCTATGAAACGCTGGAGGGAAACTTTGCTATAGGATCGTAACAGGCCTTGGCCTAATACTTGGAAGGAAGAAGAAGAAGATAATACTTCCTCAAATACATCTTCCACACTCGCTAAGATTAATAGATTCCATATTCCACAATGTTATTATCTTTCCATCAGTAGTAATTCTGCCCAAGGGCAGGTATTTCACTGCAATCATAGAATTTGCATGCTATGCTTTGCAGCTTTACTAGCGAATTGTAGGTGTGGTAGCTTCCCGTTACTTTCCACACCGGTGAAGGATGATGATGATAATGTTAATGATAAGGATGATGATGATGGCCATATGATTTTTTATCTTTATGTAAGTGAAACATGATATGCATATCTCTGTGAAAATCCATTATATACCTCTCGGTTCTAACTAGTTTCTTTTGTTAAATAAAGTATATTTTATAAATTAGAATATTTCACGAGAAGTGTTTTTGCTACAATGTTTTCATTATCGCTTAACCAATTAATTTAATAAAGACAAAATTATACAGCCTACTTTCTACTCTATAACATTCGCCATTATTTATTATGTTTTATTAAATTACACTGCACATTATGTTATAGCACTATTTTATTTAACAAGGTCTTCGATATCTTAGGAATCGACATTCCGATTATGAGATAAACGAAAAGGTTCTTTTTTGGAGACTAGTATAAATCTATTAAATGGAATCAACATATAATCATTAAAAATAATTTAAATATGCCTAATTATTTATTTTAATTCATAAATAATTCTAAATTATCTATAACAATTAATTAATTATACCTTTTTTCTTCTTTTTCTAGGTAAGACGATGCATAACATGAATTATAGTTATTGCTGATAGAATTTATGCAGAAATATAAAAATATATTATTTGGTAAGTTGGATACACTGATTATTATTTGATCTAGTTGTACTTTAAACATTTGAAGACAAAACTCAGATAACATTGTGTGTGATGTTTTTAGAAATGTTTTATTTTGCAATGAAATTCAATTGTAAGTTGCTATCAGTACTATTGTCATAGAAGTAGTAACATTTCACCTAATGTAGGGATCAAGAAAAATTCTAATACATGGTCTAAGGCCAAATGAAATAAATTTATTTTTATTTTTTTATTTATTTATTTAGCCTGGTGGAGTTAAGTCCATGTGGCCTTCTCTTCCACTCACCAGGACAAACATATATTACATAAGAATATAACAATCTTAATTAACTCTAATATTAAACACTAAGTAAAAATTTGATCAAAAGATAATATCTAATATACATATTACGATCTATAATACAACCAGTTAATATTAGTTAAAATTAAGACTAAAACTAATAATAAAATGTATACAAGCAAGACATATTAAATTGTCCCTGTCTAGTGTATATAAAAAAACAGGAAAATAATGAGATATAGAAAACTAATTTTACGATTATACAATATTTAAAACAAAACAAATAAAAATATTTGTTATTCTTAATATTATTTACATAAATAATTAAATATATTAATATTGCTAAAAGAATACTATCAGTGATGTGTATAAGTTAGTTTGTTATTAAATAATTCTTTAGTTTGTTTTTGAAGGATGTTATAGTTTGACAGTCTCTGACATAGGGCGGAAGGGAATTCCATGTTTTGGTAAGTGAGACTGTAAAAGATAATGAATAATATACAGTGTGATGAGGCGGGATATAAAGGACAATGTGCTGATGGGATCGAGTGTCAAGATTATGTGTGTCGGGTAGTCTGATGAAGCGGCGTGATAAATAATTAGGCGATGATGTGTGAAGTATTTTATAGAGAAGGGATAGGGAATGGACAGTTCTACGATCTCTTAGACGAAACCACGATAATATTTAGATTAGTTGTGCAAAATTATACCGGGAAATTATTATATGTATTGTATACAACTTTCCTCATTAGATGATTGCCTCAAGGACAAAGTGATACAGACAATTAATTTTCAAATTGATGAAATACATTTTGTAAATACATTAAAACATTTCAAATTGTAATTGAAGTCTACATACTATAAAGTAGAAATTTTGTAAATATGGTTTCTTAAAATTGAAATTGATCCTCTAATGGCAGCGATGGCAATTTTAGAAAGATACACCCTGTCCAAATCTAAGGAATTCCAAAATGTAACTAAGAATCCTGGTATAGTACCTCTTGCCCCGATCATTAATCCTGTGACAGTTATACTATCTAATTGCTATTTATATTTGTAATAATAATAATAATAATAATAATAATAATAATAATAATAATAATAATAATAATAATAATAATAATAATAATAATAATAATAATAATAATAATAATAATGCTTTATTTTAGCTGGCAGAGTTAAGGCCATAAGGCCTTCTCTTCCACTGAACCAGCGAATAGTAAAATTATACAAAAAATTACATACATATTACAATTTTAAGATATTAAAATACAGACTAAACAAAATACAAAGATGATGTGATCTAATACTAGCTAATACTAACAAAAACATAGAATATAATAAAATTTAAATTATGTAAAATAAAGTAAGTAGCTTCCTAGATGACTGGTTGAATGCAGGCTTTAACGGCCGGTAATCGTAATGTTGAGTGATTCCGGGTTATGTGGCCGTGGTCCATAGTTGGTGTTGATACCAGACGTTTCGCCCTCAACTGCGGAGGGCATCTTCAGTGGCGAGTGCTTCTATGCGTGTTTCCTGGTCGGAAGATCTGGTATCAACACCAACTATGGACCACGGCCACATAACCCGGAATCACTCAACATTCCTAGATGACTATTAATGGAATGCTCTATATAGTTGTTAATAGTCAATTGCTGGCTAATATATGGCTTTCTTTTCACACTCAACTTCCTCAGGTTGGCCACTATGAGTCTCAAAACGAATTGTGGGATCTAATATCATACCAATTTTAGAAGATGGTCTAAATGCAATAATATCTATTCGTCTGTTACTCCCATTAGTGGCCACACCATGAACCTCCTCATAAACTGTGTATCCATAATCTCGCAAGGCTTTTGCCATTTTGTTTCGAATAGCGTGGTGCCGAATGTTTCTCAGTGATTCTCCAAACGGACAGGCCCCAAGGACGTGTGCAAGGGTTTCGTGCTCTCTGCAACAACGTATACAGAGGGTATCGTCCCTAGACCTGCCCGGCAAAGAACGCACCGCCGAACATTGGCTTGCATTTTAATTGCTTCTCTCCATTCGGAACAAGACAGAATATTAGAGAAGAGAGAATATTTGAAAGAGAAGATCAGTGATATCGAAATGGACGCAAGAAAAGGAACATCAGGCAATTTCATCAGAGAATTAGGATAGAAAGGAAGGGTTTCATGCTAGAAAAATATAATTACAAGTGAAAATGAGTACATAATTGCAGTTTCCAAAAATACCGGCATATTAATGATATGAAAAACTACTTTGACCTCTTAAATTGGCAAAGAATCCTGTAAGATATATTGGTTTAATTTATTTCATATTAAAAAAAGAAGAACTTCACCTTCTCTTTTTAAATTTATATATAGACGAGGTTATGTTAAAGCGGCAGTTAATTTATATAAACATTTTAAAGTAAATAATAAACTGTTGGATACAATATTATTTGCCGATGATCAAGTAGTGATTTCCAGTTCAGAAGATGATCTACAAAGTGGTATTTTTAATTTGGAAAAAGTACGTGTCAGTTATAATTAAAAAATTTCAAAGAATAAAACTAAAATGTTATCATTTAAAGGAAATGATAACTTAAGAGCAAGAATAGTAATTGATAATACAATTTTAGAGCAAGTGAACAGTTTTAAATATCTAGGTTTCAATTTATCATATATTAAAACTGAAGATATAAATGACAAAATAAATACATTTAATCCAATGTGTGGCACTATTAAAAGAACCCTTAAAAGCACAAGAAAAGAAACAAAAATGAAATTTTATAAAGTAATGGCTGTTCCTTTATTGATGTATGGATGAGAATGTTGGACGATCACTAAAAGACAAGAACAAAGATTGGAAGCAGCTGAGATGCGATTTTTAAGAAATATAGCAGGATATACTCTGCTGGATAAGAAAAGGAATGAAGATATAAGAAAGGAACTAAATATTTTCAAACTCACAGACCGAATAAATAAATATAGGAACGACTGGAAAGAACATTTTGATAGAATGCCAGAAGAAAGATTTCCAAAATTATTGCTAAATTATAAACCGCACGGAAGGAGAAATGTTGGACGCCCACACAGAAGATGGTCTGAACAATTTTAACAATTCTAGCTTTCATGAAAATGGAAACGAGCCAACAGGCTTAATCCCTGGATGATGATGATAAAGGGTTTATACATTTTTATAAAAAAACTACACTGGAGTCAGTAAAAAAAATAGAAAAAAGTTGACCGCTGTTATTTAAAGTTGCTTCAATAGTTTTCAAAAATTAAGAAATACTATTTTGAGTATGCTGAAATGAGATTCCTCAGACCAATAGCAGGATATCAAAGAACGGACAAAAAACATTACACAGAAATAAGACAACAATAGTGAAATACAGAACAAACTGAAAAGAACATTTGGCATGGATGACTGAGAATAGAATACCAAAAGCAGCATACAGCTATTCACCACAAGGAAGAAGAAGTTTGGGAAGGCCAAAGAAAAGATGGAAAGAGCAGCAATTTGGAGCCGGAACAGGCTAGTAAATAAGCCTAAATCGGAAGAACAAGAGGGAGAGGAGGAAGAAGGAAAAAGAGGTATGCGGGAGGGGAAGGGATTGAACCTGTATTTTATTTTATAAAGTTCTTTATAAAGTCCAACCGCTGTGCGTTCTCCGGGGGGGAGGTAGCGTGCTGCCTTCTGTCAAGCAGCGGGCCCGGGGTTCGATCCACGGGGTCGGGGCAGAGTAGTTTTTATGGGTGAGGTTGTTTCTATCTGAGTGGTTTTTCTTCACTTGTAAGACAAATGTCGGAGGAAAAACTTAAGGCCCAAAAGGTCCCCGAAAATCATATGGCCATCATTATCACCATCATCATCCATCACCGGTGTGGAAAGCAACGGGGGAAGCTACCACACCTACAATTCCATAGTAAAGCTGCAAACATAAAGCATAAAAATGCTATGTGATGCCAGTGAAGGACATGCCTTCGGGCCAGACCGAATTACTATTGTGTGGATTAATAGTCTATAATGTTCCTATCATTAGCGTTACAGCTCAAAGATTGATCAGTATGAAGGTGTTGAAAGGGGCGAACACTTTGCTTATTAAAAGTCCTGTTTATTTTAGCGCGACGGTGATTTCTTTTTTTTTACTTGCCCCGTAAATATACTGACCGGAACCTAAGGATTTTTACTTTCGTTTCGACGGACTGTCACGCTGCTCTAAAATATGTGTCGTCCGGATTTGAAACACAAAGATATCGGTATACCAGGCGTACTGCATGGACCATCAGGAACTAATAAATTATAGTAATATGTGAAAATTTGGTTGAATCCCCAAGAAATCGATCCATATAGACATGCAATTATTCGGAACAGAATTGCATGCAAGAAACCTTTGCACTGTTCGTGATACATGGAATTTCCTATTCCTATATTGATTGATTCCTGCCTCGAGAGACAGGTGAACAATTCGAGATCAAACAATTTGTATCATGCAATCGAGTATTAAAATAGCACATTCTATTCTAGTAACAAGGAAGATAGTAAAATTGCATAAACGTGAGAAAATTCCACTTAACTAAGGGAAATATCCGAACTCGACCACGCAAAAAAAGTAAATATTAGTAAACTTGGAAACACATAAATAAGAAAATAGATAATGTCATATAGGGTAAGGTTGCCTAATTCCGGTCATAGCTTTTTACATTTTTGTGCAAATACTTTTTATATTCAATGCCAACAAGTTGTCATTACGAAACGTTTTGTATTCTCTCCTGGCATCGGCGTTATTGTAACCACTTCTGATGTTGGGCGCCTGGAAGGCGGAGTTACGCTCTCCCGATGATGCATGGTAGGTGATGACGGTAGTAATGATGCGCCAGGAAAGGCGTTAATTCTAAATTTAATCAAATGAAGAGAATATGATAATGATAACTAACATTTGTCTGACAGGTGAGGAAAAAACCCCGAAAAACTTCACCCAGGAGACTTGTCGCGACCGAGGATCGAACTCGGATCCGCTTGTGTGGCAAGGCAGCACGCTTATCTCGAGACCACAGTGGTGGTCACAACTTTGTGAAAATGTAATATTTTAGATCCATCCATAGTAATTCTGCCCAAGGGCAGGTCTTTCACTGTAATCGTAGCATTTTCATGCTATGCAGCTTTACTAGGGAATTGTAGGTGTGGTAGCTTCCCGTTGCTTTCCACACCGGTGAAGGATGATGATGATGATATGATAATGATGAGGATGGTGATGATGATGTTGATGATGATTGCCATATGATTTCGGGGACCGTTTGGGCCTTAAAGGTTTCCTGACATTTTTCTTACAGGTGAGGAAAACCCCGATAAAAACCTCACCCAGAAAAACTGCCACGACCGGGTATCGAACCCGGGCCCATATTTTATATAATGGCGACAAAATATGAATACAAGAACATAGTATGAACATTTCACGAGATTATTTATCGAATTCACTCCAAACCATTGCACAGTTGTCCCCAAATGTCTCGTTATTTTCTGCAAGATAAGGATTCATAAATCTGTGAAAGTGGCATTCTAATTCCGTGATATTACAACAGAAACTTATAAATTTCAAATAAAACTGAATTCTCCGTTTATTAAAGTTGACTATTTAATTCATGCCCCAAATGGGTTTCAATAACCAATCATATTTCAATGATTTTTTAATTACAACCAATCACAGTCGTGTTTCACCTCAAATTTATCAAACAAGTTTATCATATTAAAGAAAGCTCCTCCTTTTTAATATTCTGAATAGGTCATAGCATTATTTTGCAGTAACAGACTCTGTAAAAAATACGGCTACCAGATTGTATATATAGTACACGAATGTCAGCTGATGGTGCTTGCGGGAGATAATATAAAAACATTTGTAGCAATTGATTGTACCACAGAAAAATAAACCACTATTTGCACTTTCTTAAACGAATTATTTCCCAGGAAATAACGTTGCAGAAAAATATAATTGACATATTTACATCATAGGCCATTAGAAATTAATTAATACCTATAATGTTGGTTATAAATTTCTCCACTGGGGTGCAGTCTTACAATATTGCGATCCTTTGGCAATAAATAATATGATCTGGTTGCAGTGATGAACAAGCGTAACAATCGTTTCTCATTTGTTTTCAAACATAGCTTCTCATTTGTTTTCGAACATCGCCGTTTACATTAAATAAATAAATATTTTAAAATAACAATATTTAAATAATGATTTGTGAGTAAACAGCTTAATTTTATTCGTTAAATAGTCCTAACAAATGCCACTCTTGATTTCCAAATTCTCTAGATAAATTCACTCCTCACTTCGTGAGTCCTGAATTTATCGATAATTTGGAAATCACTCGTGGCATTACTTATGATAATCAATCTTATAAGCTATTTGAAGGCAAGAGTAATACCGTTTTTGAGAAACGTGTTTAGAAAGTATGTTTTGGAATTGAAAATGCATTGGGAAAATAAATTGGAAAAAAACTGTTCTGCACCCCAAAAATACCTCATCGTATTTAATATTCTTACGCAAGAGGTACGTATATTTATTTTACCTGATGGATTTAAGACCGTAAGGTCTTCTGTTCCACTTCACAACTATTATAAATATACTAAATTAATGACATATGTGGAACCTAAATTTTGAAAAATGCAGACACATGGAAGTAATAGCCATAATTGTAATGACGGAACTGCATATAGGTTAGAGTGAACTCTGGTTTAATCCGCATGAAGTAGAGGGTGTGTAGTCAGATGTCTGATATACCCTTGTGCAATAATTGATAGGTCTGTTTCTGCTCCCTGGGGCAGAGGTGTTTTTCACAAGAGAAGTCCATTCATCTTGCACAACTTGCCAGCAAGTGATGGCTGTTCGGATTAAACTAACAAATAGCTCCAGATTTATTGTACCTTAATTCCAATCGCCAGTCATGCATAAATGCCACTATCTGGGGCTTATTTCATGTAATTTATTTTTTGTAGTCTTTTTAACATAGGTGACTGTAATAGATATAGCCGAAAGAACAGTCAAAATATATTAAATTAAATCGTCTTCTTCTTCTTCGGCTTTCGCCCACTTATAGGTTTGCCGTCTTCAGTTTCCATTTATCTCTATCATTCCAATCTCCCTCTTCCAAATTCCTATCATCCATTATAGTTCTGACGTAGGTTTTCCATTTCCATCTTGGTCTGCCACGTTTATTTCTTCCAGGAGGTGACCATTGGTATATATTTTTTGGACATCTTTCATTTTCTATTCTTTGTACATGGCCATACCATTTAAGCGTTTGATTTTCAATCCTCTTAACAACAGATGTGGTGACATTCATTCCTCTCCAAAGGAATTCATTTCTTATTTTTATCCTGTGTTGCTTTTTGCAGGCTTCTTCTAAAATAATCAAATTCAACTGTTCTTATTTTATTCTTTTGTAATTCCGTCAAAGACCAAGTTTCACTTCCATATGACAAATTATATCTAACATTGAAAATTAAAATTCATACGTTTATACTCACTTTGTCTTTGAGCCGACTAGAAATAAACTCTTCAATTAAACTATTTTATTTAAAGTTAATTACGTCATCAATTCTTCCTGTGCAAGATGGAAGTATCCACCGCTGTGGTCTCGAGGTAGCGTGCTGGCTTGTCTTGCAGCGAGCCCGGGTTCGATTCCCTGTCGGAGTAAGATTCCTGGGTTAGGTGTTTTCGGGGTTTTTCCTCACCTGTAAGACAGATGTCAGGAAGCTTTGCGGCCTAAACGGTCCCCGAATATCATCTGGCCATCATCATCATCATCATCATCATCATCATCATGGAAAGCAACATGAAGCTAAGACACCTATAATTGCTAATAAAACTGCAAAGCATAGCATGAAAATGCTATGATTGCAGTGAAGTACCTGCCCTAGGACAGAACACTGTAGAATATAAGATGGAAGTAATATGAAGTTGATTTTTAAGAAATTGTGAAATTATCATAAAATGGTGGTTTAAATTATCATGAAATGGTGGTTTAAATTATCATGAAATGGTGGTTTAAATTATCATGAAATGGTGGTTTAAATTATCATGAAATGGTGGTTTAAATTATCATGAAATGGTGGTTTAAATTATCATGAAATGGTGGTTTAAATTATCATGAAATGGTGGTTTAAATTATCATGAAATGGTGGTTTAAATTATCATGAAATGGTGGTTTAAATTATCATGAAATGGTGGTTTAAATTATCATGAAATGGTGGTTTAAGTTATCATGAATGGTGGTTTAAATTATCATGAAATGGTGGTTTAAATTATCATGAAATGGTGGTTTAAATTATCATGAAATGGTGGTTTAAATTATCATGAAATGGTGGTTTAAGTTATCATGAAATGGTGGTTTAAATTATCATGAAATGGTGGTTTAAATTATCATGAAATGGTGGTTTAAATTATCATGAAATGGTGTTTAAATTATCATGAAATGGTGGTTTAAATTATCATGAAATGGTGGTTTAAATTATCATGAAATGGTGGTTTAAGTTATCATGAAATGGTGGTTTAAATTATCATGAAATGGTGGTTTAAATTATCATGAAATGGTGGTTTAAGTTATCATGAAATGGTGGTTTAAATTATCATGAAATGGTGGTTTAAGTTATCATGAAATGGTGGTTTAAATTATCATGAAATGGTGGTTTAAGTTATCATGAAATGGTGGTTTAAATTATCATGAAATGGTGGTTTAAATTATCATGAAATGGTGGTTTAAATTATCATGAAATGGTGGTTTAAGTTATCATGAAATGGTGGTTTAAATTATCATGAAATGGTGGTTTAAATTATCATGAAATGGTGGTTTAAGTTATCATGAAATGGTGGTTTAAATTATCATGAAATGGTGGTTTAAGTTATCATGAAATGGTGGTTTAAATTATCATGAAATGGTGGTTTAAGTTATCATGAAATGGTGGTTTAAATTATCATGAAATGGTGGTTTAAATTATCATGAAATGGTGGTTTAAATATAATGCATGAAATGGTGGTTAAATTATCATGAAATGGTGGTTTAAGTTATCATGAAATGGTGGTTTAATTATCATGAAATGGTGGTTTAAGTTATCATGAAATGGTGGTTTAAATTATCATGAAATGGTGGTTTAAATTATCATGAAATGGTGGTTTAAATTATCATGAAATGGTGGTTTAAGTTATCATGAAATGGTGGTTTAATTATCATGAAATGGTGGTTTAAATTATCATGAAATGGTGGTTTAAGTTATCATGAAATGGTGGTTTAAATTATCATGAAATGGTGGTTTAAATTATCATGAAATGGTGGTTTAAATTATCATGAAATGGTGGTTTAAGTTATCATGAAATGGTGGTTTAAGTTATCATGAAATGGTGGTTTAAATTATCATGAAATGGTGGTTTAAGTTATCATGAAATGGTGGTTTAATTATCATGAAATGGTGGTTTAAGTTATCATGAAATGGTGGTTTAAATTATCATGAAATGGTGGTTTAAGTTATCATGAAATGGTGGTTTAAATTATCATGAAATGGTGGTTTAAATTATCATGAAATGGTGGTTTAAATTATCATGAAATGGTGGTTTAAGTTATCATGAAATGGTGGTTTAAATTATCATGAAATGGTGGTTTAAGTTATCATGAAATGGTGGTTTAAATTATCATGAAATGGTGGTTTAAATTATCATGAAATGGTGGTTTAAATTATCATGAAATGGTGGTTTAAATTATCATGAAATGGTGGTTTAAGTTATCATGAAATGGTGGTTTAAATTATCATGAAATTGTGGTTTAAGTTATTATGAAATGGTGGTTTAAATTATCATGAAATGGTGGTTTAAATTATCATGAAATGGTGGTTTAAATTATCATGAAATGGTGGTTTAAATTATCATGAAATGGTGGTTTAAGTTATCATGAAATGGTGGTTTAAATTATCATGAAATGGTGGTTTAAGTTATCATGAAATGGTGGTTTAAATTATCATGAAATTGGTGGTTTAAGTTATCATGAAATGGTGGTTTAAATTATCATGAAATGGTGGTTTAAGTTATCATGAAATGGTGGTTTAAGTTATCATGAAATGGTGGTTTAAATTATCATGAAATGGTGGTTTAAGTTATCATGAAATGGTGGTTTAAATTATCATGAAATGGTGGTTTAAGTTATCATGAAATGGTGGTTTAAGTTATCATGAAATGGTGGTTTAAATTATCATGAAATGGTGGTTTAAGTTATCATGAAATGGTGGTTTAAATTATCATGAAATGGTGGTTTAAGTTATCATGAAATGGTGGTTTAAATTATCATGAAATGGTGGTTTAAATTATCATGAAATGGTGGTTTAAATTATCATGAAATGGTGGTTTAAGTTATCATGAAATGGTGGTTTAATTAATCATGAAATGGTGGTTTAAGTTATCATGAAATGGTGGTTTAAATTATCATGAAATGGTGGTTTAAATTATCATGAAATGGTGGTTTAAATTATCATGAAATGGTGGTTTAAGTTATCATGAAATGGTGGTTTAAATTATCATGAAATGGTGGTTTAAATTATCATGAAATGGTGGTTTAAGTTATCATGAAATGGTGGTTTAAATTATCATGAAATGGTGGTTTAAGTTATCATGAAATGGTGGTTTAAATTATCATGAAATGGTGGTTTAAGTTATCATGAAATGGTGGTTTAAATTATCATGAAATGGTGGTTTAAATTATCATGAAATGGTGGTTTAAATTATCATGAAATGGTGGTTTAAGTTATCATGAAATGGTGGTTTCAAAAACTTAGGCAAATTACATTAAAATGTTTTTCAAGTTTAATTTTGTTTATCATAATTGAATGAGTCATTTCGAAAAGGGATCATCTACAGCTGATCAAATTTTACAGGAGAGGAAAAAAAACTGGTTCAACTTGTTCAGGATAAAGCATTGATTCTGAAATTGCTACTGAATAAAGTCAGAAAGTGGTAAAGGAATAGTGTAGTTGATGCATTGTCACACGGAAACGATGGAAGTAGGTGTGTAAACATGGAATAACTAAAAAAGTGAATTTCAGGAAAATTGGAGACATGCAAGTATTAGGCCGTGTGGCCTGTTACGTTCTCAAAGAGGAATTTTCCACCCAGCGCTTTTTTGGACGTCCCAGCGATCTTTTGCCTTGGGGCAGTAGCGAAGTATGGGTTTTGGAATTCTATGAGACGGCATTCGTTGAAGATGGGCTTTCCAGTTGTTCTGGTAGTTTTGTATATGGTGAAGAATGGGTTCTACATCCAACTCTTCCATAATTTCCTCATTTCTTTTATGGTCCCACTTTGTGTAGCCTGCTGTACGGCGCATAAATCGCATCTCATTTGCTGTTATTCGGCTTTCATCTCTTCTTCGTATTCTCCATGCTTCACTACCATATCTTAATACTGGTCTTGCGAGAACCTTATAAAGCCGTAATCTTGTGTTCTTCTGTACTAAAGATGGTTTCATTATACTGTTAATTATCCCCGTTGTTTTTGTAAAATTTGTGATTTTCTTTGATATATCAGCTTCATCTTGAAATGTTAAATTATAACCCAAATAATTAAATTCGTTTACTCGTTCTAAAATTTCATCATCCAAAACAATTTTGCTAGGTATAGGGTATTTCCCACAAAAGGCCATCACTTTAGTTTTTTTTGTATTGATTTCCATATTGTACCTTTTTGCAATTATATTAAAATTGTGTATAGAATACTGTAAATCTGTTTCTGTTGGAGGTATTAATACCAAATCATCTGCAAAAAGCAAAGAGTCTATTTTATGGTTTCTATTAATTTGGATAGAACCGTGTCTCATCTGTCGCCAATCTTGGAGTATTCTATCCATGTATATGATAAAGAGCAAGGACGAGAGGCCACATCCTTGTCTTACGCCCCTATTAATTTCGCTCCATTCTGTTTGTGTGTTATTGATTCGAACTGAAATCAAATTAGTTTTATAGATATTGTATAAATTTAAAATATGCTGTTGTGCTATATTGTTGTCAGTTAAATTTCGCTATTGAATTTGTCGAAGGCTTTTTTGAAGTCCACAAGAGCTAAATGTGTTTCTACATTGAACTCCCTGTGTTTTTCTGTTAATAATTTCATGGAGAAATAACCATCACAGCAGGATCGACCATTTCGAAAGCCATTCTGTTTTTCGCTGAGGAGGCTGTTAAGATGTTTGTATAATTTGTTCTTAATTATATTGGCGTACATTTTGTATCCAGTATTTAGTAAGCTGATGCATTTGTAATTTTGACAGTTTTTCCTGCCTGCTTTTTTAAATATTGGTATTACAATAGATTTTGTCCAACTTAATTGGAGATGATCCCTTTTCGAAATGACCAATTCAATTAATTTATGCAATTTTATGTAATTTAGTTAATTGTAATATCTTTTTGTACGTAGAAATACGTTATATAATGGAAACGGACAGCTAATGACACATGAGGGAAATTTTGAGGAAGTGGCTGAATTCAAATACCTAGGAACAATAATCACAAATAGGAATGAGGTGCACAAAGAAATTAAACATAGGCTCAATTCTGGAAATGCGTGCTATTATGCATTGCAGGGACTCTTGATGTCCCAACTCCTTTCAAAAAAACGTTAAACTGAAAATATATAAAACTGTTATTCTACCAGTTATATTATATGGGTGCGAAACATGGACTCTTACTTTAAGGGAGGAAAGGAGATTACAAGTATTTGAGAACAAAGTACTTAGGAACATTTTTGGACCAAAGAGAGATGAACAGACAGGTGAATGGAGAAGACTACAAAAAAATGAACTACATGGTCTTTATACGAAGCCAGATATAATAAGAACAGTTAAGTCTCGTAGACTGCGATGGGCAGGACATGTTGCGCATATGGGGAATGAAAGACGTGCATGGAAGCTTCTTGTAAGAAAGCCAGAGGGAAAACGTCCAGTTGGTAGACCAAGAATGAGGTGGGAGAATACCATTAACTATGATTTGAGGGAAGTAGATTATACAGGGAATGATTCGAAAGCATTAGCTCAGGATAGGGATGTATGGAGAGATTATGTCCGTGCGGCCATGAACCTACGGGTTCGATAGTGCCAGTGAGTAAGTAAGTAAGTAATATCCTTTTGTATAGATTTTTAGAATTATTTCTGAGATAGGTTTGATTCATGCTCGTTAGCATTTGTATAGGCCTAATACGTAGATGCATAAGGAACGTAAGCAGAAAAATAACGATTGCCCTTGGCTGTAGGGTGTCCAAATGCAAGCCTTGCTTATTAGTATACAATGAATTATTATTTATCCTATTTCAATTTGAAAACATTCTTAATAAATTGGACTCCATAGGAAATCAAAATAATTGAAATAAATTACTTGTTCGCTATGGACGAGAATTTATTTATAATCTTGATATCGTGAACTGATACTAGTTGAGAAAACACAAATGGGTAAAGCAAAGATATGTAATTAAATGTGAATGTAATATTACTTTGATAATAAGATATGATTATTTTACTTAATTGAATGTTGTTTATAATAATTTACTGTTAAACGATCCTGGTTCCATAGTTTTCCAAATGAAAGTAGTTTTTATTTGTTTGTCCTCAAATCTGAGCATGATTTGTTAAAAAATGATAAGTTAAATAAACGTGTTAATGAGATGTAATTTATGATATAATCATATTTACATACGGTAGGTGTCATACATGCCAACACGTCTTATGAAATGGACCTGTTTATTGCAGTTTAAACGGAGCAGAACGGATACCAGGCTAAGACAACCCATCGACCTGGATCATTACTTGAGAAGCGAATGTTGACATTTTTAAAAATGTATTTAGTTTGGTTATATAATTTAGAATGTGGCCTAGAAACACGGTCACAGAGTTCATGGTTAATGGTGGCAAGGGGACCTAATGGCGTGCAGTTGAAATACGTGACTTATTTAATTTACTTGAATCGTGCTGTTCGATTTGATAGACATTGCTATTGAATAAGAGACTATTGAGATCCAAAGCTTTGTAGTCACTTGGGTATTCATTGTAAGTCTCAGAGCAGGAGCTTAAGTAGAATATTTTATCAAGAATTTTCAAAATAAGTAATAAGGCGCCGTGGAACCTAGCACGATATTTATTTACCTACTTAAAAACCACTTTAATGCAATAAATAATAGATAGATAGATCATCGGTTGATTAATGTCTTTGACATCGTCCGATTCCTAATAGCCAATTGTGTCGGTCCATCCAATCTCCTAGTTGTAGATGTTTCTCCTTCATATATAACCATATTCCCTGACTCCAGGAGGTTTTAGGTCTTCCTCTGCTTCGTCTTCCCTCAGGTTTCCATTCCAAAACAGATTTTGGTAGTCGATCCTCTTCCATTCGCTGGACATGTCCGTACCATCTTAATTGCTGAGTTTTAATATAATCTAAAATAGTGTCTTCAATCTTCATTTTCTCCCTTATAACTGAGTTTCTAATTTTTTCTCTTCTTGAAATTCTTGCGGCCCTTCGTATAAAATCCATTTCCATTGCCAAAAGGTACTTATTTGTTTTTGTTGTTAATGGCCAAAGTTCTGCCAAAAATATATATTAAAAATATTTATCCCCGAAATTTAATTATCTTTATCTCATTTAACTCGTAAATGTGGAAAAAGAAGTGGGACTATTTTCTCTCATGACCACTCTGGGTACAACACTTATTCTCAACACTATTAAAATTCACAGTTTAAAATAACACTGTTACTCTATGAACCAGCGATAACCACATTAATCATCAGCGATGAACCCGCGGCTCTGTCGATAACACAGCATCTCCGTCGATAATAACTAATTTATGTCCGAATTTAACCGCGTAAAACACAAACAAATGTACACATTTAACCGCGTAAAACAAAAACAAAAAAAAAAAGGGGGAATTTCATGGGATTCGTCCTAGGTTAGAGTAAGTGGATTAGGGGTTCACAGAATTAGGGTAGCTTTTAGCTTCGTTACGTTCTAAATGTGTTTAAATACATAAAGAAATTACCTCTTCTATGGAAATTAAAAATGGCCGAATGTTACAGCGTAAAAAAATATTTACACTCGTAAATTTCTCATTAACATAATACTAATAATAATAATAATAATAATAATAATAATAATAATAATAATACTTTATTTATTCTGGCAGAGTTAAGGCCATAAGGCCCTCTCTTTCACTCAACCAGCACAAATACAAATAAATATTTGACAAATATAGATATACACTATACTAATTATAAACAGATAAAGATACAATAAATGTAGCAATGTAAATGTCATGTACAAACAACATTTTATAGGGTAATAACAATAATGATACGATAATAATAATAATTCTTCTTCTTCTTCTTCCTTCCAAGTATTAGGCCAAGGCCTGTTACGATCCTATAGAAAATTTTCCCTCCAGCGTTTCATAGGACGGCCCAGTGATCTTCGTCCTCTTGGTATATAATTATAAACAGCTTTGGGGATCCGATTTGAACTCATTCTTTCAAGATGGTGTTTCCAATTTAGTTGGTACTGTTTAATATATTCCAAAATTGGCGTAGTCTTCAATTCTTTTAAGATATCGGTGTTCCTTTTCCGATCCCATCTGGTGTAACCCGCTGTTCTGCGCATGAATCTCATTTCACAAGCCGTTATTCTGCTTTCATGTTCTTTTTTTAGTGTCCATGCTTCACTACCATAGGTCAACACTGGTCTAGCCAAAGTGTTATATAAACGTAATCTGGTGTTTTTTTGTACAAGGGATGGTTTCATAACTTGATTAATAATTCCTAAACTTTTACTATAACTAGTAACTTTTTCAGGGATATCCTTTTCATCCCAGATAGAGAGATAATATCCAAGATATTTAAATTGATTAGATCTCTCTAAAATTTTATTCTGGAGACAGATTTTACTTTGTATGGGGTCCTTCCCATGAAATGCCATAATTTTAGTTTTGTTAATGATATTTCCATATTAAATTTGGCACCTATTTTTTGTAAATTATAAATTGATCGTTGCAAATCATTTTCGGAAAGTGCCAGGAGAGCTAAATCGTCTGCAAAAAGAATAGCATCGAGTTTGAGGTTCCTATTGATGGGTATATATCCTCGTTGTGTTTTCCTCCATTCATTTATTAATTTATTCATGTATATAATGAAAAGCACCGGTGAAAGTCCACATCCCTGTCTTACTCTAGTGTTGATCTTTTCCCAAGAAGATAATTTGCCGTCTTGTTTAACAGAGATTTCATTATCTTTATAGATGTTGAAGATATTAGTAATATATTGTTGTGGAACGTTATCATCAGCTAAAATTTGTAGTAATATATTTCTGTCTACTTTGTCAAAAGCCTTTATGAAGTCAACAAAGGCGATATGAGTTTCTATATTGAATTCCTTGTGCTTTTCTAATAGTAGTTTTAGAGTAAAGAATCCAGATAATAATAATAATAATAATATAAATATGATACATTATACGGGAAACACCAATTAATATATATATCTTACACTGGATAATAATGAAGTCGAGTTTAGAGCAAATATAAATTTAGATTTCTTTTAAAAGATGCCAATGTCCGGCAGCCCCTTATTTCTTGTGTGGTAGGGAATTCCAGTTGCGAGAAGTGGAGATGGTATATGACATGGAGTGATGTGATGTCCTATGTTGCGGTATATTAAGTAAGAGACTATGTTGTGATCTTGTGTTTAAGTTATGGTTTGAGGATAGATACTGGAAACGGGATGATAAATAATTGGGAATCGAGGTATGTAGGATCTTAAAATAGGAGAATTAGACAGTGCGATTTTCTTCTCTCTTTTAGATGTAGCCATGACAATTCGTGGAATAATGGAGAAATGTGATCGTATTTTCGAACATTAAATATGAATCTGATACACATATTATGGACACGCTGCAGTTTGTCCGACAATCCGTCACTTATGTCAGTTAGTAGAACGTCACAGTAGTCAAAATGCGGCATCACTAAAGTTTGGATTAAAATTCTTTTAAGAGTTGTAGGAAGAAAATGTTTAAGTCGCTTTAGGGAATGCATTATGGAGAAGATCCTTTTAGATGTTTGTTTTACTTGCTCATGCCATTTTAAATTAGAATCTAAGTGAAATCCCAAGTTTTTGACGACGTCGGTATAAGGAATTTGTTCATTATCTAATATGACAGCCGGCATATTGCCATTGTTTATGAGGTGTAATAGCCTTGGATTTCCAATAATTATTGCTTGCGTTTTGTTTACATTTAGTTTCAGCCCATATTGTCTGGACCATAAAGATATATGCCTGAGGTCAGTGTTTACTTTGTCAATATATTCATTAATTTCGTCAGGCCTAAAGTGTGTGTAAATCTGTAGGTCGTCGGCGTAAAGATGATGCTTGCAGTTTTGTAGTTTCTTGGTCACGTCATTAATATAAATCGAGAAGAGAAGAGGAGCGAGGACGCCGCCTTGAGGTACCCCTTTCCTCACCAAGCGCCAGGAAGAAATACGATTATTAACAGAAACTGATTGCTGGACGATTAGTGAGGTAAGCTGCAAACCCAATCAAGGCAGTGTTGCCGACAGATGTAGTGTCTTTAGTCTCGCTAGCATTAAGTCTATATCTACTGTGTCAAAGGCTTTGCTGTAGTCGAGTAGGACTATTGCGGTGAGTTTGCTTTTGTCCATTGAGTCTCTTATGTCCTCTACAATGTCAAGTAGTGCAGTACTTGTGTGATGTCCTGTTCTAAAACCAGACTGATGTTCATCAAGTAAGTCGTGTGTGGTGAGGTAGTCTGTTAACTGTGAGTGTATTATGTGTTCCAGTGCTTTAGATAAACAGGGAAGAATACTAATTGGTCTATAATCATCGAGTGTTGTGGGAGTGTTTGATTTCGGTGTAGGACGAACAAGAGCCATTTTCCTGAGTCTGGGATAAGTCCCGGTCATTATAGAGGCATTAAAAATGTGGGTTATTGTTGGGAGAATAATGTCTATTATTTTTTGCAGGAGAGTTATTGTTATATTGTCTATTCCTTGTGCTTTAGATTTAATACGTAATACTGCTCTTTTGGCGTCATCAGGTGAGATATAGGAAAAAAAGAATTTGTCTCGGGTAGGTTGGGAATATGACATTAGTTCATCTAACATACTTCCACGATGATTATTTTCCGGGGATAAATTACATTAAAATGTCTTATGTTTCGTAAGTAAATACCTAATTACGTTTAGCCCCAGCAGTAATACATATAGGCTATGCATGAAAGAAAACAAAAGCAATTTATAAACCAAAAATAAAAATAATAAATACAAGATTAAAATAATGAAGGAAGCAAAAACTTAGGCCCCCCAATGACAAACGAGCAAATAGGCGAAAATTATGAAAGTAAAGGAACGAAGAACTAAAAGGTAAAATGAACGATGAAATGAAGAAATCAAAATAAATAATTAACTTAGGAGCGTAGAAGGAGAGAATTAGTGAAGGAATGAAGAAGGAAAAATTTCATGGGCATAGATAAACTTCTCGAAATTTCAGAGGTCTACAGTCTTACGCGATTTTTAGTTCTATGTTTTTTTTTAAATATAAAAATAAATGCATGCTCTATGTTAAATTCAAGGTTGCAGAAATTTCACGTCCATTCTGCATGGATATAAAACGGACGAAATAACTAATAAATTAAGCAACAAACGAGATAATGAAAAAATGAAGTAATACAGTAACTTATGAAGGGAAAAATGAAATAATGAAGGGAATACGAAATTCTGAAGGAAAACACGCAGAAATTAGGAACAAGTTATTGAAGAAATAGATACATAAGGACTTTATTAGACTAAAAGTAAGATACATACAATGTTATTTACAAATATGGGTCGCACGGGCAGTAAGCTGTACGTGCTGTTGAGAGTCCGTTACAATAAGTTAATGTTTGGTAATAATATAACTTAAAAAACACAATAATATTACAATTACATAACAATACAATTACATTATACATTAACTTAGTTATGTAGAATTATTAAGTATTAATGGTATTGTAATTTGTTAACGTATATATTTATACATGAATGAGTGTTGTTCTTATTTTCCGCGTTTTGTCCAGAAATTTACCCAAGTTTATCCAATTTTCTGGGTTTGCTAATAACTCGTAGCAAGCCAATCTTTCACGATTTGAATTTAAAAATCTTTCCGGTAATAACTGACGCCTCCAATATTCCAAATCGTTATATTTTCCTAATAAATGTATCTCGTCTTCAAAGCTCCCGCACATTGGAATATTGAAGAAATAGGAGAGAAGTGGTAAAAGGTTTGAACATAAAAAAAATTAACTTAGAAACGAACGAACGAAAGCATTAAAGAATGAACAAATAAATTGAACGATCATAAGAGGAATGAAGGAATCATTTGGAAAATTAATTATTTAATTTTTAGTTGCAGTGGTATTGTTATGAGTTTGTTTTAAGAATGCAAAGAAATTTACTTTTTAAAGTAATAAAGCAACGAATAAACGGAAGAAGAAATGAATACACAGATGAGGACAGAGACAAAACTAAGATTACATAACATCACATCAAAAGCTGCTCTAAAATACGGAAGTGAAATTCGGATTTTAAATAAAAGAAACTCTCATAAACTTCAAGTAAGCCAAATGCGCTTCTTACGATCATTGTTAGGAGTTAATAGACTGGATCACCAAAGGAACACAATTATCAGAGGAAAACTTGGAGTAACAAGTTTAAATGAAGATATACAAAGATACCAACAAGAATGGAAAAATCATCTGAGGAGAATGGCAAGAAATATACTTCCAAAATTGGCATTCCAATATACCCCCAGAGAGTTAAACATCGTACCTATATCTGAATACCTCCAAGAATATAGAAACAATTGGCTAGCCCATATTCAGCGCATGGATCGTCACAGAATACCAAAACAAATTCTTCACTACATTCCTCGAGGCAGAAGATCTGTGGGTCGACCTTTTCGGAGATGGCGGGAGACCGTAACGGGCCACTGGGCCTAATACTTGAAAGGATGATGATGATGATGATGATGATATACCCCAACTGGACATAGGGACCAAGGAAGATCAAAACATCGGTGGAAAGATCAAGACCATCTTCGCTAGGTTTACCGTACAGGCCACATGACCTAAAACGAATTTGTTCATGATGATGAGAAATGAATAAATCAATAAACGAACGAAATGAGTAATACAAATGGAGATAAAATGATAATTAACAAAACTCGTATTTTAAATAAACCAAGATTTATGAACATAAAGTTAGACACTTTGGAATGCATGATCCAAGAAGATCATTAGACTTGAAGGATTGAGGTCTTATTGCGTAACACACGTGAGATGTCATGGAGTGTGGACATGGGCAGGAAAGGTGATCAGTTGTAATACGACACCACAATTTATTTACAAGCTACACCCACCTACTGCATTTTTACATTTCTACAGCCCTCGAGGGTTGCGATTCCAATAGCAATTATTTCTAACCTAATTATCCAGCTGTCACCAGACATGTAAAGTACTTGCTTTATCTGATATACTGTGCACTCTAGGGCGGGAGTCAAATAGCTTTCCAAAAATTTATTATTTTAATTTGGAAAAATCATATTGAGCTCCTGAATTAAAATAATCACTTTATCAACACTGGAATCATAATTCATTATATAACATTTTGTTATGTGCAAACGTGATCAGTTATACATGGAAACCAATTACACTGGCCAACATGATTTTTGTATCATGAGTACCAATAGTTGTACTTAATGCAGTTTTTTTATCATGTATGTATTTGGAATTTCTCCATCACTCACAGTTTTTTTATTTCAATTTCAATTAATGGATTTAAATACTTATTTTTTAAACTTTTTTGTCCATTTGTCCATTTAAAATAAAACCAAATGAGCTAACTCAGGAGATTTCAGCTATGGAAAAGAGATATCAAGGCAAATGGAATCCTAATATGCTGGCCGATTGTTGTTGGACCATGAAGAATGATGCTCCACAGGCGAAATATAGCAGAAAATCGTCATTTCTTACTTTCTAGGTGAGTCCGAATGTTCGAATATTGTGTAGTTACGAATGTAGAAAATATTAAAGTGTTTGAAATTATAAATTCCTGTCTCTCGGAAACCTTGAGTGATGGAGAAAACCCGATATCATATTTGAATTTTGGAGAAAAAATATTATCAGAATCACATTTTTTTCTGAGTCAAAAAAATTATTTTTTGTTGCTCAGTGTTATTTTAAGTGAATTTGGAATGCTCTATATCGTTGATATTAGAATACTGGTTATAAAATACAGTTTTTTCTCATTATAAAATATCCTGAACTCGTGTCGAACTCAGGGTAGGGTCGAAGGATGAGATGAGATGAAGCCCCTTATATAGAAGTCTGTGAATGACAAGGGTGCCGGCCGACCACGCCTGACGCACAATCACGGGGCAGATCAACGAAATGAAACGAAATGGATGAGATGAATATGGAGAAATGGTGGAATGAAATTGTGGTAGAGGAAAATCCCGAGAAAAACCTGCCCAAACTCCGTTTCGTCCATCACGAAACCCACATGGAGTGACCGAGACTCGATCTCGGGACTCCAGCGGTGAGAGGCGAACGTCTAACAACTTACGTCACGGTTTTTTCTTATTGTACTAAATGTATTTGATTCACATTTTCAGTTTATTCACATTTAGCGTAGTTATTTTTTGGAGTTATAGTTATTGATTTACCTATAAAATTAATGGAAATGTGCAAAATTATTTTTCTAAAAATCATACTAAGATAATTAAATAATTAATAAAAAATAACTAAATTGCACTCAGAGTTTTAATAATAAATAACCAGTAAATGTTTAATTGTGACTATTTAACTCATGCCTCAAATGGGAGTCAATGACACCAATCACATTTCAATTATTTTTTATTTACAACCAATCACAGTCTTTTTCACCTGGATTTTATCAGTTTAATTTTATCACTTTAAAATCAAGTTCCTCCTTTTTAACATTCTGAATAGGTCATAGCATTATTTTGCAGTGACTGCATGCAAATATAGTGCACAAATGTAACCTTATCGTGGTTGCGGGAGATAATTTAAAAACATTTGTAGCAATTGATTATACTACAAAAAAACACTGTTTGCACTTTCTTAAACGTATTTTTTCTCAGGTAATAACATTCCAGAAAAATATAACTGACATATTTACATCATAGGCCATCAGAAATTAATTAATCTACAGTTTGATGTGTTTCATTTTTTTCCCCACTAGGGTGCATTCTTACAATATTGCGATCCTTTGACAATAAATAATATGATCTGGTTGCAGTGATGAACAAGTGAAACATAACGTTTCTCATTTGTTTTCAAACATCGCCGTTTACATTAAATATATACATATTTTAAAATAACTATATTTAAATAATGATTTGTGACTAAACAGCTTAATTTTATTTGTTGAATAGTCCTAACAAGTGCCACTCTTGATTTCCAAATTTTTCTAGATAAATTCACTCCCCACTTTGTGAGTCATGAATTTATCGATAATTTGGAAATCACTCGTGGCATTACTTTTGAAAAAAAACATACACTTTAAAAGAAGTATTTTAATATTATCAGTAAAATAGGACATTATATATCCTGTTAAAAGAAATAGTCACTGCTTGTAATTTTTATCTCACAATACGCCGCATCATAAGAAATAGTTGTATCAGCAATATTGTCTTATTTTATGAACATATTAAAATTAATTTTGGTACGGGAAATATAAAGTTAAAACATGTAATATCTCATGAATAAGCAATATAATTAGTTCGAAACTTTGATCATAAATCTTTGATATTAAATAAAAATAAAAAGGAGCTCAGTACTGATCCTTGAGAGAAGCACAAAGAGAATGAATTCGTTTTTTTTATAAGTTAATTTGTTTCATTAATATGCAATGAATTGGCTTTATTTCATTCATACGTCGCTGTACAGGACCTAACGAGGTACGCACATATTTATAATTTTATGCTTCGATTAACTTTCAATGAAATTGTGTTGGTATTTTCATACTTACTCAATAGGATTGTGTACTCGTACACTAAAAAAAGGAGAATCTAGTCCTAAAGCTTAAAGAACTAATATATTTGTTAGAATTTTGTACGAAGTTGAAAGTAATGTGATGCCCCTATAGCAGTTGCAATCAGTTTTATCTCCTTTCTCATAAATTGGTAAGATAATAGATTCTTTCCATTCATCTGGAAGAGCTTCTTTATCCCAAATCATATTAAGCAACTGGCGTATCTTGTCCATCAATTTTTCTCCCCCTGATTTTATTAGTTCTGCCTCGATCTCATCTGAACCTGATGCTTTATACATCTTCAATTTTTCAGTCGCCATTTGAACCTCTAATGCACTTGGTTCTACGATTAACATTTCTGCTGTCTGTAAATTATCATAACTAATGCCACGAGTGATTTCCAAATTATCGATAAATTCACGACTCACTATAGTTATTTTAAAATATTTATATATTTAATGTAAACGGTGATGTTTGAAAACAAATGAGAAACGATTGGTACGCTTCAATTGCTTCTTTTGTTTATCACTGCAACCAGATCATATTATTTATTGCCAAAGGAACGCAATATTGTAAGAATGCTCTCTAGTGGAGAAAAAAATGAAACACATCAAACTGTATATTAATTCATTTCTGATGTCGTATGATGTAAATATGACAATTATATTTTTCTGGATTGTTACCTGGGAAAAAATACATTTAAGAAAGTGCAAACAGTGGTTTCTTTTAAATTCACGACTCACTATAGTTATTTTAAAATATTTATATATTTAATGTAAACGGTGATGTTTGAAAACAAATGAGAAACGATTGGTACGCTTCAATTGCTTCTTTTGTTTATCACTGCAACCAGATCATATTATTTATTGCCAAAGGAACGCAATATTGTAAGAATGCTCTCTAGTGGAGAAAAAAATGAAACACATCAAACTGTATATTAATTCATTTCTGATGTCGTATGATGTAAATATGACAATTATATTTTTCTGGATTGTTACCTGGGAAAAAATACATTTAAGAAAGTGCAAACAGTGGTTTCTTTTAAATTCACGACTCACTATAGTTATTTTAAAATATTTATATATTTAATGTAAACGGTGATGTTTGAAAACAAATGAGAAACGATTGGTACGCTTCAATTGCTTCTTTTGTTTATCACTGCAACCAGATCATATTATTTATTGCCAAAGGAACGCAATATTGTAAGAATGCTCTCTAGTGGAGAAAAAAATGAAACACATCAAACTGTATATTAATTCATTTCTGATGTCGTATGATGTAAATATGACAATTATATTTTTCTGGATTGTTACCTGGGAAAAAATACATTTAAGAAAGTGCAAACAGTGGTTTCTTTTAAATTCACGACTCACTATAGTTATTTTAAAATATTTATATATTTAATGTAAACGGTGATGTTTGAAAACAAATGAGAAACGATTGGTACGCTTCAATTGCTTCTTTTGTTTATCACTGCAACCAGATCATATTATTTATTGCCAAAGGAACGCAATATTGTAAGAATGCTCTCTATTGGAGAAAAAAATGAAACATCAAACTGTATATTAATTCATTTCTGATGTCGTATGATGTAAATATGACAATTATATTTTTCTGGATTGTTACGTGGGAAAAAATACATTTAAGAAAGTGCAAACAGTGGTTTCTTTTTTTGGTGGTATAATAAATTGCTACAAATGTTTTTATATTAACTCCCGCGTGCGGAATGTGTTGACATTCATGCACTATATATACAATCTGGTAGCCGTATTTCTCACAGGCTCAGTCACTGCAAAATAATGGTCAGACCTGTTCAGAATATTAAAAAGGAGGAGCTTTCTTTAATATGGTAATTATAACACTGATAAATATTTCGTGAAACACGACTCTGATTGGTTGTAAAACAGAAATCATTGAAACGTGATTGAGTCCCATTTGGGGCATGAGTTAAATAGTCCTCTTCAATATCCTGTTCTGTATGTATTATTTAATAATTGATTAAAGTAACTTTCCATCTATTTAATATACTCCTGGAATCTGCAATCATATCCCCATTTTCATTCCTAATTATGTTTGTTCTAGCCTGAAACCCTATCTTCTCTATCCTGATTCCCTGATATAATTCTCTAATGTTCCTATTTTTGGCATTCATTTCAAGATCATTAAAGCTTAAGGAACAATAAAAATAATGCATTTGTAGTTTTTAGTTAAAGTTTTCAATTAATTTCTATGAAACGGTGTAAATACTTTGATTCATTGCTTTATAGGATCTTATCTTGTTATGCACATGCATCCTTACTCTTTGCTATCAGTCACGCTGACAAAGTGATTGTAACAACACGCAGTTATTTAGATCACGACAGTAAGAGGCTAGAAGTTAGCAATTATTTAATTCCCATTCTAATTCTACAGTTGATCTATATAATGTCTACATTCAAGTATTTTTCCTCTCACCTCATGGTCTAGTCATCACAATTATAGTTTATGACCTGTTGGGTGAATTGCACAACCGCAGTTTAAACCACGACCTCGGTTAATCGATTTTTAACGTTTCCATTACAACTATAACAACTGAAAATTTATGGATGTTAATTCCAAAAACAAATATAAAACTATTATTCTACCAGTTATATTATATGGGTGCGAAACATGGACTCTTACTTTAAGGGAGGAAAGAGATTACAAGTATTCGAGAATAGGTTTTTATCGGGATTTTTCCTCACCTGTAAGACAAATGCCAGGAAAAGGCCCAAACGGTCCCCGAAATCATATGGCCATCCTTATCATCATCATCATCATCATCATCATCATCGTTCACCGGTGTGGAAAACAACGGGAAGCTACCACACCTACAATTCGCTAGTAAAGGTGCAAACTTAGCATGAAAATGTTTAAGATTTAAGATTTATTTATTTAGCCTGGTGGAGTTAAGGCCATGTGGCCTTCTCTTCCACTCACCAGGACAAACATATATTACATAAGAATATAACAATCTTAATTAACTCTAATATTAAACACTAAGTAAAAATTTGATCAAAAGATAATATCTAATATACATATTACGATCTATAATACAACCAGTTAATATTAGTTAAAATTAAGACTAAAACTAATAATAAAATGTATACAAGCAAGACATATTAAATTGTCCCTGTCTAGTGTATATAAAAAACAGGAAAATAATGAGATATAGAAAACTAATTTTACGATTATACAATATTTAAAACAAAACAAATAAAAGTATTTGTTATTCTTAATATTATTTACATAAATAATTAAATATATTAATATTGCTAAAAGAATACTATCAGTGAGGTGTATAAGTTAGTTTGTTATTAAATAATTCTTTAGTTTGTTTTTGAAGGATGTTATAGTTTTACAGTCTCTGACATAGGGTGGAAGGGAATTCCATGTTTTGGTAAGTGACACCGTAAAAGATAATGAATAATATACAGTGTGATGAGGCGGGATATAAAGGACAATGTGCTGATGGGATCGAGTGTCAAGATTATGTGTGTCGGATAGTCTGATGAAGCGGCGTGATAAATAATTAGGCGATGATGTGTGAAGGATTTTATAGAGAAGGGATAGGGAATGGACAGTTCTACGATCTCTTAGACGAAACCACGATAATTGTTCCAGGGACGGTGTAACATGGTCAAATTTGCGAATACCACAAATAAAACGTGCGCAAGAATTATGAACACGTTGAAGTCATTGAGTGGAAATAATATTTAAGTCTGTAAAAAGAGTGTCACAATAATCAAAATGGGGCATTGCAAGTGTTTCTACTAACATTTTCCTAAGGGCGAATTGCAAACAATTTCGTACACGATTTAATGAATGTATTATTGAGAAGACTGTTTTGCATGTATGGTTTATTTGTGTATTCCAATTTAAGTTTTTGTCAATAAATACTCCTAGAATTTTTACTGTCTCACTATAAGGGATTTGAACTCCGTTTAGTGACACATGCGAGACTGTGTTTAGGTTAATTGTAGATAATAGTCTCTGATGACCCATAATGATTGATTGTGACTTTGTAGGATTTAATTGCAGTCCATATTTAACTGTCCAAGTGCTATGATTGCAGTGAAGGAACTGTATTCAGGGCAGAATTACTATGGATGGATACTAGTATTCTATACAATACACATGACGTAGACAAGAATATAAATTAACAGCTTAAAAATGCAACTAAACATTCTAGATGCGATAAACATTCTAGATGCGATAAACATTCTAGATGCGATATGATATTAGACCTAAGTAAGAATTAAATAAAAATTAATTGAGGTTGGTATATTGGCTATTATGGGATTCCAGGTTCAATCATTAAATCTGGTCTCGAGGTAGCGTGCTGCCTTGTCACGCAGCGGGCCCGGGTTCGATCCCCGGTCGGGGCAGTTTTTCTGGGCGAGGTTTTTATCGGGGTTTTTCCTCACCTATAAGACAAATATCAGGAAAACTTTAAGGCCCAAACGGTCCCCGAAATCATATGGCCATCACCCTTATCATTATCATCCTTACCATATCACCATCATCATCCTTCACCGGTGTGGAAAGCAACGGGAAGCTGCCACACCTACACAATTCCCTACTAAAGCCGCAAACATAGCATGAAAATGCTATGATTGCAGTGAAGGACCTGCCTTCGGGGAGAATTACTATGGATGGATGGATGGAGTTTACAGAGCATAAAACTCCTTCGGAATGGAAAGTAAATCGGCGAGATCTGTATCGATATAGATATACTTTACAAAAAAACTCAAATCTGTAATTAGAGACCTTAGATAAAATTTGCCAGCTCTTATATTCCCGACTTTAAATCGCGAGGCAGTTGATCTGAAATCTAAGAAGCTAAATAATATACCATCTACCACGTTGACAACTTTGTGCGTTTCGGTGATTTTGTTAAAAATTCCTCGATTCTAATGTCATAGAATTTCGCTAGAATTTTTAATTTGCTTCTCTTTACAGAAGCAGTCATTTTCTCACGTCGCTTGCAAATGTAAAATTTTTGGCTAAATATGATATAACATTTAAATTGCCATCAAAATATACGTTGAATATGTTATAAATATTAACTGAAGAAAATTTAAAATATAATACTTACTTACTTACTCACTGGCACTATCCACCCGAAGGTTCAGCCGCGCGGACATAAGCTCTCCATACATCCCTATCCTGAGCCAATGCTTTCCAATCATTCCCTGTATAATCTGCTTCCCTCAAATCACAGTTAATGTTGTTCTCCCACCTCATTCTTGCCCTACCAACTGGGCGTTTTCTCTCTGGCTTTCCTACAAGAAGCTTCCATGCACGTCTTTCATTCCCCATACGCGCAACATGTCCTGCCCATCGCAGTCTACGAGACTTAACTGTTCTTATTATATCTGGCTCCCTATAAAGACCATGTAGTTCATTGTTATGTAGTCTT
The DNA here is from genome assembly GCA_030220185.1 of Diploptera punctata. NCBI lineage: Eukaryota > Metazoa > Arthropoda > Insecta > Blattodea > Blaberidae > Diploptera > Diploptera punctata. The sequence continues at coordinate 786,251 of JASPKZ010003887.1, read as the reverse complement.
CTCCATTCACCTGTCTGTTCATCTCTCTTTGGTCCAAAAATTTTCCTAAGAACTTTATTCTCAAATATTATAATAATAATAATAATAATAATAATAATAATAATAATAATTTTTATTTAATTATTTATTTTGCAAATGCCCCAGGTTGTCTGCCGACATTCCTGATCTTCTCTCCTGGAATGGCGTACTTGTATCCCACTTCTGAGGTGGAAGGCGGGGTTACGTTGCACCGATGATATGACGGGTGATGATGATGATACTGGTGCGCCAGGAGAGTTCGTAATCCTAAGCTTAACCTAAGATGAATATGAATAATGATGATTGCGATGGCCATATGATTTCGGGGTCCGTTTGAGCCTTAGAGTTTTCCTGACATTTATCTTACAGGTGAGGAAAAACCCCGATAAAAATCTCACCCAGAGATACTATCCCAACCGGGGATCGAACCCTGGCCCGCTGCGTGACAAGGCAGCACGCTACCTCGAGGCCACAACAGTGGACTTATTTTTATTTATTATTAAGTTTATTTATCCAGGTAGATTTAATGCCTTCTGGTTTTTTCTTTCATTATTAATTAAATAAAAATAAAACGTAGTTTAATTTGATTTTCATATTTGTTATATAATTCAGTGACAGCTGTTTCGGTACACTGTACCTTCTTCAGACATGTTAACAAATTATGAATTGTGTTCCAACTGATCTAAGCAACAATACAACAATATTTATTTAAATTTTTTAATTTAACAAAGGGGATTCATTCAAATCAAGTTGAGAATTTAACAGTTTTTTACTACTTTTAAATGTATTAATTTCTACAGCCTCCAAAAGATCTAACTTGTTACCCTTATCACAAATATGTAAAATTTCTTTCATTTACCAGTAGGAACGTTTGTTTCATTAGAATATAGCAATCACAATTATAGAATATAATAGATTAGATTTATTTAGCCTGGTGGAGTTAAGGCCATGTGGCCTTCTCTTCCACTCACCAGGACAAACATATATTACATATAAATACAAAAAATACAATAATAGTCATACTAAACAATTATCTGTCAAATTGAATAATAATGAAAATAATGTCTAATAATACAATAAAATTAAATGCAATTAAAATTAAACTAATGATAGAATGAATACAGAAAGGAATAACAGCTCGAATCTACTATACATAAAAAGAAAAGAAAGAAAAAATACAAAGAAAGTAATAAACTACAAAGAATTAATCTATCGCTTATTATACAAGGCATTAGGTAAATATATTAACAAATCTCAAAAACTAGTTTTATTAAATAATGAAAAAACAAATTATTAATTTTTAAAAAGTAATATTAGTGAGTTGTTTCAGTTCATAATTTTATTTTCAATTTGTTTCTGAAAGATGGTAAAGTTTGGCAGTCTCTGACATTATAGTATCATCATCATCATAGTACATTCACGAATTTAGGCCATTTGTTGACCTGTTTCGGCCTCAAGAGAAACACCATCCAGAAGTCTTTTGAGTGGACGTCCTGGTCTTCTTCTTCCTGCAGGCTGATATCTTAACATTAGTTTGGGTATTCTGTGATCTTCCATTCGATGAACATGTTGTATCCATCTTGACTTATAATCAGAAATTTTGTTTTCTAAAGATTCCATGTGTAATTCTTCTAAGATGTCTTCATTTTTTTTGTGATCTAGTAGTGTGTATCCTGCAGTCCTCCGAAGATATCTCATTTCAGCAGATCTAAGTCTCTGTATATCCTTCTGTTTCAACGTCCATACTTCGCTACCATACAAAAGAGTTGGAAGAGCCAGTGTTTTATACACTTTCAGTCTTGAATGCTTTTGGACTAACTGTGGCTTGAAGATAGAATTTATTAACCCTAAAATTCTTAAAAATTTAGATATTTTTGCATTTACATCCTTTTCTTCTTCATATGAGATATTGCATCCTAGATATGTAAAATTATTCACCTGCTCCAAAATTTTATTGTCCAGTACAATTTTACTTCTGACAGGATCTACACCTTGAAATGCCATAATTTTAGTTTTTTCTGTAGATATCTTTAATCCATATTCTTCTGTAATTTTGTTAAGTTCATACAGACCTTTCTGTAGATTATCTTCGGAATTTGCTATTATTATTTGGTCATCTGCAAACAATAGGGTGTTTAATTTTCTATTTTCTGATATTCTTATTCCAAATTTATATGTTTTGTTCCAGCAACATATTACTTCATTGATATAAATTGCAAAGAGTGTTGGGGATAGGGGGCAGCCTTGTCTCACACCACGATTTATAATTCCTTCTTCAGAAAATCTGTTATTTAATTTAATCTTTATGGTGTTGTCTTTGTAAATATTTTGTATGTTCTGCCGAAGTAAATTTGGTATATTTCTGTCTTCCAATATATTTAAGAGTTTTGATCTCTTGACTGTGTCGAATGCTTTTTCAAAATCTATGAAAGCAAAATGTGTTTCTAAGTTGAATTCTCTTCTTTTTTCAAGCAATAGTTTAACAGAAAATGCTGAATCAATACAAGATCGTCCTTTCCTAAATCCATTTTGACATTCCATAAGGAATTTTTCACTGAAACTTTTCAATTTTCCATTTAAAATGTCTGCATAAATTTTGTAGCATGTGTTTAACAAACTGATTCCCCTATAGTTGTCCATTTTTCTCTTGTCTCCTTTCTTGAACAGGGGTATAACAATGCTTGTCTTCCATTCTTGTGGTATATCTGCATTTTTGAATACATTATTAAAGAAGGACAACAGTCTTTCATGGAACTGTTTGCCTGCATATTTGTACAATTCAGAATTCAAGCCATCTGTGCCAGTTGCCTTCCCATTTTTTAATTTCTTTAAACTATTGTTCAATTCTTCCAATGATATTATGGAATCTGTCTCATTATTATTTCGGAAAATTGTATCTTCATAGCTATTGTCAGTCCAAAGACTTTTATAATAATTGAAAAAATCTTCTTTTGTTACTCCGCAATTAATTTTGGTAGATTCTTTAATATCTTTATTCAAATGTTTTAATATTTTGAAGGCATTAGGTTGGAGCTTATGCAAATCTGATTCTAAATGTGTAACAAAATTTAACCATGTTTTCCTATGTCTCTTTCTTATTTCCCTCTTAACAATAGCTCTACAGCGTTTGAATTCTATTTCATTTTCTACTTTCTTTGTGTTCAAATATTTTTTATAAGCTGCATTTTTTTCTTCAATCAATTGTTTTATTTGATCATCCCAGATTTTTAGAGTTCTATTTCTTCTTTGTTGTATATTTACTTTTCCTAAAGTTTCATTAGCTGCATTTTGAATTATCATTTTAATGTTTTTCCATTCTTCTTCGACATCATTACTTTCTGGAGTTGTAGCCATATATTGCTGAATTCTTCTCGAATATAACCATTTAATGCTGTCATCATAAAATAATTTTACCTTGTACTTTTGTTCTATGCTCTGTTGTTGTTTCTTCTTTTTAACCATCTTGGTGGAAATCTTATTCTTGCTTCTACTAGGTAGTGATCTGAACCAATATCATATCCTCTGTAGGCTCTGACATCGAGAAACAATTTAAAAATTTTATTATTTGCAATGAAATAATCAATGATTGATTTTGAGTCCTGACGATGCCAGGTATATTTATGTATGTTTCTATGATTGTAAAAGGTATTCGTTATTTTCAGTTCATTGTAGATAGCAAAATCTGTTAATCTTGTCCCATTCCTATTGCTGGTTGGTTCGCCAAATGTTCCAATATTATTGTTGACTTGAGCATTGCCCACTCTGGCATTTAAATCTCCTATTATGAGAATGTAATCATTTCTATTAATTTTGCTATAAATTTCTTGTAATATTTTATAAAATTCTTCATTGTCTTCTTCACGGCCTTCCTCTGGTGCATATACACCAATAACTGTCAAATTACCTCTATTTATTTTCAGTCGAAGCTCTAATATTCTTTCATTCCAGTAAGTGTATGTAGTGTTGAATTTTATTTCTTATGGTTTTATTAATCCAAATCATTACTCCAGCTTGTCCATGGGTTTTCCTGTCGACACCGCTATATATTTGTACATAATTTTGTGTTTCTTTCGTTCCTTTAAGTTTCTTCTTAGTCTCTGTAGTTACTGCAATATCAATGTTTCTATTTTTAAATATACTGTCTAGTTCCTCTTCTTTTTCATGGATGCTTCGGACATTCCAGGTTGCATATCTTACAATATCATTGTGCCGTTTTCTTTTAACCATATTTCTTTGCTGTGGGTCGTCATATTTCAATTCCTTCTGGCTTTTTTCGTGTTGAGACTTGAAAGTAGTTTTGAAGTTCCTTAGGACAGGTTACTGGCCCGACGCTAAGTAGTCCAGCGGTAGGGCTGCTACCTTTTAGTCTCTGGACAGACATTAGGATACCGCATTTACTCAGTACCTGATGGAACGGTTATACCGCCGTGACTCGGTCCTCAGAGCCTCGTTTGTGAAAACAGGTTGTACCACGAGAAGGTGAGGATGAGAATTGGGTAGGAGAGGTTATACACACGTCACTACCCCTTACAACCCGACATTATAGTAAATTTAAAAAAAATAATCTTCCCAAATTTCAAACTATATTTTGTTAGCATTTTAGCACAAAAATAATAATTAATGAAAAAGACTGGTTGAGACAGAGATATCTTACAATGGCGTGTTTTAAGTAATCCAAAGCCTCCAAGATGATTATACATTTTAGAGAAGGTCACGGCCACCACGTAATGGAATGGTATGTGTTCATATAATTACTATAAATTGCTAAACTTGAAGACACGATGTTTTAGCTTCCATAATTATAACGTTATACGTTACAATTAACGCTAAAGCTAAAAAGAAATATTGCTATACATATTAAAACAGCCTATAATAGTAACAGCCGTAACATTTGCTTGAATAATATGTTGTCATGCTGAGTGCTAAATGGGTATAACTCCGTTACCATTTATTGTAGACACACAATATTTTATTTTTGGGAAAATTGATTGTCAACTTAAATTAAAAGAGAACTAAACTTCCATAATCATGATCTAATGTTTAGTTCTTTTAGAATTTGTAGTAAAACTACATAAAATTCCATGGCCCCTTGAACCGAACATCCGGCTGCTGGCCTCACATTCACATGTGTTACTTCTAGTAGTGGATGATCATCTATCCAGAATAGGGATGACATGTGGTCAGCATTTCGGGTCCCCAAGCGTTATAACTGATTTTCTCAACCTGCAGCCGCTATTTATTATAACTACCCAAATTCCTCACGATACCTTGTGGGGACCGGTCTCATACTGACCGAAATTCCTTCTTCTTCTTCCTTCCAAGTATTACGCCAAGGCCTGTTACGATCCTATAGAAAATTTTCCCTCCAGCGTTTCATAGGACGGCCCATAGATCTTCGTCCTCTTGGTATATAATTATAAACAGCTTTGGGGATCCGATTTGAACTCATTCGTTCAATATGGTGTTTCCAATTTAGTTGGTACTGTTTAATATATTCCAAAATTGGCGTAGTCTTCAATTCTTTTAAGATATCGGTGTTCCTTTTCCGATCCCACTTGGTGTAACCCGCTGTTCTGCGCATGAGTCTCATTTCACAAGCCGTTATTCTGCTTTCATGTTGTCTTTTTAGTGTCCATGCTTCACTACCATAGGTCAACACTGGTCTAGCCAAAGTGTTATATAAACGTAATCTGGTGTTTTTTGGTACAAGGGATGGTTTCATAACTTGATTAATAATTCCTAAACTTTTATTATAACTAGTAATCTTTTCAGGGATATCCTTTTCATCCCAGATAGAGAGATAATATCCAAGATATTTAAATTGATTAGATCTCTCTAAAATTTTATTCTGGAGACAAATTTTACTTTGTATGGGGTCCTTCCCATGGAATGTCATAATTTTAGTTCTGTTAATTGATATTTCCATATTAAATTTGGCACCTATTACGAAATTCCATGAGAACATTTATTTCTCCATTGGGACTCGAACCAGCGCAAGTCTCATAGCTCAGTACCAAGGCATCATGCTTAAACCGCTCGGCTACGGTGCTAGTAGGATATGCAAAATTTATATACAGCGTGTCCCATTCAAATGCCCACATTTTAATTAATAATAACTAACAAATTATGCGAAATTATGAAATGTGGCCGGTATTAAACGAAACAGAAACTCAAAGAATTTTCATTGCCACTCATTGCCACACACTAAACACCTCAATATGTGCACCATTAGTAGCACAAACAATATCAAGTCTGTATTCGATTTCGTGCCACGTTCTGTCCAACATGTACATTGGTACTGTTGCAATTGTGTCAAGGATACGGGTTCGTAAATCATGAAGATTTTGTACTGGAGTCGCAAACACACGGTCTTTTACATACCAGAAAACAGTTTGTGCTCGCTGCTGAGGAGTCGCCATTTTGTTTTGTCATTATTGTCCAACATGCGACAGAAGAATTAACTGCAACAATGAAAACAAAAATTATTTGAGTTTTTCTTTCTTTTAATACCAACCTCATTTCATAATTCCGCATATTTTGAGAGTTATGATTAATTAAAATGTGGAAGGTTTGAATGGGACACGGAGCATATTTGCATATTTTTATATCGTTGTTTTAATGGTAGGAAATATGGGACCGGTACTTAATTTTGTTTTCTTCGATCGGAAATTCAAGTCACATTTATTATTTTTCAAGTAACAGTGTGTTTAGTGTCTATAGGCATATGGTATGGAAACAATCTCTACCAATAAAATATGACCATATTTCTTCATACTTTCGCAAGCTATTCAGGCTCCATCTCCATGATCATAGAAAAATGCATTTTCTTATTCTACTATTCAAAGTTTATTTGCCTCTGCACCAAACTACTTTTCCTCTCGCTTCCATCTCCTATCCTACAATCAGACTTTGGATACACGATCACACCAGAATCTCCTCTTTCACATTCCACAACACAGAACCTTCCATTATTCTAATTCATATAGGCCTAACTGTATCTAAAGCTTGATTCTGGAACTGCTTACCAAAATAAATCTGGGACTGCCGGACATTAGATTCCTTTGAAAGAACATTTATACTCTAACTAACTAACTCACTGGCACTATCGAACCCGTATGTTCATGGCCGCGTGGATGTAAGCTCTCCATACATCCCTATCCTGAGCCAATGTTTTCCAATCATCCCCTGTATAATTAACTTCCCTCAAATCACAGTTAATGTTATTCTCCCACCTCATTCTTGGTCTACCAACAAATTTATACTCTTTCTTTTGTAATTTGGTCTTTCAGTAGATTAGATTGTAATCAGCCAGCGTTTGAAATTAAGATGTTTCTTACCTGTCCTCATACAAAGTTTCTAAGTTGATCGCGATTTCGAGACTGTAACTGTCTCATCATCAGAACTTTGTTGGCGACTGGTGTTATGTCGATCGGAAGAAACTCTTCTTCTTCGCTCTGTTGGTGGACCGATGAACCTCTGGATTAGGTCAAAATTTGCGGGAATTTCGAAACATTTAATTTCACCATAAATCAAACCTCATAGTGATTAATTCCTATAAATGTTAAATATAATTGATGGTGCCTGATTTTTTATTCCGTAATAGTATTGACTTAATTCATCATCATTTTAATGAAATTTGTATAAATATTTACTATAATTGTGTATATTATGATCTTGTGTTAAATATTTGTGTATTTAAGGCGCCCCAACCTCAGAAATGGGTTACAGTAACGCTAATGCCAGGAAAGAATGCCATAATGTCGAAATGGCAATGTGGTGGCACTAAATAAAACTATTTTTCTTCGCTAGTTGAGTGGAGGAGAAGGGCTTATGACCTTAACTCCGCCAGTATAAATTAATAATATTAATAATAAAATAATAATAGTAATAATAACAATAATATTAATATATTATTATTATTATTATTATTATTATTATTAATCGGCCGCGGTGGACTAGTGGTTATGCTCCTTGCGTCTGTAGTAACTGTAAAAGAGTTGCGGCCGGAGTTACTATGATGATCTTGCAGAAGATTTCCGGGCTGTTGGCCGTTGTCTTGAGGCTTGTAATTCCCCAACGTTTCGCCAGAGACTGCGTCCGGCATCCTCAAGGGTTGTCTTGAGACATGTTCACCGTCTTGACATATTGTTGGATACTTCCCGTTGACTTTTTTTAGCCCTCTATCGGAGATCAGCGATAGGCATATCCGGAAGGGCGTGTGCGGGTGACAGATAGGGGGATGTTCGACGAATTGATCGACTAAGGTCAAGTAATGACACGATGAGACATTAACAGCCGCCCGACTTGAACTCAGGAAACAGGTCAATTTCGAAGCGAAGTGAAGCAGTCTTGACTATAACTATTTCACCACAAAGAGTTGGTCATAACATTTTTTCTAAGAATGTATATGTAGAATAATACATCATCATCTTCAAGGTATGGGTCTGTTGGCCCGTTCCGCTCCCCGTTGCACTATATGCTGCAGGTACAGGTCGTCTTTCCAACGACGTTTTGGTCTTCCTACAGTCCTTCGGCCAAGAGGCCTATAATGAAGCAGCTGCTTTGATAAACGATTATTTGGCATTCTTTGTACATGTTCAAACCAATTACGTTTATTTCTGTGTATTCTCTCGTTTATATTATATATTTGTAATTCATCTCTGATATCTTGACTTCTCTTTTGATCTCAAGATACGCCTGCAACTGATCTGAGAAATCTCATTTCTACTGTCTCAATTATATTTTTATCAGAGATCGTTAAAGGTCAAATCTCAGACCAGTATGTTAACGTTGGAATATTTACTGTTTCGTAAAATTTTAATTGAGTTTCCCTTGTGGTCTTATTTCTCAAATATCTTCTTATTGAACCACATATCTGTTGAAATTTCCCTAATTTCTTCTCCATGTCCAAATTTTGCTGGTACGATATCATGCACATTTTTTTTTAATAAACTGAAAATATGATGATCTTGAAGAAGATTTTCGGGCTGTGGGCCGTGGTAGTGAGGCTTGTAGTTCCCCGACGTTTCGCCAGACACTGCGTCTGGCATCCTCAAGGGTTGTCTCAAGACAACGTCGGGGAACTACAAGCCTCACGACCACGGCCTACAGCCCGAAAATCTTCTTCAAGATCATCATAGCAACTCCGGCCGTGAAAGTCTACGTGAATAAATTGAAAATACTTTTTTGTTCATTATATTTCATATAATGGCTCTCTAGAGTATGCATGGATGACGTCTTGCTGGCACTCCGGTAAACTCAGGGTTAAACGCACGATTTGTTCAAATAACTTGGCACATTATAATAAGAATTTCAAACAATACCAGCAGTAATTAAAATTCTGAAATATTCACTCTAGATTTTGCAATGTGACTTGTGGATCAAGGTTAACAATCAATAGTAGATTTTTTTTACTTTTAAAATTTGTCATCAGTGCTCCTTCAAAATATCTTTAAAGGCCTATATTCTTACAATGTTTCTCATCATCATCCGGTATCATGGCAGCTGCCGCCGTCTTCCGCCATTCCTCTCTATCCATCCATTGATCTTCCTCCAATCCCCTGATATTCATAGCTGCTTGTACCCCTTCTATCCAGCTTTTCTTTGGTCTTCCTCTCTTCCTCCTTTCTATTGGGATTCATTCCATAACAATTTTAGGCAATCTTTGCTCTGGCATTCTTTTGACATGGCCATACCACTGTAATCTTTTCTCTTCTATAATGTCTATGATATCCGGCTCCTCTTGTACACCCATAATGTCCCTTATTTCTTTATTTCGTATTCTATCCATTCTAGATTTTCCAGCTGATCTTCTTAAAACATCAATTTCTGTACATAAAATTATTTTCAATTCCCTGGTAGGAATTTGCCAGACTTAAGCACCGTAGACCTATGTTAAAATTCTCTGAATTATGGTTTGATATATTTGTAATTTTCTATTTTTTGTAATATTTTGCTCCACCAAAAAGAGTTTAAAGCATTTATTGCTTGTTTTGTTTGTGCAATTATATTTTTAATTTCCACTGTGTTATCGCCTGAATGGTCTAATTTTGTTCCTAAATAAGTGCTATAATGTTTCTGTGTTTGATTAAATTCTGGACTCTTGGTATCCTCGAGTTTGGTTACATATAAATTTTCACTTGAACCTATTTGTCCTCTTACATGTAGATAATATTTATAACATCAGATATAATATGTAATTAAAGAAGACCCGGGACTGTAGCCAGATATGCGACACAGGACCAGAAACTCGGTCTAAGATTGAAATGCAGCAAAATATCTCAATACATTTGGACAGAACAACTTTGTCATAAGTTTGAATATATAATTTGTTGGTACGAAAGACTATGATTAAGTTGGTACACCTGTCACAAGTCATCTTCAGCCTCGCCATCACATTTACACGTAAATTAAAGGTTCCATCAACGAATAAGACACAGCAATTACACTGCCATCTACGGTTTTCAATCTTAACTATTACATATCAAGAAGTAGACATCGTAATCCAATTAAGTCGCAAATAAAAGACATGAATTTACCAACATGAGAACAAATCAGCATACAATATTTATGCATTCCGCCGCTGTGGTCTCGAGGTAGCGTGCTGCCTTGTCACGCAACGGCTCGGGTTTGATTCCTGGTCGGTACAGGCTCCTGGGTGAGGTTATTTTCGGGGTTTTTCCTCGCCTATAAGACAAATGTCAGGAAACATAGGGCCCAACGGTCCCCGAAAATCATCCAGCCATCATCATCTTCCTTATCATTATCATCATCATCCCTCACCAGTGTGGAAAGCAACGGGAAGCTACCACACCTATAACTTCTTAGTAAAGCTGCAAAGCATAGCATGAAAATGCTATGATTGCAGTGAAAGACCTACCCTCGGATAGAATTACTATAGAATAGAATAGAATGTAATATAATGATGTAATTGATCTAATCATATTTAATAACACTGGTCAACATGATTTTTGTCTCATGAGTGCCAATAGTTGTACTTAATGCAGTTTTTTTACCGTATTTTCAAATATGTTCTCGGAATTTCTCCATCACACACAGTTTATTTTTATTTCAATTTCAATTAATGGATTTAAATAATTAATTAGTAACTCTTTTTCGATCAACCAACATTCCTGTCTCCTTTTGATTTGTAACTAAGTATAATTTTTGGAATGCGATCATCTTTCATTCTTTGAACATCTTCTGTCTAGTTTTCTCTAGATTCTTCTATTTTATCTAACAATTTAAAAACATTTAGCTCATTTCTAATATCTTCACTTCTTCTTTTATCTAGAAGTTTGCAACCAGCAACACTTCTCAGAAATCTCATTTCAGCTGCTTCTATGATCTTCTCTTCTCTTTTTGTTAAAACCCAAAATTCAATAGTATGCCATCGTACTCTATTTCTTTAATTTCACTCCAGGCTTCTCCGTATTTTTGTACGTTCTTCCTCGCCGTAGGCTGCTGCGCCATATTATTCTTTGACCTTATTTTCTTCTAGTTTCTCCTTGAGTATTCCATTCTAGCGCAACCACCGGTACATTATGTATCCGAAATCCACTTCAATTTCCTTGTTTAATTTGTATTCAGATTTCCTTTTACGATGTCCTCTTCAAAAACTTCTCTTTTGTGATCGTCAGTGGCGACCTGTTTCCGAATATAATATTTATTTAACACTAATTAGTACAAAGTTGTAAGTTTTTATTTATTTCACTTGACAGTTACTATATTATCTTCTTTGAAACTGCCAAAAAAAAAACAATATGAAGTTAATTAATTAAAATATTTTATCTGTTCATTCTTAACTCTTAGAGTTGTTTTTGTCGAACTTATGTTTCATATGTTCGACAAAAACATTCTTCTATTTTATCTAAGAATTTAAAAATATTTAGCTCATTTATAATGTCTTCACTTCTTCTTTTATCTAGAAGTTTGCAACATATGTTCGACGAAACAACTCTAAGAGGTAAGAATGAAGAGACAAAATGTTTTAATTATTAAACAAACTTCTTAATTTTATATAATGCATTTGGAAATTTTTAACATTATGAGGTTTAATTCATAAGAATTAAATGAATCATGATTTATTCTTACCTCATACTTCTATGTTTTTTTAAACACAGCACTGCAGTATCAGCGACCATCGTCACCATCCTCAGCTGTTTTCACGACTGTCAATTTTTTCTTTTGCCGGTAATTATCCAAACTGCCATCTGTGTTCTTTTGAAGGAATCATTTTCTATGAAAAAGAAACAAAACTTTTGAAACATCTATCCAAAACTTTGGATTTAACAGTTTGGGAAAAAAATATATATTCAAAAACCCATACTAGCTAGAATCATGAACTTCGAGATTCCAGACGAACGGAGTTTCATTACAAAGTTCTTCAAAAATACACCAGATGGCAGTTTAGAAAATAATTCCTTCAAAAGAACACCAGATGGCAGTTTGGATAATTACCAGCAAAAGAAAAAATTGATAGTCGTGAAAACAGCTGAGGATGGTGACGATGGTCGCTGATACTGCAGTGCTGTGTTAAAAAAAATCTTAATGTTACTTCCTATTGTATTTTAAAATAATATGAAGTTAATTTAAGTCCTTTTGGGTTTTGAACGTGAATTTGAATGGAGTTACATTAGGTCAAGCAATGAACAGTTGAAATACCATTTCTATTTCATTCTAGATACTCGCTTTATCATTTATTTTAATATAATTTATTGTTTGTGATGACATGTGAAGGTTGTGCGTAACGTAAGTTGCAGTTCTGTTAATATAATGACTTGTGCCATAAAGATCAATTTGTAAAAACATAGGCGTTTGGTTAACATCGTCACATTAGTAACCTTTACCAATTTCTGGATGACCGTTTTTAGAGATCTCATCCGCCCACTGCTTTCTATGCAAGTTCTACGTCAATTATATAATTTTTGGTGATACTATAACAAAAAACAACTTTTTGTTTTACACCCAACGTATCTCCTTTTCCATTTCTAACACAAAATAATATTTTCCTCTTTATTTTTTCGTTTATTTACTTTCACATATTTATACTCTTTAGCCACAAATAAGACCGTATTAGGTTCTCTCATAAGTAATGTCTTTTTTAATATAAAGTTGTGCGTGTGGTAATATTCGGAAGGTGTGATTCACTGGGAGTTTGTTCCAAATGGACGAACAGTCGATGCGGATATTTATTCTGAACAACTGGAACGTGTTCATGACACTTTGAGGGTCGCGGGATCAAACCTGATCGGCCTCATATTGCATGAACACCATGTCAAAAATCAACACTTTTAAAATAGCCTTAAGATTACCGTCTTTTTAGATCCATTGCCCATTTGGTGAGTGAAATTTCGAAAACATTGAATACATTAAAGTTGTGGAAGTAGGTCTCAACGAATTCTTCGCATCAAAAACCAGAGACAGGTACCGTCGCGTCGCGGGATAATAAACCTGGCTGAAAGATGGCTCATGTACACAGTATCTCATAGTCTCTACTTTGAAGAATAGTTTAATTTCTTGTCGAAAGACATTCCAAATAAAATGTTGTTAAAATTACTTATGTGACAGTTTCTATATAGATATCTGTTTAACGATTAGTGTGTCTTGACATCTAAGAGTACCTGGGCTCGATAACCGGCTCTTTCATAAAATATTGAAATTAGATATAACTAATCTTATGAATCTTATTAATGACTATTTAACTCATGCCCCAAATGGAAGTCAACGACCAAACACATTTCAATGATTTTTTATTTACAACCAATCACAGTCGTGTTTCACCTAGAATTTATCAACGAAAGTTCATCATATTAAAGAAAACTCCTCTTTTTTAACATTCTGAACAGGTCATAGCATTATTTTGCAGTGACTGACTCTCTAAGAAATACGGCTACCAGATTGTATATATATATATATATAGTGCATGAATGTCAGCAGATAGCGCATGCGAGAGATAATATAAACAAATTTGTTGCAATTGATTATATGAAAAAAAAACACTATTTGTACTTTCTTAAACGAATTATTTTCCAGGAAATGACGTTGCATAAAAATATAATTGACGTATTTACATCATAGGACATCAGAAATTAATTAATACCTATAATGTTGGTTATAAATTTCTCCACTAGGGTGCATTCTTACAATATTGCGATTCTTTGGCAATAAATTATATGATCTGGTTGCAGTGATGAACAAAAGAAGCGAATGAAGCGCACCAATCATTTCTCATTTGTTTTCAAACATCGGCGTTTACATTAAGTATATAAATATTTTAAAATAACTATAGTTAAATAATGATTTGTGAGTAAACAGCTTAATTTTATTCGCTAAATTGTCCTAACAAATGCCACTCTTGATTTCCAAATTCTCTAGATAAATTCATTCCTCACTTCGTGAGTCGTGAATTTATCGATAATTTGGAAATCACTCGTGGCATTACTTATCATAACTAATCTTGCTATGAAATTTATGACCGAGGTTTGATCATGGTAAACTCGTTGCTTCCTATTCTGGATCTGCTGGCAATTACTTCACTCGGTCTTAAATCTTCAGAGCTGGTGTTTAAGACCGGTAATTTGTTAGGGATATCCTCTATTCACACTCCATCGAATATACCGCACCTAGATTCATAAACAAAACAAGTCTTTATATATGAAATAAAATATTTTTATTCATCTCGTTTTATTTACTTTTTATTCGATTTGCTTTTTCTAAATTTAATGTAAACATATTGACTTAGGCTTTCACGGCCGGAGTTAATATGATGATCTTGCAGAAGATTTCCGGGCTGTTGGCCGTGGTCTTGAGGCTTGTAGTTCCCCGACGTTTGGCCAGAGACTGCATCTGGCATCCTCAAGGGTTGTCTTGAGACTGACATTTCGGTCCAGTGTCTGTCCTATTTGTACGTTCACCGCGATGTGTTCGTAAGTTATATCTGCCTTCTGATTGGTCAGCCTTAGGGACTTCCATTGCACCAATGCGATTGCTGTTAGCTGGTCTAGTCGACTGTACGTTTGTATCTGCCTCAAGGGTTGTCTGGCAAAATTGCCAGTCTCAAGACAAGCCTTAAGGGTGCCGGACGCAGTCTCTGGCGAAACGACGGGGAACTACAAGCCTCAAGACTACGGCCAACAGCCCAGAAATGTTCTACAAGATCATCTTAATGTAAACGGTTTTTAATATTGACGGAGTCCTCTGCGCACTGACCGATTTGGCTAAGATTGGGCCTAGTGATGATCATTTCATAGCATCGTTTGAGTTGAATGTCTGAACTTCTTCTGAATAAGCACATGATGATAAAAATACAGTATTATGATCTTATGTTAATTCGTGTCTAATTACACAGGTCAACATGATTTTTGTCTCATGAGCACCAATAGTTGTACTTAATGCATTTTTTTATCCTGTTTTCAAATATGTATTTGGAATTTCTCCATCACCCACAGTTCTTTTTATTTCAATTTCAATTAATTTATTTAAATAATTATTTTTAATAAATGTTTTTTTCGTCCATTTGTCCATTGTAAAATAAAACCAAATGAGCTCACTCAGGAGATTTCAACTATGGAAAAGAGATATCAAGGCAAATGGAATCCTAATATCATCATCACTCCAGGGATTAGGCAATTGCCCGTTCCGACTTCATAATGCATCAGCCCAACGTCTTCTAGGTCTCCCAACATCACGTCTTCCTCTTGCTTGATAATTTCTTGCTAACAATGAATATCCCTCCTTACTCATTCCATCCATGTGATCAATCCATTTCTGTCTGTAATTCGTGACTTTATCCAATAAAGGCTGTACTTTCAATTCTTCTCTTATATCCTCATTTCTTATTATATCAAGTCTTTTACATCCTTTTACTTGTCTTAGGAACCTCATCTCCACCGTCTGTTTTCTACCCTTCTGTCTTTTCACTGGAGCCCAAGTTTCACATCCATACAATATAGTGGGAACCGCCAAAACATTATACATTTTTTATCTTGGAATTCTAATATGCAGGCCGATTATCGTTGGACCACCAAGAGGGATGCTCCACAGGCGAAATATAACAGAAAATCGTAATTTCTTACTTTCTAGGTGAGTCCGAATGTTCGAATATTGTGTAATTACGAATGTAGAAAATATTCAAGTGTTTGAAATTATAAATGCCTGTCTCTCGGAAACCTCACGTGATGGAGAAAAACCGATATCATATTTAAATTCAGGAGAAAAAATACTATCAGAATCACATATTTTTCTTTCTGAGACAAAAAAAAAGTTTCTTTTTTATCGCTCAGTGTTATTATTAATGGGATGAGAAGCATTCTGCTGATCATAATGTTAGGAATGTATATTGTTTAGAAATACACACGAAAACAATAGCATATTACGATGCGAGGTTTGGGAAGTGGTTTTTACAAAAGCGAGGAAACATTTTTTTAAATTCCCGAGACTCTGTAAAACACTTCACAAACGTACGTTGTACATTATTTTTTGCGCGATGGTGTTTTCAAAATAATAAATAATAGTAAAATAATATCTTTGTTGGAAATATTTGCGTTCATTATAAACAACAGACTGACGCTAATAGTGTGGGCAATGTTTATTAGTTGAAACAACAGGAGGCCTTGATAACAATTATTGATAACATGGCCGCAAGTGCGTATGTTTTGTTTTATATTGTTTCAAATAAAGTTCAGTTCATTTAAAATGCAGTGATTTGTTTCGTATAATGTATATTAACACTACCTTTTGGATATATTTTCTATATACATTGTACATAGTATAGATAAAGGACTGTGATTTTACTTCCCACACGCGGTTTGTAATATGTAATATTACACTATGGTTGTCCACCGCTGTGGTCTCGAAGCTGCGTGCTGCTTTTTCACGCAGTGGACCCTGGTTCGATCCCCGGTCGGGGCAGTTTTTCTGGGTGAGGTTTTTATCGGGATTTTTCCTCACCCGTGAGACAAATGTCAGGAAAACTTTAAGGCCCAAAAGGTCCCCGAAATCATCCTGCCATCATCATCCTTATCATCATCATCATCATCATCATCCTTCACCGGTGTGGAGATCAACGGAAGCTGCTACACCTACAATTCCCTAGTAAAGTTGCAAAGCATAGCATGCAAATGCTATGATTGCAGTGAAAGACCTGCCCTCGGGCAGAATTACTATGGATGAGCAATATAGTTATTTAGGTTGGCAACCCTGAAATGTAGGAAGTTGAACATGGTCACCATTGCTGTAAGTATGACAAAACGCAGTATCGCGCAAAAAAATAGTTCATAATTAGTTAGGTATCCGCCCGCTAGCCGAACGGTTTGATGCATGTTGCCTTGGTGATGCAGAGCTGCGGGAACTTGCGCTAGTTCGAGTCCCCATGGGAGGAGACATTTTCTCAAGGAATGTCGGCTAGTATGAACCGCTCCACCCATTTTGGGTAGCTACAATAATTAGCGGATCCAGGTTGAGAAAATTAGCTGTGACATGCCACACCTATACTAGAAGAATGATCTTCTACATGCGGATGCGAGGCCAGCTCTAACGGCTGAACGGCTGTGGGACTAGATATGCTGATCACATGTTATCCCTATACTGGCTGGAAGATCGTCCAGCTCTATGATTAACACATGAGGATGTGAAGCGAGCAGTGCTGTAGCCCAAGGGTCCTTCTAGGCTTGCTCACGCCATTGAAAAAAAAGTATCAATTCTATCTTTCTTTCTTATCCTTTGTTTAACCTCTCTCATTCAGGTATTTTTTCGTGTCATGTGCCACCTGGCTTTACAGTGACGTGACCAATTGTATCTGATATCATTAAACGTAACTTTATTATTAATCTTGTTTATGTTGTGTCAATTATAAAATATATTGAACTTGAAAAATAAAATAAAAACTGATATAAGATGTTTGGTTCTTTTCTGTTGTGACAAAAAGAGAAAAAGTGATGATTCAAGAAATATAAATGATGGGACAAGGCCTTGTAGTAACAACGAAAAGCAATTATATCGAGATGAGAGAGAGAGGACTGGTTTCAGTTTTGTTAGCGGTTGCAATGGCTGGTCTCCATTAAGAAATCACCATGTATCCGATATTGCTGATGTTATTTTGTGTGAGTTCCCACTTAAGAGGCAGATAAAATCGTGTGATTTTTTTATGTTTGGTATAATAAATAATGAAGCGATTCTCACAGGGGTTCCAAGCTTTTTGAATGACAAATTATAAAATGCCATAAACCATGTAAAGAAATATCCAAATTATAATGTACTCATCTCTCTTTCTTTACCTTAGTTTTATCTCCTGTTATGTGTATTTTTACATACCCCACGCCATACGGGTCTTATGGGGACACGACTGAGGCAGGATTCGCAACTTTGGATCATAAAAAATATTTTTGACTGCACAAGTATATTGAGGACATCCCTGGATAAAGTGATCAGCTCAATGCCTAGGCCACCTCCTAGATAATAAGAACATTTAACATTCGTTCATAATTTCATAGTAAATAAGGCGAATATGATAATGGCCAAGTGGTTCAGGGACCATTTAAGCCAGTTTCTCGAAATTTGTTTTACAGGCGAGGAAAAACCCTGAAAAATAACTTACCCAGGAAACTTAAATTTTGAATGGTAGTAATTTCGAATTGGTTGATTTTTGCGTGTTGACTGATTGTGATATATTTGTTGGTGGAGATGGCATGATACGCAGCATGCAAGCTCCCCGAGTCGTTTACGGGAGCAGCGCCATGTAGGCCTCTGATGGGGAGGTTCTTATTTATAGCGCTAGGATTTAATAATAACAGTTATGGACGATTTCGTTTTCCCTGCGGTCCGCCACATTTAAATAACAGATACGAGAAATTTATAGTTCACCAATTTAATTGCGAAATATCATACAAAACGGAAACATAAATAAATAACAAACTAAATAAGTTTAATTATATAACAGGAACACTAAAAGAACTTTGAAAAATATGCTAGAAAAATACTCTATAATGAAATTATACAAGACAATGGCAGTTCCTATTATTACTTACGGATCCGAAATATGGACAGTGACAATAAAACAATCTGCCAGAATCCAAGCTGCCATCTCAGCTAATAGCAAGATATCATAGAACAGACAAAAAAAATCACAGAAATAAGACAGCAACTAAAAGTAGAGGAATTAAACACAATAGTGAAATACAGAACAAACTGGAAAGAGCACTTAGCAAGGATGACTGAGAATAGAATACCAAAATCAGCATACAACTATTCACCAAGAGGAAGAAGAAGTTTGGGAAGACCAAAGAAAAGATGGGAAGAGCAGCAATTTGGAGCCGGAAGAGACGGGCAAAAGCCTAAACCGTGACGAAGAGGAAGAAGAAGATCAATTTAAGGGTTAAGCAGAATATCTGGATCCATTATTATAATTAAAATATTATATATTTTATGGATATTTACAATTAATTTATAATTATTGAGTTTAAATTATTATGACAATATATCAGGAATTATCACCATCATCCTCTTATCGTGTCCTTTCGGAAGGTCGGTTCCAAATATGCTTCCTACCAACAATATTTTAGTAAATAGAACTAAGTATTTTTGTTAGTGTGTCAAGATATTACTTATTAATCTACAAAGACCTGGATAGAATCACCTGTTTAATTGATTTATAATGATTGAGTTTAAATTATTATGACTATTTAACTCATGCCCCAAATGGGACTGACTGGCCAATCACGTTTCAATGATTTCTGTTTTACAACCAATCAGACTCGTGTTTCACGAAATATTTATCAGTGTTATAATTACCATATTAAAGAAAGCTCCTCCTTTTTAATATTCTGAACAGGTCTGACCATTATTTTGCAGTGACCGAGCCTGCGAGAAATACGGCTACCAGATTGTATATATAGTGCATGAATGTCAACACATGCCGCATGCGGGAGTTAATATAAAAACATTTGTAGCAATTGATTATACCACCAAAAAAAGAAACCACTGTTTGCACTTTATTAAATGTATTTTTTCCCAGGTAACAATCCAGAAAAATATAATTGTCATATTTACATCATACGACATCAGAAATGAATTAATATACAGTTTGATGTGTTTCATTTTTTCTCCACTAGAGAGCATTATTACAATATTGCGTTCCTTTGGCAATAAATAGTATGATATGGTTGCAATGATAAACAAAAGAAGCAGATGAAGCGTACCTATCGCTTCTCATTTGTTTTCAAACATCGCCGTTTACATTAAATATATAAATATTTTAAAATAACTATAGTTAAATAATGATTTGTGAGTAAACAGCTTAATTTTATTCGTTAAATAGTCCTAACAAATGCAACTCTTGATTTCCAAATTCTCTAGATAAATTCACTCCTCACTTCGTGAGTCGTGAATTTATCGATAATTTGGAAATCACTCGTGGCATTACTTATGACAATATATCAGTAATTATCATCATACTCTTATCGTGTCCTTTCGGAAGGTCGGTTCCAAATGTGCTTCCTACCAACAATATTTTAGTAAATAGAACTAAGTATTTTTGCCAGTGTGTCAAGATATTACTTATTAATCTACAAAGACCGGGATAGAATCACCTGTTTTAAGAAATACGGCCTGTCATCAAGTCCACGTCACAAGTAACTTAAGTTTCTTTCTATAATAGACCTACTTCACCCGTATACCTGCTAGTGTCTGTTTCAACTATCATGCCGCGAGTGAAGAGGGAATTACTGCATAGTCAAGATAGGCAGATCATTTACTTTGTGATTAAGTGTTATGAAATAAAGTTATAAATTCATTTCGCGTATCGTGCTCCACTTTCCAATTGTTGTGCTAAAGTCTGACCTTATGTTTTCCCGATCGCTGTACTGGAGAGATTATTATATCCTATTCCTGCCTTTGTAGAGTAATACAGAACAAATACTTTTGATCGCTAATATATTTTAGTATTGAGATTTATTTTTGCATATCTATTAGATTACGTGTGAGAATATCAAATCACGATACATGACAGCAATATTGGTGGACTAGTGGTTATGCTCCTTGCCTCTGGTCCCGAGGGTCGCGGGTTCAAACCCGGCCGGGGTCGATGGATTTCTACTCACTCACTCACTCACTCACTCACTCACTAGCACTATCGAACCGTAGGTTCATGCCCGCGCGGACATAAGCTCTCCATACATCCCTATCCTGAGCTAATGCTTTCCAATCATTCCCTGTATAATCTACTTCTCTCAAGTCATAGTTAATGCTATTCTCCCACCTCATTCTTGGTCTACCAACTGGGCCTATTCCCTCTGGCTTTCCTACAAGAAGCTTCCATGAAAGTCTTTCATTCCCCATACGTGCAACATGTCCTGCCCATCGCAATGAATTTTTTAGGATGAAAAAATCCAAGGAGCAAGTCCTCCGGGAGAGACTTTAAGCCGTGGGTCCCGAATCTGAAGATTTTCAGGCTCGTAAAAGATCCTTAAGCCTGAATTAAAAGGTCTCTAAGCAAAATTTACCGAATTTTCCCGTCCTATTACTACCTTGGTTTCCTAGATGTCAGTATGAGGCGGAACGCTGACCATGGACCACTCAAATGACATCTATACGAAAACAAGTGTAACTAAATTAGTATGGTTCAAATTTTTCCCTGTAGGGGCAGAGCGCCTAAATCTCTCTTAAGGGAAACATGGGCTTACAAGATACAAGAAGAAGACTAGGGATTATTTATTTAGCCTGGTGGAGTTAAGGTCATATGGCCTCCTCTTCTATCTTTGGAAACAGAGGGGAGTATGTGCCTATTAGTCCACCGGAACGACTATCACGTCAGGCTTATTGGTTATTAGACACATAAATAAAAATATTATTAAATTTTCAGTTTATAATTAGAGTTGAAGAGGTCAGAATATAATATATTGATTGTTAATGCGAACTCCGTGCTTCAACTGAGTATTAAATTCCATTTGATACTATTTATGATTTTCAATCCCTTAAAATATAAAATCACATTATTATTATTATTATTATTATTATTATTGTTATTATTATTATTATAACTAATTCTCTGGCACAATCAACCCGTGGGTTCAAGGCCGCGCGGGACATAAGCTCCCCATACATCTCTATCTTGAGCTAATGTTTTCCAATCATTCCCTGTATAATCTACTTCCCTCAAATTATAGTTATTCTCCCACCTCATTATTGATCTACCAACTGGTCGTTTTCCCACTGGTTTTCCTACAAGAAGCTTCCATGCACGTATTTCAGTCCCCATTCGTGCCACATGACCTGCCCATCGCTGTCTACGAGACTTAACTGTTCTTATTATATCTGGCTTCCTATAAAGACCATGTAATTTCACTGTTATAGCAGTCTTCTCCATTCACCTGTCTGTTCATCTCTCTTTGCTCCAAACATTTTCCTAACAACTCTATTCTCAAATACTCGTAAACTCCTTTCCTCCTTAAAGTAAGAGTCCATGTTTCGCATCCATATAATATAACTGGTGGAATAATAGTTTTATATATTTTCAGTTTAACGTTTTTTGAAAGGAGTTGCAAAGCATAATAGCACGCATTTCCAGAATTGAGCCTATGTTTAATTTCTTTGTGCATCTCATTCCTATTTGTGATTATTGTTCCTAGGTATTTGAATTCAGCCACTTCCTCAAAATTTCTCTCATTTGTCATTAGCTGTCCATTTCCATTATATAATGTATTTATTATTATTATTGTTATTATTATTATCATTGTTATTATTATCTTAATTGATTGAAAAGACTAATAATAACAACCAACAAGTTCATTTCACATTTGTGGATTTACAAAAAAGGCTTATGTCAGCGTTCGTTTACAAAAGTTGTGGGAAGCATTAGAAGATATGGACATAAACGATACAATTATCAATGCAATAAAAAATTGTATAAAAATGCATGATCTAAAATTAAAATTGGAAAATGTCTATCAGAAAAAATTAAAGTAACAAAAGGCCTTCGTCAAGGTTGTAGCATATCACAACATTATTTAAGATATTTATACATAAAGCGCTGTCAAACTGGAGCAAAAATGTTCAGGAATGGGAGATGGATCAACAGATACAATGTATACACTGTTATTTGCGGATGACCAGATAATAATTGCATAAGAATATGAAGACATGGAGTTTATGTTCAGAAAATTATTGGACGAATACGATAACTGGGGTTTGAAAATAAATTTAGAAAAAAACATTTTATATGGGATGTGGAGCCGAAACCGAAGATTTGATATTAGAAGATGAAAAGGGGTATATTAGAGGATGTGAAGAATTTGAGTATCTGGGAGTAAAAGTAGATAAAGAGGATAAACAAGAAAGTGATATTAAGAACAGAATAAATAAAGGTACAGCAATAACAGCGATGATAAATGGAGTCTTGTGGAACAGACATATCCAGAAAAAATAAGTTAAAAATATATAATTCAATAGTGAGAAGTACTGTCACATATGGAGCTGAAGTTTGGATATTCAACAAAACTTTAGAACAAAAACTTATGTCGATGGAAATGGATTTCTTGAGGAGAGCAGCACGATGTTCAAAATTATAAAAGGTAAGAAATACTACCATACGAGAAAAAATGAATATGAGACATTCAGTAGTAGATTATATACGGTATAAGCAATTAAATTGGTACGGGCATGTACAAAGAATGCAAGAAGAAAGGTTACCCAGGAAAACATTGGAATGGTGTCCACCTGGAAGAAGAAGGAAAGGAAGACCTCGAAACTCGTGGATGCAAGAAATAGGAACTGGAATGAGAACAAGAGGATTGGAGGACATGGAGTGGGTGGATAGAGACGAGTGGAGAAGAAAAATAAAATTTTAGGCACAGAAAGATGTGTAAACATTAAAAATATGTTTATACATAAATTATTATCCTTCATCGTTTTGTGTATATAACACCCTTTATATATCACAACTATCTCACCTTTAACAAATATTTTGTTATTATTATTGCTATTATTAGTCATCATTATTCCCTTTACAGAGATCTCTCTTAAACCGGATACAATAATTTACTAAAGTTTTACAAAACGCATACCGATACACTGTATTATTACTATCATCATCATCATCATCATCATCATCAACAACAAGGATTAAGCCCAATGGCCTGTTCGGATCTCATTATAGGTCGAATTGGTCCTTCCATCTCTTCAATGGTCTTCCCAACGTTCTTCTCCCTTTTGGTTTATAATTATACATTATTCTTGGTATGCGCTGTTCATTCATGCGTAATACGTGCTGAAGATAAGCATTTTGGTAATATGTTATTCTGTCACAGAGATTAAATATATTAAGTTCTGTTCTTATATCTTCGTTTTTCTTTTTATCATTATTATTATTATTATTATTATTATCATCATCATCATCATCATCACCATCATCACCATCATCATAGTACATTCACGAATTTAGGCCATTTGTTGACCTGTTTCGGCCTCAAGAGAAACACCATCCAAAAGTCTTTTGAGTGGACGTCCTGGTCTTCTTCTTCCTGCAGGTTGATATCTTAACATTTGTTTGGGTATTCTGTGATCTTCCATTCGATGAACATGTTGTATCCATCTTGACTTATAATCAGAAATTTTGTTTTCTAAAGATTCCATGTGTAATTCTTCTAAGACGTCTTAATTTTTTTTTAGATCTAGTAGTGTGTATCCTGCAGTCCTCCGAAGGTATCTCATTTCAGCAGATCTAAGCCTCTGTATATCCTTCTGTTTCAATGTCCATACTTCGCTACCATACAAAAGAGTTGGAAGAGCCAGTGTTTTATACACTTTTAATCTTGAATGCTTTTGGACTAACTGTGGCTTAAAGATAGATTTTATTAACCCTAAAATTCTTAAAAATTTAGATATTTTATTTATTATTACTATTATTATTATTATTATTATTATTATTATTATTATTATTATTATTATTATTATTGAATCTCCAAATATTTTGAAATCGTATTTCGCCACCAAGGAATTTTAGGTTTGTAGCTTACTATAACAATATTATACTATACATTGTAAAACAGAAATATTATCTTATGGTTTTGAATGAGTGTTAAAATTACATAAATTGTCTATAAGTGTCTTAGAAAATATTACATATTGTTATGAAGTTCATAAAATGTTTATAAAAATTTTGGTTCTTAAAAATCACTTCACACATTGAGGCAGAAGCCTCATCATCATTTAAAAGTAAGTTTAACCAGAATCGTTGTCTTCCGAATACAGGACAATCAAATAGAACATGTTTTACAGATTCTTGACATTTACAATTATGACCTCTGTCTGGGTTAATATCAAATCTTCTAAAATAACTTCCAAATTTCCCATGACCAGCCTAAAATTGTGTTAAAATGAAAATTGGAATAAAATGTTTTATATTTAGCATATGGTGCTTCGGTAAGCGAAACCAAGCTAGTTTTTAGTCAAAAAGCCACCATTTAGCACTCCGTATCCAATGTTCCTTCCAATGTGTGATGATTATAGTAAAAAAAGTTTCTTTTTAACATAGGATATAGGTACACTTTGAAAATGAATATTGAAGCTCAGAGGATGCTGCGGATTTAGTTAATTGATAAGCACGTTCATTTCCCACAGTTCCCTGGCCCCCTCGTATCCAAGACAGGCACAGACGTTTTGTGTAATTTTTTATGTTATTTCTAACTTTTACTGAGTTTGGATTTAAATTAAATTTATCTGCGATCGATTGAAGTGCAGCCTGCCAGTCGCTAAACATTCGTGCACTATATTTATGTTGAAGACACCACTGTACTGCTTCTTTTATGGCAAATAGTTCAGTTTGGAAAACAGAACAGGTTGGGGAGAGTTTGAGTAGTTTGAAGAAAAACTTCACTGTCTTCACAATAAACTACATAAACATAATGCAACCTGTACTTGCTCTTCTCCTGCAGTAAATCTTGATCCGTCCGTGTAAATGGTATATGTATGGGTGTTTCCACAGGTTTGCACATATAGATTGTTACAATGTGTGGCAGGATGTCCAGCAGCCACGAAAGACATAGCATAATCAATATCAAAAGAAAACTGTTGAAATATCTTTATCATCATCATCATCATCATCATCAACAAGAATTAAGCCCAATGGTCTGTTCCGATCTCATTATAGGTCGAATTGGTCCTTCCATCTCTTCAATGGTCTTCCCAACATTCTTCTCTCTTTTGGTTTATAATTATACATTCTTCTTGGTATGCGCTGTTCATTCATTCGTAATACGTGCTGAAGATAAGCATTTTGATAATATTTTATTCTTTCACAGATATTAAATATATTAAGTTCTCTTCTTATATCTTCGTTTTTCTTTTTATCGGTCCTTTGGTATCCTGCTATTGCTCTCAACATCTTCATTTCAGCAGCCTCTATTTGTTTACTATCTGCCTTTGTTAATGTCCAGATGGAACTGCCAATAATTTGTAAAACTTCAAAATAGTTTATTTTCTAGTTTTATTCATTAAAGTGCGTTTAATTGTGCCACATAGATAATTGAATTGTTGTATTTTAGTGTGTTTATCTAAATTTCTGTCATTGCCTAAATGACATCCCAAATAATTAAAATTCTGAACTTGGTCTATAATTACATCGTTGAAATATCTTAGTACGTTTTATTTTAATATTGTTTAAGCCAGAATAAGATCCCTATCCAGTGTGTCTTCATGTTTTGCTCCATCCAGACCTTTATCTGAAATTTTTAACATTATGGAGGCAAGTTGTCATTGACTTTCATCCTCTACTTCCTTTGACATTTTTGTGATTTAGTGTTCATATCCTCTCTGATCGCGTTCTTTGCACACAAGTTTAGTCGTTTTGCTTTATTATCGTGTCTTTTTATTTTTTCCTCCGTTTCTTTGTTTAGTTTATTTTTCATTTCTCTCTCAGGTCTCCTTAAATAAACCATCTCAACAACAATTTATTAATGTGATGGCAGTGTTAACAGCCTTAAACTTTTAATTAAAATTACAGTGGGAGGAAACACTATGAGGTATTTACATTAATAAATGGGTTGGAGAAAATGTTTTAACATCTCACCTCACAAAGTTGTCTGTCTTCACGATACCGGTTTCAAAAGTATAGTATTACTTCCATCTTCAGTCAAATTCCAACTGTTGAAATGTCGTCGTTAAAATCATCTTCTGAACTGCCATCTGGTGTAGATTTTACGAACTTGGAGATTAAATTATTCTCGTTGGGGATAACGAAATTCATAGCTTTATATTTATTCTTCTGAATGTATATCTTTTCCCAAATTGTTAATTCCAAAGATGTCTCCAAATGTTTCAAAAGTGTAATGTTTTGTTTTTCGATTTTATGATTTTCTAGCAAACTATGAGCTGCAATTGCCGATTTTTCAATTTCGCCATTTTTAATATTTCTAAGGTGTTATTTTGTACGAACTACATAACAATGAACTACATGGTCTTTATAGGAAGCCAGATATAATAAGAACAGTTAAGTCTCGTAGACTGCGATGGGCAGGACATGTTGCACGTATGGGGAATGAAAGACGTGCATGGAAACTTCTTGTAGGAAAGCCAGAAAGAAAACGCCCAGTTGGTAGACCAATAATGAGGTGGGAGAACAACATTAACTATGATTTGAGGGAAGTAGATTATACAGGGAATGATTGGAAAGCATTAGCTCAGGATAGGGATGTATGGAGAGCTTATGTCCGCACGGCCATGCACCTACGGGTTCGATAGTGCCAGTGAGTAAGTAAGTAAGTAAGTTATTTTGTACGAATTTGTAAATTCCTTTTAGTGTTTCCTATATATACTTTATTGCAGTCATTGCAACTGATTTCGTAAATTCAAGATTTTTTATTATTTGGGACATTAACTTTCTTCTTAGTTACTACTAGATTATCCAGGCTAAATTTGTTAATCGGTTCGATATCCCCGACGAGAATAATTTAATCTCCAAGTTCGTAAAATCTACACCAGATGGCAATTTAGAAGATGATGTCAACGACGAAATTTCAACAGTTGGAATTTGACTGAAGATGGATGTAATACTATACTTTTGAAACCGGTATCGTAAAGACAAGCAACTTTGTGAGGTGAGATGTTAAAATATTTTCTCCAACTCATTTATTAATGCCTTAAACATGTTCTATAATTAATTTGATTTACATAGCCCTTAAATCTTAGGCTAAGGAACCATATATGTTGTACAGCCCTGTTTTCAAAACATGTTTATTGGCTATTAGTAGAGAATTAAGAAGTCTCTGGAAGAACATTAGTGACTAGTTAAAGGTTTGCATATGAAAGTACATTTGGAATTTACTGTCATTTCACATCTCCCAACTTATGTTCAAATAACAGGTTTCAGTTTTGCATTCAGAAAGACTTGTTCCGTGATACGTTTCAATCAGTGCACTTTACATTACCCATTTGTTTCAGTTTCAACATAAATACCCCTACTTGGTCATATTTAAAACACTCTTTCACTTAACCCTTAAATTAAAAATGTATCCTATTGGATACATTGATTTCAATTATTTAACATTGTTTTTAGATCAATAGAAAAACAAACGAGTAGAAATTACTTAAATTTATGTCAAATTGCGCAATAATGTGTAATAATAACACAGTTTAAATTTAATTTATTTTCCTTGCGGTCCGGAACATTTAAATAACTGGCACGAGGAAATATTGTATTGGCAATTTAGTGGTTAATATATAACTTTTCTATCAGATTGAGTTAGAGAAAAATATTTTCAGAAAATCTCTGTCATATCGGCTGAAGAAGGAACATTTTCTTCTTCTTCCTTTCCAGGAT
Organism: Diploptera punctata; assembly: GCA_030220185.1. Classification (NCBI taxonomy): domain Eukaryota; kingdom Metazoa; phylum Arthropoda; class Insecta; order Blattodea; family Blaberidae; genus Diploptera; species Diploptera punctata. Next base: position 757,426 of record JASPKZ010003887.1, on the reverse strand, counting down.
TAGGTCAATGCGACCTGTTCCTGTCTTAGCTTTAAATATGAAAATAAACAGTAGTTTTTTCGATGAAGAATGAGTAATTTTTTATATCTTATCTCATAAAAATGACTCATTTTTCATGAATCAGAACCTCACAATGTTAATTCCCACATTTAACTCATTGAGTTTGTTTTGTGAGTATCGTTCATGGCCCACTATACTAGAGTAGTTAGTACTAGTAGAGTTGGCTGCGGTATTGTTGCTTGGCGACGTCATGATTTCGTCATGAGTTCTGTATCTAAGGTGGTGATGTTTAATAAAATAATAACTATTGTTGTGATTAAGATAACATATAAAATGTACGTAGACCCATAATATGTTATGGCAGTGAAGCTTGGACCATCAGAACTCAGGATGATCGTCATATTACAGCCACGGAGATGAAATTTCTGCGACGAACTGCAGGTTATAGCCTTCTAGACCACCAAAGAAATTCAACAATAGCCAGAGAGTTAAACATCGTACCTATATCTGAATACCTCCAAGAATATAGAAACAATTGGCTAGCCCATATTCAGCGCATGGATCGTCACAGAATACCAAAACAAATTCTTCATTACATTCCTCGAGGCAGGAGATCTGTGGGTCGACCTTTTCGGAGATGGCGGGAGACCGTAACGGGCCACTGGGCCTAATACTTGAAAGGACGATGATGATGATAAAATGTACCGGAAATTTAGAATTTTGTTATTCCTGAAGGCATTTTAAAAACGCCAAATAAACTGAATTGAGTTTAATTTAAGAGAAATCTGGGATACCAATCGTTTTTGGATTGGAAAAAAAAAAAAAAAAAAAAAAAATCGTATCGGAAGATACAGACCTTTGTAAACTGATGTCTGAGGCGTATTTTAAATATAAGATGGCCGGAAATAATATCAAATGAAGAACTGTGGAGAAAAACCAACCCATTTCCAATATTTAACCAAATAAAACAAAGGAAGTGGAATTGGATGGGCCACACGTTAAGAAAACCAGATGGAGCCATCGAGAAGACTGCATTAGATTGGAACCCGCAAGGAGTAAGAAAGAGGGGACGGCCTAGGAAAACTTGGAAGCGATCGGCAGAGGAGGAAGTTAAGGAAAGAGGGAGAAGCTGGAAACAAATGAAATGGCTGTCTGGAAGCAGAGTGCGCAGGAGGAACTTTACCGCTGCCCTATGTTCCACTTAGGAACTACAATACGGTTAGGAAGAAGGTCGGAAGAGGTGTTGCTTGCATTTTTTATGAGAATGTATGTTTGTTTTATGTGGGACTAGTTACATAACATTTGGAATGTTCTTAACTCTGTTATTAATTTGAATAATGCGATGTAATGTCTGAGGTTCTACAATTTTTTTTTATTTTAAACTTATTATTTATAGTAGTAGTAAATAAATAATAAATAAATAAAGCCTGATATGTCCCTTTAGGGCAAAGGCCTCCCTGTACAGGGGTTAAGCTCTATTTGAGAGTGTCACCCGGTGAGCTACTCCGTGGTGAGAAGTTGACTTGGATGTAGCACTTGGTTTGTATACACTGTCTGTTCTGTGATTAGTTAATACACAGTTGGCTCTCCATCGTTCTCCAGCTTTTCCTGCATCTGGCGACTCTGGACCATTGCGCCCCTGCTCGTTCTTTGAAGATGTCAGCCCATCGTCGTCTTGGTCTTCCGCGCTGTCTCGTGCCTGTGTACGGGTCCCACATGGTTGTTTTTATTGTCCACCTGTCGTCCTGTATTCTTGCGACGTGGCCTCCCCCACTTCCATTTTTTCCTGATGGCTTGTTGTGCGGGATCAATTGTTGAGGATATCGCTTGAAGTGTTGTATTCGAGATTCTGTCCTTCAGAGTTATGCCTAAGATTTTCCTCTCCATTTTCCTTTGGCATACTTGGAGTGTGTACTTCAGTTTGGCAGTAAGATTCCAAGTTTGGCAGCCATATAACAGTGTTGGAAGAACACAGGTAGGACTTTATTAGACAAAAAGTAAGATATTTACAATATTATTTACAAATATGGGTCGCACGGGCAGTAAGCCGTACGTGCTGTTGACAGTCCGTTACAATAAAGTAATAATTGGTACTAGTGTAAAGAAAAATAAACAACAGAAACAGCAATAACATTACAATTACATAAAGAAAACACAATAATAATATTACAATTAAATAATAACACAATCACGCTGAGATATTTTTCTTATCATACCATATATATATATATATATATATATATATATATATGGTATGATAAGAAAAATAAATGCCTGGACGGGATTCTAACCCGGATCTCTGATTCTGTACCTCAGCGTGATATCCATTACACTACCAGGCGAATCCAATTCAAACACTTATTTTTTCTTATATATGTAAAAAAAATCTCTTTAATTTGTTTACTTGTTATAGTCAGCTACTAGATGGCAGTGAAGACCGAGTTCTCGCGACATCTAGTAATAATGGAGAATATAATACATATATAAGAAAAATAAGTGTTTGAATTGGATTCGCCTGGTAGTGTAATTGATATCACGCTGAGGTACAGACTCAGAGATCCGGGTTCGAATCCCGTCCAGGCATTTATTTTTCTTATCATACCATATTAAGCTTGCATTGCTCAATGTTAAACATTTAATTATAACATCTATAAAGCGTCGCTGCTATAAAGTAAAAATATTCTCTTTAATTTGCTTACTTGTTATAGTCAGCTACTAGATGGCAGTGAAGACCGAGTTCTCGCGACATCTAGTAATAATGGAGAATATAATACATATATAAGAAAAATAAGTGTTTGAATTGGATTCGCCTGGTAGTGTAATGGATATCACGCTGAGGTACAGACTCAGATATCCGGGTTCGAATCCCGTCCAGGCATTTATTTTTCTTATCATACCATATTAAGCTTGCATTGCTCAATGTTAAACATTTAATTATAACATATATATATATATATTTTCCAAATGCCCCAGGTTTGTCTTTCGACATTCCTGGTTTCTCTCCTGGCATGGCGTATTTGTAACCCACTTCTGAGGTTGGGGCGCCTGGAAGGCGGAGTTACGTAGCCCCGAAGATATGATGGGTGATGGGTGATGATGATAATGGTGCGCCAGGAGAGTCCCTAATCCTAAGCTTAACCTAAGATGAATATAAATGATGATGATTGCGAAGGCCATATGATTTCGGGGACCGTTTGGTTCTTAAAGTTTTCCTGACATTTGTCTTACAGGTGAGGAAAAACCCCGATAAAAACCTCACCCAGAAAAAACTGTCCCGGCCGGGCATCGAACCCGGGCCCGCTGCGTGACAAGGCAGGACGCTACCTCGAGACCACAGCGGTGGACGTTATTATTTATATAAAAGTGTTGATATTGTGTAAGAAACAATGTATCTACTTACTTACTCACTGGCACTATCGAACCCGTAGATTCATGGCCGCGCGGACATAAGCTCTCCATATATCCCTATCCTGAGCTAATGCTTTCCAATCATTCCCTGTATAATCTACTTCCCTCAAATCATAGTTAATGTTATTCTCCCACCTCATTGTTGGTCTACTAACTGGGCGTTTACCCTCTGGCTTTCCTACAAGAAGCTTCCATGCACGTCTTTCATTCCCCATATGTGCAACATGTCCTGCCCATCGCAGTCTACGATACTTAACTGTTCTTATTATATCTGGGTTCCTATAAAGACCATGTAGTTCATTGTTATGTAGTCTTCTCCATTCACCTGTCTGTTCATCTCTCTTTGGTTCAAACATTTTCCTAAGTACTTGATTCTCAAATACTCGTAATCTCCTTTCCTTCCTTAAAGTAAGAGTCCATGTTTCGCACCCATATAATATAACTGGTAGAATAATAGTTTTATATATTTTCAGTTTAGCATTTTTTGAAAGGAGTTGGGAAATCAAAAGTCTCTGTAGCACGCATTTACAGAATTGAATATTGATTCAGTGTGAATATATACAATTTTTATATGTAACTAGCTAATACCCGGCGTGCGCTGCTACGCCTAAATAAATGAAAATTAATAGGTTTTATTTTCAATTGAATAAGTAAAAGGAAAAAAAATATATAAATTTATATTTTATAGATATCCCGTGCTGATTACCTGGCGTTCCCTAGGAATCTACTTATCCCGATCTTCTTGACATAAATGAGCTGAAAAACAAAAATTAATGTAGTTCTTATGATTAGTTGAATAAGTAAAATGAAAAATAATTATAAATGTATATCGTAATTATTTTAAGATTCCCCGTGCTGATTCCCCGGGAATATACTTATATCGATCTTCTTGGCATAAATGAGCTAAAAGACAAAATTCGTTATTGTGAGTTATCCGTAAAATAATGTTTGCACAGGAATCTACGTAAGTTACGTGTCTGGTTCTTCTTGGTATCAATGAAAGACAAAAATGGTTATTGTAAGTTATCCATAAGAGATAAACATATCCTGTCGCGGACTTTTTTGTACAACCTTTTGAGATATTGAATTCTGTGTACATTAATTTTGTGTATTTGTTATGGTTTAGGCAGCGTAAGCCATTTACCCGTCCAAAGAGCTACTTTTTTCACGTTTTCCACTACAAAGGACGAGTTAGTTAGTTAGTTAATCAATGGGAAGAGGAAAAAGAAGAAAAAAACTTCTTATAGTGAGTAAAATTGGATATTTTAAAGTTAACATGATTTTTAATTTAAACATAAACATGTCAATCAAGTGCTAAAATGAACCACTGAAAATGGCTATGCAAATTTTCTACCAACATTCAACTGTCTCGTAATTTGCAAATGTCGCTTCATGCGAAAATTTGTGTTGGTCGTAACTGCTATCGGAGCAGGTTTCTGGTTAATTTAATGAACATGAAATTATCCCAGCTGCATATTATATTCCAGTCCGGATCTATTCTCACTTGTCAGTTACAGACGATCAGAGTTTACACTCACGATAAATCATGCGTATCAGTCATTTTTAGGTACATTATTACTGTATATCACAGGGTATTTCTCTTCTTCTTATTCTTCTTCTTCTTCGCGGTTTAGGCTTATTTACTAGCCTGTTCCGGCTCCAAATTGCTGCTCTTTCCATCTTCTCTTTGGTCTTCCCAAACTTCTTCTTCCTCGTGGCGAATAGCTGTATGCTGCTTTTGGTATTCTATTCTCAGTCATCATTGCCAAGTGTTCTTTCCAGTTTGTTCTGTATTTCTCTATTGTTGTGTTTAATTCCTCTACTTTTAGTTGTCTTATTTCTGTGTTATGTTTTTTTGTCTGTAGGATATTTCAGAACATCTATTAAGGAAGTGATGATAGAAATGTCTATTTTCTTCATTTTTTGTACTAGATACTTGAATGTCTGTACAAACATTCACTGCATGATACATAATGATGTGTTTAAGTTTCATTCTTGTGAGACATTTATTTTATGAGTTATTAAATATTATATTTTTAAAAAATGTCCATATACTGCAATTAATTAATTAATAAGTATAAAGCACAAAATATGCATTATTAGTATAGTTTATCTTGCTCATTTGTCACTGAGTTGGGTCAGGGATGATTGTCTGTTCTCGCACCATATGGCGTGGTATCTACCCGCACCACTCGCACTTACACTCGTTCGTCGGTTGGTGATATGTCTTGGTCTTACACACTTTGAAGTGGAAACCGTGTGTCGCTAGTCTTGTCACTGCGTGTCGAAGGTCATACAGGGGTTCCATCCAGTCTTTGTGTACCATCGCGTCCGTGCAAAAGAAGTCATCCCATATCTCTCTGCGCTTCCTTTGCATGTCTTTCAGTAGTTTCTCATAGTTGGGGGTGGATTGCAGTAGAAGCTGTTGTCTCAAGTCCTCCACCAATGGTAACTCTCCTGTCAGTACATACGCTAGGCGTGAGGGTGTGAACTTCAATAGGCCCAGAGCTCGTTTCAGGTACGTGCTCTTAATCATTTCTAGGTCTGCTAGATTCTGGTAACTTAGGTGCGTCCATATATTTTCTAGTCCATAAGTTGCTACCGGGACTATTTTCAGCTGAAAGAGTTTCAATGCTGTCTGCAGTGACATCTCAATGGATTCCATAATTTTTTAGTAAAATGTCTGATTTTTTACTAGATCCCTAAAATATTTAGAAAAACATCATGCATTAGAATTCTTAAAATATTAATACAAAGGGAGAAAAAAATGTATCACATGCGTGGAATTACAAAAAAAATTAATAATTGCATACATTTATTTTTTTATTTCTTAAAATACTACTTCAATCATGAAACCCATGCACTACTTTGTTACCCATTTTTTTAGGACATGCAGTAAAAATTTGAACCTTCTAGGACAATATTTCTGAATTTCATTCAATTTTGAATGTCCAAAAATGCAATGGAAATAAAAGTGGGGAAAAACAAGTTTAAAGATGTGCATGCAGGTGACATATAACTGGCGCACCTTTTAACTCTGACGTAATTTAGTGCACTTAGAAGCGTCATAGGCCTCTGAAACTTTGCCAACGTATACATAGATTGGGACTGGAAGTAAATATCAGTAAAACTGAATATATGGTCACACGTAGAAATTCAGTATATAATGGAAATGGACAGCTAATGACAAATGAGGGAAATTTTGAGGAAGTGGCTGAATTCAAATACTTAGGAACAATAATCACAAATAGGAATGAGATGCACAAAGAAATTAAACATAGGCTCAATTCTGGAAATGCATGCTATTATGCATTGCAGAGACTTTTGATATCCCAACTACTTTCAAAAAACGTTAAGCTGAAAATATATAAAACTATTATTCTACCAGTTATATTATATGGGTGCGAAACATGGACTCTTACTTTAAGGGAGGAAAGGAGATTACGAGTATTTGAGAATAAAGTTCTTAGGAAAATTTTTGGACCAAAGAGAGATGGACAGACGGGTGAATGGAGAAGACTACATAACAATGAACTACTTGGTCTTTATAGGAAGCCAGATATAATAAGAACAGTTAAGTCTCGTAGACTGCGATGGGCAGGACATGTTGCACGTGTGGGGAATGAAAGACGTGCATGGAGGCTTCTTGTAGGAAGGCCAGAGGGAAAACGCCCGGTTGGTAGACCAAGAATGAGGTGGGAGAACAACATTAACTATGATTTGAGGGAAGTAGATTATACAGGGAATGATTGGAAAGCATTAGCTCAGGATAGGGATGTATGGAGAGCTTATGTCCGCGCGGTCATGAACCTACGGGTTTGATAGTGCCAGTGAGTAAGAGTAAGTAAGAGGCTATTTTTTAGTACATAACAATGTCAATTTTGATCTCAATGGTCAAATTTTCACACATCACCTCCCTTAAAACATATGAAAGATGAAATACAATGTCTAAAAGAACATTTTTTTTTAAGTACGCAGTTTTACGGTTTTCTAAGATTCATGGACAGAAAGATATTAATGTTTAGTTATCGCTTGGCCCATGAGTGTTGAAAAATTGCACTCAAATTTTATTTATATTCAATACCACTATTGCCAATTCATAAAATAAAATACAACATTTTCAGTATCATGCCGGTAATTTAATTTTTTTTCAATCGTAGAATCGTAGTTCTTTAATTAACTTTATAATGGAATGATTAGGCCTGTTGATGTACGTATTTATTATTTACGTGCTTACAATTTGTATGGAGTAGATTTACTTGTTTAGATCTACTTCTAAAATTACTAATTAAGTTATTATTTTTATTCATATGTTAGTGGAATTTATATTTCTTTTGGAAATGATGTACAGGGTGTCCCATTCAAATCTCCCACATTTTAATTAATCATAACTAACAAAGTATGCGGAATTATGAAATGAGGTTGGTATTAAACGAAACAGAAACTCAAAGAATTTTCATTGCCACACACTAAAACACCTCTATATGTGCACAATCCTGCTGTAATTTCTTCAATCTTTTCTTCTGAAACACGTGTACGAGCATCTACTGATTCTTTTAACGCTTCCAGTCGCCAGAAACTTCTCAAGCCATGCCTTAATGGTCTTCCCAACAGGTGCATTTCCTCCTACCTCAAATGCATCTACCAACTTTCTAATCATATATTCTATATCTTCTTTATCTTGTCCTATTATAATCTAGTCATCAGCGAATAATAAATTGTGCTATAAATGACCATTAATGTTGATTCCCATTCTCCTACATGACTTATTCCATTTCATTAATACATCTTCTAAATATATCTTGAACAATGTTGGTGACATCCCGCATCCTTGTCTTAGTCCTTTTGTTATATAAAGATAAAATATTAAAATAGGTACCTGATATAGCAGTCGTCCTCAACTAAATTAACTTCTACTTAAAAAAAACTTCAAGTTGCTAAAACTATCAAGGCCTTTCAAAATCAAGCATTCTATTTGGCCCATGACACGAGAATAGAACTTCGGGCAGGATGTCTATTTACATTGTAAAATGATAATGATGAATTGAACCCGGTATTGAAATTCTAACCCGAATGACTAAAAAGTCGATAAGTCCGCAACCTATTATTTACTATCCATCCATCCATAGTAATTCTGCCCGAGGGCAGGTCTTTCACTGCAATCGTAGCATTTTCATGCTATGCTTTGCAGCTTTACTAGCGAATTGTAGGTGCGGTAGCTTCCCGTTGCTTTCCTCACCGGTGAAGGATGATGATGATGATGATAATGATAGGGATGATGATGGCCATATGATTTCGGGGACCATTTGGGCCTTAAAGTTTTCCTGACATTTGTCTTACAGGTGAGGAAAAACCCCGATAAAAACCTCACCCAGAAAAACTGACCCGACCGGGGGATCGAACCCGGGCCCGCTGCGTGACAAGGCAGCACGCTACACCATGACCACAGCGGTGGACTTATTTACTATATATTAGTATATATTATTTATGAAATTATTGTTTTGTCATTGGTCCTTTACAAGTATACAACGTTTCAAGTCGATCCAATGTTTTTAAGTGGGTGAAAATCGTGTTGAAAGATTCCGTTACATAGATATAGGTCAAGCTAATATAAAGCGTGTAATAATAAATAATAGTTAAAAAAACTAAAACAGCACGCTTTATTAGAAAACCGAACTAAAAATTGAAAAATAATTTTAATTTCCAACACGCTTGGGATAAATAATTTTACCATCAAAAGCGTGGGGTGCTGTTTGCCAATTAATATATTTCATAATAAACAGATATTGGTAAAAGTAAAGTCTCTAAGAAGAAAATGTAAAAATCATAAAAAAAGCACCCCACGCTTTTGATGGTAAAATTATTTATCCCAGGCGTGTTGAAAATTAAAATTATTTTTCAATTTTTTAGTTCGGTTTTCTAATAAAGCGTGTTTTTTTTACTTTTTTAAAACTATTATTTATTTTTTATTTTTTAGTTTTAATATTTTACAGAATAAAATAAAAATGTAAATATCTTTAAATTCGATAGGCTACTATTGTAATATGAGCTAAAAGTAATACTCTTCTAAAAAAAACCTCCCAGCCGGATTTGAACCAGCGACCTATGGACTACTGAAATCATATACCATTAGAGTTCACCGCTCTACCATCTGAGCTGTTACAACGATTGACTAAAAAGTCGACAAGTCCGCAACCTATTATACCAGTTTTCATTTTTTTGATTTTCTGATGATTCTGGCCAGGATTTTAGAAACAAAATATTAAATTATTGTATTGTCACGGATCCTTTACAAGTACACAAAGTTTCAAGTCGATCCAATGTTTCTAAGTGGGTGAAAATCGTGTTCAAAGATTCCGTTACATAGATACAAAGACAGTTTTTTTTTTTTATTATCTGATGATTATGGCCAGGATTTTAGAAACAAAATATGAAATTATTGTATTGTCACGGTTCTTTTAGAAGCATACAAAGTTTAAAGTCGATCCAATGTTTTTAAGTGGGTGAAAATCGTGTTGAAAGATTCCGTTACATAGATACAGATCAAGCTAATATAAAGCGTGTAATAATGAAATTTTCTCCTGTTATTGCCAGCTGAGCCAACTCTCTCGATGTTCGTGGTTTTATTTTAAATTATAATTTTATGAAACAAAATTAAATTATAGAAGTCTTACTCTAGAAAAGACCAGTATAATATAGATGTGTTAAGTTTAACGTACTTGGTTTAACTTGCAACTAAGATAAACGTGAAGTGACATCAATTACTCACACTTAAGTACTTGGAAAGTTCTCTTAATAAGGAAAAGCAACAATTTCCAGTCGAACGTGTAAAAAATGCATTTCAACTATACAAAGTCTTAATAGAAATATTTATACCCTTGCAATATACAAGTTGCTAGTATCTCTGAAAATTTATTATGAAAGTCCTAGTTCCTACTAGTTCTCGTAATAGCCCTATTTGTATTTAACATTGTTTCAGTTTTCACAGCACAATGATCATGCAACAAATGACGATCTTTTGCTTTAGTGTCATTTATTAATATATGACAACCATAATGATTTCAAGAATTACTAATGCTTTAAAATTATAGTCCGAGATACCGCTGCAATATTATTACGTTCATCGAGTGTATGAACAAAATCAATTTTTCTCATAAAATTGTGAATTACTGAATACATTTTTGCCGAGTTGCCTATTAAAATTCGGCCGCCAAAACGTTAAGCTGAAAATATATAAAACTATTATTCTACCAGTTATATTATATGGTGCGAAACATGGACTCTTACTTTAAGGAAGGAAAGGAGATTACAAGTATTTGAGAATAAAGTACTTAGGAAAATGTTTGGACCAAAGAGAGATGAAGAGACAGGTGAATGGAGAAGACTACTTAACAATGAACTACACGGTCTTTATAGGAAGCCAGATATAATAAGAACAGTTAAGTCTCGTACACTGCGATGACAGGACATGTTGCACGTGTGGGGAATGAAAGACTTGCATGGAAGCTTCTTGTAGGAAAACCAGAGGGAAAACGCCCAGTTGGTAGACCAAGAATGAGGTGGGAGAATAATATTAACTATGATTTGAGGGAAGTAGATTATACAGGGAATGATTGGAAAGCTTTAGCTCAGGATAGAGATGTATGGAGAGCTTATGTCCGCACGGCCATGAACCTACGGGTTCGATAGTGCCAGTGAGTAAGTAAGTAATATGTTGAATTAAAACATAATTAATTAATTTTTGTCGAAATAATTTGATTCACTTGTTATTAAAATAAATTATAATCCAGTTCACAGAAATCGATGTATAGAGCTTGAAAAGTTTTGGTTGCCATTGCACACTTGGCCGTGAACATCCTCGCGGCTACAGCAGGTTGTGACACCAATGAGTAATAAAATGGCGGTAAGTACGTATTTATTGTTTTATATTTTTCCCTCGCAGCGGGAAGTAAAACCACTGCCCTTTATGTATACTACGTACAATGTATATACAAAAATATATCCAAAAAGTTAGTGATAATATACATTATACGAAACAAATCACAGCATTTTAAATGAACTGAACTTTATTTGAAACAATATAAAACAAAACATACGCACTTGCGGTCATGTTATCAATAATTTGTTCTCAAGGCCTCCTGTTGTTTCAACTAATAAGCATTGCCCACACTGTTAACGTTAGTCAATTGTTTATAATGAACGCAAATATTTCCAACAAAGATGTTATTTTACTATTATTTATTATTTTGAAAACACCATCGCGCAAAAAATAATGTACAACACACGTTTGTGAAGCGTTTTACAGAATGGAGTGAAACATTTTTCCTCGATTCTGTAAAAACCACTTCCCAATATACTATTATTTATGTAAGTTATTATTTTTCGAAGGACCTACATGCTGGTCAACTGCCTTCTTCAAATTAATATCATTCTGAAGGCTCTACATTGGCGTTACATTTTTGTATAATGGCATATCTTATTGAAAAAATAAAAGCTCTTTACGATATTTCTTGAATTTTATTATAATGCTAGTTATAGGCATTTGCATTTTTTAAACTTAATTATTAAATTTATTTAAATTTAATTTTAATTTTTAGGTGTTATTTTACTTTAAGTGGAGTTTATTATTATTATTATTATTATTATTATTATTATTATTATTATTATTATTATTATTATTAAACTATTAAACAATTAATTCCAATAAGTTGAAAAATATTGCACAAAAGTATTAAACAAATACTTACTTACTTACTTACTTACTTACTCACTTACTTACTTACTAACTCACTGGCACTATCGAACCCGTAGGTTCATGGCCACACGGACATAAGCTCTCCATACATCCCTATCCTGTGCTAATGCTTTCCAATCATTCTCTGTTTAATCTACTTCTCTCAAATCATAGTTAATGTTATTCTCCCACCTCATTCTTGGTCTACCAACTGGGCGTTTTCCCTCTGGCTTTCCTACAAGAAGCTTCCATGCAAGTCTTTCATTCCCCATACGTGCAACATGTCCTACCCATCGCAGTCTACGAGACTTCTTCTTCTTCTTCCTTCCAAGTATTAGGCCAAGGCCCGTTACGATCCTATAGAAAATTTTCCCTCCAGTGTTTCATAGGACTCCGGGAAATTCTCGTATAAGACTTGAAAGCATAATAATAGTCCCTTCGATTGGTTGCTGGCCAAAGGAAGGCAAGACCAGTGATGGGGCTGCCATATTATAGCATCTGGTCAGGCTTTTCGAGAAGAAAAGAAAATAAAGGAAAGAAGAAATGGAAGAAAGGAAAGACTCCCTAGCCCTCGGATGCCCTAATAGCGTCGGGGTCGAAAAAAACAAGAGTTAACCAAGAGAGGTTAGATAGTAAAGTTAAAAGAGTGCAAAACACAAGTAAGTGGAAGAAATGTTTTGTTCAGCTTTTAACTGCTCTTATTATATCTGGCTTCCTATAAAGACCATGTAGTTCATGGTTATGTAGTCTTCTCCATTCACCTGTCTGTTCATCTCTCTTTGGTTCAAAAATTGTCCTAAGTACTTTATTCTCGAATACTTGTAATCTCATATTACATATTTTCTACGGTGGTGAGATTTGGTTGCAGAGATATATTTTTAGACGAATGGAAATTAAGACTACAATATATGTGCACCCTTAGGCAAAAAAAAAACGAGTCATCTCTTGAACGCACATTTCTTCTAAGTTATACTCGGCACAGCGCTGGGTTCAAACTAGGGAACTAATCATAATTGTGCAGTCACTGAACTAGTGTGTTATGTTGCATAAACTGAACCCTTAGACAAAAAATGAGTCATCTCTTGAACGCATATATCTACTAAGACCTACTCGGCACAGCGCTGGGTTCAAACTAGGAAACTACTCATAACTGTGCAGTCCCTGAGCTTCTGTGTTATGTGGCATGAACTGAAGACACTTCTACGTGTTCTGTTAGGTTAGCGGTAAAGCATGCGGTCACTGCTCCTGTTAATGAAGGTCGCAGGTTCGCGTCCTCAATTATGCAGATATTTGTATTAACATTTTTATGAATCAAATACAACATTTTATTTTCACATTTGAATTAAATCAATGTTAATGTCGTTATTGTAACAATTATATTTAACACATTCAGGGTTTGTTCGAGGTAATTTCAATGTATTGCATTCAATAGACTGTGATGCGCAGACGTCTGCGCAAAAGCAACAGCCTCTAACAAGTTTGTTTATAATTAATCATATCGAGTTTTACCATGGCTCAGAGCACACACAAGGACATAGGCACAAGGCAATCTCAATGCCCCGCAGATTGAGGGCGGTAATAGATGCTGAGGGTTCATACACCCGATATTGATTTTGTTTTTGTTAAAGTTTTCATATTAGAAGATGTTATTTTCTTTCCTCATTTATTTATTAGAAGAAGGTTTTAATTTATGATTTTGTGTTTTGTGTGTGCATTAAAGCCATAAAACTCAAATATAAAATTAAATCTGAAACTATATTACAGGCGAAATGCTATTCTATTATTCAGTTTTAAAAAAAGTAGAACGGGAATCGAAGCCGTGAGGTTACGAACGCAGATGATATCTGTTAAACCTCTATCACGGAAACACACTAAGCCAAACTCTCCCTCATGTTGCTTGAGTGTGCACTGCATTAACTAGCAAACAACCCAGTGCAATTACTGAAAACATGTTGATGTGAATGCAGCTTCTGCGAGCGCTCACGAAGTTCCCCGATCGGTTGATACAATCTGATGATGACTCTTTTTTTTTGTCTGAGGTTGTGTTTCTTTATTTAATGCCCAGGGTTGTCATTTCGACATTCTGTTGTTATCTTCTGGCTTTGGCATAATTGTAACCCATTTCTGAGATTGAGGCGTCTGGAAGACGGGGTTACGCCGCCTCGATGATATGATGATAGTGGTGCGCCAGGAGAGTCCTTAATCTTAAACTTAATCTATGGCGATTATGAATGGCGATGATTATGATGGCCATATGATGTCCGGGGATTGTTTGAGCCTTAAAATTTCCTAACATTTGTCTGACAAGTGAAGAAAAATCCCGAAAAAACTCACCCCGATCGGGGCTCGAACTCGTGTCCGCTGCGTGACAAGGCAGCACGCTGCCTCGAGATCATAGCGGTAGACTAGACCACAAAATATAAGATTATAGGTTAGGCCTATATAATACTAGGTAATACCCGGCGCGCGCTGCTACTCCTAAATAAATGTTAATGTGTTTTTACCACCAGCCGTGCGCTGTTATACTTGCCCGGGAATCTGCTTATCCCGGTCTACTTGTCATCAATGAAAGACAAAAATGGTTATTGTGAGTTATCCCCAGAAGATATACGTATGCTGTCGCGGACTGTTTTGTAGAGTTTTATCAGATGTTCAATTCTGTGTACATTAATTTGGTGTATTTGTTATGATTTCATCATCATCAACATGAACAAATTCGTTTTAGGCCATGTGGCCTGTACGGTAAACCTAGCGAAGATGGTCTTGATCTTTCCACCGATGTTTTGGTCTTCCTTGGTCCCTATGTCCAGTTGGGGTATATTGGAATGCCAATTTTGGAAGTCTATTTCTTGCCATTCTCCTCAGATGATTTTTCCATTCTTGTTGGTATCTTTGTATATCTTCATTTAAACTTGTTACTCCAAGTTTACCTCTGATAATAGTGTTCCTTTTGGTGATCCAGTCTATTAACTCCTAACAATGATCGTAAGAAGCGCATTTGGCTTACTTGAAGTTTATGAGAGTTTCTTTTATTTAAAATCCAAATTTCACTTCCGTATTTTAGAGCAGCTTTTGATGTGATGTTATGTAATCTTAGTTTTGTCTCTGTCCTCATCTGTTTACCAATCTTTGTTTAAGTTTCTTCGAGTAATAGGAAGTCCCCTGGGTTGGTTACCAGCCATCCACAGAGCAAGACTAGTGGTAGGGCTGCTACCTTATAGCCTCTAGTCAGGCGTTCAAAATATGGAATTTCCTCCATATTTGTTGGAACGGTTATACCGCCGTGACTCGGTCCCCATTACCTCGTTACTTAAAAGCAGGGTGTACCACGTGCAGGTGAGGTTGAGAATTAGGTAGGAGAGGTTATAGAATGCACATCACTACCTCTTACACTTAGGCAGCGTAAACCATTTAAGCGAAAAATATGGACATTATTTCAAGTTTTTCACTGCAAAGGCTAATTTTTAGGGGTGAAGTGGTTGAGTATTACAACTCTCTTATAGCCTATGTTCATCCCCGGAATCTCCTGAACATTTTTCAAAAAGCCCCATCTCAATTGGATGAACGGTATGGCAGAGCACGCTTGCCCGGGAATCTACTTATACCGATCTTCTTGTCACCAATGAAAGATAAAAATAGTTATTGTGAGTTATCCGTAGAAGATAAACATATGCTGTCGCGAACTGTTTTGTAGAGTTTTTTGAGATGTTGAATTCTGTGTACATTAATTTGGTGTATTTGTTATGGTTTAGGCAGCGTAAGCCATTTAAGCGTCAAAATAGGGACTTTATTTCAAGTTTTTCACTACAAATGGTGTTTCTAAGGGTGCAGGAGTTGAGTATTACAACTCTCTTATAGCCTATGTTCATCCCGGGAACATTTTTTTTTGCAAAAAAAAACACCAAAATCGGAACAACGGTATGACCGCGCATAGAATACAAACAAACAAAAAAACAAACAAACAAACAAACACTGATTTTTATATATTAGACTATCTAATGCCCGGCGTGCGCTGCTACGCCTAAATAAATTAAATATTGAAGGTTAATTAATTATAAGGTATGAATAATAATTTCAACTATATCACGAACCAAACATGGCGGTTGCTAGAGCAGATTTTAAATTTTAAATTTAAGGTAAATCCCCAGTTCTATCGGTCGGATTTAGCTGATTTTTGGATAATACATGCCTCGGTTTATTTTAATACGATATTCCGAGTTTTGTTGCGAAACATCGAAAATTGTAATCGCTAGAGCGATTTTTAAATTTTTGTTTTAGGTGAACTCCTACACCTAATGATTTTAGAACATAATAGATAATGGCTAAACATTCGCCGCATCTGTAAACCTATATATATATATATATATATATATATATATATATATATATATATATATATATATACATTTTTACGAAGATCGGTTGAATGGTTTAGAAGTCTGTAAAGGACAAACAGAGATATATTCGTTTATATATACATGTACGGGGTGAATCATAAATATGGCTATACGTTTGATCGCGTTGTGTGATGAAAATATTACCATTACAAGAAATATGAAATTACCGTTGGAAAGGCAATTATTCAAATTACAACAATGGAATAAAACAAAACAGTGTAGAACTTACGTCATTAGTCAAAATGGCGTTGAATATGCAACAGCAAATTACAATTACTGCATGGGCAATAACGTATGCTAATGACGCTGAGGCCGCAAGACGGACAAGACGTGAGTTTAACGTAGCATTGCAGCCGTCGACTGTGGGGAAGTGGAGAAAACGACAGCTGGGAACGGAAAGGATGCAGAAAATCAAACCTCCTGGAAGGCCTCGCATTAGCACGGATGCAGAAACAACGAAGAGAATTGTGGAGGCGTTCGACACTAGCCCACAAAAATCAACCCGCCAAGCTGCACGTGAGCAGTGATTTGTTTTGTTTTGTTCTATTGTTGTAACTTGAAGGATTCCCTTTCCAATGATAACATCATATTTCCTTTAATGATAATATTTTCGTCACAAAATGCGATCAAACGAATAGCCATATTTCTGAATCACCCTGTAGATTATTATAAAGAAGGCAGATGTTGAATACTTGAGGACTTATTTTTTTCCCCCCAGGATTTGGTCATGTTACTAGATGATAACATTCTTCTATGATTTATGATTAGAAGAGGATAGGAACCTGAAGGAAGAGCTATGTATATAACAGACAAGATAGATGTTAAAAAAAGAAGGAAGAAAGATAAAAGCGTAAGGTAATTAAAATAGTTTTTTTTAATTTTCGGGTGAGAAAACTGTGTACCTGAAATTAACATATGCCACTGCATTTAATTATGGTCAACTAATAAGCAAAATTAATGACAAGCCTTCATTGCAGAGACTTTTGATGTCCCAACTCCTTTCAAAAAACGTGAAACTGAAAATATATAAAACTATTATTCTACCAGTTATATTATATGGGTACGAAACATGGACTCATACTTTAAGGGAGGAAAGGAGATTACGAGTATTTGAGAATAAAGTACTTAGGAAAATTTTTGGACCAAAGAGAGATGAACAGACCAGTAAATGGAGAAGACTACATAACAATGAACTACATGGTCTTTATAGGAAGCCAGATATAATAAGAACAGTTAAGTCTCTCCTAGACTGCGATGGGCAGGACATGTTGCACGTATGGGGAATGAAAGACGTGCATGGAAGCTTCTTGTAGGAAAGCCAGAGAGAAAATGCCCAGTTGGTAGACCAAGAATGAGGTGGGAGGGTAGCATTAACTATGATTTGAGGGAAGTAGTTTATACAGGGAATGATTGGAAAGCATTAACTCAGGATAGGGATGTATGGAGAGCTTATGTCCGCGCGGCCATGAACCTACGGGTTCGATATTGCCAGTGAGTAAGTAAGTAATGGACAAGCCTTACAACACTCATTCATGAATAAATACATGTTATCAAAATGCAATACCATTAATTCTTTATAATTATACATAATTAATGTATAATGTTATTGTATTATTATGTAATTGTAATATTATTGTGTTTTCTTTATGTAATTGTAATGTTATTGTTTTCTTTTTTGTTTTTCTTTATACTATTACCAATTATTGCTTTATTGTAACTGACTGACAACAGCACGTACGGCTTACTGCCCGTGCGACCCATATTTGTAAATAATATTGTAAATATGTTACTTTTTAATACACAAGTGATCTTCTTGGTGATAAAATATTAAAATATATATGCAGTCAATATGCCCATTTCACCAATTAATGTTTTAAAATGGTCAACAAGTTTCTACAGCCAAGCTGTCATTCTCAAGACCAGATATTGACTGAAGACAAAATTGATAATAAATATTATCAATTTTGTCTTCAGTCAATATCTGGTCTTGAGAATGACAGCTTGGCTGTAGAAACTTGTTGACCATTTTAAAACATTAATTGGTGAAATGGGCATATTGACTGCATATATATTTTAATCTTACTTTTTGTCTAATAAATTCCTACTACTACTACTACTACTACTACTACTACATTTCTACTATATAAAACCATACAAGTTACGATTTTCAGTCCACATTTATGTGTCGTTAGGTCTGTATAGGAATATATAGTTTTTTGTGTGTTTTTTTTGTTCTTTTTTTCGCGAGAAACATCCTTCAAAAACAAACTAAAGATTTATTTAATAACAAACTAACTTATACACCTCACTGATAGTATTCTTTTAACAATTAATACATTTAATCATCTATGAAAATAATATTTAGATTAACAAATATTTTCTTTTGATTTGTTTTAAATATTGTACAAACGTAAAATTAGTTTTCTATATCTAATTATTTGTCTTTGTTTTATATATACATTAGACAGGGACAATTTAATATGTCTTCCTTGTATACATTTTATTATTAGTTTTAGTCTTAATTTTAACTAATATTAACTGGTTGCATTATAGATCGTAATATAATTGATATTATCTTTTTGATCAAATTTTTATTTAGTATTTAATATTAGAGTTAATTGTGATTGTTATATTCTTATGTAATATATGTTTGTCCTGGTGAGTGGAAGAGAAGGCCACATGGCCTTAACTCCACCAGGCTAAATAAATCTAATCTAATCTAATCTAATCTAAATTACTTTATTGTAACGGACTGTCAACAGCACGTACGGCTTACTCCTCGTGCGACCCATATTTGTAAATAATATTGTAAATATCTTACTTTTTGTCTAATAAAGTCCTACTATTACTACTACATTTTACTATATAAAACCACACAAGTTATGATTTGCAGTCCACATTTATGTGTCTTTAGGTCTGTACAGAAATATATAGTTTTTTTTGTTTTTTTTTCGCGAGAAACAATAAAAACGCAGAATACATAATAATGTAAAGAAAATATTGCTATTTTAAAGGGGTGAGGGGTAGTTTTTTTACAATGTGGAAGTGACATGACCCAGATAATGTGGTATGTAACAATTAATTAGGTAGAGCGACTAACTCCCTGTTATACAACATCATGCGCTTGTAGGAATTACGTAAAAAACGACAATTCTCAGTTGCCTTGAGGTAGTGCCTTTTATTTCTTGATGAAAGAGAAATTGAGGCTGCGTTCAAGTGAGAAACCTTGCTGCTATTTCTGGGCAGATGAAGGTGTACTTCCCTGTCCACAAACCTATGACATTTCACTTACTGGTCACCCACAAAAAAGTGATAGGAACCTAAAAATATGCAGGTGTATTTTTTGACAGGCGCTGATTTAATACTACGCTAATTTAATATTACAATATTTGGTATGATGTCAATACTAATAAAATTCATTGTTAAAACCGTTGAGGCGGAGAGTCATAAAATCAAATAAGTTAAAATATACCTTCTTAGGTAAGATCCGTCGTCCTCAACTTATAAAATATGTAATCTTGATGCATGTAGGCCTTTCAGAACATCCGTCCCATCTTCAGCAGGTCCTTCTTCGCTACAGCATCCAGGTTGATGTTTGATGCTGATGATCCTAATGTGGCTTTGTCGTGACTAAAGCTTCTTCCTGACGATATCGTATAGTGGATTGTTTAGTCTGGGAGTGCTTTCATTTATTAAAAGCTTGCTTAGGTAAAATCCGTCGTCCTCAACTTAAGCTTTTAATAAATAAAAGCACTCCCAGACTAAACAACCCACTATACGATATCGTGAGGAAAAAGATTTAGTCACGACACCACATTAGGACCATCAGCATCAAACATCATAGTGAATGCTGTAGCAAAGAATGAACTGCTGAAGATGGGACGGATGTCCTGAAAGGCCTACAGGCATGAATATTACATATTTTATAAGTTGAGGACGACGGATTTTACCAAAGAAGGTATATTTTAACATATTTTATTTTATGGTATGTTGTATACAATTTATCTTGTTCAACCTTTGATACTGTCTTATTCTGTCCCTATAGGTCTATACAAGAATTTAACTTGAACTTTAATTTAATCACCCTTTTGAAGTAATAATTCTTTAATCAATTCAATTGGTGTTTACTTGATGAAAATCCATATCTATTAATTAAATAAAAATAAAACTTAGATATATTTGATTTTCATGTTTAAGATATAATTCAGTGACAGCTGTTTCGGTACACTGTACCTTCTTCAGACATGTTAACAAATTATGAATTGTGTTATTATAGTACATATCAATTGCTCTAAGCAACAATACAACACTAATTTACTCAAATTTTTAAATTTAACAAAGGTGATTCATTCAAATCAAATTGAGAATTTAACAGTTTATTGTTACTTTTCAATTTATTTATTTGTACCACCTATTCCAATTTAATCATTGTTTCGATCCAAATTTTGAAATGTTACATGTTTGTGATAAGGGTAAGAAGTTGTACCTTTTGGAGGCTGTAGAAATAAATAAATTGAAAAGTAGTGATAAACTGTTAACTTCTCAACTTGATTTGAATGAACCGCCTTTGTTAAATTAAAAAAATTAAATAAATTATTGTTGTATTGTTGCTTAGATCAGTTAGAACACAATTCATAATTTAACATGTCTGAAGAAGGTACAGTGTACCGAAACAGCTGTAACTGAATTATATCTTAATAAATATGAAAATCAAATAAAACTAAGTTTTATTTTTATTTAATTAATAATAATTATTTATTAGTGTACTTAAAATAACCAACTATATAGTCTATCTACATATTAAGGGCTCAGTGCAGTAACGTGATAAGCCACATTCTGTTAAAAAATGTAATTACTTACTTACTTACTTACTTACTTACTCACTGGCTCTGTCGAACCCGTAGGTTCATGGCCGCGCGGACATAAGCTCTCCATACATCCCTATCCTGAGCTAATGCTTTCCAATCATTCCCTGTATAATCTACCTCCCTCAAATCATAGTTAGTTGTTCTCCCACCTCATTCTTGGTCAATCAACTGGGCGCTTTCCCTCTGGTTTTCCTACAAGAAGTTTCCATGCACGTCTTTCATTCCCCATATGTGCCACATGTCCTGCCCATCGCAGTCTACGAGACTTAACTGTTGTTCTTATTATATCTGGCTTCCTTTAAAGACCATGTAGTTCATTGTTATGTAGTCTTCTCCATTCACCTGTCTGCACATCTCTCTTTGGCCCAAAATTTTTTCTAAGAACTTTATTTTGAAATACTCGTAATCTCCTTTCCTCCCTTAAAGTAAGAGTCCATGTTTCGCACCCATATAATATAACTGGTAGAATAATAGTTTTGTATATTTTCAGTTTAAAGTTTTTTGAAAGGAGTTGGGACGTGAAGAGTCTCTGTAAAGCATTTCCAGAATTGAGCCTATGTTTAATTTCCTTGTGCATCTCATTCCTATTTGTGATTATTGTTCCTAGGTATTTTAATTCAGCCACTTCCTCAAAATTTCCCTCATTCAGGTCAAATATAAAATTATAAAATCAAAACTTATTTTAAATATTATCAAGTTTTAACTATTGGAAAACGAAAATACGATAATTATAACTAGGCTAATGCCGATTAATGTACGTGTTAATGTAACAAATATTTTTTCCTTTTTTTGTGCTAATGCCACCAGGTTGTCTCATGACATTTCTGGTTTTCCCCGTGGCGTTGGCGGAATTGTAATCCATTTCTTATGTTGGGGCACCTGGAAGTCGGAGTTACGTTACCCCGATGATATCCATCCATAGTAATTCTGTCCGAGGGCAGGTCCTTCACTGCAATCATAGCATTTCCATGCTATGCTTGCAGCTTTACTATAGAATTTTAGGTGTGGTAGCTTCCCGTTGCTTTCCACACCGGTGAAGGATGATGATGATAATGATAAGGATGATGAAGATCATATGATTTCGGGGACCGTTTGGGCCTTTTTCCTGACATTTGTCTTACAGGCGAGGAAAAACCCCGATAAAACATCACCCAGAAAAACTGCTCCGACCGGGGATCGAACCCGGGCCCGCAGCACGCTACCTCGAGACCACAGCTATGGACCCCGATGATACAATAGGTGATAAATGATAATGAAGCGCCAGGAAAGTTCTTAACCTAAATTCCAGACCATGGACAACCACAGGAATAACTCTTTAAGGAAAAATTCCTATGGTTTGACCGGGAATCGAACCCGGGCCCGCTGCGTGACAAGGCAGCACGCTACCTCGAGACCACAGCTATGGACCCCGATGATATAATTTAGATTTTTTTTTTAGATTTAGGTGATAAATGATAATGAAGCGCCAGGAAAGTTCTTAACCTAAATTCCAGACCATGGGCAACCACAGGAATAACTCTTTAAGGAAAAATTCCTATGGTTTGACCGGGAATCGAACCACGGCCATCATGTACTTTAGTCAGAAAAGATGGCCGCTAGCCCATGAGGCGAGTCAACAAATATAAATAAAACTAGGGATAAAGTAAAATTAAATGAACAATTAAGAAGAATTGTCCATAATCAAAATCTAGGTAAATCCAAGACACAAGACGATGCCGTCTCGAAATACGCGGGGCTAACGCGCAGCTGTCGGGGATCCGAGGTTCGAAACCTGGCGGTTCCAGACGAGTATTTATGATGGATCATACCGGGGATTTTTCGCGTTATTCTCGGTGTTCCCCGTTTCCCCCAACACTCGCCATTCCACTTCCCCCTCCTTAATGCCATTTCATTTATCATTCATTAATTTCATATTAATATAAAATTGTGGAACATTCACCTGAAAAGGTCCGTCTCCTCAACGTAATTAATCATTTAACTGTAGCGCTTTCGGGACTTGTCCCATCATCGGCAGGATTCAAAACTGGTGTTTCACTGAAGATCTGGTAGAGGGGGTTACATGTATTGGGTTCGTTTTCGTTTATCAGGCTGTCGTTGTTGTGAGCTGCTTTCATGATTTCCATCTCTTCGAGTACGTTTATCTTCGCTGGATTATTTTCTCTGTGCATTACTGTTAGGGTGTTTTCAATATTTAACATGCGATGTCCTTCATGGATAATTTCATATTACCATTTACCTCATCATGTTAGGAAAAATAGCTCGGTTGGCACCCACAAGTGTCGAAAATATGTAATTGCGGGGATCTGGTAAGACCACCAGGGTGCTTGCTCATGGTTTTAACCAATAAAAATGACAGAAAGGGTCAACGGAAGGATTGCAGTTCCCCTTCGCTGACAAAAGATGGCGGCATGCTTCATGAGAGAAGAACCTGATGTGCCGGTTCCGGAAGACACCTACAACTCACGTTAACACCGTAAAGTGGACCATTATTCCATTCATCCATAATATACTGGGATAGCGCAATATATATGTGAGGTAGCGGTGCTCAGGGCAGTCCACCCGCCCAATCTGAATAAAAACCTGAAGATATAAAAAAAACGGCTTCACTTCCTTTGTAAAGGAAGGAAAATCCATCGACTCTGATTGTGTTGAGACGTACACAATAGTATATTAGATTGCGAGGTTGGTAAGTGGTTTTTACAGAAGCGAGTTATGAGATTCCGTAAAACACTTCACAAACGTGCGTTGTACATTATTTTTTTTGCGCGATGGTGTTTTCAAAATGATAAATAGTAGTTGTTCCTGTAATTTATCTTACAGTTAAATAAAAAAAAGCTTCTAAAAACACCTCACTCAGGGAACCAATCCCCACCGGGGATCGAACTCGGTGTTGCTGCGTCTGAGACAACGATGTTACCATTAAACAACAGCGGTGCAGTGGACTCTGTAATATTACTATGTGTAGGAAAACCAGAAGGAAAACGTCCAGTTGGTAGACCAAAAATGAGGTGGAAGAATATCATTAATCATTATTTGAGAGATTGACAGGAAAATATTTACTCAGTGATGTATAGAGAGATTATGTACCTGCGACCATGTAGCTCCGGGTTCGAGTTAAGAAGTTAACTAATTATTTTAGACTAACTAACTAACTAACAAACAAACAAACAAACAAACAAACAAACTAACTAACTAACTAACTAACTAACTAACTGACTAACTAACTAACTAACTAACTAACTATAATCTACTTCCCTTAAATCATAGTTATGTTATTCTCCCATCTCATTCTTGGTCTACCAACTGGGCATTTTCTCTCTGGTTTTCCTACAAGAAGCTTCCATGCACGTCTTTCATTCCCCATTTGTGCAACATGTCCTGCCCATCGCAGTCTACGAGACTCAACTGTTCTCATTGTATCTGACTTCCTATAAAGACCATGTAGTTCATTGTTATGTAATATTCTCCATTCACCTGTCCGTTCATCTGTCTTTGGTCCAAACATTTTCCTGAGTACTTTATTCTCAAATACTCGTAATCTCCTTTCCTCCCTTAAAGTAAGAGTCCATGTTTCGCATCCATATAATAAAACTGGTCGAATAATAGTTTTATATATTTTCAGTTTAACGTTTTTTGAAAGGAGTTGGGAAGTCAAGAGTCTCTGCAATGCATAATAGCACGCATTTCCAGAATTGAGCCTATATTTAATTTCTTTGTGCATCTCATTCCTGTTTGTGATTATTGTTCCTAGGTATTTAAATTCAGCCAGTTCTACAAAATTTCCCTCATTTGTCATTAGCTGTCCATTTCCATTATATAATATATTTCTATGTGTGACCATATTTTAGTACATGTCTGATCAAAATTTTGTACAAGCATAAATGCTTCTTTTAAATTTATTTTAAGTAGCTTATTTATTAACACAGGGAGCAGTGCTCAGGCAGCTATGTTAATGCACCTTTCTATTTCATTGCAACTGGGGAGCAGGCGGTAGGTAATAAAACAGCAACAGTTGTAGGTGAACGATTCTTTGCAAAGCTTTACATTGTAGTCACTGGACAGAACTATAAATTGACCATAGCTTGACCTGACAGAGAGGCGACCCCCTTTCTTTGGCCTTCGAGGTCCACAGTGTAGGTGTTTATCTGAAATCCAATGAGTTAAATAAGCGAAAGGTGTTTAGGTACCTCTCCCAATATTCACGCATTATATCGTACCATATTAATGAACGTGATTACCTTCAAGATAGGAAAGTTTCGCGCCACATAAACTGCATTGTTTATACATGTGACATTCCTTAAAAAATGTGTTACTGATCCATTCGTACGCGCCTTAAATTTCCTGATAAGTATTCCTTCAATATCGCCGCAAATATTGTGTCTATTATTCTTGACATAAGCAACATTTTATACTTTTTCTTCTTCTTTTTATTATTACTTATTTACTTACTCACTGGCACTATCGAACCCGTAGGTTCATGGCCGCGTGGACATAAGCTCTCCATACATCCCTCTCCTGAGCTAATGCTTTCCAACCATTCCCTGTATAATCTACTTCCCTCAAATCATAGTTAATGTTATTCTACCACCTCATTCTTGGTCTACCAACTGGGCGTTTTCCCTCTGGCTTTCCTACAAGAAGCTTCCATGCAAGTCTTTCATTCCCCATACGTGCAACATGTCCCGCCCATCGCAGTCTACGAGACTTGACTGTTCTTATTACATCTGGCTTCCTATAAAGACCATGTAGTTCATTGTTATGTAGTCTTCTCCATTCACCTGTCTCTTCATCTCTCTTTGGTCCAAAAATTTTCCTAAGTACTTTATTCTCAAATACTTGTAATCTCCTTTCCTCCCTTAAAGTAAGAGTCCATGTTTTGCACCCATATAATATAACTGGTAGAATAATAGTTTTATATATTTTCAGTTTAACGTTTTTTTGAAAGGAGTTGGAACATCAAGAGTTTTTATTATTATTATTATTATTATTATTATTATTATTATTATTATTATTATTATTATTATTATTCTATGCCCCAGGTTGTTAGTTAGATATTTGTGGTGTTTTCTCCTGGCATTGGTGTAACTGTAACCCGCTTCTAAAGTTAGGGATCCTAGAAGGCTGAGTTACGTTATCCAGATGATATGATGGGTGATAAATGATAATGAAGCGCCAGGAGAGTCCTTAACCTAAACTTAACCTAAATTCCAGACCATGGGCAACCACAGGAATCATTTTCTTTAAGGAAAAATTCCTATGATTTGACTGGGTATCGCATCCGGGACCTAATGAACAGTAGTCAGAAACGCTGACCACTAGTCCACGAGGCTGGTCATTATTATTATTATTATTATTATTATTATTATTATTAACTGGTTCTATAACCAAACCCGAGTTTTATCCTGTTAATGCAACTATTCCAAATATTCAAATTCCATTGTTATAAATTGTTCCTACTCATGTTTCTGTATTCTACCTTTCATTGAATCTTAACTACACAATCCCATCTATTTATACATCTTCCCCTGATAAGCTCCTTTTATTTAGTTTTAATATTGTGTTTTAACATTTGATGAGGAAGCCATAACAACAGAAACATTAACCGTTAAATTGGCAATGTATCCTATAAGATACATTGGTTTAATATATTTGATACGTGGGCTGTAACAAAAATAGTGGCAACACTGCTGTAGAACCGAAACCAGACCGAGTTAATTGTTGTAACTTCTGTCACATGTTAATATATGTCTGACCTATCTTACAGTAAATTGACTCGTCCGTACGTCTCAAAGCGCATGCGTTTTGGAGAGAGGTAGATTGTCTCCTCTGAGTTCCCGCTCTGAGCCATGTTTACAAAGCGGGAATAAATATCTTCTTCTTGTAAGCCCATATTTCCCTTAACAGAGATTTAGGCGCTCTCCCCTACAGGGAAGATTAAATTAGTATTAATTTAGTTACACTTTTTTTCGTGCAGATGTCATTTGAGTGGTCCGTGGTCAGCGTTCCGTCTCATACTGACATCTAGGAAACCAAACTAGTACTAGGATGGGAAAATTCGGTAAATTTTGCTTAGAGGCCTTTTGATTCAGGCTTAAGGATCTTTTACGAGCCTGAAAATCTTCAGACTCGGAACCCATGGCTTAAAGTCCCTCCCGGAGGACTTGCTCCTTCGATTTTTCCATCCTAAAAAATCTATCGACCCCGGCCGGGTTTGAACCCGCGACCCTCGGGACCAGAGGCAAGGAGCATTACCACTAGTCCACCGCGGCCGATGCAATAAATATCTTGGTTGAAAATGCAATGTGCCCTTGGCCGTACAGATCGACAATTTCATGAAAGTCTTCTGGAAGCACGTGGGGAAACGGATTTGCCCTATAGGACTGTAGCGAGGTGGGTTAGAGCCTTTAACAAGGGGCGTGACCGCGACGAACACATGGCTAGGTCAGGTCGCCCAAGTGTTAGTGAAGAGGACGTGGAAACTGTTTCCGCACTACTAGACACCCATCGACGACAGACTGTACGTGAGTTAGCCCTGGATATAGGGCTGTCGCATATGACTGCGTTTCGTATTCTAAAACAAGAATATTAGCTCTGAAAGGAAAATGTGCAATAAGAACAATGTAATTATAGACCAAGTTCAGAAGCTTAATTACTTGGGATGTAATTTAAGCAATGGCAGAAATTTAGATAAACACAATAAAATACAACGATTCAATGATCTGTGTGGCACAATTAAAAGTACTTTATTGAATAAAACATGAAAAGAAACTATTTTAAAATTTTACAAATTTTACATATCTAGGATGCAATATCTCATATGAAGAAGAAAAGGATGTAAATGCAAAAATATCTAAATTTTTATGAATTTTAGGGTTAATAAATTCTATCTTCAAGCCACAGTTAGCCCAAAAGCATTCAAGACTGAACGTGTATAAAACACTGGCTCTTCCAACTCTTTTGTATGGTAGCGAAGTATGGACGTTGAAACAGAAGGATATACAGAGACTTAGATCTGCTGAAATGAGATATCTTCGGAGGACTGCAGGATACACACTACTAGATCACAAGAAAAATGAAGACATCTTAGAAGAATTACATATGGAATCTTTAGAAAACAAAATTTCTGATTATAAGTCAAGATGGATACAACATGTTCATCGAATGGAAGATCACAGAATACCCAAACTAATGTTAAGATATCAACCTGCAGGAAGAAGAAGACCAGGACGTCCATTCAAAAGACTTCTGGATGGTGTTTCTCTTGAGGCCGAGACAGGTCAACAAATGGCCTAAATTCGTGAATGTACTATGATGATGATGATGACAAAATATTGGCAGTCCCATCTCTCATCTATGGATGTGAAACCTGGACATTAACAAGACAGATAGTAAACAAATAGAGACTGCAGAAATGAAGATATTGAGAGCAATAGCAGGATCCATCTATCCATAGTAATTCTATCCGAGGGCAGGTCTTTCACTGCAATCATAGCATTTTTATGCTACGCTTTGCAGCTTCACTAGGGAATTGTAGGTGTGGTAGCTTCCCGTTGCTTTCCACACCGGTGAAGGATGATGATGATAATGATGGCCATATGATTTCGGGGAACGTTTGGGCCTTAAAGTTTTCCTGACATTTGTCTTACAGGTGAGGAAAAACCAATAGCAGGATAAACGAAGATATAAGAACAGAACTTAATATATTTAATCTCTGTGAAAGAATAAAATACTATCAAGATGCTTACCTTCAGCACGTATTACGAATGAATGAACAGCGCATACCAAGAAGAATATATAATTATAAACCAAAAGGGAGAAGAATGTTGGGAAGACCATTGAAGAGATGGAAGGACCAATTCAACCTATAATGAGATCGGAACAGGCCATTGGGCTTAATCCCTGATGTTGTTGATGATGATGAAACGCCTTGATTTTCCTGGGATTTAACTGAGGCGCAGAGATGGCTACGATATGACTCCGCTCATATTCAGCTGCAGGGTAGTGATTGTGACGCCTTCTTACGGCGCGTTATTGCACTTGATGGAAACTGGGCCAGATCATATGAGCCTCTACTTAAGCATCAGTCCAATGAGTGGCGTCACCATTCAAAACAGTGGCGGATGGTACCTCTACAAATGTCAAAGTCAAAGTGGTGGTTATTTTGAATACGAATGTGATGCCCTCATTCTAAAACATACAATCCCGCAAGGACAGAAAATTAATGCGCAGTATTTTCGTCGTTATTTGGAGAAACCTTTGAGACTAGCGTTGTGAAGGAAGCGCCCACATTTTTTGCAGAACTCTCGGGCGCACATGGCACATACTGCAGCTGATCTGAACCGTCGCTGGGGGATGGGAAGTGCTTTTACATTCACCACATTCACCGGACTTAAGCCCCTGCGATTATAATTTGATCTCTAAGATAAAGGAACCACTTCGTGACATTCGATTCCAGACTGTTCCCGAGATTCAGCTGGCATTAAGGCGGTCAGTCAGTAACATCAACAGAACAGGAGCTGCTACAGGGATACTACGACTTCCACATCGCTGGCAACGAGTTGTACACAATGTTGGGTACTTCATTGAAGGACGGTAGAAGTTTTACAATCTGTCACTTGTATCATCATCATCATAATCCATGAAAGTATTAGGTCGTATGGCCTGTTATTGTCTCAAAGAGGAATTTTTCATCCAGCGCTTTTGTGGACGTCCCAGAGATCTTCTGCCTTGGGGGTAGTGGCGAAGTATGGCTTTTGGAATTCTATGAGACGGCATTTGTTGAAGATGGGCTTTCCAGTTGTTCTGGTAGTTTTGTATATGGTGAAGAATGGATTCTACATTCAACTCTTCCATAATTTCATCATTTCTTTTATGGTCCCACTTTGTGTAGCCTGCTGTACGGCGCATAAATCGCATCTCACTTGCTGTTATTCTACTTTCATCTCTTGCGAGAACCTTATAAAGCCGCAACCTTGTGTTCTTCTGTACTAAAGATGGTTTCATTAGACTGTTAATTATCCCCGTTGTTTTTGTAAAATTTGTGATTTTCTTTGATATATCAGCTTCATCTTGAAATGTTAAATTATAACCCAAATAATTAAATTCGTTTACTCGTTCTAAAATGTCATCATCCAAAACAATCTTGCTAGGGTATAGGGTATTTCCCAAAAAAGACCATCACTTTAGTTTTCTTTGCATTGATTTCCATATTGTACCTTTTTGCAATTATATTAAAACTGTGTATAGAATACTGTAAATCTGTTTCTGTTGGAGCTATTAATACGAAATCATCTACAAAAGGCAAAGAGTCTATTTTATGGTTTCTATTAATTCTTCTCCATTCATCTGTCTGTTCATCTCTCTTTGGTCCAAAAATTTTCCTAAAGTTCTTAGGAAAATTTTTGGACCAAAGAGAGATGGACAGACAGGTGAATGGAGAAGACTACATAACAATGAACTAGATGGTCTTTATAGGAAGCCAGATATAATAAGAACAGTTAAGTCTCGTAGACTGCGATGGGCAGGACATGTTGCGCGTATGGGGAATGAAAGACGTGCATGGAAGCTTCTTGTAGGAAAGCCAGAGGGAAAACGCCCAGTTGGTAGACCAAGAATGAGGTGGGAGAATAACATTAACTATGATTTGAGGGAAGTAGATTATACAGGGAATGATTGGAAAGCATTGGCTCAGGATAGGGATGTATGGAGAGCTTATGTCCGGGCGGCCGTGAACCTACGGGTTCGATAGTTCCAGTGAGTAAGTAAGTAAGTGTTAATTTGGATAGAACCATGTCTCATCTGTCGCCAATCTTGGAGTATTCTCCATGTACCGGTGTATGATAAAGAGCAAGGGGGAGAGGCCACATCCTTGTCTTACGCTCCTGTTGTATATTAGCAATTGTCACTTGTACACTAGTAATAAATAAATAGTTGCCACTATTAAAGCTACAACCTAAGTATTTTCAATAAAGCAATGGAAAATGAAACAGTAGAAACTATTTAAATTATACAGAGTTAAAAGTTAATTTGTTAAAAGTCAAGTTTGCTTGTTTCTGTGATTTAGACGGTTATGGTTCTAAGCAGCGTCGTCAAATATGTATTATTTTGTATGCGAGTAAGTTATTCATTGGATAAATGGTAAAGTGGTTCTTGTCAACTTTTTATTTAACACATAATAATATTCTAAGAGGAAGAAAAGTAGAAGCGAATCTGATTTATATGTAAATGTGTGTTGCAATTGAAACTGATCTGTGTTTATGATGGACAGTTGTGTAACAAAGCAGTCTCTGGTTATTTCACTTCATCATATTAACTACATTCATTTTTTTCTTACAAAGCAACATTCAACACTTTAATTTGAAAGGACCAATACGATAGCGAGGAGATACTAAAGGACAACACGCACACACTATTCAGTAACACTAAGAAATTAGGACTGGAAGTAAATATCAATAAAACTAAATATATGATCACACGTAGAAATACATTATATAATGGAAATGGAAAGCTAATGACAAATGAGGGAAATTTTGAGGAAGTGGCTGAATTCAAATACCTAGGAACAATAATCACAAATAGGAATGAGATGCACAAAGAAATTAAACATAGGCTCAATTCGGTAAATGCGTGCTATTATGCATTGCAGAGATTCTTGATGTCCCAATTCCTTTCAAAAAAACGTTAAACTGAAAATATATAAAACTATTATTCTACCAATTATAACTTATTATATGGATGCGAAACATGGACTCTTACTTTAAGGGAGGGAAGGAGATTATGAGTATTTGAGAATAAAGTTCTTAGGAAAATTTTTGGACCAAAGAGAGATGAACGGACAGGTGAATGGAGAACTACATGGTCTTTATAGGAAGCCAGATATAATAAGAACACTTAAGTGTCATAGACTGCGATGGGCAGGACATGTTGACCGTATGGGGAATGAAAGCGGCGCATGGAAGCTTCTTGTAGGAAGGCCAGAGGGAAAACGCCCAGTTGGTAGACCAAGAATGAGATGGAAAAATAACATTAACTATGATTTGAGGAAGTAGATTATACAGGGAATGATTGGAAAGCATTAGCTCAGGATATGGTTGTATGGAGAGCTTATGTCCGCGCGGCCATGAACCTTCGGGTTCGATGTGCCAGTGAGTAAGTAAGTAAGTTATTTATTTTACTCTCCAATGTCGGGCCATAATAACCCAACCTCTTCGGATGAATTAACAATACCCAACATATGTTGCGCACTTCGCGCGGGTGTTGGGTATAAGTATTTTTCATCATCATCAACAACAACAAGGATTAAGTCCAATGGCCTGTTCCGATCTCATTATAGGTCGAATTGGTCCTTCCATCTCTTCAATGGTCTTCCCAACATTCTTCTCCCTTTTGGTTTATAATTATACATTCTTCTTGGTATGCGCTGTTCATTCATTCGTAATACGTGCTGAAGGTAAGCATTTTGATAATATTTTATTCTTTCACAGAGATTAAATATATGAAGTTCTGTTCTTATATCTTCGTTTTTCTTTTTATCGGTCCTTTGGTATCCTGCTATTGCTCTCAACATCTTCATTTCAGCAGCCTCTATTTGTTTACTATCTGCCTTTGTTAATGTCCAGGTTTCACATCCATAGATAAGAGATGGAACTGCCAATACTTTGTAAAATTTTAAATTTTTTTTTTATTTTGTAAATGAAATTAGTGAAGACTATTAACAAGTTGTATATTTCCTATACATACCTCATGTAGATGTGGGTACTCCCATAGCAGAGGTTTCTTGAAAAAGCTAATTCAATTACGCTTATATCCCTACAGATGTCAGCTAGGGACATGTGGTCAATACAACGTTTCAGTGAGATATATAGTATGCAACTAAGATATTCTATGTTTTTTTTTTACACAGCACCGCAGTATCGGCTACCATCGTCACCATCGTCAGATGTTTTCACGACTGTCAATTGTTTTCTTTTGCCGCTAATTATTCACTGTTGTTAAAAAATACACCAGATAGCAGTTTAGAAAATGAATAGAATAGAATAGAATAGTATATGTTTATTTAGCCATGTGGCCTTTTCTTCCACTCACCAGGGCAAACATATGTTACATATAAATACAAAAAATTACAATAATAGTCAAACTAAACATTTAATTAATAAATATGGATTTTCATCAAGTAAACACCAACTCAATTGATTAATTAATTATCTGTCAAATTGAATAATAATGAAAATAATGTCTAATAATACAATACAATTAAATGCAATTAAAATTAAATTAATCATAGAATGAACAAAGAAAGGAACAACAGCTCGAATCTACTATACATAAAAAGAAAAGCAAGAAAGAAAAAATACAAAGAAAGTAATAAACTATAATGAATTAATCTATCGCTTATTATACAAGGCATTAGGTAAATATATTAACAAATCTTAAAAATATTTTTATTAAATAATGAAAAAACACATTATTAATTTTTAAAAAGTAATATAAGTGAGTTGTTTCTGTTAGTAATTTTATTTTCAATTTTTTTCTGAAAGATTGAAAAGTTTGGCAGTGTCTGACATAGGGTGGAAGGGAATTCCATGTACTAGCAAGATAAATCGTAATAGATTTCGAATAATAGGTAGTGTGCTGAGGAGGGATATAAAGGACTCTGCGTTCAAGGGATCGGGTATTAGTCATTCAAAATATCTCTGCAGGCGGAAGAATTACGAAGCTCTGTTTGTTGCTACACGTGACGTCATATAAGGCAGTGTACACTGTCAGCGTCCCACGTCCCATTCCCCTCTGCACTCTTAGATAGTCAGTGTCACGTGTTCTATTCCTGCATAAACAAGACTGCAGTGCCCTCTGTCAACAACTGCGCTTACTCCTTAAACGGGTAATATCTATTTTATGTGTATCAGAGAGTCTAGTGACTCCTGCAAAAGAACACCAGATGGCAGTTTGGATAATTACCGGCAAAAGAAAAAAAATTGACGGTCGTGAAAACAGCTGGTCCCGCGCCGTAGCCGAGCGGTTAAGGTAGGAAGCCTTGGCGCAGAGCTACGGGACTTGCGCTGGTTCGAGTCTTCATGGGGGAAGATATTTTCTCGTGGTATTTCGGCCAGTATGGGACCGGTGCCCACCAAGAATCGTGAGGCAATTGGGTAGCTACAATACGTAGCGGCTCCAGGTTGAGGAACCAGCTATAACGGCTGGGGGACTCGACATGCTAACCACATGTCATCCCTACACTGGCTGTTGATCATCTTCCTCTGTGATTGACACATGTGGATGTGAAGGGCCAGCAGCCGGCTGGTAAAAGGAACCGCTGAAAAAGTGGAAAGACCCTCAATCGGATCGGAAAACAGCTGACGATGGTGACCATGGTCGCCGATACTGCAGTGCTGTGTTTAAAAAAAACATAGAAGTATGAGGTAAGAAGAATTCACGATTCATTTAATTCTTATCAATAAAACCTCATGATGTTAAAAATTCCCACATTTATTATATTAAACTAAGATATTACTTGGGTGAAGAGGGTCGATTCAATTTTCCTCAGAAGTACTAACATAGGCCTAATGTTGTTTCACGAGCCCGGAAATCTTCAGATTCTAGACCCATGGTTAAAAGTCCCTCCTGAAAGACTTCTTCCTTATATTTTTGCTAACGTGTTGCCCTATCAGAATTATCGAAATTGTTAAATAATCTTACCTGACTGGGGTCAAATCTGAGCTGGCGGTGTTTGAAGCCAGCATCTTGCTGACGCTCGACTAAAGCCAACAATGTGGACATTGGGTGACGTCACATCTCAATTTTAACTTGAAGGAGACAACACACACTACATTTTGCTGGTGTGAATCCCGCTTAAAAGCTCCGTACCTACACCATCAAGTGTTGTGCTCTTATTGGTCCACTAGGTTCCTGGATTAATAAACATTACGTAGGATTTCAAAGTAAGGCCTACATTCTTCTTCTTCTTCCTTCCTTCCAAGATTAGGCCAAGGCCTGTTACGATCCTATAGAAAAATTTCCCTCCAGCCTTTCATAGGACGGCCCAGTGATCTTCGTCCTCTTGGTATATTATTATAAACAGCTTTGGGGATCCGATTTGAACTCATTCTTTCAAGACGGTGTTTCCAATTTTGTTGGTACTGTTTAATATATTCAAAAATTGGCGTAGTCTTCAATTCTTTTATGATATCGGTGTTCCCTTTTTGATCCCATCTTGTGTAACCCGCTGTTCTGCGCATGAATCTCATTTCACAAGCCGTTATTCTGCTTTCATGTTGTCTTTTTTTAGTGCCCATGCTTCACTACTATAGGTCAACACTGGTCTAGCCAAAGTGTTATATAAACGTAATCTGGTGTTTTTTGTACAAGGGATGGTTTCATAACTTGATTAATAATTCCCAAACTTTTATTATAACTAGTATTTTTTTCAGGGATATCCTTTTCATCCCAGATAGAGAGATAATATCCAAGATATTTAAATTGATCTTTCGTACTTTTTTCTGTCCGCCTTTGATTGATTTGGTCTTTTAGCATTTTGTTTTTTTTTTCTAATGTGTGGGGAGCTGGCCCGCAGCATAAACCCTCAACCTGGAGGACCAGAAAAAAATTCTGTCTGGGTTTTCCTCCCATAGCCTTTAAAGATCACTCTTCACCGCAAGGCAGCGTTTCTCTATTCCCCTTAGAGATAGGGTTGCCTCTTCCGCCAGATCCGCCGTGATGAAGGACTGCTTCTGCGCCGACTCTGCCGTTGAGGTCTTCACCGTAACCCTGGCTAGGGACCCTTACAGAGTACTATCAGTCGCAGCCAACTGAACCCTGGTTTTTTAACGAGGTTGTTACTCCTCCCCCTCCTCCTTTCTCATCCGGGCTTGGGACCGGCCATGGCGGAGGCTTTGGGGGTTTGGCACGGGAAGACGGCAGCAGCTGTAAAAACCCGAAGATAGATAGATATTTAAATTGATTAGATCTCTCTAAAATTTTATTCTGGAGACAGATTTTACTTTGTATGGGGTCCTTCCCCTGAAATGCCATAATTTTAGTTTTGTTAATTTATATTTTTTTATGAAAAATATTGAGGAATACTGGAAAACCCTAATCTGGTTGGGCAGTACCGGGATTCGAAACCGAGATTTTTCAAATATCGCTCTGAAACGTTCATGCCCGCATCAAATCGTTTGATAATACGTTTTATTCACTTATTATTATTACAAAAATTAATGGCCAAGATGGACCAAATTTTAAATATTTCATGGATCTATTAAAAGGAGATATATATTCTAGTAATGCAACATTTCATTACCGTTTTAACACGTAGCCATACAAATATTTATAATTCTCGGAGTGCGGAATGCGATATTCATTTATTTGTATTCATCAGTATTCATGGAATTTTAACAGCGCCATATATGTTACAAGAATGTGTTGTGTGTAATGCAGTCACAAAATAGACCGGACACTTCCTTTTAGCCTTAATATCTCCGACAAATCACCTAAATAAAATCCAATCACCTCACTCATTTAGTGAAATATTATGTTAAATTAAATTATTAATTTGGTAGCCAAATAACTTCCTAAAAGTCGAGAAATGTTCTACAGAACAACGTGATTTTTATTTTCGTTTCAATGGGTTTTCTTTTTTAGCGAATTCCGAATAAAGTTATGAATATATTTTTGAAAGCTTTTTGTAAATTTTCGTCTATCCTACAGATATACCCAGTTAGACACAGAAAATTACCTGTTAGAATTTGCAAATAGGATATATATTCGCTAATATCCGGCGTGCGCTGCTACGCCTATATAAATGTAATGTGTTTTTATGTTTAGTTGAATAAGCAAAAAGAAAAATAATTATAAATGAATATCATAATTATTTTTAGATACTCCGTGCTGATTACGCAGCGTTGCCCGGAAATATATTCCAGTCTTCTTTGTCATATTCTTAACGAAAAAACATATGCTGTCACGCACTTTTTTTCAAACCACAACATTGGACAATTA
This sequence comes from Diploptera punctata, assembly GCA_030220185.1. Classification (NCBI taxonomy): domain Eukaryota; kingdom Metazoa; phylum Arthropoda; class Insecta; order Blattodea; family Blaberidae; genus Diploptera; species Diploptera punctata. The sequence continues at coordinate 720,026 of JASPKZ010003887.1, read as the reverse complement.
AATACAATATGTTTGACTGTTTGAATACCTTCTCCACATTTACAATTTGCATTTCATGATATTTTTAATTTGTGTAAATATGCCTGAAATTTTCCATGTCGGTTAAAAATTGAGTTAACATGAAGCTGGGAGCTATATTTGGGCATTTAAGTCTGTCATAGATTGTTGGGGAAAATAATTCTCGAGTTGTCATACCATTGTTAGCTTCTTCTTCTTCTTAAACTTGATTTGTAGGATTTTCATCCTGTTTATTTCCAAAATCACTCCTCGGAGGAAGACGTATTGGATGTGCATTCACTGTCTATCCATCTCTTAGCTGGTCTTCCTCTTGTTCTTCTCCCGTCCATTGGTCTATCTTCTTTAGCTCTTTTTGCAAGACGGTTTTCTTCCTTTCTTTCTATATGACCCTTCCAATATTTTCGTCTATCTATAATAAATTTGGTTATGTCTTGAATATGACATTTGTCCCTAATTTCTGTGTTGTGTATTTTATCAAATAATGTTTTCCCCATAATAGTTCTTAAGATTTTCATTTCGCATGTGCTTATTATTTGTTGAGTTTTTGTTGTATGAGCCCTAGTTTCTGCTCCATATACGATAACTGGTCGAACTATGGACGGATGGGGTTCGTTAGTCATGCAAGACAAACCATCTAGGAGAGACAACTCCGAAATAAAATGGGGCAGGCTGAACTCTGGAGCTGAGTGAAGGCAATCGACCTAGGGAGGAAACCCCGAATAATAAACCCGCCATGAAAACGGACTAGCAACCCATTTCAAGGTGTATCTTATACATTGCTCGCAGTCCCAAGGATCAAGCCTCGCATGAAAGACATTGTTAGCATTTTGCAATAATATATCCCATTGAGCAATAATATACTCTTTGATTTTCCACTTTATGTAAGTAAGAGGACAAACTCATAACTAATTGGTAAATTTGAACTGGCAGCTGACTTTGCCAGACTGTCTGCTTATTCATTCCCAGTATCTCCAGAGTGTCCTCGAATCCGGGACAAACAAATGTGTGCTGAATTCTTCTGAAACAAATATCTTATTTCGCAGGCAATAGGATCCAAATTCAATTTATCAGCGATAGTTGGTAGAGCTGATTTGGAGTCACTTATTATACAAACACTTTGTTATATATATTGACTTAGGCTTTCACGGCCGGAGTTATTATGATGATCTTGTAGAAGATTTCCGGGCTGTTGGCCGTGGTCTTGAGGCTTGTAGTTCTCCGATGTTTCTCCAGAGACTGCGTCCGTCATCCTCAAGAGTCAAGACAACCCTTGAGGATGCCGGACGCAGACTCTGGCCAAACGTCGGGGAACTACAAGCCTCAAGACTACGGCCAACAGCCCGGAAATCTTCTACAAAATCATTACTTTCTTGTATATTTGTGCACCATTTAATAGCCTCTTTTATAGCAAATAATTCTGCTTGAAAAATTGAGCATTGTGTCGAAAACTTCAACTGGGAAGATAAAATTTCTACGCCATCTTTTATATAAAATAAAAGCACAGCCCGCTTCGACCTCTTCAGACATTTCATCCACATGTCGTGATCCATCAGCTTACCTTAAAGGCGTGTTTTAAAAATATATATAGAGCTCGCCACGTTTGTTTTCTTGCAATGAAATTGGAAACATGATTTTATTAACAAAAAAATATCATCATCATCATCTGCATTCATGGATTAGGTCTGTTGACCCGTTCCGACTACAGCCCATCTCTTTCTAGGTCTGCCCACCTGCTGAAGTTTATGAGTAAGTTATTTTTTACTAGTAGAGGTTACCAGCCTCTAGCCAAACCCCTCTTCCTGGAGGACAGGAAACTGCAATTTCGGAGGGTTCGTCTCCTAGAGAAGTTGCCTTCACTACGGCTTTTGGGCTTCTCTTCTCCCACGTAACCCTGTGGACGGGGTCGGAGTGTTCGTCTCCTAGAGAAGTTGCCTTCACTACGGCTTTGGGGACTTCTCTTCTCCCACGTAACCCTGTGGACGGGGTCCTACCCAGGTAGTACCCACTGGGCGAGTGGGACCGGGAGTTCACAAAAGGGCAGGGGCGCCTACTCCCTGGAGTGGACTACCTCTTTCAAGGGCTCCACTCTGTTACCCTCACAAAAAAATATGTATTCCTAATTTAGAAAATCCGACAATTAATTCACTTGTTGAAATATTTGCTTAGTTTATGACGTAACTTCTTTTTTATTCATTGTGTAGCTAGTGCTCTTAGAACGAGTATTTAACTCATGCCCCAAATGGGAGTCAATATCCAATCACGTTTCAATGAATTTTGTTTTACAACCAATGACAGTGTGTGTTTCACCTCGATAATTATAGAATTCTGATTGCCAAAATGAAGAAAGACCCTCCTTTTTAATATTCTGAACAGGTCAGAGCATTATTTTGTAGTGACTGACCTTCTAACAAATACGTTTGAATATAGTAAATAATTAACAGATTCCTTTGATCTACACATTTTATAATTGCGTGTTCAATAATTGTATTTTTAAATATTGATTTTACTGAGTTGTTTCCGAAAAAAAATGAATTAATAACCTATAATGCTGGATATAATATACAGTATGATATGTTTCATTTTTTCTCCACTAGGTTGTATTCTTACAATATTGCGATCCATCCATAGTAATTCTGCTCGAGGGCAGAAAGCTATGCTTGCAGCTTTACTAGGGAATTATAAGTGTGGTAGCTTCCCGTTGCTTTCCACACCGGTGAAGGATGATGATGATAATGATAAGGATGATGATGACGGCCGGTTGATTTTCGAGAACCGTTGGGTCCTAAGCTTCCGGACATTTGTCTTACAAGTGAGGAAAAAACCTCTCGCAGGAAGCTTGTCCCGACCGGGAGTCGAACCCGGACCCGAAGCGTCGACACTTCCTACTACTTTAAAGTCAAATATTCCGAGACAGTCACACTTGTATGTAAGGAGAAAAATAAAAACTTCCATTTTATTTTCCATTCTTTTCAAAATTAAACAATTGTTTTCAGGAAAGAGGACTTAAATGAGTAAGAAATTGATAAAATGTTACATTATTACTGAAGTAAAAAATACATGCTGTGTACAGTTTTATGTACTTTCCTTTAATGTGAACATAAAACAATATGATTATTCTTCTATCCTTATGAATAAGCAAGACGAACTATGATCAATTACTGTATTTTATTACACATAGGCCTAACATTCCTCATTAGAGGATTGCCTCAAGGACAAAGTGATACAGACAATTAATTTATGAAATTGATGAAATACATTTTGTAAATACATTAAAAAAAATTCAAATTGTAATTGAAGTATACATACTATAAAGTAGAAATTTTGTAAATATGGTTTCTTAAAATTGAAATTGATCCTCTAATGGCAGCGATGGTAATTTTAGAAAAATAAACCCTGTCCAAATCTAAGGAATTCCAAAATTTAGCTAAGAATCCTGGTATAGTACCTCTTGCCCCGATCATTAATCCTGTGACAGTTATACTATCTAAGTGGTATTTATGTTTGTAATAGTCAATTGTTGGCTCATATATGGCTTTCTTTTCAGAGTCAACTTCCTCAGGTTGGCCACTATGAGTCTCAAAACGGATTGTGGGATCTAATATCATACCAACTTTAGAAGATGGTCTAAATGCAATAATATCTATTCGTCTGTTACTTCCTTTGCAGTTGGTTCTTGTAGGCACGAGGGTCTCTTCAGGGCGTGTTTTAGATTAGGCTTATGTCTGGGTTCTACCGGTGTGAAGGACAAGGAATTCGATGATCAGTAACAATGAGTTGTGTAATTAATTAAAAAGGGTTTATTATGTTAAACTCTTATGAATAACACAATATTCACAATGAATTAATATTATCTTGTAGACCACTTGAGCAAATCTAGACTATCCTAGAATATTTTCGTAAGATAGATTGATTCATACTTTTAGGTAATAATATGGGAGCAACTGGCTCCTCTGAATACTCGTAATATCAACTAGCCCACTCTGTTTTCATAAGGGAGCTACTGGCCCCACTCTGCATGTGTATGAGGGCAACTGGCTCCTCTCTGTATGTACTCGTATGGGGGCTCCTGGCCTTACTGTCAGATATCCTTATCTAATTTGTTATTCTGCATGTAGCAATAATAATAATAATAATAATAATAATAATAATAATAATAATAATAATAATAATATTAAATATAAGAATTTCCCGGAAGATGCTGGAGGGAAAATCTTCTATAGGATCGTAACAGGTCTTGGCCTAATACTTGGAAGGAAGGAAGAAGATAATAATAATAATAATTTTATTTTTATACAGAATTTTAATGTTTACACATCTTTCTGTGTCTAAAGTTTTATTTTTCATCTTCACTCGTCTCTCTCCATCCAATCCATGCCCTCCAGTCTCCTTGCTCTCATTCCAGTTCTTACTTATTGCATCCACGAGTTTCGAGGTCTTCCTCTCCTTCTTCCAGGTGGACACCATTCCAATGTTTTCCTGGGTAATCTTTCTTCTTGCATTTATCGTACGTGCCCATACCAATTTAATTGCTTATACCGTATATAATCTACTATTGAATAACCAATATTAATTTTTTCTCTTAAGACAGTATTTCTTATTTTGTCTAATTCTGAACATCTTGCTGCTCTCCGCAAGAAATCCATTTCCATCGACATAAGTTTTTGTTCTAAGTTTTTGTTGAATTTCCAAACTTCAGCTCCATATGTGACAGTACTTCTTTGAATTATATATTTGTAACTTATTTTTTCTGGTTATATGTCTGTTCCATAAGACTCCATTCATCATTGCTGTTATTGCTCTACCTTTATTTATTATGTTCTTAATATCACTTTCTTGTTTATCCTCTTTATCTAATTTTACTCCCAGATACTCAAATAATAATAATAATAATAATAATAATAATAATAATAATAATAATAATAATAATAATAATAATAATAATAATAATAACAATTCAAATTAGTTAATTAGAATAATTTCTTGTGTTCAACTAGTGTAATGAAAGCTCTAAATTCCATTAATTAACAGATTTCCAGACATAGAGATCCAGCATTCAACTTTAATTTCCTACAGAATTGAACAAATTGAAGTACAACAATATGGTTCATAGGCAACGATATGATAAATAATTTTAAATCTTCTAAGTAGAAATATTTTACAGATTTCAGGGCTATCAAATATGTAGATCGTCGGAATCTAGAATAAGTTTGCAAAAAAAAAAAAAAACGAAAGTTTTTTTTATTCATAGCTATTTAATTAAAAATAAACAAATTACTGTGAATGGAGAAATGTTAGTGTTGGCAATGAATAATGTAGCTGTGGATGTGCGCATGACAAACAAGTAGTTGCCACCCACAAATATGTCCTCTATCTGCATTCCAATCCAACATAATACTTTTAATTGCTTTCTTTAATGTAGTGCGTGCAAATTATTATTCTATTTTATGCTAATCTATAGTAAATGGGATAATCTATAGTAAACGATGTTTATAATGGACTTTAAAGATTATTTAAATTTAATGACCAACTTATTATTTTTCTTAGCTCTAAGATGTTCATTCATTATCATCATCATCATCATCATCATCATCATAGTACATTCACGAATTTAGGCCATTTGTTGACCTGTTTCGGCCTCAAGAGAAACACCATCCAGAAGTCTTTTGAATGGACGTCCTGGTCTTCTTCTTCCTGCAGGTTGATATCTTAACATTAGTTTGGGTATTCTGTGATCTTCCATTCGATGAACATGTTGCATCCATCCTGACTTATAATCAGAAATTTTGTTTTCTAAAGATTCCATGTGTAATTCTTCTAAGATGTCTTCATTTTTTTTGTGATCTAGTAGTGTGTATCCTGCAGTCCTCCGAAGGTATCTCATTTCAGCAGATCTAAGTCTCTGTATATCCTTCTGTTTCAACGTCCATACTTCGATACCATACAAAAGAGTTGGAAGAACCTGTGTTTTATACACTTTTAGTCTTGAATGTTTTTGGACTAAGTGTGGCTTGAAGATATAATTTATTAACCCTAAAATTCTTAAAAATTTAGATATTTTTGCATTTACATCCTTTTCTTCTTCATATGAGATATTGCATCCTAGATATGTAAAATTATTCACCTGTTCCAAAATGTTATTGTCCAGTACAATTTTACTTCTGACAGGATCTACACTCTTGAAATGCCATAATTTTCGTTTTATCTGTAGATATCTTCAATCCATATTCTTCTGTAATTTTGATAGGTTTATACAGACGTTGCAGATTATCTTCTGAATTTGCTATTATTATTTGGTCATCTGCAAACAATAGGGTGTCTAATTTTGTATTTTGTGATATTCTTATTCCAAATTTATATTTCTTGTTCCAGCAACATATTACTTCGTTGATATAAATCACAAAGAGTGTTGTGGATAAGGGGCAGCCTTGTCTCATACCACGATATCTCCATAGTTCTCATATATTTTTTTAAATTCTAATACCTTTATGTCTTGTTCCACATTTTGTTCTTTATAATGTTTCCACAGGCAATCCTGCTCTTATCTTTGTGATTATATTATATACTTGCGGCTAGTTGGTACAAAGGCAGTAAAATGGGGAAGCACCAGTTCATGGATAGAGAATGGACAATCCGATACAGAAGAGTTGAAGACTCAAATAACTCGTTAGAAATGCAACAGAAAGGGTTTGTTTTTGGGACCATGCGCAATATACAACCTGGAAGCGTTTATTGTAAATTTGTAAATGTTAAATATTTTTATTTCGTACTATATCACTTTTCAGCTTTACGATTTTAAAAGAGATTGGAAAATGTAACATTATAGTGCCATCACAAAAAACAGATTACACTGTCACCGAGATACGAACAAAAAGCTATTAATTTTACCAGTAAAGAGCTAAAAATATACATGCACAAATACTCTTTATTTATAAGATAAAAGTTAAAAATTAAAATGTACCTGTTGGCAGGTGCCGTCGTCCTCAACTTTGTTAAAATGATGTATATAAAATATTAACTGGAGGCTTTTCGCAAGTTAACTTCCATCATCAGCAGGATAAACTTCTGCTACTCGTTGTTGTTGTTTACGACTATGTAAATTCTAAGCGTCTGTAGCAGCATGCTACCTCGATGAGACCCTGTATATCCATCCATCCATAGTAATTCTGCCCGAGGTCTTTCACTGCAATCATAGCATTTTCATGCTATGCGTTGCAGCTTTTCTAGGGAATTATAGGTGTGGTAGCTTCCCGTTGCTTTCCACACCGGTGAAGGATGATGGTGATAATGATAAAGATGGTAATGATGATGGCCGGATGATTTTTCGGGGACCGTTGAGCCCTAAGCTTCCTGACATTTGTCTTACGGGTGAGGAAAAACCCCGAAAAAACCTCACCCAGGAGCTTGCCGCAACCGGGAATCGAACCCGGGCCCGCTGCGTGACAAGGCAGCATGCTACATCGAGACCACAGCGGTGGACACCCTGTATATATAAGGTTGTCATCTATTATCAGTTTACATCTTATGGGGAATAGTTAGAATGCCATATTGTTTTTTTTGCTTGATATAAGCATGTTGGATTCCTTTGCTGTTTTGTTAAATTGGTACATTATCTCTGTAAGTCATCTTGTGTTTCGGAAAACAAGGCTGCATCATCCGCATTACATACTATAATTCTAACATTTAAATCCACTAAATAAACAAAATTTAAAAAAATCTTCTTGTAAGCCTATCTTTCCCTTTACAGAGATTTAGGCGCTCGCCCCCTACAGGGGAAGAATTTGAACCATACTAATTTAGTTACACTTGTTTTCGTATAGATGTATTTTTTAGTGGTCCGTGATCAGCGTTTCGCCTCTTACTGACATCTAGGAAACCAAGGTAGTACTAGGTCGGGAACATTCGGTAAATTTTGCTTAGATGCCTTTTCATTCAGGCTTAAGGATCTTTTACGAGCCTGAAAATCTTCAGACTCGGGACCCACGGCTTAAAGTCCCTCCCGGAGGACTTACTCCTTGGATTTTTCCATCCTAAAAAATCCATCGACCCCGGCCGGGTTTGAACCCGCGACCCTCGGGACCAGAGGCAAGGAGCATAACCACTAGTCCATCGTGGCTGGTGGTATAAATACCATTGCAAACCTGTAGAGAATATTGTTTTTTAGGAAAAGCAGTAAATGATTGATTTTTGGTTTAAAGTAAATAGTCGTTGAAGTGTTGGGTGCAGTAAGACCGGACATCTGGACGAGATCCAAGAGCACAACCTGCCCAAGTGAGCGGCGACCACATGGTTACGGGATCAACACTCTGAATGCACGTCTTGTTTACGCGGAAACACAAAGTGCTCAATTAATCATTTCTAACCACGTACTTCCTTAACAACCGTCCTTTTATTGCTAAAACTTTAACGGGATAATAGTTCGTTGTCCACCGCTGTGGTCTCGAGGTAGCGTGCTGCCTTGTCACGCAGCAGGCCCGGGTTTAATTCCCGGTCGGGACAGGCTCCTGAGTGAGTTTGTTTTGTTTTTTTCCTCACCTGTAAGACAATTGTCAAGAAGCATAGGGCCCAACGGTCTCCGAAAATCGTTCGGCCATCATCATCATCATCCTTATCATTATCATCCTTCACCGGTGTGGAGAGCAACGGGAAGCTACCACACCTATAATTCCCTAGTAAAGCTGCAAAGCATAGCATGAAAATGCTATGATTGCAGTGAAGGACCTGCCCTCGGCCAGAATTACTATACAGGATGAATCATAAATATGCCTATACGTTTGATCGCGTTATGTGATGAAAATATTACCATTACAGGAAATATGAAATTAGTGTTGGAAAGGCAATTATTCAAATTACAACAATGGAATAAAACAAAACAGTGTAGAACTTACGTAATTAGTTAAAATGGCGTTGAATATGCAACAGCAAATTAGAATTGATGCATGGACAATAACGTATGCTAATGATCGTGATGCCGCAAGACGGGCAAGACGTGAGTTTAACGTAGCATTGCAGTCGTCGACTGTGGGGAAGTGGAGAAAACGACTGCTGGAAACGGGAAGGATGCAGAAAATCAAACCTTCTGGAAGGCCTCGCATTAGCACTGATGCAGAAACAACGAAGAGAATTGTGGAGGCGTTCGACGCTAGCCCACAAAAATCAACCGCCAAGCTGCACGTGAGCAGTGATTTGTTTTGTTTTGATCTATTGTTGTAATTTGAAGGATTCCCTTTCCAATGATAACATCATATTTCCTTTAATAATAATATTTTAGTCACAAAATGTGATCAAACGTATAGCCATATTTCTCAATCACTCATGCAATGAAAGACACATTTGTGTCTCGGTAACTTGTACTACACATATTGGACAAAGGATAGGTGTTTCTCTAGTTTTACCATGTCAAATAGTCGTTCCTTCACTTCTTCATATTCATACCATATATTTAGTTTCATTTCATTTTACATGTTTCTGTGATGGTGCGACAGACCAGTTTACCCCATGTACTTGTATATAAGAAACTTTCAATAACAGACTATTTTTCCTCTGTACAAATTGCATTCATGACAAAAAATGCAGCATATTGTTATACACCTTAATCAGATGTGTACCATGTCAGTATTAATGTATCTCTGGTATACACATTATCATAAGTAATGCCACGAGTGATTTCCAAATTATCGATAAATTCACGACTCACGAAGTGAGGAGTGAATTTATCTAGAGAATTTGGAAATCAAGAGTGGCATTTGTTAGGACTATTTAACGAATAAAATTAAGCTGTTTACTCACAAATCATTATTTAACTATAGTTATTTTAAAATATTTATATATTTAATGTAAACGGCGATGTTTGAAAACAAATGAGAAACGATTGGTATGCTTCATGTGCTTCTTTTGTTTATCACTGCAACCAGATCATACTATTTATTGCCAAAGGAACGCAATATTGTAAGAATGCTCTCTAGTGGAGAAAAAATGAAACACATCAAACTGTATATTAATTAATTTGTGATGTCGTATGATGTAAATATGACAATTATATTTTTCTGGATTATTACCTGGGAAAAAATACATTTAAGAAAGTGCAAACAGTGGTTTCTTTGTTTGGTGGTATAATTAATTGCTACAAATGTTGACATGTATGCACTATATATACAATCTGGTAGCCGTATTTCTTATAGGCTCAGTCACAGCAAAATAACGGTTAGACCTATTTAGATTATTATAAAGGAGGAGCTTTGTTTAATATGGTAATTATAACACTGATAAATAGTTCGTGAAACACGACTCTGATTGGTTGTAAAACAGAAATCATTGAAACGTGATTGGTCATTGACTCCCATTTGGGGCATGAGTTAAATAGTCATCCTAAACAAAAATAAAAAAGATAACTTAAGAAAATTAAATATCATGTCTTGAAACTTCAAATTTTGTTTCCTGAAAAAAAAAAAAAGAATTGTGACTTATCAGATTCCCCCTACACTCTTCATTTGTTGTAGTGCTCTGTACACAACGGATGCATCACAGATGGCTTAGTACCCTCTAAACGAGCATACGGACTTGCATCTTCTGTATGGTGAGACACGTGCAACACGACGCCTTTACACAGAAATATTTCCAATGAGGTTTCCATCTCCCATCTCCTCGTCTGATAGGTCCCACGTGTCCAATTTCATGCACACGGCCATCAATTCGATGAAACAGAACAGAAGATGTTAACCTCATCATTTAACTGGTATTAAATCGAAGGATGACATGGGATGAGACGAAGTTCCTGTTATTGAAAGTTTGTTATATACAAGTCCATAACATATTTCAAGTTGCTACCAGGTTTCAAACACTTGTCACTTATTTAAATTCTCATTACAGTTGGTTCAGGTTTATATGGATCGCACTGTATGACATTATAACAACTCACAGGCACTATCGAACCCTTAGGTTCAAGGCCGTGCGGACATCAGCTCTCCAAAAATACCTGTCCTAACCGTATGTTTCCCAATCATCCGCTGTTTAATTTACCACCCTCAAATCATGGTTTATGTTATTCTCTCACCTAATAATCTGCCTACATACGGTGCACTTTCCCTCTGGTTTTCGTACAAGGAGTTTCCAAAGCCCACTTTCATTCCCCATTCCTGCCATATACCTTGCCCATAGCAATATACGAGATTTAACAATTCTTATTATAGCTATCTTGTTTCCCATTTGTTTTGTCTAATGTCACCAGGTTGTTTTTTAGGACACGTCTAGCTTTCTTTCCTGGCATTGGCGGAATTGTAATCCGTTTCTTATGTTGGGGCACCTGGAAGACAGAATTACGTTTCCCGATGATATATGATGGGTGTTAAATGATAATGAAGCGCCAAGAGAGTTATTAACGTAAACTTATTAAATTAATATTAAGAAGATAAAGCTGTTACTATGATTGAAATAAGTAAATTAATGTACACAACTAAATTATTGTAATCAAATGGTAAAGAGAAAAATTCATACCTGAACCGGGAATCAGCTTTCCATGCTGATGCTCTATCCATTGAGCTAATTCAGGCTTCCCTCCAATCCAAGCATAAATCCTTCCTTTACCTTACTCTGTTGGTCCCACATTCAAATGCAATGAATCATCATTCACAAATACACAATGAATGGCTTCTACCTGAAGAAGACATGCACACAGCTATAGCATTATTTATTAAATTAATATTAAGAAACTAAAGCTGTTACTATGATTGAAATAAGTAAATTAATGTACACAACTAAATTTATAGCCATTCATGGTGTATTTGTGAATGAATTTGAATGTGGGACCAACAGAGTAAGGTAAAGGAAGGATTTATGCTTGGATGGGAGGGAAGCCTGAATTAGCTCAATGGATAGAGCATCAGCATGGAAAGCTGAAGGTTCGGGGTTCGATTCCCGGTTCAGGCATAAATTTTTCTCTTTACCATTTGATTACAACCTAAACTTAACTTGAATTCCGGACCATGCGCAACCACAGGAATAATTCCCTTTAAAGAAAAAATTAGATTCCCTGGACTTGTTAGAATATTCCCCTGTTTTGCATGTACTTGTACGATTTTTCCTCTGTACACGTTTTAATGATATTGAAATATCTCTGTATTTGTCAGATTGTTGCCCAGTTCTGTGAAACCATCTAAAACTACACTGGCTGAGTTATTAGATTATTAAAAAATCAGAAAATCCGTAAGAACAGACATATCAGGTTTTTCCCCTGGACTCTTCAAATGGAAACCGCCATGTAGTACAAACGTAAACACGTTTTAACATTGCAGTTATGCTGAGGCACGAGAATGGATAGTAAACGCAAACCTACTTACTGTACTTATCGTAGCAAGTCTTCGTTCACACAGTGATGACCCTTTCAACTTGTTGCAGACATAGCAGCACAAACACGTGTGTGACAGAAATCGTACCATTTACCTGTAAGACCATCTAGCGGCAAAATGTTGCACATGCCAAAATTTTGTCAGATAAAAAAAGTGCTTGTTTTTACCTCCTCTATCATCCCTGAAACGTTGTAAACGCAATTTTTTAATACCTGTATATTCACACATAGAAATATATGATGGAAATGAATTAGTAATGAGGAATAAGGTAAAATTTGAAGATTAGATGAATTAAAATACCTGGCAACAATAATTAAGCGTAGAAACAGGACATCCACAGTGGGTTGAAGCAAGGAGATGTACTATCTCATTTACTATTTAATTTTGTACTAGAGCATGACATCAAATCTTTAGAGGATGAAGAAGGTATTAATAAGCTGTTAGTTTATGCTGATGATGTAGTACTACTGGCCGATAGCGAGGAGATACTTAGGCCAACACGCACACACTTCTGAGTGACACTAAGAAATTGGGACTGGAAGTAAATATCAATAAAACTAAATATATGGTCACACATAGAAATACATTATACAATGGAAATGGACAGCTAATGACAAATGAGGGAAACTTTGAGGAAGTGGCTGAATTCAAATACCTAGGAACAATAATCACAAACAGGAATGAGATGCACAAAGAAATTAAACATAGGCTCAATTCTGGAAATGCGTGCTATTATGCATTGCAGAGACTCTTGATGTCCCAACTCCTTTCAAAAAACGTTAAACTCAAAATATATAAAAATATTATTCTACCAGTTATATTATATGGGTGCGAAACATGGACTCTTACTTTAAGGGAGGAAAGGAGATTACAAGTATTTGAGAATAAAGTACTTAGGAAAATTTTTGGGCCAAAGAGAGAGGAACAGACAGGTGAATGGAGCAGACTACATAACAATTAACTACATGGTCTTTATAGGAAGCCAAGTATAATGAGAACAGTTAAGTCTCGTAGACTGCGATGGACAAGGCATGTGGCACGAATCGGGAATGAAAGACGTGCATGGAAACTTCTTGTAGGAAAACCAGAGGGAAAACGCCCAGTTGGTAGACCAAGAATGAGGTGGGAGAATAACATTAACTATGATTTGATGGAACTAGATTATACAGCAGATGATTGGAAAACATTGGCTAAGAATACTCGCAATCTCCTTTCCTCCCTTAAAGTAAGAGTCCATGTTTCGCATCCATATAATATAACTGGTAGAATAATAGTTTTATATATTTTCAATTTAACGTTTTTTGAAAGGAGTTGGAAAGGCAAGAGTCTCTGCAATGCATAATAGCACGCATTTCCAGAATTGAGCCTATGTTTAATCTCCTTGTGCATCTCATTCCTATTTGTGATTATTGTTCCTAGGTATTTTGAATTTATTATTATTATTATTATTATTATTATTATTATTATTATTATTATTATTACTATTATTATTATTAGTCCACCGCTGTGACCTCGAGGTGCTACCTTGTCACGCAGCGGGCCCGGGTTCGATCCCCGGTTGGGGCAGTTTTTCTGGGTGAGGTTTTTATTGGGGTTTTTCCTCACTTGTAAGGCAAATGTCAGGAAAACTTTAAGGCCCAAACGGTCCCCGAAATCATATGGCCATCATGATGATGATCATCATCATCCTTCACCGGTGTGGAAAGCAACGGGAAACTAACACACCTACAATTAGCTAGTAAAGCTGCTAGCATAGCATGAAAATGCTATAATTGCAATGAAGGACCTGCATTCGGGCAGAATTACTATGGATTATTATCTTCTTCTACTATGGATTATTATTATCTTCTTCTTCCTTCCAAGTATTAGGCCAAGGCCTGTTATGATCTTATAGAAAATGTTCCCTCCAGCGTTCCATAGGACGGCCCAGAGATCTTCGTCCACTTGGTATATAATTATAAACAGCTTTGGGGATCCGATTAGAACTCATTCTTTCAAGATGGTGTTTCCAATTTAGTTGGTACTGTTCAATATATTCCAAAATTGGCGTAGTCTTCAATTCTTTTAAGATATCAGTGTTCCTTTTCCGATCCCATCTGGTGTAACCCGCTGTTCTGCGCATGAATCTCATTTCACAAGCCGTTATTCTGCCTTCATGTTGTCTTTTTTGTGTCCATGCTTCACTACCATAGGTCAACAATGGTGTAGCCAAAGTGTTATATAAACGTAATCTGGTGTTTTTCTGTACAAGGGATGGTTTCATAACTTGATTAATAATTCCCAAACTTTTATTATAACTAGTATTTTTTTTTCAGGGATATCCTTTTCATCCCAGATAGAGAGATAATATCCAAGATATTTAAATTGATTAGATCTCTCTAAAATTTTATTCTGGAGACAGATTTTACTTTGTATGCGGTCCTTCCCATGAAATGTCATAATTTTAGTTTTGTTAATTGAAGATAAAAAAACAAAAATTACAGAAAAAACAAAAATTATGGCATTTCAAGGTGAAGTAAAATTGTACTGGACAATACAATTTTGGAGCAGGTGAATAAGTTTACATATCTAGGATGCAATATATCATACGAAGAAGAAAAGGATGTAAATGCAAAAACATATAAATTTTTAAGAATTTTAGGGTTAATAAATTCTATCTTCAAACCACAGTTATTCCAAAAGCATTCAAGATTAAAAGTTTATAAAACACTGGCTCTTCCAACTCTTCTGTATGATAGCGAAGTATGGACGTTGAAACAGAAGGATATACAGAGACTTAGATCTGCTGAAATGAGATATCTTCGGAGGACTGCAGGATACACACTACTAGATCACAAAAAAATGATGACATCTTAGAAGAATTACACATGGAACCTTTAGAAAACAAAATTTCTGATTATAAGTCAAGATGGATGCAACATGTTCATCGAATGGAAGATCACAGAATACCCAAACAAATGTTAAGATATCAACCTGCAGGAAGAAGAAGACCAGGACGTCCACTCAAAAGACTTCTGGATGGTGTTTCTCTTGAGTCCGAAACAGGTCAACAAATGGCCTAAATTCGTGAATGTACTATGATGATGATGAATTGATATTTACATATTAAATTAGGCACACATTTTTTGTAAATTATAAATTGATCGTTGCAAATCATTTTCGGAAAGTGCCAGAAGAGCTAAATCGTCTGCAAAAAGAATAGCATCGAGTTTGAGGTTCCTATTGATGGGTATGTATCCTCGTTGTGTTTTCCTCCATTCATTTATTAATTTATTCATGTATATAATGAAAAGCACCGGTGAAGGTCCAGATCCCTGTCTTACTCCACTGTTGATCTTTTCCCACGAAGATAATTTGCCATCTTGTTTAACAGAGAGTTCATTATCTTTATAGATGTTGAAGATATTAGTAATATATTGTTGTGGAACGCTATCATCCGCTAAAATCAGCTATGGATTATTATTAAACTGAAAATATATAAAACTATTATTCTACCAGTTATATTATATGGGTGCGAAACATGGACTCTTACTATAAGGGAGGAAATGAGATTACAAGTATTTGAGAATAAAGTACTTAGGAAAATTTTTGGACCAAAGAGAGATAAACAGACAGGTGAATAATAATAATAATAATAATAATAATAATAGCTTTATTTTACCTGGCAGAGTTAAGGCCTTAAGGCCTTGTCTACCACTCAACCAGGTTTAAAAAAAATACAAACAAAAAATAGTCTTAAATCTAAATTACAATATATATATATATATATATAAACGATTACAAGTTATGAATACAATACAATTAATATTTATAATGTATTTTGATTTACTCTAAATTTAACGAATTAAATATATAATATGTACAATATATATAAAAAACAGGAAAAGATTAATGACATAGTATAAAATTAAATAAATAGAGAAAAATTAATTATTAGACAACAGGTAACTGTATAAGCGTGACTTAAAGGTACCAAGTGTGTGGCAACCCCTGATATCTTGGGGAAGGAGATTCCAGGAGCGGGCAGAGGCTACTGTGAAGGAAGTAGAATAGGAGGAAGTGCTATGAAGAGGAATTGTTAGCAGACTGCTATCTTGTGATCTAGTGTCAATATTGTGGTAAGATCTCAAATCTAGACGCCAGGTAAGTAGGGATGTAGGAATTCAGAAGCTTGAAAAGTAGTGAAAGAGAGTGCAATTTACGTCTGTCAGTAAGACGGAGCCAAGAGAGGTTATTAAAGTGTTCGGAAATATGGTCATAACGGCGGATATTGAAAATGAATCGAACGCAAGCATTATGAACACGCTGCAGTCTCTGCGACAAGTCATAGTTTAGATCATTATATATAATGTCACAATAATCGAAGTGTGGTAACACAAGATTCTGCACAAGGATTTGTTTTAACGAAACTGGGAGAAAATTCTTTAAACGTCTAAGATAATGTAAGATGGAGAAAGTCTTTTTACATATGTGTGTTTCACTTGTGTTTGCCAGGTTAAATTTGCGTCTAGATGTAGTCCAAGATCTATTACTGAAGAAGAATAAGGGATAATTATATTATTTATAGTAATGTTTGGTAGTGTAGATATGTCAAAGGTTGTAAGCAATCTTTGTTGTCCCATTAGAATTACTTGTGACTTGTTAGGATTTAGATTTAGACCGATACTTGAAGACCAGTTAAAGATGGATATGAGATCGTCATTCATTTTTGTCATGCTGTTATAGAGAGAATGAGGAGGTGAGGTGAATGTAGGTAAATTTGGAGATCATCAGCGTAGAGGTGATAACGGCAGTGCTTTAGTACAGTTGGCAAGTCATTTATGTAGATTGAGAAAAGAAGAGGTCCGAGAACACTGCCCTGGGGGACTCCAGCCGGCACGTTGCGCCAAGACGAAGATCTAGAGTTTAATGAAACGTATTGTTGACGACCGTGCAGGTATGAGTCGAACCAGGATACAGCGCTGTCAGACAAGTGTAGGTGCTTGAGCTTTATCATAAGTAAGTCGTGGTCTACTGTGTCAAAAGCTTTGCTGAAGTCAAGTAAGGTTAAAGGAGTCAATTGACGTCTGTCCACGGCTTCACGAATATCTTCAGTAATTTTTAGCAAAGCTGTGGTTGTGCTATGACCATATCTAAAGCCGGATTGATAAGGATCAAGGAGGTGATTTTCTTGGAGATATTCAGTCATTTGCTTATGTACAATATGTTCCAGGGCTTTAGATAATGTCGGAAGGATGCTAATCGGTCGGTAGTCATTACAGTTAGCAGGTGTACTTATTTTTGGTATAGGCCGAACTCTAGACTGTTTCCATACAGTAGGGAAGATAGAAGTTATAAGGGAAGCATTAAAAATATGAGTCACTGTGGGTAGTATAATGTCAATGATTTTATTTAGCATTAAAATGCTGATGTTATCTGTTCCTTGTGCATTGGATTTAATCCGCTTGAGTGCTTTTTTAACGTGGAGAAGACTACATAACAATGAACTACATGGTCTTTATAGGAAGCCAGATATAATAAGAACAGTTAAGTCTCGTAGACTGCGATGGGCAGGACAAGTTGCACGTATGGGGAATGAAAGACGGGCCTGGAAACTTCTTGTAGGAAAGCCAGAAGGAAAACGCCCAGTTGGTAGACCAAGAATGAGGTGGTAGAATAACATTAACTATGATTTGAGAGAAGTAGATTATACAGGGAATGATTGGAAAGGATTAGCTCAGGATAGGGATGTATGGAGAGCTTATGTCCGCGCGGCCATGAACCTACGGGTTCGATAGTGCCAGTGAGTAAGTAAGTAAGTATTATTATTATTATTAGGATTTTTAAACTGACCCAAACCCTCTGGCGGCACCATGGCCCTGGGGTCGACTCAGCCTCTAAATGAAAAGAGTACCAGACGCTTGTTCTGGGGGTAAAGGCGGCCGTCACGCAGGGCTGACAACCCGGCTGACATAAAGTGCCGATTGTCTAGAAAATGTGGGAGCCTTAACCTCCTACTACCCCAAGGGCTTCCGGGCCTGTTGTGGGAAAAAAAATATATTATTAATATACACAGGGATTATTGACAGTAACACCTTAAACGCATGGATCGAACCCTCATGAGATTTTAAATCACCATCATACAGTAAAAAGTCTTTAGGATGACCTCTTAAACGATGACATGGGATCGAGTCTAAGACATGGCAGGAACATATTGATGATTATGAATAACAGTTTGAAAATGTTTCATGTTCTTATTACCTAACATTGAAATGAATTACGTTAATACATTTTTGTCCTGAATGAGTGGATAAGAAGGGGAGGATAAAGACAAATACTACCCCTACTACTACTGCCATTAGGTGCGATGATAGTATTTGTGCTTCTTGTTGGAGTACGTGAGTTCGTGGTGGGAGGGGTCATCCTACGTAGAACTTAAGTTCCACCTACACTTACAAGGCACAACATAACTTTAATGGCTTTCCAATTGATACTGTTGGACCTCCCACTGTGCTGCTCACCTTTTCTAGAGATATTTTAAAAGCTGGTACAGGAAATATCGATACATCATTCTCTCGCAAGAAAACTGACATCTTGAAAATCCCCTCTTGCTTAAAGGGTTTTGCGATTTTGTGTTTTTTTAATTCAAAGCTAAGCGCTATAATAGCGTGTGCACCATAAAAGTTTAAGAATCAAAACTTTGAATAGACAATTATAAAAGTAAAGTGATCCCACAACAGACCCGGAGGCCCTTGGGGTAGTAGGAGGTAAAGGCTCCCACTTTTTCTAGACAATCGGCACTTTTTGTCAGCCGGGTTGTCAGCCCTGCGTGACGGCCGTCTTTACCCGAGAACAAGCGTCTGGTACTCATTTCAGTTAGAGGCTGAGTCGACCCCAGGGCCATAGTGCCGCCAGAGGGTTTGGGTCAGTTTAAAAATCCTGACCCCAACGGGACTTGAACCCTCGACCCTCCGGCTTGTAGCTCAGTGCCTTAACCACTACGCTACGGCGTGCCCCCATAGACAATTATAACTAAATATTACAAGGAACGATATTGTATTGATTAAATTGATAATTACACTGGCCAACATGATTTTTGTCTCATGAGTACCAATAGTTGTACTTAATACAGTTTTTTTATCGTGTTTTCAAATATCTATTCGGAATTTCTCCATCACCCACAGTTTTTTTATTTCAATTTCAATTAATGGATTTAAATACTAATTTTTTAATACACATTTTTCCGTCCATTTGTCCATTGTAAAATAAAACCAAATGAGCTAATTCAGGAGATTTCAGCTATGGAAAAGAGATATCAAGGCAAATGGAATCCTAATATGCTGGCCGATTACTGCTGGACGATCAAGAGGGATGCTCCACAGGCGAAATATAGCAGAAAATCGTCATTTCTTACTTTCTAGGTGAGTCCGAATGTTCGAATATTGTGTAGTTACGAATGTAGAAAATATTAAAGTGTTTGAAATTATACATTCCTGTCTTTCGGAAACCTTGCATGATGGAGAAAAACCGATATCATATTTGAATTCAGGAAAAAAAAAAATACTATCATAATCACATATTTATCTTTCTGAGACAAAAAAAAAGTTTTGTTGCTCAGTGTTATGAATTCGTTATCCCAATCAATTATTCATATCATCAATATAAGTGTATTCACTACTCCGAGGGAATAACAAAAAGAATACTCAATATTGTATTGGTTCCAGGAAAATTTACGATAATTCACTCTTACAAAAATTTAGTTAAAAAGCGGATTTTTTTTATAAATGCTAAAACTCCAGTTTAGAAGCAACATCTCAATTTTGCGATTTGCAAAACTACAATTTTTGAGCTTACTATTAAAGAACAAACGTACAGATATATTAATAACTAGAAGAGGAAGCTGTTTCGCTCGAGAGACAAGTATTTTCGCACTCTTAATATTGGTCTAATGAAAAAATAATTTATATGTTTTTTTCTGAGGTACATAAATGTGTTGTTGGGATTTATCCGAAGTACTACAATGTACAGACGGAAAATGCATTTCGATCTCGTGACTTACAAGGTAATGCAGCTAAAGTAACAATGTCCCAAAGGTTAAAACTTCCAATTTAAAGTTCTCAGATTAAGATTGTTAATAAAACTAAAATTATGGCATTTCATGGGAAGGACCCCATACAAAGTAAAATCTGTCTCCAGAATAAAATTTTAGAGAGATCTAATCAATTTAAATATCTTGGATATTATCTCTCTATCTGGGATGAAAAGGATATCCCTGAAAAAGTTACTAGTTATAATAAAAGTTTAGGAATTATTAATCAAGTTATGAAACCATCCCTTGTTCAAAAAAACACCAGATTACGTTTATATAACACTTTGGCTAGACCAGTGTTGACCTATGGTAGTGAAGCATGGACACTAAGAAACACAACATGAAAGCAGAATAACGGCTTGTGAAATGAGATTCATGCGCAGAACAGCGGGTTACACCAGATGGGATCGGAAAAGGAACACCGATATCTTAAAAGAATTGAAGACTACGCCAATTTTGGAATATATTAAACAGTACCAACTAAATTGGAAACACCATCTTGAAAGAATGAGTTCAAATCGGATCCCCAAAGCTGTTTATAATTATATACCAAGAGGACGAAGATCACTGGGCCGTCCTATGAAACGCTGGAGGGAAAATTTTCTATAGGATCGTAACAGGCCTTGGCCTAATACTTGGAAGGAAGAAGAAGAAGATTAAGATTAAGCCAGTGGTACTTAGATGCAACATTAGCTATAATCTTCCTTGTTATTTTGCCACAAGGCGTAATGGCCGAGACAGCTTGGCTAAAGTATTTTCATTTTTTATAGTTGATATTTAATATAGGCCAATATAATAATAATAATAATAATAATAATAATAACAATAATAATAATAATAATAATAATAATAATAATAATCATTCGGTATCATGACAGCTGCCACCGCCTTCCGGAAATCAAACACCATTCATCTCTGTCCATCCACTGATCTTCCTCCAATTTTCTGATATTCATAGCTGCTTGTACCCCTTCTATCCAAGTTTTCTTCGGTCTTCCTCTCTCCCTCTTTCTATTGGGATCCATTCGATAACAATTTTAGGCCATCTTTGCTCTGGCATTCTTTTGACATGGCCATACCACTATAATCTTTTCTTTTCTATAACATCTATGTTGTCCGGCTCCTCTTGTACACTCATAATTTCCCTTATTTCTTTATTTTGTATTCTTTCCATTCTAGATTTTCCAGCTGATCTGCTTAAAACATATCAATTTCTGTACTTAAAAATTCTTTTCATTTCCCTGGTAGGAATTTGCCAGACTTCAGCACCATATGTTAAAATGCTCTGAATTATGGTTTGATATATTTGTAATTTTGTATTTTTTGAAATATTTTTGCTCCACCAAACAGAGTTTAAAGTATTTATTGCTTGTTTTGTTTGAGCGATTATATTTTTAATTTCCACTGTGTTATCGCCTGAATGGTCTAATTTTGTTCCTAAATAAGTGCATTCAATACAAGGTTTTAGTTGCTCTCCATTGTTGAAATTTATATTTTCCATTTCTTCTCCTATACACAGGTATTTAGTTTTCTCAATGTTTATATAATGTACCCATTTTTCATATTCTTCTTTTAGTGTTTTAGCAATATATTAAAATACCTTCTTAGGTAAAATCCGTCGTCCTCAACTTTTAAAATATGTGATCTTTATGCCTGTAGGCCTTTCAGAACATCCGTCCCATCTTCAGCAGTTCATTCTTCGCTACAGCATCCAGGTTGATGTTTGATGCTGCTGGTCCTAATGTGGCTTTGTCGTGACTCACTATTATTATTAATAATAGTAAAAGTAATAATAATAATAATAATAATAATAATAATAATAATAATAATCTTCTACCAAGTGGCACTCATTCTAGTATTAATTTTGTGAATCTGTCTTCTGTCATTTTACATGAACATACCGTTTTAATTATTTGTTGGAATGGCAGATAGATGTGGAGGATAATGACACTAGTTTAATTGGAAGCAGGAAGATATCGCAAAACATTCTGAAATCTGCTAAATAAGTAAATAAATATTAATAATAATTTTAAAATTATGATTAATCCACAATACAGTGTTTCTCCTTCAACCCAAAATAATTTGTCGCCAGATGTTCCTGTCTAAAGCATCTTCTTTCCTCAGGTCTCTAGCTTTCATACTTCTCCTCACTCCATCCATCCAACGTTCTCTAGGCCTGCCTCTTCCATTAGCTTTCCAATTAAGGACCTTCTTTGGTATTCTCTCTTCTTCCATTCTTATGAGGTGTCCACACTATTTCAAACGTTTTTCTTCTATTTTTTCCAATATGCTTTTTTTTTTCAACTTGCATAATTTCCCTTATTGTGCTGTTTCTGACCTTATCCCTTAATTCTTGTCGATCACCTCCAATAATAATAATAATAATAATAATAATAATAATAATAATAATAATAATAATAATAATAATAATAATAATAATAATAACAATAACAATCTTCTTCTTCCTCTACGCATGAAAGCTGGCAGCTTGTTGCGTGTTCATTCACTACAGGTCCGGGGTATGGTGACGTCCTTCCATCGTAGTTGTGGTCTTCCTAACGGCCTTTTCTGCTGAGGTGTCCAGTCACGTACTTTCTTCACTAATCTACTGTTCTCCATTCTATCTATGTGATCGTTCCAGTTTAGTCTTCTATCGTTTATCCAGAGGTTTATAGGTTCAATTTCACATTCTTGTCTAATAACAGAGCTGCGAATTTTCTCTCTCAGCGATTTTTCTACGATTTTTGTCCCAATTTATCAGTAATAATAATAATAATAATAATAATAATAATAATAATAACAATAACAATCTTCTTCTTCCTCTACGCATGAAAGCTGGCAGCTTGTTGCGTGTTCATTCACTACAGGTCCGGGGTATGGTGACGTCCTTCCATCGTAGTTGTGGTCTTCCTAACGGCCTTTTCTGCTGAGGTGTCCAGTCACGTACTTTCTTCACTAATCTACTGTTCTCCATTCTATCTATGTGATCGTTCCAGTTTAGTCTTCTATCGTTTATCCAGAGGTTTATAGGTTCAATTTCACATTCTTGTCTAATAACAGAGCTGCGAATTTTCTCTCTCAGCGATTTTTCTACGATTTTTGTCCCAATTTATCAGTAATAATAATAATAATAATAATAATAATAATAAATAGTAATAATAATAATAGTTCGGTTCAACGGGGGCTCAGAATATATATATATATATATATATGGTATGATAAGAAAAATAAATGCGTGGACGGGATTCGAACCCGGATCTCTGAGTCTGTACCTCAGCGTGATATCCATTACACTACCAGGCGAATCCAATTCAAACACTTTAATTTGCTTACTTGTTATAGTCAGCTACTAGATGGGAGTGAAGACCGAGTTTTCGCGTCATCTAGTAATAATGGAGAATATAATACATATATAAGAAAGGTAGCGTTTGAATTGGATTCGCCTGGTAGTGTAATGGATATCACGCTGAGGTACAGACTCAGAGATCCGGGTTCGAATCCCGTCCAGGCATTTATTTTTCTTATCATACCATATGAAGCTTCCATTGCTCAATGTTAAACATTTAATTATAACATATATATATGTGTGTGTGTCCGTTAAGGCTCTAGCGGTCGCAGTTTTTGTTTTATCGAAACCCAACTTGGCTTACAGCAATTGATTAAAGAAAGTAAAGTCTAATTCGTTAACCAGCCAAATTTGACCAATAGTTGTAGAAGTTTGCGTGAAACGAAAATTTAAAAAATCGCTCTAGCGGTCGCAATTTCATATGTTTTAGAACGAAATTCAGTGTACAATATTAAAATAAACCGAGAAAGATATTCTCCAAAAATCATTTCAATCCAACCATTAGAAACTGGGGTTTACCTGAAACCCGAGGTTGGAAAAAGTGTTCGAATATAATTTTGATGAATTGATAAGAAACTGTAAGATTTTGAACATTTTTTAACACATTACGGAACGAAATTACCATCACATTTTATTTCTTAACCCTTAAATTGGCAAAACACAAATTTGTTCTGATGGTTATTTGAATGTGGCGGACCACAGTGAAAACGGAATCTTCCATAACTGTTATTATTATATATATTGTACAATTATACACACATTTAACTGGTTTCTTTTTGTTTTTCTTCTGATTTATTTAAAATATTAAATTAATTAAACCAACTGATGTATCTAAAAGGATACATTACGAATTTAAGGGTTCAGCAGCGTAGAACTTGGATGAACGGCAAGTGAAGAGATCCTATTCTTTGTCTACGTCTACACCTAATCAATTCCTCCCTCTTTTATAAATTTCATATTGTTCTTCTCAAAGTTTGTTTAGATATTCCTTACCTTAGAAAATTAAATTAGTGAATTTTTCCAACTGCTTCATTGTTTTTTTATTATCACATGAAGAATATGAACAATGGGGATTCAATTTGAACATGAAGAAAACACAATATTTATCAATTGGTGAACCAGAACAAAATTTAATCTTGAAGACTGGAGAAACAATAAAATCTTGTAGTGAGATCACATATTTAGGAATTAAAATAAATAAAAATGGGAGTTACGAGGAGGAAATAAGAAATAGAAATAATAAAGGAAAATTTGCAATTGCTTGCCTCCATGGAATATTGTTGGATAAAAATAAAATAAATATATATCATACAGTTGTTAAAAGCATCATTACTTATGGAGCAGAACTTTGGCCATTAACAACAAAAACAAATAAGTATCTTTTGGCAACGGAAATATATTTTATACGAAGGGCAGCAAGAATTTCAAAAAGAGAAAAAATTAAGAACTTAGTTTTATAGGCCTAAGAGAGAAAATGAAGATTGAAGACATTATTTTAGATTATATTAAAACTCAGCAGTTAAGATGGTACGGACATGTCCAGCGAATGGAAGAGGATCGGCTACCAAAATCTGTTTTGGAAAAGAAACTGAGGGAAGACGAGGCAGAGGAAGACCTAAAACCTCCTGGAGTTAGGGAATATATTTATACATGAAGGAGAAACATCTACAACCAGGAGATTGGATGGACCGGCAAAATTGGCTATTGGAGATCGGACGATATCAGAGACATTAATCAACCGATGTTCTATCTATCTACAAGGCCTTCTGTTGTTAGGAGAAACAGAAGACGATGTTGTTTTCTAATATGTAGGCGGCAGACCTGAACGAAAGCAATCCTGTTTGGATAAAATTGGTTTATAATCAAATATTTGAAGTTCGATTATTCGAACCAAATGTCAGAAGCTGAATTGACTTTTATTGGCAGTACTTCAAAGGAAATAGGTTTATATCTTGTATCTTTTAATTTCTTGACTATCTTGTAACTTAATCTCACTATCAGCCATTCGACATGGTCGACTGCGCAACCGCAGGATTATCAAAGTTTTTAGTAGTACTGTAGTTTTCATTCAATATAAAACCCTTATGACATGAATTAATTTCAATAACACTGAGCAACAAAAAATAAACATTTTTTTTTGTCTCTGAAAGAAAAATCGGCCGCGGTAGACTAGTGGTTATGCTCCTTGCCTCTGGTCCCGAGGGTCGCGGGTTCAAACCCGGCCGGAGTCGATGGATTTTTTAGGATGGAAAAATCCAAGGAGCAAGTCCTCCGGGAGGGACTTTAAGCCGTGGGTCCCGAGTCTGAAGATTTTCAGGCTCGTAAAAGATCCCTAAGCCTGAATGAAAAGGCCTCTAAGCAAAATTTACCGAATTTTCCCGTCCTAGTACTACCTTGGTTTCCTAGATGTCAGTATGAGCGGAACGCTGACCACGGACCATTCAAATGACATCTATACGAAAACAAGTGTAACTAAATTAGTATGGTTCAAATATACTTCCCTTAGGAGGAGAGCGCCTAAATCTCTGTTTAGGGAAACATGGGCATACAATACAAGACAAGAAAGAAAAATATGTGATTCTGATAGTATTTTTTTCTCTCCTAAATTCAAATATAATATTTGGTTTTCTCCATCACGCAAGGTTTTAGCGAGACACGAATTTATAATTACAAACACTTTAATATTTTCTACATTCGTAACTACACAATATTCGAACATTCGGACTCACCTAGAAAGTAAGAAATGACGATTTTCTGCTATATTTCGCCTGTGGAACATCCCTTTTCATGGTCCAACAGTAATCGGCCAGCATATTAGGATTCCATTTGCCTTGATATCTCTTTTCCATAGCTGAAATCTCCTGATGAAAGTGTTCCCCGTGCTCATCGCTCACTGCACCAAGATTTTCCGGGAAGAAATCTATGTTTATTAAAAAATAATTATTTAAATCCATTAATTGAAATTGAAATAAAAAAACTGTGGGTGATGGAGAAATTCCGAATACATATTTGAAATCACGATAAAAAACTGCATTATGTTCAACTATTGGTACTCATGAGACAAAAATCATGTTGACCAGTGTAATTGAGGATGACTGAGATCTCAGGTACTGTTTCATATTTTTTTAAAACTTTAACTAAAAAGTAAGATTGCAACGTAGTATATTGAAAAGTTAGACTTATGACTATCATTTGTTTTGGTTTTACATACAAACAATTGATAGTATATAAAATTGCAGACTTTCACGGCAGGTGTTTTGATTCATGTATTTTATGTCTTTCGGGCTAAATGGCCGTGGTTTGGTTTTATTATCACTCAACGTTTCATCTACTACTGCGGTAGACATCCTCAGGAGATTCTGCGTGCTCTTTGACCTCCTAACTCTTCAAATTTCTAACTTTTATCTTGGTTTCACACCAACAGGTGAATAATATATACTATCTGTATTGCAATCGTACCTTTTATAACATAAAAATCCCGACTCTATATCATAACGTACGACCAGCCTAATGGGCTAGTGTTCACCGTTTCTGACTAGGTTTATGAGGTCCCGGGTTCGATTCCCGGTCAAACCATAGAACATTTTCCTTAAATGTAATTATTCCTGTGGTTGCCCATGGTCTGGAATTTAAGTTAAGTTTAGGTTAAGAACTCTCCTGGCACTTTTTTTTTATAATTTATCACCCATCATATCATCGGGGTCCACCGCTGTGGTCTCGAGGTAGCGTGCTGCCTTGTCACGCAGCGGGCCCGGGTTCGATCCCCGGTCGGGGCAGTTTTTCTGGGTGAAGTTTTTATAGGGGTTTTTCCTCACATGTAAGACAAATGTCAGGAAAACTTTAAGGCCCAAACGGTCCCCGAAATCACATGGCCATCATCATCATCATCCTCATCATTCTTCACCGGTGTGGAAATCAACGGGAAGCTACCACACCTACAATTTCCTAGTGAAGCTGCAAGCATTAGCATGAAAATGCTATGTTTGCAACGGAGGACCTGCCTTCGGGCAGAATTACTATGGATGGATGGATATCATCGGGGTAACGTAAGTCCGCCTTCCAGGTGCTCCCAACCTAAGAAATGGATTACAGTTCTGCCAATGCCAAGGGAGAAAACGAAAAATGACAACCTGGTGACATTAGAAAAAATATATAATGTACAAAAATTTTGCGTTATTGTAATGAAAGCGACTGCGGATATTAAAAATTCCAATTGCATTTGTACAAGTTCTTAGGACGGGAAGTAAATATCAATAAAACTAAATATAGGGTTACACGTAGAAATGCATTATATAATGGAAATGGACAGCTAATGACAAATGAGGGAAATTTTGAGGAAGTGGCTGAATTCAAATACCTAGGAACAATAATCACAAACAGGAATGAGACGCACAAAGAAATTAAACATAGGCTCAATTCTGGAAATGCGTGCTATTATGCATTGCAGAGACTCTTGACGCCCAAACTTCTTTAAAAAAACGTTAAACTGAAAATATATAAAACTATTATTCTACCAGTTATATTTATATGGGTGCGAAACATGGACTCTTACTTTAAGGGAGGAAAGGAGATTACGAGTATTTGAGAATAAAGTACTTAGGAAAATGTTTGGACCAAAGAGAGATAAACAGACAGGTGAATGGAGAAGACTACATAACAATGAACTACATGGTCTTTATAGGAAGCCAGATATAATAACAACAGTTAAGTCTCGTAAACTGTGATGGGCAGGACATGTTGCACGTATGGGGAATGAAAGACTTGCATGGAAGCTTCTTGTAGGAAAACCAAAGGGAAAACGCCCAGTTGGTAGACCAAGAATGAGGTGGGAGAATAACAATAACTATGATTTGAGGGAAGTAGATTATACAGGGAATAATTGGAAAGCATTAGCTCAGGATAGGGATGTACGGAGAGCTTATGTCCGCGCGGCCATGAACCTACGGGTTCGATAGTGCCAGTGAGTAAGTAAGTATTTGTACAAGATTCATGAATTTAGACATATACATTCTACTAGTACACACACGAAGGTCCAAAAGGATACAAATCTCAAAATAAAATAAAAATAAGTAAATAAATTGAAAATTGCAAACTATGGTCCAGTGCTTGGAGAATGTCAGATGAAAGGTGTTACGTAACTTTATAAAAATATTATGGTCAGCAGCCGTTGGTCTGAATCATATTGTTAGTTGAGGCCCACATTCCTCTGTTTTGCGCAAGCGCGGTAAACAGGTATTACTCGCTGTACCCAGGAAGTGTTCTTACAATATGGACTATGGAGGCTTGAGACGACTTCGAACCCAATAATTATATGCATGTGGTAAAGCCTTGAGGGTAGGCAGTTGTTATTTCCGGGTATACAAGCTACTTGCACAAATAAAAATGCAATAAAAGCAGCGTGACATGTGTATCACCAGTAGCAAATATGAAATACAATAAAAATTGTTCCGTTTGATTTAAGTGACCAGTCAGCGGCGTGCTGATCATTATCAGTAGCGTTATATCCACCTGCACGAGGAGAATTTATAAATGTAATTTGCAATTTCTATTAGCCTTGTGGTATTTTATTATTAGAATATTTCTGCAACTCTGCATAATTTTTTTGCAAATGCCCCAGGTTGTCTTTCGACATTCCTGGTGTCCTCTCCTGGCATGGTGTACTTGTAACCCACTTCTGAAGTTGGGGCACTTGGAAGGCGGGGTTACGTTACCCCAATGATATGATAGTGGTGCGACAGGAGAGTCCCTAATCCTAAGCTTAACCTAAGATGAATATGAATGATGATGATTGCGATGGCCATATGATTTCGTGGACCGTTTGGGCCTTAACCCTTAAATTGGCAAAACACAAATTTCTTATCTTAGTTATTTGAATGTGGCGGACCGCAGTGAAAACGGAATCTTGTATAATTGTTATTATTAGGTATATTGTGTAATTAGACACACATTTAAGTGGTTTCATTTTGTTCGTTTTCTTCTGATTTATTTAAAATATTAAATTAACTGAACCAACTGATGTATCCAAAAGGACACATTGTGAATTTAAGGGTTAAAGTCAAGTTTTTCTGACTTTTGTCTTACAGGTGAGGAAAAACCCCGATAAAAACCTCACCCAGAAAAACCGTCCCGCCCGGGGATCGAACCCGGGCCCGCTGCGTTGACAAGGCAGCACGCTACCTCGGGACCACAGCGGTGAACACTCTGCATAACATCAAACGGAAATATGAATTAGTTGACTCAGACTGTAACAGGACTGCGTTATGCATCAACCAGCTATGCGACTTTATGTAAGTTTCGAGAAAAATACGTTTAAAGTTTAAGTCAAACTTCACTATTTATTGTAGCGCCAAATTAACAATACTGGATATTGCAAGTTATTTTCCTTGTTTGACAGTTATGCATCAACAGTCTAAGAACGGGAACACTTGCCGCTTAGCTGCATGTAGTAAAATGTGGATTAGCAATAATGAAATTCCTGGAACTGCATAAACTAAGTAAATCCCTCAGCAAATTGAATTTATGGTACAAATTAGCTAGTTTATGGAATGTAAAGGGCAAACTCGGATAATTTCATGACACATAATTTCATTGCATTTTTTCTTTCGTTTGTAACAAAGTTGTACTGGCAAGAAAAACAAATTATTTTCTGCCTCTTAAGGGCAGGATGCGTCCCTGGAGGTAGAACAGGGGGATTCTTACTTACTTACTTACTCACTGGCACTATCGAAGCCGTAGGTTCATGGCCGCACGGACATAAGCTCTCCATACATCCCTATCCTGAGCTAATGCTTTCCAATCATTCCCTGTATAATCCACCTCCCCCAAATCATAGTTAATGTTATTCTCCCACCTCATTCTTGGTTTACCAACTAGGCGTTTTCCCTCTGGCTTTCCTACAAGAAGCTTCCATGCAAGTCTTTCATTCCCCATACGTGCAGCATGTCCTGCCCATCGCAGTCTACGAGACTTAACTGTTCTTATTATATCTGGCTTCCTATAAAGACCATGTAGTTCATTGTTATGTAGTCTTCTCCATTTACCTGTCTGTTCATCTCTCTTTGGTCCAAAAATTTTCCTAAGTACTTTATTCTCAAATACTTGTAATCTCCTTTCCTCCTTTAAAGTAAGAGTCCATGTTTCGCACCCATATAATATAACTGGTAGAATAATAGTTTTTATATATTTTCATTTTAACGTTTTTTGAAAGGAGTTGGGACATCAAGAGTCTCTGCAATGCATAATAGCATGCATTTCCAGAATTGAGCCTATGTTTAATTTCTTTGTGCATCTCATTCCTATTTGTGATCTTTGTTCCAAGGTATTTGAATTCAGCCACAGGGGGATGGTCGGTGGATCTGCAATGCTCCCAAGCTAAGCAGTCCTCCCTGCCTGGCTCATGGAGCCCGTGAGTCCATTGTGGGGTCGTCAGGACTGAGCTACCTGATGTACTATGTAGCTCAGTAATTCACCTGAATTGGTAACTCCAACACATCCTCCCCAGGTGTTGGTTTTAAGTTTATGAAGTTCCAATGTGATTTATAGAAGTAGATATAGGGAAAAAAAATGCAGTTGGCTGGGGAGTAGAGGAATGTATCCTGAGGTATCCCCAGGGGTGGTAAGTGTCTCTTAGATGACAGAAAGTCTAATGTCTTGCTGTGTTTTCATATTTGTGATAATAACGTTATACTCGGACCAACAGATCTGTGCCCCTGAGCGCTGGCATCATTCTTCAAAAACTACTCGTCAGTTGTCACACCATTCCACCGCACTCCTCTCCCACTACGTCAAATAGAAGCCACTGTAACTGACCGAGTAGGGACGTTACCAAACTTCCCCCGGTGTCAGGCTCTTGAATATTGTAAGGTTAATTATTACTTCTTCATATTTAATTTAAGTAGGTCTAATGACACTGATTGATTTCTACGATTAATGGATATAATCATAATAGTGGATATTTGTTGGTTAAATGGAAATTACGTGAAGGGAGTCAACATATGTTGTTTTTAAAGACTATTTAACTCATGCCCCAAATGGAACTCAATGGCCAATCACGTTTCAATGATTTCTGTTTTACAACCAATCAGAATCGTGTTTCACGAAATATTTATCAGTGTTATAATTACCATATTAAAGAAGGCTCCTCCTTTTTAATATTCTGAACAGGTCTGACCATTATTTTGCAGTAACTGAGCCCATAAAAAATACGGCTACCAGATTGTATATATAGTGCATGAATGTCAACACATCCCGCATGCGGGAGTTAATATAAAAACATTTGTAGCAATTGATTATACCACCAAAAAAAGAAACCACTGTTTGCACTTTCTTAAATGTATTTTTTCCCAGGTAACAATCCACAAAAATATAATTGTCATATTTACATCATACGACATCAGAAATGAATTAATATATAGTTTCATGTGTTTCATTTTTTCTCCACTAGAGAGCATTCATACAATATTGCGTTCCTTTGGCAATAAATAGTATGATCTGGTTGCAGTGATAAACAAAAGAAGCAGATGAAGCGTACCTATCGTTTCTCATTTGTTTTCAAAATCGCCGTTTACATTAAATATATAAATATTTTAAAATAACTACAGTTAAATAATGATTTGTGAGTAAACAGCTTAATTTTATTCGTTAAATAGTCCTAAGAAATGCCACTCTTGATTTCCAAATTCTCTAGATAAATTCACTCCTCACTTCGTGAGTCGTGAATTTATCGATAATTTGGAAATCACTCGTGGCATTACTTATGCTAAATGTTTTGTCATAAATACTTCTCCTTCACCTCATTGTCTTATTTGGTTAGATTTGGAACGTAATCTTGAAGTCCTAACAGAATTATAAAATTTTAGGTATTAACACACAATCATGTATACTCCTTCTTTCTCGTCTGGGCTAGGGACCGGCTATGGCGAAGTTACTACCTGCTATGATATTATTTACATATTATATATCATACTCATACTATACACGAATTCTAATTTATGCTTATGAATTAAGCTAATGATAATAATTTACAATTTACATACTATGTAACATAACATACTGATACTGAGTTGACCACACTGGACTGTGAGTGCAAATAATATCTCGCAAGAAAGCTCAAAACTGTGAGTAGTGGGAGGGGAGAAAGAGAGAGATAGAAAACAGAGACAGGCAAGAATGCAGGGAGGGAAATGATTTACCGAGGCAGAAACGGAATTAGTGTTTAGTTCGCATTTCTTACGGGGGCACAGATCCGTTGGTTGAAGAATAGTTTGCATGCCGTAAAAGAAAAGCTATATTTTTTAAATGTATAGTACATATATTTGGAAAAAGTACTGCTAACCTTGCCCCTCCACTCCTCCTTAACAAACAAATATCGTTATTATGAGTTTGGCAGCTACACTGGTGTAGCCCATAAGGTCTGTAGTAACTTCCTGGGTTGAATTAGAGTGTAGTAGGCAACTGAGGTACTCTTGGATCGAAAAAGGCGAATAAATTTTGCTCTGAGCCTCTAAATTAAACTTAATGTTCTTTTAAGAGACCAAACGTATCCAGACTCGGAACTTTTCCTTTGGACTTTTTCCATCCTAAAAATTCATTGATCTAGGTGGGTTTGAACCGACGGCCCTCGGCACTAGAGGCTAGGAACTTAACCTCTAGTTCATCGATAACTAACTATTGTATAGCTGGCTTAACTTGGCAGAGAGAGCGATGGAGATACAAGGGTAGATCGTTGACCACTTTAGTCCAGATACAAAAGAAAGAACTCACCCTGTTGTTAGTTTTTCTCTTCCCCCTTCGCCCTATTAACATCTGGTGAAGAAAACTCCGTCAAAACTGGTGCGAGTGAGAGAGGTGAATACAGTTGTCTCATTCTACAAATTTCTCGTAAAATTAAACCAGAGAAACTCTAACTAACTAACTAAATCACTGGCACTGTCGAACACGAGGTTCATGACCGAGCGGACATAAGTTGTCCATTCAACCCTATCCTGAGCTAATGTTTTCCGACCATCCCTTGCATAATTCATCTTCCTCAAACCTTGGTTAATGTTATTCTTGGTCCACCTACTGGGGGCTTTTCCTGTGTTTTCATAAAAGCAGTTTCCATGCCCCTATTTTATTCCCCATCTGTGCCATTCTACGGGTTTTAACTGTTCTTATTATACCTGAATTCCCATACAATTATGTAGCTCACTGTTTTGTAATCTTTTCCATTCGGCTGTCTGTGCATCTCTTTTGGTCCAAAAATCTTCGTAAGAACTTAATTTCAAATACTCGAAAAGTTTTCTCGTCTTTTAAAGTAAGAGTCCTTACATCGCAAGGAGCTTACATGTTTTACATATTTTCAGTTTAACGTTTTCTGAAAGGAGTTGGGAAGACAAAAAATCCATTTAATGCGTAATAGCATGATTTTCGAGTATTGAACCAATGTTTAATTTCCTTATACACACACCTCGTTCCTATTTGTAATTATTGTTCCTAAGTATTTGAATTCAGCCACTTTTTAAAAATATCCCTCATTTGTGAGTAACTGTCCATTTTTATTATACAGTAAGACCTGTCTTAGCCGGAACCTTTATAAGAAGGAAACCTGTAGAGACGGAAGAAAATCTCCAGAACGGTACGATTTTATATGTAAAATTGTCCTGTATAAGCCGGAAACCTTCATAACGCGGAAACGGAATGGTTTTTAAAGTACTAATAGTTAATTTTTACCTCAGTAAGACAGAAAATTATTCTTAAGCACGTTCTAATTACAGTATTAATGACCACACGTGAAAATTCTGCATATGACGCTACTGCATTATATCGTTTTACCTTTTTGTGTTGCCATTGTATTGCGGGGATACCCTTGCTTATGTGTGACATCGGGGAATCCCTCGCTTTTCCTTGCCTGCTTACGTTACCTGCGAGGGAGTTGGAAAACTCTTCAGTCTTCCTGTAGTTGAGTTCCTTCTCTCTTTTGTGTAATAAAGTTGTTTTGTATTGCCGTGTAAACTGAGCTGTGTTACATACACTATTTTGTCTGTATTTCAGTCAATACGTTATGTCTTTAAAGCATGCATGTAACACCCTTACACTCACACTCACACACACTCACTCACTGGCACTATCGAACCCGAAGATTCATGGCCGCGCGGACATAAGCTCTCCATACATCCCTATCCTGAGCTAATGCTTTCTAATCATTCCCTGTATAATCTACTTCCCTCAAATCATAGTTAATGTTGTTCTCCCACATCATTCTTGGTCTACCAACTGGGCGTTTTCCCTCTGGTTTTCCTACAAGAAGCTTCCATGCACGTCTTTCATTCCCCATACGCGCAACATGTCCTGCCCATCGCAGTCTACGAGACTTAACTGTTCTTATTATATCTGGCTTCCTATAAAGACCATGTAGTTCATTGTTATGTAGTCTTCTCCATTCACCTGTCTGTTCATCTCTCTTTGGTCCAAACATTTTCCTAAGAACTTTATTCTCAAATACTCGTAATCTCCTTTCCTCCCTTAAAGTAAGAGTCCATGTTTCGCACCCATATAATATAACTGATAGAATAATAGTTTTATATATTTTCAGCTTAACGTTTTTTGAAAGGAGTTGGGACATCAAAAGTCTCTGCAATGCATAATAGCATGCATTTCCAGAATTGAACACCCTTACACTGCGTGAGAAAATTCAAGCTTGTAATTTGGAAACCCTTTATAAGAAGGAAAACTGCCAAGACGGAAATATATTTAAGGAACTGTCATGTTCCTTCGTAGAGAGATTTTATTATATAACGTAATTGTATGTGTGACCATGTGTTTAGTTATATTGATGTTTATTTCCAGCCCCATTTGTTTATTGTAACTGAATAGAATGTGCCTGTTGGCCCTTAGTATCTCCTCGCTATCGCCTAATAGTACAACACTATCAGCATATTCTAAGAGTTTATTGAGTTGTACGCCTTCTTTATCATCAAAGGTGTTATGTTATGAAGGCATGCTGTAATACAAAATAGAGTTGTGGAGGACATCTAGGAAGCTACTTACTTTATTTTATATCATTTTAATTTTATTATATTCCATGTTTTTGTTAGTATTAGCTAGTATTAGATCACATCATTATTGTATTTTGTTTAGTCTGTATTTTAATAATATCTTAAAATTGTAATATGTATGTAATTTTTGTATAATTTTACGATTCGCTGGCTGAGTGGAAGAGAAGGCCTTATGGCCTTAACTCTGCCAGCTGAAATAAATCATTATTAAATTAATTAATTAATCCTTGACCACCGATACCGATGGTGTTCTCCGTCGTCAAGCAAATTCTGGGTTGGGATTTTATTATCAGAAACACAATATCAATCAATCTATTAACTCGAATATGAAGCTTATCGGATAGAATACCCTTATATATTTTCTTGTAGCCTATGCAAAAAAAAAAAATGTAAATTGGAATGACGTGTGGAATAAAAAGATGAGAATAGTACAAACACTTTATGCAGCTACGAGTATATGCATATGGACATGTTATAACCCTACCTGTTTGTATTAATACCAGTAAAATTCGTATCAAATTCCGTTGAGGTGAAGTCATATGATGAAAGTTAAAAATTAAATTGTACCTGTTGGTAGGTGCCGTCTTCCTCAACTTTGTTAATATACCTTCTTCTTCTTCTACTACAAGGTTTAGGCTATGCAGCCTGTTCCGGCGAAGTTAAAAGTGGAGTCCATCTTCTACGTGGTCGGCCAACATCTCTTGTTCCTCTGGGATTATACAGGAAGGTTCTTTTTGGTATTTTTTTGTTGTTCATTCTCATTAAGTGTTCTGTCCATTTCTTATTATTTTCGCTGATTTTATCTTCAATTTTATATATATTTAATTCTTCTCGTAAAGTTTCATTCCTTATTCTATCCGCTCTTGTGCATCCTTTCACATTACGTAAAAACAGCATTTCCGCAGTCTGTATCCTGCTTTTATCCCTTGATTTCATTAGCCATTTCTTGCCTGGTCCATCATCAGTGTTTCCGTCCGGCTTTCTCCTTCGCTTTTTAGTAATATTCATCTGGCCGCCTTACAAGGGCTGCGCAGATATCGTTGGGTGGTGGGATTGCCACCTTACAGCCTCCCAACTTGCTTCAGCTTTGTTTTTAGAGTGCCTTCCCTTAGGTAGATTGCCTTCTCTTCGGCTCTGAGCTCTACCTGCCCATTATAGCCGTCCAATCTGGAACAGACGCTATGCTGATTTTGGTTCACCCCGGGTATTTCATTTCCCCGGTACCACCTATATTTAGGAGGCATTCCCCTGTCCACCACCTGGGGAGGCGCCCGATGGGGGATCAGCAACCCCTCACGGGTTGATAATATATTGTGTATAAAATTAACTGGAGCGCTTTCGGAAGTTACCTTCCATCTTCTGCAGTTTGAGTTTCCGTTACTTATTGTTGTGTACAGTGATGTATACTCCAACTGTTTGTTGTCAAAAACAGTTGCTGCTACAAACAGTTGGAGTATACATCGCCGTACACAACAACAACGCGTAGCGGAAACTCAACCTGCAGAAGATGGAAGGTAAATTCCGAAAGCGCTCCAGTTAATTTTATATACAATATTTTAACAAAGTTGAGGACGACGGCACCTACCAACAGGTACAATACTGTTTGTATTGTCAAACTATAGCTCCTATAAGTAAAGTTTTATTTCTATAAATAAGTTTTAAGCAAGTGTATAAAACACTGGCTCTTCCAACTCTTTTGTATGGTAGCGAAGTATGGACGTTGAAACAGAAGGATATACAGAGACTTAGATCTGCTGAAATGAGATACCTTCGGAGGACTGCAGGATACACACTAGTAGATAACAGAAAAATGAAGACATCTTAGAAGAATTACACATGGAATCTTTAGAAAAACAAAATTTCTGATTATAAGTCAAGATGGATACAACATGTTCATCGAATGGAAGATCACAGAATACCCAAACAAATGTTAAGATATCAACCTGCAGGAAGAAGAAGACCAGGACGTCCACTCAAAAGACTTCTTGATGGTGTTTCTCTTGAGGCCAAAACAGATCAACAAATGGCCTAAATTCGTGAATGTACTATGATGACGATGATGAAGTTTTAATCTAATAAACTGAATTTAGTAAATAATATTTTTTCTTTGTACAAGTGTTTGTAATTGTTAATTATACTGAAAGGTAGCATTGGTGCCGATAGGGTTACCCATGCCGGTCTGCTCGAAGGTGATAAACCAGACGAAAAAAGTACCTTGGTCGAAAGAGTGACGATCTTTCACCGTAAAAATACAATCGTCAAGAAATGCGGACATGTGTTCAACTGGGGTAAAATTTTCCGGAGGTCAAATAGTCCCCCATTCGGTTTTCCGGGCGGGGACTACTTCAGGGAACCCA
Organism: Diploptera punctata; assembly: GCA_030220185.1. NCBI lineage: Eukaryota > Metazoa > Arthropoda > Insecta > Blattodea > Blaberidae > Diploptera > Diploptera punctata. Next base: position 681,861 of record JASPKZ010003887.1, on the reverse strand, counting down.
TGCCAAAGGCTCAAACATAGGGACATGTTCCTAGGAACATGAAATGTTAGGACTTTATACAATAGCAGGGCGCTGGAGGTATTAACCCGTGAATTAGATAAATCGCCCTTGGATATAGTCGCCTTACAGGAAGTTAGATGGCCAGGAGAAGGTAGTCAGGAATCAGGAAGCTTTGCATTATACTATGTTTCAAATAAAGTTCGGTTCATTTAAAATGCTGTGATTTGTTTCGTATAATGTATATTAACACTATCTTTTGGATATATTTTTGTATATACATTGTATGTAGTATACATAAATGGCAGTGGTTTTACTTCCCGCTGCGAGGGAACAAAATATAACAATAAATACGTACTTACCGCCATTTTATTACTAATTGGTGTTACAGCCTGCTGTAGCCGCGAGGAGGTTTACGGCCAAGTGAGCAATGGGAACCAAAACTTTTCAAGCTCTATACATCGGTTTCTGCGAACTACATTATAATTTATTTTAATAACAAGTGAATCAAATTATTGTCCCGCGTCGTAGCCGAGCGGTTAAGGTAGGAAGCCTTGACGCAGAGCTACGGGACTTGCGCTGGTTCGAGTCTCCATGGGGGAAGAAATTTTCATGGTATTTCGGCCAGTATGGGACCGGTGCCCACCCAGCATCGTGAGGCAATTGGGTAGCTACAATAAGTAGCGGCTCCAGATTGAGGAACCAGCTATAACGGCTGGGGGACTCGACATGCTAACCACATGTCACCCCTACACTGGCTATTGATCATGTACCTCTGTGGTTGACACATGTGGATGTGAAGGGCCAGCAGCCGGCTGGTAAAGGGCAACCGCTGAAAAGTGGAAACACCCTCAATCGGATCAAATTATTTCGAATAATTAAATCAATTACACTGGGAACAAAAAATATTTTTTTCTTGGTGCCTGAAATTTTTCACCTGATTCTGGGTATTTCGGCACTGCTGATTCCAAAATGTCATCCATTTTGTTGCAGCAGCTCTAGTTTGCAAGATATTGATGATACTGCTCTTATGTACCACCATTGTAAATCGATTGTTTGCATAATACTAATTGATTTAATCCAAGTTATATTCATGTTGTTGTTGCCGTTTGCATATGTAATTTTACTAATTTGACAATTGTTTATCCTTTTTCTAGACTGACATGGCTTCAACACGAAGAAAATGTGTGAATAATCCTGATGTGTTTTTGTTTTCATCTGTGGGGAGTACACATTCACTCAACAAAGAAAACCTATAACTGACTTTGTAAGAAGAGCTTATTTGGCCTATTTCAAAGTACAACTGGGAGATCAAGATAAGCCTTGGGCACCTCACATTGTATGTAAAACGTGCACAGAGCATCTACGACAATGGACAAATGGGAAACGGAAATGCTTGAAATTTGGGGAACCAATGATCTGGCGAGAACAAATTAACCATAGTGATGACTGCTATTTTTTGTTCAGTCAATGTAAAGGGCATCAATAGCAAAAACCGGAATAGATGGGTATATCCCAATCTACGCTCCGCAAGACGCCCTGTTCCACATTCAGAGGAGATACCTGTTCCAATTTTTACCAGTCTTCCAGAGTCACCAGAAGAAGAGGATGATTCAACTGAAAGCTATTCTGAGGGAAATGACAGCGATTTCCCAGGACCTTCATCAGTTTCATCCGGTTTTAGTCAAGCGGAACTGAACGACCTCATAAGGGATCTAAGTCTTCCAAAGAAGTCATCTGAGTTGTTAGCTTCCAGGCTGGCAGAGAAACAATGTCTGTTACCGGGAACAAAGGTCACAGTCTATCGCAAAAGAGAAACAGACTTCCTGCCATTCTTCACAGTAGAAAATCATTTGTTTTTTGTATGAATGTTGAAGGACTGTTAATGAAGCTGGGTGTAAGAAAATACACACCAAGTGAATGGCGGTTATTTATAGATAGCTCCAACGCAGGCCTAAAATGTGTTCTTTTGCATAATGGGAACATATACAGGTCAATCCCAATTGGTCACTCAGTTTTCTATGCGTGAAAATCAACATACAATAGCTACAGTGCTAGAGAAGATCTCTTACCGTGATCACCAATGGGTAATGTGTGTCGATCTCAAGATGGTGAATTTTCTTCTAGGACAACAAGGTGGGTACACCAAATACCCATGCTTTATATGTTTATGGGACTCTAGAGCCAAAGATCAACATTGGGTGAGAAGGCATTGGCCTCTTAGAGAAAGCATGACCGTTGGAGAAAAAAACATCGTTGCAGAACCTTTGGTTGACAGAAACAACATCATCTTGCCACCACTGCATATTAAACTTGGTTTAATGAAACAGTTCATCAAGGCGTTGAATAGAGATGGAACATGTTTTGGCTACATATGTACAAAATTTCCTGCACTGAGTAAGGAAAAAATAAAAGCAGGTATATTGGATGGACCACAAATCCGCCAACTTATTAATGACCATCAATTTCAAGACTCAATGAATGATACTGAAGCAGCCGCATGGTCTTCGTTCTGTATGGTAGTGAAGAATTTCCTTGGAAACTATAAGTCTCCTAATAGTGATGAACTAGTGGAGAATATGCTCACTGCTTTTTGTGCACTAGGTTGTAACATGAGCATCAAATTACACTACCTACACAGTCATTTGGATCGATTTCCAGACAATCTTGGAGATGTAAGTGAGGAACAGGGTGAGCGTTTTCACCAGGAATTAAGTACAATGGAAGAAAGGTATCGTGGACGGTGGGATATACATATGATGGCGGACTACTGTTGGAGCATCCACCGAGAATGTCCAAGATCATTGCATCGGAGGAAATCACAGAAACGGGGATTCTGCGACCTGATGGAGGAAAATTAATGATTCTAACGAGACTAATGTGTAAATAAATTATGGTAGTTATATAGATACAGTTGTTTCATGAAAAAGAAAGTATTTGTTCTTTTGTATTTAATTGTATGCGAGTAATATAGTTGTATATGTGGACCAGTTTTTTGAACTGGTATATAATTTGAATAAACTCTATCTCAAAAACTAGAGCTGATAGGACGAAACTGAAATCATCTTTGGAATCAGTGACCCAAATATACCCATAAATAGGTGAAAACATTAAGGCACCAAAATCACTGTTCCCCAGTGTTATATTTTAATTAAACATACTGGCGGCCGAATTTTAATACGTAACTCGGCAAAAATGTATTCAGTCATTCACAATTTTATGAAAAAAAAATGATTTTGTTGATACACTCGTTGAACGTAGTAATCCTGCAGCCGGATCTTGGACTATATATTTTATTTTATTCAGCAGGTTTCACAATGTTTCAGAACACCTTCTAGCGCCAAATTAATCTACTACCATTCTCCTGCTCTCTGTCATTCCAATCTCCATCGTCCAATCCTTTTTCTCTCATGATGCTCAAAACATCAACAATCCACGTTTTATAGGACGTCGTCTTCTTCATCTTCCAAGCGGCACCCATTCTAGTGTTCATCTTGGGAAACTGTCTTCAGCCATTCTTTTTACATGATCATACAATTTTAATTGTTTGTTTTTCATTAAATCCACAACTGGAATTTGAACATTCTTCATTTGTTTAATTGTGCTATTCTATCTCTTATCTATACAGTAAAACTAGCTCAAACCGGAATCGCATGGGTAAAGTAAAGTGATCCCACAACAGACCTCAGGAGGCCCTTGGGGTAGTAGGAGGTTAAGGCTCCCACTTTTTCTAGACAATCGGCACTTTATGTCAGCCGGGTTGTCAGCCCTGCGTGACGGCCGCCTTTACCCCCAGAACAAGTGTCTGGTACTCATTTCCGTTAGAGGCTGAGTCGACCCCAGGGCCATAGTGCCGCCAGAGGGTTTGGGTCAATTTAAAAAATCCTGACCCCAACGGGACTTGAACCCTCGACCCTCCGGCTTGTAGCTCAGTGCCTTAACCACTACGCTACGGCGTGCCCCCTTCCGTGCGGTTTATAATTTAGCAATAATTTTGGAAATCTTCCTCCTGGCATTCTGTCAATATGTTCTTTCCTGTCGTTTCTATATTTAATATTCGGTCTGTAAGTTTGAAAATATTTAGTTAAAAGTAGTAAAGTGTTCCCACAACATGCCCGGAGGCCCTTGGGGTAGTACCTTTCTTATATCTTCATTTCTTTTTAGTAAAATTTATGGGACTTCTTAGATTTGTTTACGTAAAACACGCTATAGTTTGCAAGCTTTAAGTAATTATTCATTATGTAAAAGAAGGAAATTTTAATAGACACAGATTCAGATTATGGATTAGAGCACAAAAAACTGAGAGAAAAAAGTTGTTCACAAGTAGTAACTGTTTGTGGGATTTTCCAGCTGACGGCCATACAGATGCGAAGAAATCATAAGAAGAAGTAGATATAATTTCTACATCTGGCAGAAATCCAATGTATAATATGGGCTGTGTCTAACAACAAAATATTAGAAAGGCCACAACTCAATGGAGGCTGTAATTATACGATGCAATGGCGAGATAACAACCAGGGTTTTTTCAACATGCTTTGGCGCCACAAGGGAACTTACCGAACGCGGACCCAATTGTTATCCAATTTATTGCATGATTATAACGTAACTTTGAAGTGTTTGCAAATACGAAGACAGAAATGTAAATGCATTTTTGTAGATTGCTAGCTAACATCCAGTGTGCACTGTTACGCCTAAATAAACTAAAATTAATGTGTTTTTATGTTTATTCGGGAAAGTAAAAGAAAAATTAATATCGTAATTATTTTTAGAAACCACGTGTTGATTACCAGCGTTTCCCGGAAATCTACTTATCCCGATCTTCTTAGCATAAATGACTTGAAAAAAAAACAAAATATTGTGAATTATCATAAGTAATACCACGAGTGATTTCCAAATTATCGATAAATTTACTCACAAATCATTATTTAACTATAGTTATTTTAAAATATCTTCTTCTTTCTTCTTCTTCTTCCGAATGCAGTATTGGGTGATGAAGCCCGTTCTGCGACTACAAAAACTGATCTTTCCATCGGTTGAAGGGTCTTCCGAGGTCTCTCTTGCCTTTAGGGTTGAGGTGGTAAATCATCTTTGGTAAACGGGAATTTGACATTCTCTGGACGTGTTGGAACCATTTAATCTGATAATTTTGTACATAAAATTTATATATTTAATGTAAACGGCGATGTTTGAAAAAAAATGAGAAACGATTGGTACGCTTCATTTGCTTATTTTGTTCGTCACTGTAACCAGATCATAATATTATTTATTGCCAAAAGATCACAATGTTGTAAGAATGCACCCTAGTGGAGAAATTTATAACCAACGTTATAGGTATTAATTAATTTGATGTCCTGTGATGTAAATATGTCAATTATATTTTTCTGCAACATTTCCTGGAAAATAATTCGTTTAAGAAAGAGCAAACAGTGTTTTCTTTTTTTGTGGTATAATCAATTGTTACAATGTTTTTATATTATCTATCTCATGCGCTTTCTGCTGACATTCATGCACTATATATATACAATCTATGGGGTCAGTCACTGCAAAATAATGCTATGACCTATTCAGAATGTTGAAAAGGGGGTTCTTTCTTTATTATGATAAACTTTAGTTGATAAATTCGAGGCGAAACACGACTGTGATTTGTTGTAAATAAAATAATTGAAATGTGATTGGTCATTGACTCCCATTTGGGGCATGAGTTAAATACTCGTAGTTCATGAAGTACAACCGCCGTGTGGTGCTACGCTTGCCCGGAAACCTACTCACTGTGATCTCCTGGCATCAATGAGTTGAAAGACAAAAATGGTTATTGTGAATCTATACTTATTGAATTATTTTTTTAAATTTTATATTACACCAATAAGGCTACATTTTTATTGTAACACTTATATACCATTTTTATTTTTGTATTTTTGTACTCTGTCTTCCTCAGTTTTTCTTCATTATTCCATATGTCTTATTTTTGTGAAGCGTTTCGAAAATTTTATTTCATCTTCATGACATTTGTTGCATTTGGTTATTGTGAGTTATCCACAAAAGATGGGCATTTGCTGCCGTGGACTTTTTTGTAGATTTTGTTTGAGACATTCAATTCTGTGTACATTAATTTGGTGTATTTGTTATGGTTTAACAGAGTAAGCCATTTAAGAGTCCAATAAGTGACTATTTTAGTGCACCGATGCTCTTTTTTTAGCTCCCATCTTATAGTACATAGGGTAACATGATATATACCTTAAATGTCCCAGATAAATTCTCTAAACGATGGCGGGGGGGGGGACCCATTCAAATCGATTGAAGTAGTGTTTGATTCGATAAAGGACAAACGTTAATTTATTAAACTGACAATATATAAAACTATTATTCTACAAGTTATATTATATAGGTCCCACCCACTGTCAGGTCTCGGGGTTGCTTTAGCGTGCTGCCTTTGTCACGCAAGCGGGCCCGGGTTCGATCCCCCGGTCGGGGCCAGTGTTTCTGGGCGTCAGAGGTTTTTTAGTCGGTGTTTTTTCCTCGCCTGTAAGATAAGACAAAGTCAGGAACATTTTAAGGCCCAAACGGACACCGAAATCATATCGGCACCCATCATCATCAAGCTTCACCGGTGTGGAAAGGAAACGGGAAACACACTACCACACACGTAGTTCCCTAGTAAAGCTGCAAGCATAGCAAGAAAATGCTTGATTGTAGTGGAGGACTTGTCCTTCGGGCAGAATTACTATGGATGGATATTATATGGATGCGAAACGTGGAATCTTAAGGGAGGAGAGGAGTGGAGATTTACGAGTATTTGAGAATAAAGTTCTTAGGAAAATTGGCGACCAAAGAGACCAAAGAGAGCTGAACAGACAGGTGAATGGAGAAGACCTGCCAAAACAATGAACTACATGGTCTTTATAGGAAGACAATAAGAATTCAGAAACAGTTAAGTTCTCGTATAGATTGCGAATGTGCAGGACATGTGGCAGGGGAATGGGGGGATGAAGGAAGGAATGAAAGACGTGCATGTAAGCTTCCTGTAGGAGAAACCAGAGGGAAAACTCCCAGTAGGTAGACCAAGAATGAGGTAAGAGAATAACATTAACTATGATTACAGGGAAGTGGATTATACAGATGATGATTGGAAAACATTGGCTCAGGATAGGAATATATGGAGAGCTAATGTCCGAGCGGCCATGAACCTACGGATTCGATAGTGCCAGTGAGTTAGTTATATTTCCTACTATATTATTTTGTACCAGATGCCAAGAAATGAATTGAAAATTTTATTTTGGTTAACCCCATCTTTTAATCTAAATTAATGTACAATAATAGAGAAAAATGATATGGACAATAAATTATCAAAATTTCAAATTATATGTGACGCCATTCATAGAACACTAAAACATAAAACAAGGAAGGATACAAGATTGAAATTCTACAAAACAATGGCGGTACCGGTACTTTTATACGGTAGTGAGTCCTGGGTAACAAATAAGAGGAGTTCCAGTAGAATACAAAGTGCAGAAATCACTTTTCTAAGAAGGAACAAAGGATGCACAAAATTGGACCACATAAGGAATGAAGAAGTAAGCAGTGAATTATAAATATATCCAATAATTGATAGAATTCAATAACACCGCATCGGCTGGGAACAGCATGTTCAGAGAATGGAAGAAACAAGATTGCCCAAGATAGCATACCAATATAAACCAAAGGGAATAAGGTATGTAGGAAGACTTAGAAAGAGATGGAAAGATTCATTGTGAATTCGGAACAGGAGAATCGCCTAAACCTTGAAGTGATGATGATGAGAAACAGAGAAGTATGAACATTGTTGACCTACTACAGTAGAGACAATTCTTAAAATGTCGGGACCAGCATCAGCCCCATTTTTTTTTGTCCAATGGAACCAGGTTGTCTTTTCTGACGTTTCTGGCTTTCTCCCATGGCATTGACAAAATTGTAATCCATTTTTTAGTTTGGAATCTGGAAGGAGGAGTTACGTTACTCCGATGATATGATGGGTGATACTTGATAACGAAATGCCAGGGAAATCCCTAATAAAATTTTAACCAAAATTTCAAACCGTAGGCAACCACGTGAATAATTACTTTTAAGGACTATTTAACTCATGCCCCAAATGGGAGTCAATGACCAATCACATTTCAATGATTTTTTATTTACAACCAATCACAGTCGTGTTTCATCTAGAATTTACCAACTAAATTATATTATTTTTGGTCTGGACATCTTACCTCAATATTAATGTTGATTTGTTCTTGGACATGTTTCAAAACAATTCTCTGTTTTATCTTCAGCTTTCCCAGAATAATATAATTAAAATAACCTCAAAATATAACTTCCTAAAATTAAATATTACCAACTAAAGTTTATCATAATAAAGAAAGCACCTCCTTTTTAACATTCTGAATAGGTCATAGCATTATTTTGCAGTGAATGACTCTCCAAGAAATACGGCTACCAGATTGTATATATAGTGTATGAATGTCAACACATAGCGCATGATGCGGGAGTTAATATAAAAACCTTTGTAGCAATTGATTATACCACCAAAAAAAGAAACCACTGTTGGCACTTTCTTAAATTTACTTTTTCCCAGGTAATAACATTCCAGAAAAATATAATTGTCATATTTACATCATAGCACATGAGAAATTAATTAATATACAGTTTGATGTGTTTCATTTTTTCTCCACTAGAGATCATTCTTACAATATTGCGTTCCTTTGGCAATAAATAATATGATCTGGTTGCAGTGATGAACAAAATAAGCAAATGAAGCGTACCAATCGTTTCTCATTTGTTTTCAAACATCGCAGTTTACATTAAATATATAAATATTTTAAAATAACTATAGTTAAACAATGATTTGTGAGTAAACAGCTTAATTTTATTCGCTAAATAGTCCTAACAAATGCCACTCTTGATTTCCAAATTCTCTAAATAAATTCACTGCTCACTTCGTGAGTCGTGAATTTATGGATAATTTGGAAATCACTCGTGGCATTACTTATGAAAAATTCTTACAGTCTGACTGGGAATCGTACCCTGGACCTCCTGAACTGTAGTCAGAAATTATGGCCACTAGCCCATGAGGCTACTCAACAGCAGCCCTAATCAAGAATTACTTTTAATGCATCCTCTAATCGTATAACATTTTAAATCCTCGTTATAAACTTTCGCGGCAGGATTTTATTTCCTTTAGCGATATTTTCTGATGACATAATTGCATCATTTTATGATATTTTTAATTTTATTCGTCTCGTTTTCCTCTACAGGAAACATTTTTTTATCCCTTGGGTCTGGAAAGTAGGATTAAATTCTTTCGAGAAACAAGTGACGTAATGCTGATTGTTGACAGACAAAAGAAAGCGCATGCGCTAGTTTGACAATAACATTGATTGTAATGGAATATTACATCATTATTTTAATTAACATATCAATAAGTAATTAACGAGACTCACTGATTGAGGGTCCCTTTCTCCTTTTCTTCTCTTTCCTTTTGACGTCCTTGGCTGGAATTCGAGTTTCACATCAAGCAAAAAATGACAGCTATACGTAATGTTTCTGCGCACTACAATGTTTTGTTGCAGAGAGGAAATTATTTGATATCCGTTAATACACGTGCATAGTAACGCGTGGACAATAAAGAGATTCACAAACTAATTTAAATTTTAGTGAATTTTGATTTCTCTTTGGCTCATTGATATAATCCATCCATAGTAATTCTGCCCGAAGGCAGGTCTTTCAATGCAATCATAGCATTTTCATGCTATGCTTTGCAGCTTTACTAGGGAATTATAGGTGTGGTAGCTTCCCATTGCTTTCCCTATAAATAATAATAATAATAATAATAATAATAATAATAATAGTTTTATTTTACCTGGCAGAGTTAAGGCCTTAATGCCTTGTCTACCACAGAACCAGATTTTAAAAAATATATAAAAAAATAGTCTTACATCTAAATTACAATATATATATATATATATATATATATATATATATAATTACAAGTTATGAATACAATACAATACAATACTTACTTACTCACTGGCACTATCGAACCCGTAGGTTCATGGCCGCACGGACATACGCTCTCCATACATCCCTATCCTGAGCTAATGCTTTCCAATCATTCCCTGTATAATCTACTTCCCTCAAATCATAGTTAATGCTATTTTGCCACCTCATTCTTGGTCTACCAATAGTTAATGTTATTTTCCCACCTCATTCTTGGTCTACCAACTGGGCGTCTTCCCTCTGGCTTTCCTACAAGAAGCTTCCATGCAAGTCTTTCATTCCTCATACGTGCAACATGTCCTGCCCATCGCAGTCTACGAGACTTAACTGTTCTTATTATATCTGGCTTCCTATAAAGACCATGTAGTTCATTGTTATGTAGTCTTCTCCATTCACCTGTCTCTTCATCTCTCTTTGGTCCAAAAATTTTCCTAAGTACTTTATTCTCAAATACTTTTAATCTCCTTTCCTCCCTTAAAGTAAGAGCCCATGTTTCGCATCCATATAATATAACTAATATACAATACAATACAATACAATATTTATAATATATTTTGATTTACTCTAAATTTAACGAATTAAATATATAATATGTACAAGATATATAAAAAACTAGGAAAAGATTAATGACATAGTATAAAATTAAATAAATAGAGAAAAATTAATTATTAGACAACAGGTAACTGTATAAGCCTGACTTAAAGGTGCCAAGTGTGCGGCAACCTCTGATATCTTGAGGAAGGAGATTCCAGGAGCGGGCAGAGGCTACTGTGAAGGAAGTAGAATAGGAGGAAGTGCTATGAAGAGGAATTGTTAGCAGACTGTTATCTTGTGACCTAGTGTCAATATTGTGGTAAGAGGATAACTTCTCAAATCTGGACGCCAGGTAAGTAGGAGTATAGGAATTCAGAAACTTGAAAAGTAGTGAAAGAGAGTGCAATTTACGTCTGTCAGTAAGACGGAGCCAAGAGAGGTTATTAAAGTGTTCGGAAATATACTCATAACGGCGGATATTGAAAATGAATCGAACGCAAGCATTATGAACACGCTGCAGTCTCTGCGACAAGTCATAGTTTAGATCATTATATATAATGTCACAATAATCGAAGGAATTGTTGTAAAGCATTTTCTGATGCTGTCATTATTACTTGATCGTCTGCAAAAAGCAGAGTCTCATTGGCTATTGGTCAGATCTTCTGACTACTGTTCAAGGAGTTTCATGTTCGATTCTTGGCCGGACCTCAGAACTCTTTTTTCTTCATCATCATCAGCATCATCATCAACAACAAGGATTAAGCCCAATTACCTGTTCCGATCTCATTATAGGTCGTATTGGTCCTTCCATCTCTTCAATGGTCTTCCCAACATTCTTCTCCCTTTTGGTTTATAATTATACATTCTTCTTGGTATGCGCTGTTCATTGATTCTTAATACGTGTTGAAGATAAGCATTTTGATAATATTTTATTCTTTCACAGAGATTAAATATATTAAGTTCTGTTCTTATATCTTCGTTTTTCTTTTTATCGGTCCTTTGGTATCCTGTTATTGCTCTCAACATCTTCATTTTAGCAGCCTCTATTTGTTTACTATCTACCTTTGATAATGTCCAGGTTTCACATCCATAGATAAGAGATGGAACTGCCAATACTGTGTAAAATCTTAAAATCATATATTAAATGTATAGGCCTATACACAACCGACATTGAAGAAGATGATTTACAGACAGCAGAAATAATCATCACAAAACCAAGCACATTCGAGGCTGAACTGGAATAGAAAAATTAAATTAGAATAAAGCAACAGATTCAGATGAATTCCAGTAGAACTCATTAAATTAGGAAGAGAAAAAATTATGGACAAGATACACCGGTTGCTTAATATGATTTGGAAAAAAGAGGTTCTTCCAAGTGAATGGAACGAATCAATCATTACCGTACCAATCTGTAAGAAAGGAGATAAAGTTGATTGCAGCAACTATATATACAGGGCTTCCAATATAAAACCTGACCGGCCTTACGGAGTTTCACCCGGCACGCAGTGCTGTCTCTTCCTCCCGCAATTCAACCTGCCTGCCACCCGTCCTTGAACTGTTTCTTACCTTATAGAAAATGCTGGAAATGTTGTCCTCCCGCAGTTAAACAGGCATTATACCGAGTAAACACATTTAGATTGACACGCTGTAGTTCGGGCATTGTCAAGTTTCTGATTTCATTTCTTATGTTGTTCTTCAGTTCTTCCAATGTGTGCGGATTTGTTTTGTAAACTTTGTGTTTCAGGCTACCCCACAAATAAAAATCACACACTGTTAGATCTGGGGAGCGAGGGGGCCATACACCAGCACTAATCACTCTATCTTCAAACACTTCCCTAATTTTTCTTCGGTGAGAACCGTACGCCTTCGCGTGTGTTCCTTATTTTGTACTGAACCAGTGGTCTCAAATTTAGTCACAAGATCGTGGATTGTCGATCTGGAAGGAGGTAATTGTCCAGGGAAGTTCCGAATAAATTCCTCGCGAACGCGACGAGCTGATTCGTATTTATAATAACATTTACACACATAAATGCGCTGCTCTAATGTCAGCTGACGTCTCATCTTGTCGAACGATAGTAAACTGACTAGTTCAAGGACGAGCGGCTGGCAGAGTGAAATGCGGACGAGGAGAGAGCGCTGCCTGACGGGTGAAACCTCGTGAGGCCGGTCCGGGTTTATATTGGAACCCGTTATATTTAATTACTTCTAACTTCGTACAACATTTTCTTACTCTTTATATTGGCGATATTATTGGTTATCACTAATGTGAATTTAGAGGAAATATGTTCAGAATAGATCAGAGTTTTAGAAAAAGACAGATTGATTATTATATATAGTTTTTATTAAATAAGTACATTAACCCATTCGCCTCAAAAAACGAGGTGCACTCGCTTAACTCTGCTGTAATATGGTTCGCAATATTTTGTACATCCCTTGACAGGGTAATATTTTTTTAATATTTATGAACTGTAGAGGAATGAGTTTTGGCCTTCACCCATATTGTGATCTCAAGTACCGTTATCTTTTGCTTGTTTTGAATGTCTGAAATATATATAATTTACGGTAACTTAATTCCGGTTTCTGGGGAATTGCATTGAGCCCTTAAAGCTGAAGCGAAAGGGTTAAAAACTAAATCATCTTTTTCACGATGAGAGGCGGTATGGAAGGTGTATTACACACTTGTTGGTTCTAATTTAACGCTAGCACATAAAGGACCGGTTAATGATACGAGGTTTCATGAAACAATTTGTAATTAATTAGCAGGTGCGCTGTATCTCAAGATAATTCTCATTGAGCGAGTAATTAAAAACTAACACTTATTTAATTAGAGACAATTACCAACAACTGAAAGTGCAGTTTTCTCTCTAACAACCGAGGCACGCCTTTCTGATGTTTCTTATAATCTTCCTCAATTATAACATTCGGTAACGTTAAAGGGCATCCTACCCCAGGGCATGCATTTTGTTTGCCTGAAACGTACATCTAAAATAATGATTAAATATACGTAAACTGCCCAGCAAACTTTAGTGACGTTTAAACCGAAAGCTAAGAAGTTAAAAAATATATTAAATAAACAGCAGCATTTCATACATTCATTTCATTCTTTACTTCACAGTCGTACATATTCTTTTGTAAATTTATTCTTTTCTATTTATTTTTCCTTTCTATCTTTTAATTTTTTTAAAAAATACAACTAACTAACTCACTGGCACTATCGAACCCATATGTTCATGGCAGCACGAGCATAAGATCTCTATACAACCGTATCCTGAGCCAATGTTTTCCAATCATCGCCTGTATAATCTACTTCTCTCAAATCTTGCTTAATGTTATTCTCCCACCTCATCCTTGGTGTACCAACTAGGCGTTTTCCCTCTGATTTTCCTACAAGAAGCTTTCATGTAAGTATTTCATTTCTCATTCGTGCCACATGTCCTGCCCATCGCAGTTTACGAGTCTTATCTGTTCTCATTGTATCTATTGTTTACTTAGCTCCTATAAAGACCATGTAATTCACTGTTATGCAGTCTTCTCCTTTCACCTGTCTGTTCATCTCTCTTTGGTTCAAAATTTTCCTAAGAACTTTATTCTCAAATACTCGTAATCTCCTTTCCTCCCTTAAAGTAAGAGTCCATGTTTCGCATCTATATAATATAACTGGTAGAATAATAGTTTTATACATTCTCAGTGTCCACCGCTGTGGTCTGGAGGTAGCGTGCTGCCTTGTCACGCAGCGGGCCCGGGTTCGATTCCCGGTCGGGGCAGTTTTTCTGGGTGAGGTTTTTATCGGGGTTTTTCCTCACCTGTAAGACAAATGTCAGGAAAACTTTAAGGCCCAAACGGTCCCCGAAATCATATGGCCATCACCCTTATCATTATCATCATTATCATCCTTCACCGGTGTGGAAAGCAACGGGAAGCTACCACACCTACACAATTCCCTAGTAAAGCTGCAGGCATAGCATGAAAATGCTATGATTGCAGTGAAGGACCTGCCTTCGGGCAGAATTACTATGGATGGATATTCTCAGTTTGTTTTTTGAAAGGAGTTGTGAAGTCAAGAGCCTCTGCAATGCATAATAGCACGCATTTCCAGAATTGACCCTATGTTTAATTTCTTTGTGCATCTCATTCCTGTTTGTGATTATTGTTCCTAAGTATTTGAATTCAGCCACTTCCTCAAAATTTCCCTCAAATATGATAACGAATCTTAATGTTGTCTGTCATCTGACCCGGACGTTTTTATCCTTCATCATTTCTTTCCAAGTATCCTTCAGTAGACCTTTATAGTATCTCAACCAATGTATTTTTTTCTCTTCTTCATTTTCTCCAGCATTATTTGTCTTTAGCACATTAGTTCCATTACGGAATTCAAAAACAATTACTTCTTCTGTACACATTTGATACGCTCCTTTCTTCTCCATATCCATATTCCAAATGTTGACTATAATTTATTCTAATTTCGTCTTATTAACCTGTTCTCAGAAGCATACAATGCTTGGAATAAGAATTAGAATACATTTAGATAGATTGATCATCGGTTGATTAATGTCTTTGACATCGTCCGATTCCTAATAGCCAATTTTGTCGGTCCATCCGATCTCCTGGTTGTAGATGTTTCTCCTTCATATATAAACATATTCCCTGACTCCAGGAGGTTTTAGGTCTTCCTCTGCTTCGTCTTCCGTCAGGTTTCCATTCCAAAACAGATTTTTGTAATCGATCCTCTTCCATTCGCTGGACATGTCCGTACCATCTTAATTGCTGAGTTTTAATATAATCTAAAAATAGTGTCTTCAATCTTCATTTTCTC
The DNA here is from genome assembly GCA_030220185.1 of Diploptera punctata. Taxonomy (NCBI): domain Eukaryota; kingdom Metazoa; phylum Arthropoda; class Insecta; order Blattodea; family Blaberidae; genus Diploptera; species Diploptera punctata. Next base: position 666,491 of record JASPKZ010003887.1, on the reverse strand, counting down.
CCTTATAACTGAGTTTCTAATTTTTTCTCTTCTTGAAATTCTTGCGGCCCTTCGTATAAAATCCATTTCCGTTGCCAAAAGGTACTTATTTGTTTTTTGTTGTTAATTGCCAAAGTTCTGCTCCATAAGTAATGATGCTTTTAACAATTGTATGATATATATTCATTTTATTTTTATTACTTATATTTTTATCCCACAATATTCCATTGAGGCAAGCAATTGCAAATTTTCCTTTATTATTTCTATTTCTTATTTCCTCTTCATAACTCCCATTTTTATTTATTTTAATTCCTAAATATGTGATCTCACTACAACATTTTATTGTTTCTCCAGTCTCCAAATAAGTATACATTTTATTTACAAATAAATGTTATATACAGTATTGACACACGAATGAGCAAATGCTCTTGCTTGGTTCAGTTACACGAATAATATAATACAAATACATTTGAAGTTAGGGTCCAGTTACATTTTTACATAAATTGACACGTACAAATACGGGAAAAATGTATTGGGAGAAAAACTTATTCTAACAAACTAATTAATTCAATGTTGAATGATATACATAAAATAATATAAACCATATAATGTGATGGATTAAAACCAATAATACAGATGAAAGTAATTAGTAACATCCATCCATAGTAATTCTGCCCGAAGGCAGGTCCTTCACTGCAATAACAGCATTTTCATGCTATGCTTATAGCTTTACTAGGGAATTGTAGGTGTGGTAGCTTCCCGTTGCTTTCCACACCGGTGAAGGATGATGATGATAAGGATGATGACCATATGATTTCGGGGAACGTTTGGGTCTTAAAGTTTTCCTGACATTTGTCTTACAGGTGAGGAAAAACCCCGATAAAAACCTCATCCAGAAAAACTGGGGATCGAACCTGGATCCGCTGCGTGACAAGGCAGCACGCTACCTCGAGACCACAGCGGCGGACAATTAGTAATATATTAGGTTATAATAATATGCAAAAATATATGCTTCATATTTATTATTTTAAAATGTTCAAATTATTAATTTTTTCACTTGATTAATTAATTTAAAATAATTAATTTAATGTTTTTTTTTAAAATAGCTGTGTTTAGTTTACTTAGCTCTGGATTGGATCTAATTAATTCATTATATAATTTGGGTCCTAGATATCTTCAATATTTAGATACATATAAGCTTCTGGCAGACTAACTTAAACAATTTATTCAGTCATCAAATTTTTGCAAATAAAGCCCTTCAAGGTTTGAAAAACTCATTTTTTATCAAACTATTTATATAATAATAATAATAATAATAATAAAAATAATAATAATACTTTATTTTAGCTGGCAGAGTTAAGGCCATAAGGCCTTCTCTTCCACTCAACCAGCGAATAGTAGAATTACACAAAAATTACATACATATTACAATTTTTAAGATATTATAAAATATGGACTAAACAAAATACAATGATGATGTGATCTAATACTAGCTAATACTAACAAAAACATAGAATATAAATAAAATTAAATGATATAAAATAAAGTAAGTAGCTTCCTAGATGATTATTAATGGAATGCTCTATATAGTTGTTATGCAGTTAATGTTTTCATTGTGTCGAACTTAAGATATCAGTTAATTTGTATTTAAATAATGATAGCAGAATCTAAAGTTATGGCCTTTCAAGGGAAATTCCCAGTAAGAAGTAAAATTTGTATTCAGAATTCAATATTAGAGCAAGTAAATTCATTTAAATACTTAGGATATAATCTAACTTATAATGAGGAATGTGATATATCCTTTAAAATACAAAACTATAATAAAGCTTTAAGAATTATCAACCAAGTTTTTAAACCACCAAAAGTGCAGAGACACACAAGAATGAAAATCTGTAAAATTCTCGCTAGACCCATAATCTGTTATGGCAGTGAAGCTTGGACCATCGAACTCAGGATGATCGTCATATACAGCCACGGAGATGAAATTTCTGCGACGAACTGCAGGTTATAGCCTTCTAGACCACCAAAGAAATTCAACAATAGCCAGAGAGTTAAACATCGTGCCTATATCTGAATACCTCCAAGAATATAGAAATAATTGGCTAGCCCATATTCAGCGCATGGATCGTCACAGAATACCAAAACAAGTTCTTCACTACATTCCTCGTGGCAGAAGATCTGTGGGTCGACCTTTTCGGAGATGGCGGGAGACCGTAACGGGCCACTGGGCCTAATACTTGAAAGGACGATGATGATGATAGTGATAGCGATTGACAGTCCCTGACAATGACTGGGAAGTGAGTTCCATGCTCTAGTCGTAGATATTGTGTAAGATTCAGAGTATAGACATGTCCTGTGCTGTGCTGTGGTATCAAAAGTAAAGAAGAGTCTTGTGATCTTGTTCCTAAATTGTGATGAGCCGATAAATTTTGAAAACGTGTTGTTAAATAACTTGGTAAATATGTGTGCAGAATTTGGAATAGTAAGGTATGTGAATGTAAATTTCTTTTGCCATTTAGGAGTAGCCATGATAAGGCCTGAAATGAAGGAGACACGTGGTCATAACGACGGAGATTGAATATAAATCGAATGCACGCATTATGAGCACGCTGTAGTCTGTCAGCTAGATCAATTGTCAGATTAGTCAGTAATATGTGCATTATAAGAGTCTGTACATGTATTTGTTTTAATTCTGTAGAAAGGAAGATTTTAAAACTATTTAGGGAGTGAAGAATTGAGAACACTTTCTTGCAGGTATTATTCACCTGAATTTTCCAGTCTAGGTGTTGGTCCATGTAGATACCCAGATGTATTACTACTGAGCTGTAGAGGTCAGAAAAGTATAGGCAATCCAGAGTTAGAAATATTCTCTCGATATATAGTCTCACATTAAATCCAGGACGGCATGGGGAACATAAAATTACTTACAAAAGATGTGAAACTAATGACAAGTGATACACAATATGGCCCGGCGAACTTCGTATCGCCTTTAACTATTTTTACGTTAATTTTTCCGTATGGTTTTGTTGTATCATCCATAAGTGTATCATAAGGATTATATATATTTATTGATGGAATATTTTGAGGAGGCTTGCTGATTTCATTATACTTTCGTTTTTTTCTACGAACTTGTTGCCAGTTTGGATTCTCATCATCAATCATCAAGAAGTCTCTGTATAGTAATATCATCTTGTGATATATTATAGTCATCTTGTTTTTCATTTAATTGAGGCATGGAGATTGTTTCTGTGATATTAGGCATATTATTATAACTAACAGACTTACTTACAGTTCTGTTATTCCGTTCCTTAGGACCTTCATATGTTTTTAAATTGACATTCTTCTTAAATGTAAGATTTATGTCACATAGGCCTATACCAATTTGCGGAAATTCACTTGATATCTTATCATTCATGGTCTCTATAACTGATTCGCCATATTGTTCAATGTCCCTTCTCGGTCCATTTAAATTTAAAATTAAGTTGCTGTCTTTCAGCCAGATTACTTAAAACTAATACTTACACACGAAATTAATATTATTATCAATATATTGAAAATAAAATAAACACTGAACACACTTAAATTATGAAATAATCAATATTTGTAATTTAATTGAAATTCGCGGTTGCAACAAAAACACAGCCACCTGGATCTCTATTTGTTAAATAATAAACCAATTACTTTACACCGTCATCTGTTAGAATCGTATGGAACTCACAGATAATTATAACTCTTTGTTAAATAATAAATAATTTTCAATAAAAATAATGCGACTATAAATTTAGTTATAAACAACCGTAGGTCTCAAGTTGGATCAAACTGCACACAGTGTGAAAAATTTTATTAAAATCGGTTCAGTAGTTTAGGATTACATCGCGGACAAACAACGTGGCACGTAATTTTTATATATATATATATATATATATATATATATATATATATTTAGTGAGAGAAAGATTAAAAATTATAATGATATAATAAGATAGACTGAAGAGCAATTCTAAATTATGTATTTAATCTGTGGAATCCACTGTGCTAAATTGTGTATGAGTTTTTCTTCCATTTCGTATTCCAGTCATATATAAGTCGACACATTTATATACGATATCAGTGAAGGATTAGAAGAATTCATACGAATAATGACGTCATCTTAAATTTGGGAAGAAGTTACTTTCTCAAATTCTTTTTTTTTTTTTTTTCAAATGCCCCAGGTTGTCTTTCGACATTCCTGGTTTCTCTCCTGGCATGGCGTACTTGTAACCCACTTCTGAGGCTGGGGCGCCTGGAAGGCGGGGTTACTTTCTCAAATTCTGTTAATAAAATTCTGTAAGTCATATTTTGAAAGTGTTGCATTTACTTGTCTTGTTAAGAGCAGTAGGAAAGTATTACCTAAATTACTAGAGGCAATTTTCTGTTCGCATAGTAATTAAAAATCTGGGTTGCAAAGTTCACATGATTATGGTAATGTGGTATTAAATCTAATTTCAATATATGTGAAACACTTTCCTTGTGTCAATTCGCGTGCCACACAAACTGCAAACTATGCGTCCTCATTTTTTATTTTTTTCTTCTAACTTCATTTTTAGTATATTATGTAACAAAGTTTCTATGAAAAATATACAATTAGATTGTAGCTTATTTTTAAATAATTATACTTTTAGTAGTCATCAAGTTATATTATATGGGTGCGAAACATGGACTCTTACTTCAAGGGAGGAAAGGAGATTACAAGTATTTGAGAATAAAGTTCTTAGGAAAATTCTTGGACCAAAGAGAGATGAACAGACAGGTGACTGGAGAAGACTACATAACAATGAACTACATGGTCTTTATAGGAAGCCAGATATAATAAGAACAGTTAAGTCTCGTAGACTGCGATGGGCAGGACATGTTGCACGTATGGGGAATGAAAGACGTGCATGGAAGCTTCTTGTAGGAAAACCAGAGGGAAAACGCCCAGTTGGTAGAGCAAGAATGAGGTGGGAGAACAACATTAACTATGATTTGAGGGAACTAGATTATACAGGGAATGATTGGAAAGCATTAGCTCTGGATAGGGATGTATGGAGAGCTTATGTCCGCGCGGCCATCAACCTACGGGTTCGATAGTGCCAGTGAGTAAGTAAGTAAAGTAAGTAAGTAGTCATCAATAAAATTAATAGTGTTAATTCTAATTTACATTGTCAATTATTGCACGTGGGAGAGCAGAGATCTAGACTATCTGCAAGAGTAGTAGTAGTAGTAGTAGTAGCAGTAGTAGTAGTAGGACTTTATTAGACTAAAAGTAAGATACATATAATGTTATTTACAAATATGGGTCGCACGGGCAGTAAGCCGTACGTGCTGTTGACAGTCTGCTACAATAAAGTAATATTTGGTAATAATATAACGTGAAACAAAAAAGAAAACACAATAATATTACAATTAGACAATAATACAATTACATTATACATTAATTAAGTTATGTAGAATTATTAAGAATTAATGATATTACATTTTGCTAACATCTCTATTTATTCACGAAAGAGTGTTGTTTTTATTTTCTGCGTTTTTCAGAAATTTACCCACGTTTATCCAATTTTCTGGATTTACCATTAACTCGTAGCATGCTAATCTTTATTCGAGAGTCTGCAAAAGTGGTTTTTATTGCTCACGTTAGAAAATATTTAAGTGTATAACTGTAATATTCGTGATCTATTCAACATTATGAGAAGGATCTAATTATTTTTTATATTTGCTGCTTATTTTGGGTAATTCTGTCTTCTTTTTTGTATTTTTTCGTCTTTTTATAATACTGATTTAGCTGTGGCAGATCTCAACATGCAGCGTTCACTAACACTCCAGATTTACAGGTACACCTGGCCCGGGCACACAATACAATAATCTACTTAACTACAATCCCCTTGGGAAAGCAGACCTTGAACTTCCAAACAAGTGTTGAAATAATCGCTTTTATTCCGAAGTTGAATAAGGCAGAAAGTCTAATCCACGGATGTTTATTGATGATGGTGAATTTAGTTTCTTGGCAGGACTTATAAAATAGAATAGAATAGATTTATTTAGCCTGGTGGAGTTAAGACCATGTGGCCTTCTCTTCCACTCATCAGGACAAACATATGTTACATATAAATACAAAAAATTACAATAATAGTCATACTAAACAATTAATTATCTGTCAAATTGAATAATAATGAAAATAATGTCTAATAACACAATAGTCATCATCATCCTGCCAGGTATTAGTCCTAGAAGAACTGTTACGACCTGAGAAAGCGGTTTTCGTGCCATCTTTTCATAGGTCGACCAAGTGACCGTTTCCCATTTGGACAGTAGTTCATTATTGCCTTGGGGATCCTGGATATAGCCATTCTTGAGACATGTTCCTTCCAGTTTAGCTGATATCTGGAGATGTAGTCCAGTATTGGTGACACATTAAGTTCTTGAAGGATTTCTACATTTTTCTTTCGATCCAATTTCGTGTAGCCAGCTGTTCGGGGAATAAATCTCATCTC